>CM076570.1:1504383617-1505583617 GCA_034641835.2 Pinus albicaulis | reverse complement strand
ATGGCTTTTGAAGGTAACTGATAATGACATGAGCAGTTTAATATCTAATCTAACTAGTAAAGCAAATGTACAAAACTGAAATGAATAAAACAGTGCTGGAATTAAAAACTAAGAAAAAGAAATCAGCAGAAGGACAAGATTGATTCCATGTCATTAGTCATTGTAAACTATGTGCAAATGTTCGGGCTGCCTACTATAATCTAGAACAAAGACATTGATCAGTTAACAGCAGTATAAAACATGAAAAATTATGAACTGAAATAAAATGTTAATACCATAAAAGATGTAATATATACACATGAATGACTATAGCACAATGAATGTAAGGAAATGAAGCATGACTATACAGTAATACACAAAACCTCGGCGTGTGCAGGGGCCCTCTGCACAATCCTCGGAAAGCAGCTATCAAACATGAATTATGCTTATGAACAGAGTCTTCTCATATATTTAAAATGCAGTAATAACAAAGAAATAATGTCACAGCACATTGTGCTTTCTATCCAGAAAATTACATTACAGCAGCTCCTATGCGTATGAGAACGCATTATTTATAACAGAGAATTTCATAACTAATTTCCTACATTCTGCGCTGATACAAGACATGTGAACCACCACGTCTAGAAATATAGCATCATGGCTGCCGTGAAGATTAAATCGATGGAGAGTGGTCGTTGGATTCGGCTTATGGAGTTGTTTACAAGTGTTGATATGTCTCCCGTGATTTAGAAACGGTCACGCAAGTCTTCACGTGGTGAAAAATAGAGTTCTGTCACCGTGGGACTCTTCGGTTGACCACTGCTTGACCACCTTTGACCACAGCCTTCTTAGGTGAATTCGACTGAGCCAATAGGACTCGATCCATGTCCATGTCATTTCCAACTTGCCCATGTGGCTCGATTTGCTTGAAGACACCTGCAATATAGACTTTAACAAAATGGCTGCGGAAAGTTGAAGCAGCTGCGGAAAGTGACAAGATTCCACAGCTCAATGAGAAAAAATCTAATTCAAATAGCAGACACAAAACATAGTTAAAAACCACTTTAAATGCTCTTTTATGATTAATATGTAATGATTTTGATGACTTAGGAGGTCCGGGTAAATGGAAAAAGTCTAGAAAGGTGTATAGGAAAGATGCAGATTTGAGACTCAACAGAGACAATAACTCAAATGAAACAAACATGGCTTTCTCAATTGAAACATGTAGCATAAGAAACATGGAAAACCTCCATCCCTTAGGGCACATGCATACCTCCCATCCTCCCTCCATACATTCCCATAAAACATACAAGTATATCATCAATGTATGGGAGAAAAACTACATACATACAAACAAAAATATGTGCATATGGAGTTGGGTCATAGTCCCACATGTGGAACCAGTGTAGTGCATCTCGTACCTGCATCAGATCTAGATGTTTTAAGTGGTTTCCCCACCACTTACTTGTTGAACATGTTATCTCACTATGGCTAAAAGTGTGAGATATGTTTGGTGCCTTAGGAAATCACCCATCATGATGAAATTTTTGTGGCCCAATGTTGGCCATGAATTTTACAACATATAATACTCCTCCTTGGAGTCATGGCCTACATAAACATGGTGAAAGAATGCATACAATCAGAAAATAAAGCATGTTTTACATGAGCATGTTCTTCACCAAAATTCCTCCTCATACAAATGGAGTGGTACATAGATCTATCTCCTCTCTCAAAAGAAGGAAGAGATGGCTGAAATAACTCTTTCATAGAGTCATGTTTCTACCCCAACTCCACATGGTTCATGCATTCTTGAAAATGCTGATGTAGTTATCCTTTCAAGCCTTCACAATCAAAGCTCCTCATGATGATGCTATAGATATTCATGGAACATATGTGGCTGAAACATAACTCTTCATAAGCTCTTTGTAGCAACTTCTCCTTGATCTTGGAGACTCTAGACAAGAAGATCCTACCATGATGATAGATGACTCCTCCTTGGACTGAATAGCCCTCCTCATACAGTTGGTCATCAAGTATCATACAAGTGTGAGGATCCTTGGAATATTCCACCAACAGTTGGGATTCCCAATATGGATCTAAACTGCCCAACAATGATAGCGCTAATGATGTATCAACAGAAATGTATGTCATGTGGTTTCTCTCCTCCTTGACATCTCCCATGCCAAAGGTATGTGTTGGAAGGTAATTCCTTCCCTTCTTCTCCTCCCATAGCACAGAAACAGAAATGAGAGTGGGTCATGATGATAAGGGGAGAAGATCTCCCTCCTCCTTGAGCCTACCCAAGACTCCCAACGCTGTATCATTGTCTTCCGTTGCTCCCATCCCTCTTCGATCTGAATTTGGAGCATCATGTTGTGAGATATCTCCCACAAAAAATGAATCAGGTGGCCTTCCAAGTGGTTTGCCACTAGACAAAAGTGTCCCATGCAGCAACCTCATGAGCATGATAAATGGGACTGTAAGGTCCTTTCTTCCACTACCCAAATCCATCTCTGATATTTGTTTGGAAGTGGTATGTGAGGGGTATGTATGCATTTCTTTGATAATTTGTGTTTCACCACTCTTCTTGTCCACCCATTCCATTTGCAAAGCCTCCCAATCAGTGGTGACTTTTCCCAATGTAATCATCCATTGAACACCCAAAATCACATTGGTGTCAGGTATGTCAACCAAAAAGGAGTGATCAGCCAAAGTATAAGTTCCCATGGTGATTGAAAGTGATGGGACACAATGCATGCATTGCATTGTTCCATCTCCTAGGACCAAAACAGAGAATCTTTCAAAAGTATCAGTGGGTATTGCCCTCCTTTGCACTAGATGGGCATCAATGAAATTGTGGGTTGCCCCACTATCAATCAAAACAGAGACCGTCTGATTCAAGATGGAACCTTGAACTCTTAAGGTCAAGTACTTATGTACTCCTCTCAATGATGCAAGAGCCCCTCCAATAGGAGCAAATGCTCCATCCCCATCTCCTGATGGTGTTGGCTCTCCTTCTGCAGTGTCAGCACTGTGACCTCTTCTTGGTTCATCTTCTTCTTCCTCCTCAACATCTGAGAAGAACTCTATGTAATGTGCTTTTCCAAAATCACATCTATGTCCACGTGCCCATGATTCTTGGAAATTGAAGCATAGCTTCCTTTTTCTTAGATCTCTCCGAAATTCATTATCAAGAGGCTTCCTGTATGAGCTCTCCATGGAAGGAGCATATTTTTCTTCCTTTCCCTTTGAAGGAAAAGAGGGCTTATGCTGAAATGTTGCCTTTGCTTTTGGCAAGGCATCTTGAAGGTCTCTAGCCCTGTCAATAGCATCATACGGGTAGTGGGCTTGGTAGATTTAACCAACCCATGAAGAGGTTCATCTAAAAAATCAATGAAAATGCACACCCTTCTTGTTGTAGAAAAATCAAGAACCATAATAGATAATCTTAAAAATTCAGAAATGTAAGACTCTGTATTACCTGATTGTTTCAACTTTGCCAGGCTCATGAATGGTGCCTCTGGATCTCTTCGATAAAATATTTCCACCAGCCTTCTAGTGAACTCTGAATAAGTAGTCACATTGGAATGACCCAATGTAGACAAGCCATGGAACCACCAATCATGTGCTTCACCTTCAAAGTGCAGCGCTGCAATCTTGCCAGCCTCCATCTCTAGAACCTTGTTCAACTGAAAGTAGATGTCAATTTTTTCTACCCATGCTTTGGCAGAACACTTGGATGACCCATCAAAGTTGGGTAAAAATAATCTGCCCATAGAGTGATGTTGATCATGATTCTGAATGAACCCACCACCTCTATGATGATGCCCTAGTCTTCTTTTGTCCTTGAGCTGAAAAAACTCCTGAAAACTCAAGTGATATTTGAATCTCTGATTTTGAGACTCATATTCTTCAAAATAGTCTTCAAGATATTCTTTCTCTTGAAACCCTTCATTTCCCACAGCCAAAAAGGTAGGCATGGTAGAGCATTGGGAAACTTGTGGCTAATGCACTGGTTGATCGTTCCAGTGGTGAGACATGCCAGAGCTTTCTCCATGGAATCCTTTAGGGGATTCTTTGATTCTATCCAATCTTATCTCTTAATCTCTCTAGCAAGATCTTGCATGGCTCTCAAAAGGATCTTAGGAAAACCCTTTTCTTCTTCTTCACTTCCAGATATAGAGGATTTACCCTTGTTTTCATTGTCATTGGTGTAACCAAATTTATTCTTTCGTATTCTCTTTAGATACCTCTTCTCTCTGTCAAGAAGAAGTTCTTCATCTTCAAAAGACATATTGGCTTCTTAGGAAGCACAAGCTATGCCAAGATGATGCTCTGATACCATTGTAATATTCCCAAGTAGGGAATGCATCAATATAAGACAGATATGTAGGAAAATAACGTATATCATGTAAGAAAAAGCAGGAGGCTAATAAAGAGACATTATAAATGTATTTACAGCAGAAAAATAGATGTACAATGAGCCCTGTTGATCATGTTAGCCCCTTATTAATTTCTGACAAGCAAACAAGGGGTCAAGCTTTCTTTAAGTTTTCAAAGAATGGATTCCTCCTGAAAATACATCATCCTTGAAGCCTTTCATGATTCCCTGCACTTTAATCCCTTTCCCTCTGCTGTTCTGGAGTCAATAAGCCTCACTGATTACTAAAAATATGTGCTCCAAAGGCCTTTATTCGCCCTTTGCATCCCTGCAGAATGTCCATTTTTACCCCTTTTTCCCCCCTTGTCAAAGTCCTCCTTTTCCCTCTTATATTTTCCCCTCTAGCCCTCTAAATCCTCCCAAAAATCCCCTTAAGTTCTACCCCTATCCCTTGTTCAGTCTAATTCACCCTTATTCCCTCTATCGTTGCTCTTCCTTGGCCTTAAAATGCATTAAAATGGGGTTAAAACCCACTTTCCAACTTTATATTAAGGCCTAAGCCCCTTTTCCTGCAAGCTCCAACCACTTCCCCACGTAACCCTTACCCAAAACCAAGTGCTTAATGCCTTGAGGGCCGATCGCATGATCGCAGAATCGCAAAATCGCATGTTTATGTGAAATGCTCCAATCATCCATCGCAAATATTTGCGATGCGATCGATTGCATCGCAAATATTTGCGATGCAATCGATCGATCGTAAATCTGCCCATCACATCGCAAGTCCCCCGACCACATCGCAAGTCCTCCGATCGTGCCTGCTCCTCTGATTGATCACGTCGCAAATCCCCTCGCTTGCGATTGTGATTACTCCCGCTCCGTTTTCCAATTGCAATTGCGATTCTATACGGGTCCCACCTCATACACATTCCCATTGCATTTCATTCAATTCCCTTGTATTTCCTCCATAGTCTAAAGTTTTTCGTTTTGCATTAAATCTAATGTTTGATATTCATTCTGCCCATTTCTCATATGTCATTCCACGGATTGATCTTCGTCGTTGGTCTATGCCTCCACATCATGATCGAACGGTCCACGATGCATTTCTTTGTCAAACCCTATTGTTCACCATTTACACCATATTATTGCATTTTCCACCATTTTTCCACATAAAACACTGTCCCATCTCCGCCGCACTATCATTTCCCTCGCCCCCCAAAACCAGTCTTCCCTATGCTTGGATTTCATCACCGAGTTACGTGTTTTGCAGGGTTGTCCAATGGTGAAGGCCGCCATGATTACACAGTCTTCATCTCAGCGGCCAGAAACGCAGAAAGGACCATTTTTCAGAGGCCTAAATCATGAAGAAAGCCTGGGAAAAAGCCTTGACTGGACATGCATTAAAATAACAGAGTTGAAAACTCTGTAAATCTTCCCAGGGCCACTTAAGCACAGATTTCACAGACAAAGATGTAAATGAAGCAGCAGAGAGTTCAATGTGCAGAAAACTAAGTCAGCATGGTTTCAAATCAGCAGATGATTCTAAAGGACAAAGCACCCATATCAGTTTTATTAGTTACCGTGTTCCTCAAGATTTCCGCCTTGACCACAGTCCCAAGCTACCAGAGAAGTTGTTAATGCGGTATGGCAGACTATTCAGTCATTCACTTCACCAATTTTTTTATTCACCAGAGCACTGCACAGTACTGCAATCAAAGTACATCAGGACCATACCTGGAGTAAATGAAAGCCTGACGCAGACCATTCTTTCCTCCAGAAAGTACCAGAGATAAATGCAGAGAGTCTAAACAGAATGGGCTTCGGCCCTCTTTTTCTTCTAAGTTTTAATTCTGCATTTATTTTTCCACCTACCACCTCCGCTCCTCTTTCAACTATAAAAACCATGAAGAAACGCATTGTAAAGGGTTCCAGATTTTCTCAGAAAATTATGCAGTGAAAGGCTTTTTGTATACAATTTGTAAAACTCTTGTATGAAGGCTCAGAGCTCATAGGGTCTCAGTGAGGAGGAGTTCTATCCGTTTAAGAGGATTCTGGTCTTTGATATTTCACAGTATGTAACCTTCCCTTATGTGTTATTTTAATACAACATTTCATTTCATCCATCTTTCTTGTATCATGATTCTGGAATGCGAGTGACTCACTGATTTTTGGTAAGGATTTATCCTAGTTGATACCCATACTCAGATCATTCAAGCGCTTTAAATATGGCTCAGGCATGATATACTGTTCCATTATTCATTTAAACCATATTTCTGCTATATTAGTTTCTTTGGGAGGGTGTTTTTAAAACGCCATTTTTGTGTATGGATTCTTAGATTGGTAAGCCCATGCATGGCTATGTTGTGTATCTAGATATCAGCCCAATGATAACTATAATCTTCTTGATATTTCCTTCACAAACCCACCCCTTCTGATAATTGATTTCTGTGACATATTACTTGAATTGGCCCTCTTTAGAGTAAATTGTCTCTTAACTATCTGATGCCTTTATATTGGAATCTTGCATCTTGCCTCTGCAGTATTCTTTTCCCTATGACACTTTCTGAGGGTCTTGGTACCATTTAAATCATATTTCACTGTTTACAGGAGATAGCATGAGAGCTTTCAATTGATGACATCCTTTGTTATACCATATGCTCTTTTCTATATTTAAGATGTCCTAGGCACTAGTCTATCACAACTCTAGGCTGTCTCTAGGAATGACAACATCTTCTGGCGCCGTTGCCGGGGACCGAAGTTGAGAAAATTAGAATCCCTGGGCCTCGACAAAACCTATTCACTCTCTAAGTAGGTGAGCACAGAGAGTTGAGAGTTGTAGATCCCTCACCTTGGCGACTCCACATTCATTTATCAGAAGCATTTACTTGCAGTCCCGACTCCCCTGGGGAAGAGACAAATGGCTTTGATTTGGAAAATCTATATGGTGGACAGTAAGATCTTAAATCATCCACCTGGCGACTCCACCATTCCCAAATGATTAAGAGAATCTACTGGGGAGACCATATCGCAGTACAGCATCATCCGTGCTGAAGGTCAAGTCACTTCACCAATGGAAGACTCTGAGCAGTTTGCAAAAATGCATCCAAGTTTCATAGCAGATTGTCGAGATGAAATATCATGTGGCTTGGAAAAACTGGAAGTGGAGGACCTTCCACGGATTACTCTTCTCATCCCAAGTTGCACACTCGTGCTCAAGAATATATTTCTAAGAATGATGATTGAAAGATATGAAGTTGAGATCAAACTCGTGAAATCACAAGAACAAACTCAAGACCTAGATAATGAGCAAGACATGTATGATGCTTTGAAGCCCAAGAAAGATGAGGAGGAAAGTGATCAGGAACTGCCCGATTGCTTACCTATATCTTGTATTATGCTGATCAGAGAGTATCACGACCTAATAGCAATGGAAAATAGGGAATGTTGCTTGGAGCAAGCAAGAGGCCACATAGAAGAGACTCAAGAGAACATCCCGCCTCCCAGTTAGCTAATGCAAGAAAAAGAAGATTGTTGTGCTTCTGTCCATGATGACGGGGAAAACCCCCTTTTGACAGAAGAAGAGATTGATCAGACATTAAATCATTGATCCACCTCCGAAGTCTTTTATAGAATAGATTCCCTTGCTCACTCGTCTATTGAGTTTGACGATTCGGATCCAGAAAACTCCTCTAAGGATCGAGACGAAGAAAGACCTGCTAAGGAGCCGACAGGTTTGATTGGTGACATTGCTTATCATTATGACTTTCCTAGTGATGATCTATTTGATGATGATTTTTTCCAGAGAGAAGCTGAGCCTGCAGAACCATCATCAGTAGACCCATGGGAGGAAATCCAGGGCCAGCAACTCCAGAGGAGCAATGAACCTGAGTCAGCCTATCTATGACACTGATGGAGAAATATATGAAAGCATCAGTGATGAGTGTCATGAGATCGGTGATCAGCAGTCCTTCCTTTCAGAAGATGAGGAGGAAAGCAAAGAAGAAGTTCTTGGGTAAGATGAAAATAAAGAGCCTTCTCCTGAGAAAGAGGAAGCAAAGGAACAAACCCCTGCTCAAGAATACATGTATCTTTTCACGGAGCTCAGCTCATCAGAGAAGAATATATCAGAACTCCAAGAGGACAGCACTGTCATATATGATGAGTCCTCCAGTTCAGAAAATGAAGAAGATGAGGGAGATTCTCTTTCTCAAGAGAGTCTTGCTTTTGATCTAGTGGAAGAATAAAAAATCCTGGTTGAAGCCTACGTGCCAAATATTCATAACCAGGTATCTTTTCATGATCCTTATGCTCATTTCCTGCAAACATTTCAGGAAGGATCAAAGGTCTTTGTGAGCAGCATGTTACGGACAGAAAGCAAATTTTCCAAAGCTGCTATTACGGAACGAAAAGAGTGGGAGATGCCCTGCCTATCCAGCCTGCTCAAGGAGTTGAGCAAGAAGGACCAGTCATGGGATCACTTGATGGACTGGTTACATTGGAAGACAATTTTTGTAGGATAGACTTGTAAATAGTCCAGTTAGAGTAGGGTAGGTAGGAAAAGCTCAAATAAAGCTCAACCTGTGAGCATGTAGTTAGTTGTTTTAATTTCTGCAAAGTCCAGCGTGCCAGACAGTCTAATCCTGGCTTGGCTATTTTTACTTTCTGGTTTCATCTTTTTTTGAATAACGTGGGTGTTATGATGAATCATGAAATGAAAAGTGGAAGTGCTGAAGAACAGAGTTTGCATAGAAGATGATCAGGCGGTCTGCGAAGTTCTCGACACGTCCAGGGATGAACGTGCTGTCCCCAGATGGAGCCGATGTTGATCATGTTAGCCCCTTATTAATTTCTAACAAGCAAACAAAGGATCAAGCTGTCTTTAAGTTTTCAAAGAATGTATTCCTCCTAAAAAGACATCATCCTTGAAGCCTTTCATGATTCCCTGCTCTTTAATCCCTTTCCCTCTGTTGTTCTGGAGTCAATAAGCCTCACTGATTACTAAAAATATGTGCTCCAAAGGCCTTTATTCGCCCTTTTCATCCCTGCAGAATGTCCCTTTTTACCCCTTTTTCCCCCCTTGTCAAAGTCCTCCTTTTCCCTCTTATATTTTCCCCTCTAACCCTCTAAAGCCTCCCAAAAATCCCCTTAATTTCTACCCCTATCCCTTGTTCGGTCTAATTCACCCTTATTCCCTCTATCGTTACTCTTCATTGGCCTTAAAATGCATTAAAATGGGGTTAAAACCCACTTTCCAACTTTATCTTAAGGCCTAAGCCCCTTTTCCCGCAAGCTCCAACCACTTCCCCACGTAACCCTTACCAAAAACCAAGTGCTTAATGCCTTGGGGGCCGATCGCATAATTGTAAAATCGCATGTTTATGTGAAATTCTCCAATCATCCATCGCAAATATTTGTGATGCGATCGAACACATCGCAAATATTTGCAATGCGATTGATCGATCGCAAATACGCCCATCACATCGCAAGTCCCCTGACCGCATCGCAAGTCCTCTGATCGCGCCTGCTCCTCTGATTGATCACATCACACATCCCCTCGCTTTCGATTGTGATTACTCCCACTCTGTTTTCCAATAGCAAATTTTGATTCTATACGAGTCCCACCTCATACGCATTCCCATTGCATTTCATTCAATTCCCTTGTATTTCCTCCATAGTATAAAGTTTTGCGTTTTGCATTAAATCTAATGTTTGATATTCATTCCGCCCATTTCTCATATGTCATTCCACGGATTGATCTCCGCCATTGGTCTACGCCTCCACATCATGATCGAACGGTCCATGATGCATTTCTCTGTCAAACCCTATTGTTCACCATTTACACCATATTATTGCATTTTCCACCGTTTTTCCACATAAAACATTGTCCCATCTCCATCGCACTATCATTTCCCCCGCCCCCCAGAACCAGTCTTCCTTATGCGTGGATTTCATCACCGAGTTACGTGTTTTGCAGGATTGTCCAATGGTGAAGGCTGCCATGATTACACAGTCTTCGTCTCAGCGGCCAGAAATACAGAAAGGACCATTTTTCAGAGGCCTAAATCATGAAGAAAGCCTGGGAAAAATCCTTGACTGAACTTGCATTAAAAGAACAGAGTTGAAAACTCTGTAAATCTTCCCAGGGCCACTTAAACACAGATGTCACAGACAAAGATGTAAATGAAGCAGTAGAGAGTTCAATGCATATAAAACTAAGTTAGTAGGGTTTCAAATCAGCAGATGATTCTAAAGGACAAAGCACCCATGTCAGTTTTATTATTTACCGTGTTCCTGGAGATTTCCGCCTTGACCACAGTCCCAAGCTACCAGAGAAGCTGTTAATGCGGTATGGTAGACTATTCATTCATTCACTTCACCATTTTTTTTATTCACCAGAGCACTGCACAGTACTCTAATCAAAGTACATTAGGACCATACCTGGGGTAAATGGAAGCCTCACGCAGACCATTCTTTCCTCCAGAAAGTACCAGAGACAAATGTAGAGAGTCTAAACAGAATGGGCTTCGGCCCTCTTTTTCTTCTGAGTTTTAATTTTTCATTTAGTATTCCACCTACCACCTCTGCTCCTCTTTCAGCTATAAAAACCATGAAGAAACGCATTGTAAAGGGTTCCAGATTTTATCAGAAAATTATGCAGTGAAAGGCTTTTTGTATACACTTTGTAAAACTCTTGTATGAAGGCTCAGAGCTCATAGGGTCTCAGTGAGGAGGATTTCTATCCGTTTAAGAGGATTCTAGTCTTTGATATTTCACAGTATGTAACCTTCCCTTATGTGTTATTTTAATACAACATTTCATTTCATCCATCTTTCTTGTATCATGATTCTGGAATGCGAGTGGCTCATTGATTTTTGGTAAGGATTTATCCTAGTTGATACCCATACTCGGATCAGTCAAGCGCTTTAAATATGGCTCAGGCATGATATACTATTCCATTATTCATCTAAATCGTATTTCTGCTATATTAGTTTCTTTGGGAGGGTGTTTTTAAAACGCCATTGTTGTGTATGGATTCTTAGATTGGTAAGACCATGCATGGCTATGTTGTGTATCTGGATATCAGCCCAATGATAACTAGTATCTTCTTGATATTTCCTTCACAAATCCACCCCTTCTGATAATTGATTTCTGTGACATATTACTTGAATTGGCCCTCTTTACAGTAAATTGTCTCTTAACTATCTGATGCCTTTATATTGGAATCTTGCATCTTGCCTCTGCAGTATTCTTTTCCCTGTGACACTTTCTGAGGGTCTTGGTACCATTTAAATCATATTTCCCTGTTTACAGGAGATAGCATGAGAGCTTTCAATTGATGACATCCTTTGTTATACCATATTCTCTTTTCTATATTTAAGATGTCCTAGGCACTGGTCTATCACAACTCTAGGCTATCTCTAGGAACGACAACAAGCCCCATAATATGTTTAACTAGAAATACAAGTCACCGATAGAAGAAAACCCTCAAAAAGAGGTGCTGCAACCATGTATTAAGATTAAAAAGAGCTTGACAGTGTTATTTTATTGGCTACAAATAGCTATTGATTACACTCCAGATCTAGAGAGAAAAAATACATAAAAGGTCAGATATATGATAGATCCATACATTATATTGGCTCTTCTTCAGAATACCCTTAGGGTTTTTGGCATTACACCATGTACAATGAGTAGATATGAGTTTTAAGGTTGCAGATCTGCAGAAATATTCATATCTGGAATTGGATCTGATCTAATATGAAACAAGAAAATGATCCCTCCATTGGATCTCCAAAGTGGAGGGCAGATCCCCAACACTTGAAAACCAACTCTCTAGATGGTGTGCCAAAAGACCCTGCAATAGCACCTACAGGAAAAATGCAGATCTGGAAGTAAAACTATGTTGTAGGGTTTAGAACATAGTTGGCCACATGCGAAGATCTAAAAATGATACTCCAATGATCCAATTCTCTCTTGGCAATGGGATAGAATCCTTCCCCACTAAAAAGGAGCACTAGAATGGTCTATATCTGAGTATATCTAGCCTCCACTTGTTGCAGCTTTCAAAGACAACCAAACCCTCAACAGGATCTACGTTGTAGTTGGAAGAAGAAGCTTGGCCTTCAGCCAGATAGTGGACTATGCAATACAAGACTCTCCCAAGAGCTACTCAATAGGAAGAGGTGGGATTCCTAATCAGGAACGCCCAATGCTAAAAAAAATTTGAAATCTAGGGTAAACAACCAAAGAAAGTTGTATGTCTAAATAGATAATACATCCAAAATCCAATATCACTCAACAACCATCTCATGCTACCATCCTATTCCTTTTATAAGTTAAGAGCTTGTAAACCCTAAACCATCTTCAATGAAATAACTTCTTTCACACAAGCCATCTCCATATAAAACTGTGTTGTGCCTCATTTATCACCACTCCTCAAAGACAACGTTGTATATTTGGTCATGGTTGACCCAGTCAAAATATCCTGCCCCTTTCACACCTAAGGGTGCTTGCTTACATAGCCAAGATTTAGCCTTTTTCACATTTGGCATTGATTTATTTATTGTTTAGGAGTTTTATGAACCTCCTTTACATTTTTATTCATGAAACAGAAAAATAAAAAAAAAATTAATATTCCCATTAGCTTAGGACTAATTGGGAATATTACAAGGACCTAGCCTTCCTGGACTCACAGAGGGCTCTCTCTATTTTGTGCAAAGCATGTGAACATGTTCGCTTTTAGGGTTTGATTTTAGGATCGTTGTTAAGTGTAGGGTTTCTTTGTTTGTTTTGGTTGGGTAAGATGTTCAAGCAGAATATGTGGAGTGAGTAAATATTCAAGTAATTAGGATATGGAGTCAATAAATTCTTGGAAAGTTCAATAATGAATCAGGTAGCATCAAAGGGAAAATCTAGCATGGTCAAATGGATTTTCAATGTTTGTGTGAAATGAAATGAACATAAAGTTTGTGAACAAAGTAGGGCAAAGGGGTATTAAGAATACTTTGTCAAATACTTAAACAAGAAGGGACTTCAACACTATTTAGCATAAAGAAGTAATCAATAGATAGGGCACACCAATAAATTTTTGATTCAACTCAAGCAAATAAGCATTTCAAATAAACAATTCAATGAAATATAGAAGGCAAGAAACTCATTTAACTTCTAGTGATTTCACCTTCAAGGTTAGAAAAAATTTAAGATAAACATATAACTTTAATCAAAGAAGAGGGAACTCATAAACATCATTGATCATAGCCATAAAGATCTCCAAAAAAACTATTCAAGCATGGACAAAGTGTATGATCGAAACATAGCCTCTTTGGCAAACCTAATTAGTGGTAATTTAGAGAACGATCTCAAGAACAATGTTTTAGTGACTTCAAACATGCAGGGCTAACCATAAAACATATTTTATACCTACTGTATTGAACCGTTCATGAGATAACCAAGCTTGGGTGGGTCTAGAGAGCAATTAATAATTCTCTAAACTAACCTAGCAGAGGAAAACATAGAGGCAATGAAGAACAAACAGAGCTAAGGTGCCTTTGAAAAACATTTCTTAGTCTAAAACCTTTGTCCTACTGCAATATAGAAGGATGAAACACAATGATACATAAGAAAACATGGACAGAATAGAAGCACATCACCATTAACCAAGCTTAGTGATCTTGCAAGCAAGCCTTCTGTAATATTCCAAAATTAGCATGTAGCTAGTTGGAATATTGATTTTTGCATTTGACACCTAGGAGATGAATAAATGGGTAAGGAGGCCCATACATTTCAAAAATAGGAATAAAATCCCTCATGATGTAAAAATGGATTATTATAATAGTTGGATTTCACACCCTCATGTGTGAAAAGGGGAAATTACATGTGGACAAGGTCAAGTTTGACCAAGTCAACAATGTTGGAATGAATGGTGGAGATCATCTATGGAGACAGCGCAGTGATAGTGGGAGGAAGATTCCTTGGTGGAGGAAACCCTAATGAGTGGGGCCCATGGTAATAAGGCTCACACTTTTTTATAAGGAGGGCAAGGCAGCCATAGCAAGACATGTTATTGATTATTGGATTTTTGGTCTGCATGACTATTGTGCATTCTTCAGTTGTTTAGTTGAGATTATCGTGCTGCTTAGAATAAGGCATTCCTGTTTAGGAATTCCTTCTCCTTTCTAGAGAGGCCTCTTGAGGGAGCTTGTACTTCATTTCTCTGCATCCAGGCTTGAGGCCAAGCTACCTGCTTCCACTACAACACAATTTTTGTTTAGAGCTGGGTTGTGTTGCAAGGTGTTGCAGTGGAGGGTTAATAACACCACTTCCGGAGCTTGTTTTTCAGAGGCAGAAGCATTCTTCCATTTGGGAGATTAGGGAGGAATATTCTGGAGCTTTTCACATCTGGGCACTTGGCCAACATATTTTCCATCACCTACAGCGCATTACCTCTCCTTTACTACGTTATTTCAGTGAGTATTTGCAGTGAAGGGTTGTAGTGTTTGATTGGAGGATGAGATCTTCAGTGATTGGATCAGCCTTTCACCTAAAGGATCCATTGGATGAGATTCATTCATGATATGTATCATCTACAACCATCTTCATCTAGCTCTTGAGTTGTAGTTGCTACTCAGCCTAGGGCTGCATTCCATAATTTTTTCACTTTTGCATATTTCAAAAAATCCTCTCCCGATTGTCTTGGAATTGTTTTTTGGAGTCTATATCTTCACTCCCAACATTGTATGAGCCATATAATTGCAGATATATATTATTGTAAATTATTATTAGTAGCGTACCTTCTATTACTGCATTGTTCTTGTTCACGAGAATTATGCAATGTAGCAGCATTCCATCTTTGGCATATGTATTCATGGGAGGCTTGTTTGCCTTGATTATTTGAGTTGTATTGTACGTATTTGTTGCTGATTTACATAATAAAATGGCTCCATGGTTTTCACACATTTTGGTGTAATGTTATTCACTGTTATTTCCAGTTTTATGTTCATGTATTGTTGCATCCCCATTTTGGGATATTACAGTGGTATCAAAGAATAATCCTAGCTCAGCCTGTGGATCGCAGCCATTATGTTATCAAGAGGACAAGAAGAAGAAGAAATGAACAAAAAAGACAAGAAGAAGACTCCATTATTTGGAGGAAGGAAGGAGGAGAGGCTTTCAAAGCTTCTTTCTCAAAATTTGCAGAGCATTCATGGAGATCTTAAGAAGATGAGGAGGGAGATGTGTAGAGAATCTCCAAGAGAGTTTGAATCTAAAGAAAACTCTAGATTTTTACATAATGAGTGTGATCATTCAGCCACACATTATGATGCACAACGCAGTCATATGCCCAGATCTGCTATGAGGGAGTTGGAAAAAGAAGAAATGCCTACGAAAGAGACTCTTAGGGATTATTTTCAAGAATATGGATCTCAAACTAAGAAATTCAGAGATCATATCACCTTTCAAGAGTTTTGAAAGATCAAGGTGGAGAGGATAAAGCAACATGACATGGGTATATTTTTCCTATCTACTTTTGATGGATCACCAACATGTTTAGCTAGAGCCTGGGAGGAGGAGGTGCACACCTATTTGCAGCAGCACCAAGTTTCTGAAGATGAAGCCATCAAAGTTGCAACGCTGCATTTTGAGGGTAAGGCCTATGCTTGGTGGATATTTGAGTCCTTTTCATTAAAAAATGAAAACACTTCTTCTTATGCAAAGTTAACTAAGATATTAGTAGAAAGGTTTGATGGAGGACATTCTGAAACATCTTTGATGAAGTTAAACAAACCAAAATAAACCAAAATTTTGCATGGTTTGAAAGGACCTATAAACTCAAATTCATTTCAGAACACTGTTGGAGAGGCAAGATATTTGTCTCATATTATTGGACAAGAGGGCATGGAGGTCCCTTTTCCAAAGGAGGATCCACTTATTGAAAGGTTGCTCATTCATATTAAGGAGGAAGAGATGGTTGAGGGAAACAGTGTTGTGATATCTAGAGCATATCTAGCACCTCATGTAGAGGTAGATGGAGCACTTGCTCCAACAAGAGGGGTTGTTGTATTATGGCAAGGAATTCCCCAGGATCTCATATGTGGAGATCAAGGCACAACCCATGATCAGCATGTGTGTAATATTCCCAAGTTTGAACATCACATTTGGAATATTAGAGTCCTTGATATTTTTAATAAATTAAGTAAATAAAAGGGTGAAGGGACCCACAAACCCCAAAATATGAATAAGATCCACTTCTATGTGTGTATGTGGACAATTTTGATCTAGATCTAGAATCATGGAGTAGTGAAGCGACTCCTTTAATGGAGGGTGAAAAATTCAAAGAAGATCATATATATTAAATATTAAATCACATGGATCTTTCATAAGTTCAACTGAGATCATGATACATTCAAAGAAGATCATTCATGATAAGGTAGTGGAGGAAGTGGTGAATTTAATGCATGCATGGTGGAGAGGATGACCACCATGTGGACATGATGGAGGGCATGTATCAACAGTGCAGTCACACATGGGTACTTTGTCCACATGTGCAGCACAGTCTTGGAGTGGGCCTAGGTTATGGAGGGCTCATGCATATAATGAAGGTGAAGGCACAATGGAAGGCATGATTCGGATTATGCATTTCTTGGTCTGCTTAGATCTAGATTTGTCTTAGGACATCTATGCAAGCTTGGGTTGTTTAGTATAGCTTGCAGGGTGTTCCTAGGCGAGAATCCCACCTCTTTATTTGAGTGATCTCTGAGGAAGAGGATTGTTCTTCATTCCACATCAGGCATTGGTGCCATCTTCAGGAGGTTGTTTCTAGTATTCAGCTAGAAAACTGGTGGAGGATTCATCCTACCACTTTTTCTTCATATTCAATCTTCCAGAGCATAAAATCTATATCTGGCATTCAATTCGTGGGGTTTTGCCTCATTGTTGCAGTAGCCCCTTCAAGGATTGTGCAGTTCAGTCTTGCATATCTATTGGAGGAAGGAAGTTTCCAGTATTTCAACTGGAAATCCTATGAGGGATAACCTCCTCACATTGGATCTATTGTTGCCATCACCCAAGAGCTAATTTGACATATTTTTCTATGGGGAAAGGAGCCTCCCTCTCTCACAGCACAGTTTTCTAAAGTTGTTGTTTATTCTGTAGCTATTTTCAGTAGAGGAGATTGGAGGAGCTAGATATGGAGCTTTTAGCCCAAGGATCTAGTGAAGGGACCAGCCCTTCTTTCTTAGATCTTATTGTACATCATTGCAACCACCATATTATCATATCTAGACTCAGATCTGCATTCCCAGTAGTATATTCATGGAGCCCTAGGGATAAGGTTGTCTTAGACTTACAGATCTAAGAAATCCTTCCAAGGTTATCTTGGGAATCCATCATAGAGCCCGGATCTACAGTTTCAGCATCATCGAAGCTCCTGTTCTGCCTAGATCGGAATTTCTATCTTACAGGCAGTTGTAGTCCCTACATCTTTAGCAGGGACAACGCAGTACACCTTCCAGCAGAGCAGCAGTTATGTAGTCCCTCTTGGGATATGATTGCAAGGTCATTCTAGGCTACCTTTGTGGCTTTAGTGTCTCATATTTTGAGCACTGTTGTATTTGCATTTTGCACCTCCAAATATTAATAAAATGGCTTAGCTATTTCTACATATCTTGATATGTATTTAGTTCTGTTGTTTACTTAGTTGCAGTTCTCATATTGTGTTTTAATATTGTTGGATCTACAATCTTGGGATATCATAAGATATTCCCAACCTTGTTTATTTTCCCTATTTTTGGATATTACAGTGGTATCGGAGCATGATCTTTGGCTCAGCTTGTGGACACTTCATATTTTACATTGAAAGAAGAACAGACAGATAAGATCTATCATGGAGGATGTGAGATCTGTCACTCCTTCCTTTAGATCCATGCAAGATCTCTCCAAGGAGATCAATCAACTAAAGGAGGAAGAACAGAGAGAAGATCCAAGAAGCAGATCTGATGAGGGGAGCACTTCCTATCAGCAGCAAAGAAGACCAGAGAATCCTAGATCTCCTCTTAGATCCACTATGCCCACTTTCTTTGAAGAAGGTGAGAGGTATAGAAGTAAAGAAAGGAATGAACCTGAGACTCATGAGACTCTCAGTCTATATCTTGAAGAGTACAAAGCATATTCTAGAGCTTTCAAGGAGAAGCTAACTCTCCAACAATTCTTCCAGATTAGAGAAGAAAGAGGATCCTATAGCAGCAATAGAAGAAAGAGGCATAATAGATTCTATTTGCCTACATTTGATGGATCTTCCTCAAGCAATGTCAAGGCTTGGAGGAAGGAGTTAAATTCATTTTTCAAGTTACATCTTGTGGCTAAAGAAGAGGCTACACAAATTGCAACACTTCATCTCTTGGATGAATCAAAAGATTGGTGGTTTTGGCACCTAGAGCATGCAAAGGTGACCAAGTATTCATATTTACTTCACAAGTTGAGGAAGAGGTTTGATGTGGAGAGGTCACTACTTTCACCACCTGCTGCAAAAGTACTTGTATCTAGAGAATAGGAACTTGCATCTTTGCAAGGTAGTCTTGAGCTCTTGACATATGGAGTCCCATGCATGGATCAGGAGGTGCATGAGGAAGAGGAGGAAGATACCAGCGTTGGTACACTTGAAGAAACAAGGTGGTCATTCTTACCAGCAGATGGAGACACTATTGTCCTGGTTGGAGGAACTCTTGTGTTCTTTCAAGAGGGTCCCACATATCAGTTGATCCAAGGTATGCATAAAATTTCAGCATATAATGTTTCAAGACCAATGCATAGCCAAGGGTTATAACCAAATGCTGATTTGAAGCAGAGACATATCACAACGCTGTCACTTAGTGGCTTTGACAAAGAAAGGACATCATCATTCTTGGAGCATTCTAGAGGTAGCTTCACTCATGAAGTAATGGAAGCAAAGATGACAAATAGTAGACATCTTGAGATGAGAAACATTTCTCCCTTCTATATGACCATTTCTCAATGAGCATCTCACTACTCAAAGAGAAACTTCTACTTGCAGCAAATACAAAACTTCTTTGGTTTTGGAGGGCCTTTGGTGAAGAGAGAATCTCATTAAGAGATCTCATGAGAGGTGCACTTCAACATTTCATGAAGTGAAAATTTCTTCAACAATTTGGGGAGGATGGTATTCTACAAAGGGAGGATACCATGATTATGCAGTACCTCATTCATCATCCACATGGGAGTGAATGGGTATGATGATAAGCAAGGGGTTGCACGACCACCTGCAGATTTTTATGGACCAGCATGCTTGGTTACATTGGTTTCCATTGGGAGATTTCTGTCACTCTCCAAAAGCTCCTATTTTTCTGATCCATGCCTTGAAAAACACATATGAAATGAAGAAAGAGGCATGGCTGCGCTGGCTGCTCTTGGGTGAGTATGGTTACCACCCAATAGCTCATAATTTTCTGATTCATGCCTTGAAAATCAAAGATAAAATGCAGCAAAGGAAGGCATGTTCATTTTGGTTGTGTTTAGGGGAGTTTGGCTTATCCATCTTACATTAAGGAGATGGAGGATGGCAACAAAGGGCCTTACTCCGATGGTTATTGTTAGGAGAATATGGTTTGACACCTTTGTCTACCCATGTTGCTCCTTCCCTTCTTCTTTTTCATAACTTTGGAATGATGAAGTTTGGATCCAATAAGGCCAACAGAGTTAAGAATGAGGGCATAAAAATGCTCAATCAAATTCATGAAACATGGGATGAAGGAATGTATTGTATAATGAAGCTTTTCCTTTGTGGAGAGAGCTACTTCATTTTATGTCTCTCGTGTACTTATGATGATGTTGGATAGCATATGATTGTCACTTTGTGCTTTATGGTGAGAGGAGGACATTTAACCATGCAGTTGGAAATCATCCCATATATTTCTAAAAGATAACTATGGAACCAAACATGCATAATATATTGCAGAAAATGGAAGAAGCCTTCCTTATGTGGATGCCATTTGGAGGGGATTAGATGGATGATGCATCTACCTTTTGAGTTGCTTGAGGGCAAGCAATATTTTGTCGCGGGGGGGTGGGGGGACTGTAATATTCCCAAATTTGAACATCACATTTGGAATATTAGATTCCTTGATATTTTTAATAAATTAAGTAAATAAAAGGGTGGAGGGACCCACAAACCCCAAAAGATGAATAAGATCCACTTTTATGTGTGTATGAGGACAATTTTTATCTAGATATAGAATCATGGAGTAGTGGAGTAACTCCTTTAATGGAGTGTGAAATAATCAAAGAAGATCATATATATTAAATATTAAATCACATGGATCTTTCATAAGTTCAACTGAGATCATGATACATTCAAAGAAGATCATTCATGATAAGGTAGTGGAGGAAGTGGTGCATTTAATGCATGCATGGTGGAGAGGTTGATCACCATGTGGACATGATGGAGGGCATGGATCAACAGTGCAATCACACATGGAGAATTTGTCCAAATGTGTAGCGCAGTCTTGGAGTGGGCCTAGGTTATGGAAGGCTCATGCATATAATGAAGGTGAAGGCACAATGGAAGGCATGATTTGGATTATGCATTTCTTGATCTGCTTAGATATAGATTTGTCTTAGGACATTTCTATACAAGCTTGGGCTATTTGGCAGATCTTGCAGGGTGTTCCCAGGTGGGAATCCCACCTCTTTCTTTGAGTGATCTCTGAGGAAGAGGACTGTTCTTCATTCCACATCAGGAATTGGTGCCATCTTAAGGAGTTTGTTTCTAGTATTCAGCTAGAAAACTGGTGGAGGATTCATCCTACCACTTTGTTCTTCATATTTAGTCTTCCAGAGCATTAGATTTATATTCGGCATTCAGGCCTTAGGGTTTTGCCTCCTTGTTGTAGTAGTCCCTTCAAGGATTGCGTAGTTCAGTCTTGCAGATCTATTGGAGGAAGGAAGTTTCCAGCATTTCAACTGGAAATCATGCGAGGGATAACCTCCTCACATTGGATCTATTGTTGCCATCACCCAGGAGCTGATTTGACATATTTTTCTATGGGAAAAGGAGCCTCCCTCTCTCACAGCACAATTTTCTGAAGTTTTTGTTTATTATGTAGCTATTTTCAGTAGAGGAGATTGGAGGAGCTAGATTTGGAGCTTTTAGCCCAAGGATCTAGTGAAGGGATCATCCCTTCTTGCTTATATCTGATTGTACATCATTGCAGCCACCATATTATTAGATCTAGCTTCATATCTGCATTCCCAGCAGTATATTTATATATCGGAGAAATCCTTCCAAGGTTATCTTGGGAAACCATCATAGAGCCTAGATCTACAGTTTCAGCATCATCAAAGCTCCCGTTCTGCCTAGATCTGACTTTCTATCTTACAGGAAGTTGCAGTCCCTACATCTGTAGCAGGGACAACGCAGTACACCTTCTAGCAGAATAGCAGTTACACAGTCCCTCTTGGGATATGATTGCAGGGTCATTCTAGGCTACCTTTGTGGCTTGAGTGTCTCATATTTTGAGCACTGTTTTATTTGCATTTTGCACCTCCAAATATTAATAAAATAGCTTAGTTATTTTTGCATATCCTGATGTGTATTTAGATCTGTTGTTTACTTAGTTGCAATCCTCATATTGTTTTTTAATATTGTTGGATATACAATCTTGGGATATCATATGATATTCCCAACCTTATTGATTTTCCCTATTTTGGGATATTACAATGTGCCATTGTTGACAGATTGTGAAACCATGCAGATAAAATGAGGAGGTAGGGAGGATGACCAACATCATTTGATGAGGAGAACACACCCCTATCTATTTCAGAGGGTTGATGCATAGAAGAGGGAGACTAAATTGCGTAGTGAGGATAGGGACAAGTCTGTCCATTCATATATGCAGTCTACTCTTGATATTGATGTCTCATTGCATGGAGGAATCTCACCGAGGAGACCACCAGATCAGCAAATGATGAGGGATGCTTCACATTTGGAGGCACCACTCATTGATTCCAGAGGGGTGACGACCTTGGGAGAGCTTGGTACAACACTGGGAGTCTTGGGTAGACTCAAAAAGCAGAGAGGCATCCTCCCAACATCATCATTACCCACTCTCATTCCAAGATCTGCGTTATGGCAGGAGCAACATGGGAAGGATAGCAGCCTTCCAATTTACATCTTTGGCATGGGAGATGTCAAAGAGAAGCACAACCATATGA
Source organism: Pinus albicaulis (assembly GCA_034641835.2). Classification (NCBI taxonomy): domain Eukaryota; kingdom Viridiplantae; phylum Streptophyta; class Pinopsida; order Pinales; family Pinaceae; genus Pinus; species Pinus albicaulis. The sequence goes on along the minus strand of CM076570.1, from coordinate 1,505,561,038 downwards.
TAGATGTTCTTTGCGATAGATCATCAATGCTGTCACTATGGAGGATAGATACATATTTGAAATCCTAGCTCTTGGTGGATTATTCCAAGGATCTTTTTACTTGTATGGTATTGGATGACCAGTTGCATGAGGAGGGATATTCAATCAAAGATGGGGTAATCTACTATCATGGTAGGATATTCTTATCTAGAGCTTCCAAGCACAAGAAGAAGTTACTACAAGCATCTCATGAATATTTCCTTTTCAGCCACACTTATTCTATGAGAGCATACCACACCACCATGGAGGGGTACATTTGGGAAGGCTTTGAGGAGGACATATATCACCATTTGAGGAGATGAATGGATCATGTGGAGATGGAGGAGATACATAACTCTTTGGGGAATTTAACACAACCACCTCTTTTCTCTTTGAGAATGAGAGGGGATTCATCTATGAGCCATTCCATTTGCATGGGAAAAGCATATGGTAAGGATACTGTTTGGTTGAATAATGATTTGTATGATGAATATGTGCATTCCTTAACCATATATGTGCAGGAAATTGCTCGAAGAAGGAGCATTCTTTCTTCTATACTTCATGGTTTACTTGAGGCCATAAGCAATATTGATGATGGACACTCCCTAGGAGGTCTTGGAGAGATGATACCTTATGAAGTACATGCTCACTTTGTACAAGGGGCAATTACATGTGGAAAAGGTCAAGTTTGACCAAGTCAACAACGCTGGAATGAATGGTGGAGATCATCTATGGAGATAGTGCAATGATAGTGGGAGGAAGATTCCTTGGTGGAGGAAACTCTAATGAGTGGGGCCCAAGGTAAGAAGGCTCACAATTTTTTATAAGGAGGGCAAAGAAGCCACAGCAAGACATGTTATTGATTATTGGATTTGTGGTCTACATGACTATTGTGCATTCTTCAGCTGTTTAGTTGAGATTACTGTGTTGCTTAGCATAAGGCATTCCTATTTAGGAATTTCTTCTCCTTTCTAGAGAGGCCTCTTGAGGGAGCTTATACCTCATTTCTCCACATCCAAGTGCTATAGGGTAATATTCTTGGGTGGTGGTTATTGAATATCCATCTCAGGGCTTTCCGGTGCCCAAGGCAGACATTCATATTAGTTGTAAAGTTCACAAAGGAGCTGCATACATGTTCATGCTAATATCTATAATCGACAAAGTAATATGGAGAGATTACCTCTTTATTGATAGAAGATCCTATGGAGAACAAAAAGTAGCGAAGTAGAGATCCTTCTTCACCGACTCCAAATCCAGATCTTGCAATCAATCAATGAACCCATGTAAGTCTCTACAACATTATAGTTTGTTATTGATTAAAATAGCATATAAGAAACATAAAACAATACAGATCTAAGCGATTCATATCATGCTACATATATGATTGAAAAACAATTGTGACACTGATGCATCGAATGGACAAAATAGATACAGTTCTATTGATTTATTAAAAGGAGGATTACAACCATCGGTTGCACCAAGCCCTCCTCAATCTTCCAATTCCTCTCCTTCTTTCTCTATTTTCAAGTGTGATGATGGTCAAGGCAGAAAGTTCTCAATGAACTTCGCCGAGCTTCAAACCTCACACTACAACAATGAAATTCTGCTCTACATATATTCAATCCTTCGACCTTAGACCAAGATCCCACAGCTCCATTTTATAAAAGATGGAGAGGGAAGACATTGTCATCTTAATCAACCAGTTTGTAATAGGAAAAATCAAGATATTTCCATGTTCTTCCATGCTTTTTCGTTCTTTAGGAGTCTAGTTGTATTTGTCAAGGCCTAATAAATTTTTTGTGCCTTTTAGTTCCTATTTTTCATAGGTCCTTTATGACAGAAAGCTGGAAGTGCCAATCACTTTTCCACAAGATATTTTCCCTTTTCACACTTAAACATGGATAATGCTGCCCCTTGGGCAAGACAAAGCATTACCCTAGGTACTAACACTTCCTTTACATGTCTCAAGTGTGTTATAACGTATTCTAGCTGCTTCTAGGGTGTGTTACCTTGGCAGAAATGGGTCTTTTCTAGGTAATTTTCTTCCTTCCATGTTACCTTCTCCTCTGGGATGATGAGGAGGTCATTTATCCTGTAAAAAATTCCCCCTAAAATGTAAGGTTAGAGATGAAGATGATGGCCAAAATAATTTATAACAAGTGTAGTAGAATGAGAGGAATTGGAGGACTAAGGAAAACCTGAAACAACAACAAATGTCAGAAAATATAGTATTTGTCTTAAGTCGGGCATTCCCGTGCTCAGTAGCTAATCAACATGATTTCTCTAGAATAGAGATATGAACAGTATGTCCACTGATAAGGATAATGCGAAAGTGTCTGTCAAAATGGGATCAAACTGAAAATTTGTCTCCAAAAAACAATATTGCAACTTGGGGAAGGAAACACAGCTGTAATGGTGTAACCTCTGACCCAAGGTCTTGGTTGCCGCTTCACTAAACTGCATATTCCCATACATGTGAATAAATGAATCGTAGTCAAACATGTAGGAAATCATCTGATTACCAGTAAATAACAAAAATTGTTAACGGACGCGAGGGCGGCCATCGATAATGATGATGGTCCCCAAGATGCACAGTACAATCTAGCGAGTGTGAATAAAAGGATTTGATGTCGAACACTCATAGAATCATTCGATCGGGAGCCAATAATGAGAACCCCCAACCAAACACAAGATGACCTGCCACTGATGTCTACAAGTATCTGGGTACTGACGTGTTTCTAGTTCAACTTCCTAGATAAGATGTTGAAGGCAATAGGAAGAGATCTGATAAAGGGTAGGAACTGAGGCGTCCTACATCATTTGACACGAAATGGGAAAATATGACTTTTTACTGATGGAAATAATCAAGAGCAAATGGGAATAACTAATAACAAATAATTTATGGCATATGATGACTTTGGTTGATACAAGGAGCAGTAGATAGCGGGATCCTCTTGAAAAATACAAGGCATTCTAACAGGGTACTAGACAGCTTAGGCTTAATGAACACCAACGAGTGTTAGGATTCACCAATTTAGGAACACTGGGAGACGAAGGCTAAGCTCATAGATGTAGGGTTCAGCTAAATGTGAAAGAGTTTTCTGGGAAGTGCCATGTTCAAGATTTTGTGCTGCCAAATCAACCTTTAGAAAATGTAACAGAAGAAGTATCCATGATGTCCAAAATTTTTCCCCGTCGATTAAGTTTAAAGAGTCCAGACGGGTAAACACGGTGGTTTTTTTATATTTAGAGAGTCTAAAAAACACCATAAAAGACAACTCCATGGGGGTACCTTTGTCATGTTTGATAACCGGGCACAACGAAGGGAGAATAGTAAGCCCAAAACAGTTCATTTTCCATGAGTTAGTCCATTGAATCCAGAACAGTGAGAAAGATATGTTCGATGGACATCTACCTCAATTTGTTATGAGTACAAGGAGATAGAGTACACTCAATGTTCTTTGTGAAATTTTAATGAGTCCAACAAGGAAAAACTCGATGCTTTCCATGAAATTTTAACGAGTCACGCGAAAAAAACTCGGTTACTTTTTCTGTTTAATGAGCTTTGAAAAAGATGAAAAGAATGGCTCATATGTCTCTATTGTGGTAATTTAACCAGCCCAAAAAAGGCAACTTGGGGTTTTTTCAGTTTTACGAACTAGAAAAAGTCCCTAAAAAGAAAGCTTGAAACTGGGTCAAACATGGTTAGATCTCCATATAAACATTTAAAACCCATCAGAGCATTAGTAACATATAAAAACCAATAGTTGTGACGAAATGTAGCATGAATTTACCTCTTTGTATCAGATTAGTTGAGTGAGTATGACCTCTAAAATGGCTATAAGAAGGACATAGACCTTCATTTTCACTCTGTTTGAGTGTTGTGATAGAGCTCTGGAGAAAAAAGTGGTGAAACTTCAACTGTCGATTGTGAACGATCAGGGCGACGGTTTTTCATTCCACAAGATCCAGGTAACAGCTTGAACATTTCTCTATCATTTCATTATGTTTTTAAGCCTTTTTGTTGGTTAAAATTGTCAGTTTTAGCAGGCCCTAAAAAATTTAAGCAACTAACGTGGGTGATGAGTGTTGTGCCCGCGTTAAATGCTCTTCCTGAGAAGAAATAGCGTGTTAGCACGCACTGTTAGGCACTATAGCCCACATTAGCTGGCAAAAACATTTTAGGAACTAATTTTTATCATTATAAAGTGTTCTAAACAAAAAATAATCTAGTGAAATGGTTGCTTGTGTAGGTATAAATCTATTTATCATGAGTATTTGGTGTGAAAGGCAGCATGAGTGGGAAGAATGTGAAATGGTTACCGATGCAGCTACCTTGCTAGTTCTCCGTAGATGAAGATTGATAAAGTATGCTTTTCTAGAGCTGATGAGGGGATAGGAGGACCTTCTGAGATGGATAATCCAGCAGTGGGATGACCACCAACATGTCTTTCACATCAGGGGTAATGAACTCTCCATTGAGAAAGAAGATATCTATTTTTTGACTAGCCTATCATGCCGAGGGCCAAGACCCAATCTGACAGGATCCAAGGCTAATCCCCACACCACTTTAGATTTGATCCATACGCACAGCATAAACAATACTGTGGCAGTGAGTAACCGAGTTCCTATCGCACAAGTGGCATCGAGACTGCTGAGGTCTCTGTTGTGGATGATAGTTCACTTGGCTGGTACCAAGAGTCAGCACATGGCAACAAAGGCCTAGGTATTGTTAGCACTGGATTGTATGTAGCCCCAGGTATTTGACTGGTATGAAGGGGTTGTCCGTCAAGTTCATGTAGATTTGACGACATGTAAGACTTAGACCCAAAGAGATTTTGGGTATGGTACATTGATTGTCTCATTCATACTAGAGTGGGTGCTGGCCATGAGTCCAAGAATGGTCATGGATGCATTGGGCATGTTGTGTAACCAGCTCCAAAAATAGAAGAAAAGAGATATGAACGCCTTAGAAATAAGCCACTTCGAGGGGGAAACCTCCAATACATTACATGAATGAAAAATTCTTGGATGATACAATTTACAAAACCTCCTTTCTATATATAGGAGTCCATGGGGCCATAATGTAATCCTAGTGGGCCACAATGTAATCCTAGCCGACCCAACAATAATAATTTAAGGGCACAATAATAACAATATGGGGGTTACAGGGGTACAATAATAACAATAAGGGGGGCTACACTAACATAATAAGGGGCTATACTATTAACATAGGGACTTAACATGCCCCTCTCCTTCAAACAAGTGTTGTCCTCAACGCTTGATTATTTCTTGATTCTTCTGTATAAAATTCTCATCCTCCCATGTGGAATATTCTACAGGAAAGTTCTTCCACTTGCTGAGATACTCTGAAATTGATCGTACTTGTCGATTTCTTGTTTTTGTGACTGCTTCAGAACTTCTTTCGATGTGATGTTGATATTCCTGTTGTTTCATTAGATTCTGCACCAAAGTTAGGTTATCCTTTGAGAGTTGGAGAACTTGTTGTTGATGCTCGATGTGATCTTCCATTAATTTATCATCCATATTTTCTATTATTTGATCCTTCAAACCATCCAACTTAGCCTCTATATCTGCTTTTAAACCATCTATTTCATCTTCAATTGCTCTTCGTAAGATTGAAACTTGTTGCACTTGGTACCGTAATTTTGATATCTCATACTGCAACTCTTCCTCTTCATGCGTCATAGTATATATTTTTGAGGGATTAATGGGTATGGAATTATTTTTATGAGGCATTTCAGAATGAAATACTGAAATATATGCTCAATAGGTCCTTGGAATCACTTCAAACTGATTTTTCAAACAAGATTTATGCAATTCGGGAAAAACAATACACACCTTTTACTTGCTTTTGAGGAGCTCGATATTGAAATTGAATTATCTCTGTAATTGAAAATCTTCAATATCTGAAATTTATCCCTGTAGTAGCCCTATGAAGCTTCTTTCAAATGCTACAGGTCTGATCTAATTTGGATTCCCCAAGACAAAGTTGTGTCCAATCTCCCACAATGACCTAATTTTGGACTGGTTCAATAGAGAAAACTTGTAGGACTTGCCACGTGTCACTGTTTCGTCCTTCGTCTCTGAAATTGATAGCCAAGAAACTACAGTCCGTTTACTTGCGACCACTTTTTACGGTACTCAAATCCACTGCTCAGAGAGAGATTTATTGAACGTTTCCCACGATCACCTCTTTGAGATGAAATTCAGGAGCCTGAAAAAGCACTACCATCCACAGATCATATCTCCAACAATATTGCGAACCAAGCTCTAAAATTTTTTGACGAATTTCCTCAGGATTTCAGCTTTGTACCATATGAATTTCAGATTCTGAACCTTTGTAGAAAAAAATTTATAGCGCAAATGCCACGATGACCTGTTTAGGAGCTTGAAAAAATACCTAACTTCCACAGATGATATCTCCGACAATATTGCGAACCAAGCTCTGAAATTTTTAGACACTCTTCCTCAGGATTTCAGCTTCGCACCCTAAAAATTTCAGCTTCTGAAACTTCGTAGAAAAAAAGTTATAGTGAAAATTCCACGATGACCTGTTTGGAGCAGCGAAACCCTAGAATCCAAAGCTCTGATACCAAATGTTGTGTAACCAGCTCCAAAGAGAGAAGAAAAGAGATATTCACGCCTTAGAAATGAGCCACTTCGAGGGGGCAACCTCCAACACATTACATGAATGAACAATTCTTGGATGATACAAATGAACAAAACCTCCTTCTATATATAGGAGTCCATGGGGCCATAATATAATCCTAGTGGGGCCACAATGTAATCCTAGCCGACCTTACAATAATAATGTAAGGGCACAATAATAACAATATGGGGGTTACAGGGGTACAATAATAACAATAAGGGGGGCTACACTAACATAATAAGGGGCTATACTATTAATATAGGGACTTAACAGGGCCCACGGGAGCCAAGACAGGCTCGCTAGGCAGCTTTGATTCCGCGAACTAGAGAGGGTCCAATCCATCACTATTTTGATGAGGGATTCTTCGAGTGGCTTGAAGACCAGATCATCATGATTGAACATTATCCCTACGCAAGGATGAACTATACAGGAGATCCAGAGGTTGTATTTCCCTGGGCACTCAATGGGGCCTAGATGGTAAGAAAGAGCATGATCAGTGCAGTGTTTGAAGTATTTTATAGTATCTTTTGAATTTTTATGAAATTTTTTTGTTTAACGGGTGAAAATGTATGTTGAAATGAAGCTTTGTTGCTTGAAAAAGATGTGGCACTTGTCCGTCCAGCCAGAGCCCCTCGCTATGCAAGGCGAAGAATGCAGCTACCTGGGGCTGGTGCAGTAGCGAAGGTTGCAGAAGCCGCCGAAGAAGGTGATGACACATAGATTTTTCATGAGCTTACTAGAAACCTAGAGGGTTTAAGTAAGGGTGTGCCACCTCTTCCCATGAGAGAGATCCCGGTCTGTCTATAGCAGCATACAGTGGGTGTGCTAGAGAGATACTTGGTGCCTCTGAGGAGGATAGCCAGAGTAGTTGTCTGCTATTTTAAGCAGCAGGCTCAGTAGGAGTAGATAGATGTGTAAATGTCATAGCTAGGCTTTAGTGAAGCCAATTTTTTGTAAAACACCTGAGTTTTGAGAAGTTTTTTGATGTAATCTAAACTAGACACGACATATATATACTCATGTATATATATGTAAAAAATATATACTCATGTATGACTCTTTCTATAACAAGTGTGACAAATGCCAATCTAACACATAATTTGCTAATGAATTAGCTAATGCATTAAATTCTCTATGAATGTGCTCAAACGCAATGGTTTAAAAGTGACGTTCTAAAAGTCGTACCCTTAAAAAATATTGTAACAAGATAGGATGACGGACACGAAAATGATTTTTTAACTACATAACTACGAGTTGGGAATCTAACCTGACCACTAGATTGGAGATGTCACGAGATGTAGGCTCCATGAGGAATTGGATCACCAACATATACTCAGCAATGTTGTTGGTGGCATTTCCCAGGTAGATTCCCCAAGAACTGAGTTCTGACTCAGGTGTGTAGAGGACCCAAGCAGCTGACACAATGTGTCTAGTATGAGGACTAGCACTGTCCATATATCTAACGTATGATAAGGATGACGAAGGCATCTGTGTAAAAAAGAAAAAAAGTGTGTATGAGAAAAAACTCAAAAACCCAAAATATCCAAAGACATCAAAACAAAGGAAAAACTCATATACATAAAATTACAAAGAATAAGCCTAGTGGATAATTAGGAAAAATACTTCTTCAGATAGAGCCCATTGCGAGGCTCCACGAGTGGAATTCCATTATAGTCCTTAAGTTCATAAGCTCCTTTTGAGAGGAATTTGGTGACTATGTAAGGAGCAATCCATAATGGTTGAAGTGTTCCTACCCGCAAGAGGTCATGTCTCTGATTGTAGAGTAGAACAAGATCACCCTCTTGGAAAGAACGAGGCTTGATAGATTTTTCATATTGAGATTTAACTCGATGCTGGTGAGCTTCAAGTGCCAGTGTGGAATCTCGACGAGTTTCGTCCAAGTGATCGAGCAAGATCAAGTGCTCTTTTGTGGCGGTGGTGCCGGGTAGGAGTTCAACGGCGAGCTTGAGTGATGGAATCTCACACTCTATTGGGAGTACTACCTCCACGTCGAATGTGAGTTGGAATGGCGTGAAGCCTGTGGTAGTTTTGAATGACGTACGGTATGTCCATAACATGGAATATAACTTCCTATGCCATGTGGTTTTATGATTGCCGACTAATCGATGAATCATGGTTTTGAGGATGCCATTACGACTTTGACTTAACCATTCACTTATAGATAGTAGGACGAAGACTGATCTTGTCAAAATCCTAGCATGGAATTTAATTACGTCATCATATGGTTCTGAAAATGTGACCCATGATCTGTGACAATTGAAAGGGGTACACCAAAACGACAGATAACCTGATTGAATAGGAATAGAGCAACGGTTTCTCCATCAACCCTAAAAGTGGGAATGACTTCAACCCATTTCGTAAAGTAGTCAACTGCCACAACAATGTAGTTGTGTTCGTCGACTGAAGTGGGGTCGCATGTAACAAAGTCTATTCCCCATTTAGTGAAAGGACTAATGGAGAAAACTGGGTGGAGAGGGGCAGGGTGAGCACGCATTTTCTTCGTCAAAATTTGACACGGATGGAACTTTTGGACTCCTGTGATGCATTCTTTAAATAAAGTGGGCCAATAATAGCCTGCACACAAGATTTTCCAGGCAGTAGCTATGCCAGAAAGATGACCGTCGCACGCCCCCGCATGGCAGTCATTTAAAATGTGTTCTTCTTCATCAAAAGTGTGACAACACGAAATAATAGTATCGACACCACGATGATATAGAGTATCATTTAGCACGAGGTAGTGTTTCGCTTGGTGGCAAACACGACGGCGTTTGTCGGACGTGAGAGTTGGGTGGAAGCGTTGTGTTTGGAGGTAGAACAAAATTTCTCCATACCAAGGATCAGAAGAATCGACCAAGGAAACGGATTCATCAAGAAATGGATCATGAGCTACATCTCCTGGGTTGATTCTAGGAAGGTCCGACAGTAATTTGGCAAAGACTAGAGATTTCTTTGCTTTGGCAGTAGTGAACACCAAGTCAAATTGTTGGAGGATCACTATCCATTCGGAATGTTTTCCTCCAATAAATTGGCGAGACAAAATGTGTCACATGGGATTCTCCAAAGCAATAATGGTAGCCTGGCATAGTAATATATAGTGTCAGAGTCAGGTGATAGTGAAGATCACCATGAGATAGAGTTTCTCCACATGTGAATATCGTATTTTGGGTCTGATGAGACCTTTTGACAAGTAATATATCACATGTTCACTATAGTCATCATGAACTTGAACCAGAACCATTCCAAGTGAGGATGGTGAGGCTGCCAGGTAGAGGAGAAAGTCGCGTGAATAATTGGGGGCACTAAGAAGTGGGGTAGAAATGAGTGCTCTTTTCAAGGTGTCAAATGAAAGTTGATCTTGTTCATCCCACAAATATAGTGTTCCCTTCTTTAATAAGCGCATAAAGCCTTTCTTCATCTCGACATAGTTTACTATGAAATGACGTAAAAAGTTTTCCTTCCCTTGCAAACGTTGGAGTTGCAGAATGGATTGAGGTGTGGGTAATTCAATGATTACCTTAATCTTATCAGGATCAACCCTAATCCCATGCTTGGAGACAATAAAACCCAGAAGGCGTCCAGACTCGAAAAAAAATTCACACTTGTGTGGGTTTAGACATATATTGTAGAATCTACACCGAGCGAAGATTTGTTTCAAATGCGCAAGGTGATGGGATCGCTTCTTGGAATGAGATGAAAGGTCATCCAAGTAAGCTTGAACAATATGCATAATGTCGTGAAAGGCATAGTCTATATCCCTTTGAAAAATTGCTCCTGCATTCTTCAGACTAAATGGGAGTTTACGATACGCAAATGTGCCCCAAGGACAGATGAAGGCGGTTTTATGCTGGTCATCTCTTTTAATCACAATCTGGTTATATCCCAAGAAACCATCCATAAAGGAAAAAGATTCACATCCGGCACAATCATCAAGGATATGATCTATGAACGACGTAGGATAATTGTCTTTTGGACAAGCGGCATTCAAATTGTGATAATCAACACAAACTCAGATGGTGCCTTGTTTTTTGTCTATGGGGACCGGATTGGAACCCATTCTGTCAAAGGAATGGGATAGATAAAACTAGTGTTCAGAAGTTTTTGAACTTCAGTGTCAATGGCAGCTACTTTGCGCGGGTGGATAGGTCAGAGTCTCTGCCGAATAGGTTTGGCATTGTCATAAACTTTGATTTCATGCTCGACTATAGATGGATATATGCCGGGCATTTTGTCGTAAGACCAAGCAAACAGATCGCGTAATTCCTTAAAAATGGATGTGAAGCGTGCAATTTCCTCAGTATTTCAATCTTCTCCAATTTGAATATTTTCCACGATACCCATTTTGACCGAGATATCAATGAGCATGGTCTTAGAAAGGTTTCCCAATTTCTCTTCCGAATCGATAGTTTGAACAGTCGTGTAAATGGAGGAGATGATCACAGTTGGGTCAAAAGATGGGATTTGAGTAATTATTGCGTCTAAATCGAACATCAAAGTGCAATGGTGGAACTCTCCCCAAGGTCGTTATTATATAGATATGATCTCTTGAATAGCTTCATCCATAGGTAGGACTTCATCGAGGAGATCCTTAGAAAGAACCGTGACGGGCGAGAGGTTTGTACCATTGGTCGAAACCATAGATATGGAAGGTTCAGATGTAATCTAGATGGCTTGATAAGCCAACTCAGCTAGTGAGAGCGACATTTGATATCCGTAGGAATCAATTTATGAAGGTGTTGGTAGGATCCATGGGTCGATAGAGCTATCCAACGTGGTAGATATCATTGCAACCATATGTTGAACCTTAGGTGGCAGGAGAGGAAAGCAACCCATTAGGAAAGATGCCTTCAGAAGACCGGTACCAATATTGACGTATGAGTCAGGAACACCTCCTATTAGGGGTACAGTGCTACTTGGTAATGTGGAATAATCAAGGGTGCAAAAGGATAACTAATCCACTGTGACTATTTTCCCATCCAATGGAAAGAGGATGAGCTAAAAGACCGAAGAAACAATGGCAGCCATTGCGTATGACCAACTTCAACCCAACAATAGATTATAGTCGAGATGACAATATATGACTTCAATGTCCACCGTTATCATTTTCCCACTAAGGGAAATGGGAAAGCTAGCAAGGTAGCCTTTTGGGAGGAAGGTGTGGCCATCGAAAGCTTTAAGGGAATTCAACAATAGAGACAAAGTGGGAGAACCCAAAGTGAGCCAACAAGTATTTGATATAACACAGGTTGAAGCACCTTCATCTATGACAGTACGATGGATTGGTCTCCCTTTTGACACAACTTGCACCTGGAATGCAAGTTTTTGTGAGAGGCGAGGTTTATATTTCTTCATGTCAAAGATAGCTAGCATAGAATCCTGGGGGTCAATCCCACCAATGGCTAAAAGCAAGGATTTCCTTTGTGCTGGGAAAGTTTTCAATACTTTGAGAGCAGACATAGTTGACAGTGCCTATGCCAAATCTTCTACAATATTGTAGTTTTGGGAGGCACGTGCAGAGGTGTTATGAGTCATGCGTCGAAGTGTCCCTTTGGGGGGATGAATAGTGGGGTCAGCAACAGGCCCTTCGATATGCAAATCGTTGGGTGGCGGTGGATTTGAACTGGTACCAATTTGTTGAGTATCAATGACAGGATTGCCATAAATTTTGGCTCGTGTTTGGAGTTCAAAACTTTCTACGCCATAAATGGCGGACAATCCTTCACCGGAAGGATGCCTACTACCATTGCCCCTTTGTGGGGGTTGTGGTGGAATTGTAATCGTGTGTTGTTGTTGTTGCTGTGGATTAGGGAATGGATTATGAAGGATAGCAGGTGTCCTCCCAGAGTCCTTGTTTGTGATAAAATCTGTGCATTCCTACAGCCGAGGAATTTTGTATATCAAGTGGTCCTCTACATAGATTCTGCAAGGAAATTTCATGGGTTTCTCTTTCCCTTTGTCATTTTTAGCAGCGTTTTTCTTATTAGGATTATTCTAATGATCCGACTGCTCTTCCGAAGAAGAGGTCTTTTTCTTTTTCTTCTTGCTTTTGCCACTAGTTTTTTGTGAAATTTGTACAAAATTTACCTCAGCAGTAGGAAGAGTAGTTGATTGGTTAGGGGCAGTGGTAGCCTAAGATGGCTGGAAGGTTTTCCCATTATGTTGTTTTATGGCTATACTGGAGATTTCACCAACGAGACCATCAGTGTGTGCTCCAGGTTTCTGAGTAGCGGGAGGATTTTGATTACCAAGGGCATAGGGGAGTAAATCATACAGTGTGCCAAATTTCAAATAGATCAAATCTAAATGTTGTGCATGACGAATGGATTTATTTTCCATGATCACACCGGACAGACAAATGTCTTTAGCTAGGTTTGGTAAGAGTGACTTACAAAACCAATTATATAAGAGATGTGTTGGGGTCCTGTGATTTGGTTGATTGGAAAACCAAATGATAAGGCAACATATAAACCAAGCTTTAGAGCTCTAGGATCTAGCCCTCCTAGTCTCAAAGAGGGATCTCTCAATATGTTTGTAAGGATATGTCTTGTTTGCTTTCAAGGGTTGATTTTAGGCTAGTTATTAAGTACAAGTTTGTTTTTTTGTTGCTTGGACATAGATGATCTAGGTAGCATAGATAGAGTGTGGAAATCTACAAGCCATTGAGCAATGGAGTCATGTGGAAGTCTAAACAGTTCTGATTGATGAATTTGGGGAACCAAAGGGTAAATCTAACTTAGTCAATGGATCTGTGGGATCATATAGGTGGGCTGAGATGAACATCAAGGATTTGGAAGGAAAAGTAGAACTTTAAGGGCTATTAAGACTCCTTAATCATGTTTACTTTTTAACGAACATACTTGCAACACTATCTAGACATAAAGGAATATTCAATAGCCAGGGCTAACCATGAATTCTACCAACATACTTTATGCAGATAACATAAACAAGACAGACTTTTAAGTAAGAAAAATAAGGAGAGGAACACTCTGTTACTTCTAGTTGTTTCACTTAAAGGATTTAGAAAACATATAAGAAACACAACTAATTGCATTCATAAAAGGGGGAACACCTAGGCATCTAAGACTGCAATTGCAAAGACCTTAAAATATGACTATCTCAGCAATAAATAGAGGGTAAGATCAGAGCAAATCCTCTCTTTCAAGCTGCAGACAATAATGTTTGAAGGGTGTTTTCAGAAATAGCTTTCAAGAGGTAGCAAGCAAGCAGGGCAAACCATAATTCAACCTTGACACCAACTACTTGAAATATTCTAAAATGAAAAAACTTAAGGATTTCAAAGTAGTCAAACTATTCAATAAACCTTCAGTAGATGAAAACATAAAGGCAATGAAGAGTAAACAGGTCTAAGGTGCTTCTAGGAGGCATTTCTTAGCCTAAGCTTTTTACTCTACTGTAAGCAAAGCATAATGGAACAAAGCGAAAAACAGGAAATAACATTAAAAAATAGAGAGTACGTCACCAAAACTAGGCTCAGGGATCCAATGATCTAGCCTCCTTCATCAATGGAAAATAAAAGACATTCACACTTCTTCAAAACATCAATCCTTCTTCAAAGCAGTAGTCTATGTATTACTTCAGAATTCATCAAATGCCAACCTTTTACAATGAGAGTTTGAATAGGATTTATAGGTGAATGGGGAGGAGATTTGACAGAGATGGCCTTAATGGTTAATTAAAATAGAGGAGAAAAACATTCGAATGCCCATTCCATGTCATAAATATTACATTAACTTCTTTGCCCATTCTAGTAATTCTCATAGACTTTGAGGCCTAATTGACAGGCTGGTAATAACTCCAAAGAGTGTCTTTGTAGAGAAGTCTTCTGGCTACTTCAGTCCTGTCTTTTCTTCTAGTACAAGTAAAATGGACAGTATGGGTTTTGAGACCACCCATACCTTTACAATAACGACCTTAACAGTTTTTAAAGAGGTTCTTTCAGCATAATAACTGTCAAGGTGTCTTTAGTCCTGCGAGGAGTAAATAGCTTCACTGATGTGTCATTCGAAGCTCTCCTCTGTTGATTTGTCTATATTTGTCACTTAACACTGATTTGGCTTTTACTATGATTTTATCTTTAATCTACAAGCTAAGCCATTGATTTCCTTGCTTTATGCTTAACCTTTATCCCTTAATCTCTAATCTATGATCTTCACTATTTGCTACATTGTACAGGTGCTTGGGCTTCCATGCTAGGGTTCTGCTACTCAACCAGTATTCTTGAGACATTGATAAAATAATGATAATCAAACCCCGTGAAACCCTTTTTTTCATTGTTTCAGCCCAATATCGTCATCCTCGGCTTCTGCCACTGATATTTGGCTGTGGGAGGACTTTTAACATCAAGCCGCCATTAAACCTGCACATAACAATAAACTATTACGAAAATCCTGCGTTTTGTGGTTTGACTACTTCATAAGGCTCAGCGAGGGGTTTTGGAGCAGTGAGGATGCACGATGAATGTAGCGGGGAAGGGTTTCATGGCGCAAACCACGAAAACCAGGGTCAAAACTAAGTTTGGCATGAAGAACTAGAAAAGCGGTTTTGGGGAATACCGTAGGTGGTATTCGCACAAGGCATGGGCGGTAAGTGGTAATGGGCTAAATCAACACGATACGGCTTAGGTGCCGACACGCGTCCCTCAAGAAACCACCTATTTTGCGTGAAAATAGCTCGTTTGGGTTTTTTGGCATTTTGGGCATGAAACGGGTTATTAGCTATCTGATCTGGGGGTTCCAGATCTACAATGCAGAGTGAAGGCGACAGACGAAGCAGTCGGGTGGGACCAGTGGGATTATGTGGAAAATTGCAAGAAAATACGCATAGCAGGGGCACTTGAGGTACAGACAGGTTTGTGGGCCAGGTGCCTCCGCAGCAAATATTGACCGTTGGATCAAAATCTACTGTGGTCAAATGAGTCAACTACAGGGGCACTGAGGAGTATGGGCCACTACGGTCGGGTGCCCTTGCAATAAACCTGAGCCATTGGATCGAGATAATGATTGGACGATGGAGATTTCATCGGCGAATAAGAGGGTCTGGGAAGCAGGAGTTAAGAAGCTGCGATGGCCGATGGCCGACAGGAGAAACAAGAGCGATGGACGGAGGACCGTTGGATCGGGATGATGATCAATGGCCAGGATGCGATCGGGGTTTCACTTATCAGCGGTGAAAAGGGTCGGGGGATAAGGAAACTGGGATTGCCGATGAGTGATGGCGATGGACTTAGCACTGCGATGGAGCGATGCGCTTGAGGACAGTTGAATTGGAAATGAGATCAACAGTGGAGATTAACTCGGGAAAGCACATCGACGGGGGAAAAGAGGTTCAGGGAGTGGAAATGGGAGTCGTTGAAGTGCGATGCTTCGATGGAGCGATGACCATTAGATCAGGGAGATCAACAGCTCAGATCCCATCTGTGGGGAAACCATTGCGCGGAGAAAAAATAAAGAAATGAAAGGAAAAGGGGTGGAGCAAGATGCGATAGTGCGAAAAGGGCTTAAGACTGAGGCCGAAGGTCGTGAGTTCCGGTCTCATGGAGGAAAAGGGTTGAAAACCTAAGCCCGCAGGGGCTTAAAGGTCCGCTTATGAAAAAAGTTGGTTTTAGGCCAAAAAAGGGGTTTTTGAGGTTTTTTAGAGGTTTTGATAGAGTAAAAGAAGGGTTTCAAAACCAAATAAAAGGGATTCATATGGTCTTAAAAGGGGATTTTGAGGAAGTAAAGGATAAATGAGGAAAATTGGTGGCATGAACGAAATATTTTGAAATGGAGAAATGGTGGGAATTATGGCTTTGAAGGCAGTTTTCTTTTTGAATTAGCATGGCTTCTTTGAATGATTTCTTGTGGAAACAGTAGTGAAGATGATTTGTAAGATAAAAGATACCAAGAAGGCTTCAAGAACTAGCAGTTTTCCATGAAGATTACTTCTTGAAGGCTTAAGAACCTATTTAGCCATCATTTGCTGTGACAAAATTTATAGATGGCTAACAGTGGCTCCACTTGGGGAGGAAAGTTGTCCTTTTAGGTGTCCAGAACCCCAGTTTATCAATCTCTAGCTTTTAGCAGACCAGTGCATCATCCATTGGGAAGAAACTTCTTTGTTTTCTTGCTACTTTTCTTTGCATTTTGACAATCCTTCAATGACATGCAGCGTGAAAACTCTTTAAGACAGCACCTCTACCTACCCAAAACTACTTGTCCTAGCATTTTTCTTCTCTTGAGTGCACTTGGACTGGCATCTCTCTTTGACATTTTATTTTTGAAAACAGAACAATAAACTATCTAATGCTACCCTTATTTCTTCCAAGAGTCCAAATTAAACAGTTTGACTCTAAAGCTTCTCTACCTAATCTACTATCTATTAAGATTAAGCTATTTGACAGATCTACATTCTCTACATTCTAAAACAGAAATTTAAACACAGACAAATCAAGATTAAACAGTCTGATTTGTTGTAGTGTCTATGGCATAAGAAACCAGCTGCACATAGACTTGTTTGCAGAAAATTGAAACAAAACTGCGAAGGCTTAAGATCTGAAAAATTACAAGCATCCTTCTTTCTTTCTTTCAGCTCTGGTTTTGATCTTTTTAGAGCTGTCTTCTTTTTCTTTTCCCCGGTTCAATTTTTCAGCATGTTAGAACTAGTCTTCTTTGTATCTTTGGCTCAGGTTTTGATCTGATTAGAGCCATTTTTTCTTTTGATTCTTTGGTTCAGATTTTGAGCATGTTTGAAACATTCCTTCTTCTATCCTAATCTATTCTACCAATAAGACAAGATTAAATAGTTTTGCAAATATTCTTCACAACCCATCAGCAGTAAATTGAAATCTATCTAGCCATGATTAGGCTGTATGACTAAATAGCAGTGCTCTTTCAAGTAGCGGCATTTAGGCTTGCAAACTTTTATATTTTTCTCTTTTTTGGTATGGGGATGTACCTTTCTTCTTTTCATTTTCCCTCTTTTCTCCTTTTTTATTGTTTTTTGTATTTTTTCATTTTTCTCATGTAATGGTATGTACAATGGATGAAAAACTCTGAAACTAAGATTCTTGACAGAAATAGTGTTTGAGCATCCTACCATTGACAAGACCTCCAAACACATCTTCTCCATTCAGCTCCTGCAGAAAAAATGTGTTGTGGCCCCTTATGGAATGAATAATGTAGGGCCCCTTCCACAAATTTTCGAATTTACCATGTTTCCCTTTCTCTTCCCTTCTGGAATCCCATTTTAGAACTACATTTCCAACTTGGAAGTCATTTTCTTTGGTCATTTTATCAAATAATTTCTTGATCCCTTCTTGGACTACTTGTGTCCTTTTATATAATTCCTCTCTTGGCTATTGCAAATGTATGGTCTGATTGATCCTCCTTTTCATATCATTTTCATCAACTTGGACCTCTTGAAGGAGTTTCATGACTGGAACTCCTAGAGAGGTTGGGAAGACTACATCCATGCCGTAAACCAACTGATAGGGAGACATGTCGATGGACTTTTTAGTAGTCAATATATCAGCCCATAAGGTATGGACAAGCTTACTATGCCAATATTTCTAGTTCTGTTCCAACAATTTTTTGATGATATTAACAAGGCTTTTGTTGGAGGATTTATCTAGACCATTTCCTTAGGGGTAGTAGGTAGTAGAATGGCCTAATGTGATCTGATATTTATGGAAAAAATCTACCATCCTCTTGGACTTGAAGGAAGCAGCATTGTCTGTGATTATTTTCCTAGGATAACCAAATATAGATAGTATGTTGGTTTCAAAGAATTTTATGATGACAAATTCAGTAGCATTCCTAGTGGGTATGGCCTCTATCCATTTGGTAAAATAATCAGTGGCTGTGAGGATCCATTTGTGTTGGGCTGAGGATGATGGGTGAATTTCCCCAATGAAGTCCAAGCCCCATTTTTGAAAGGGAGCATCAACACTGATAGGATGCAAAGGTAGTGGTAAGAGTTTTCTCCTGCCATCAAAGATCTGGCACTTATGGCAGGACATGACTAAATTATGGGTGTCTGGGAAGAGGGTGGGCCAATAGTATCTAGACTTGAGGATCTTGTTTGCTGTGGTCTTCTAGTTAAGATGTCCTCCACATTCTCCCTCATGTAGCTCATGCATGATTTTTCCTGCATCAACCTCAATTAAACATTTGAGTAAAATCCCCATAGAATTTTTCCAATACAAAACTCCATCCAAAATACAATAATTTAAAGCCTTCTGTTTGACAAATCTAGATTTTTTTTTTTACAAAGAACGAGGAGCATTTAGATAAAGCAACACAAATATGATGTCAGCATACCAAGGAGATTTCATGAATGCTTCTGCGATGAATGGTGTTGTGCATTCTTCTATCTCTTCCAAAGCATCAACCATGTTCATATCTAAAGCTTGGAAGTTTAACTCAACCATGAGTTTTTCTAATCCCTGCCCTTTGATGAGTTTGGTGGGTCTGATCTCTTAGTCATATTCTAGAATAGTGGCAGTCCATTTTCCCCTTTTACCATCAGGGTCCTGACTTAGAATATCTTTGACTACAGTGTGTGGCACAAAGGCAAGGATATGTGAATGTAAAATGTACACTCTAAAGTCTTTTAATGCTTTTACCAGTGCTAAGGTTTGCTTCTCCATGATATTATATTTGAGAGGAGCATCTTTCAAAGCCCTATTGAATAAGGATATTGATTGTTCCTGCCCCATGCTATTCTTTTGCAATAATATTGTAGCTATGGTATGTTCAGATGCAAAAGAGAAGATATAGAAATATTTGGTGAAATCAGGACTAATGAGAACCTGTGTTTGAGTGAGGGCTTGTTTTACCAGTTAAAATGATTGTTTAGCTTGCATTGTCCATTTAACACCTACTTCTTTCCTAAGAATATTAGTGATGTTTCTTAATAGCTCAGCAAGGTTGGGGATGAACCTCCTTAAAAAGTTTATCTTCCCAATGAACGATTGCAATTCTTTAAGGTTTCTTGTGTGGCTGATATTCAATATGCCATCAATCCTTTTAGGGTCTACTTTGATCCCTTCTTTAGAGATAATGTGACTAAGAAGCTTTCCTTCTCGGAGGCCAAAGAGTGTCTTTTTCGGATTCAAAGACAAGCCAAAGCTTCTGCATTTCTCGAAAACCTTTGTTAAATTGATCAAATGTTCTTCATCATTTTTGGAGAAGACAGTAATATCATCAAGGTAAATGATTATAAAATAGCCTGTCTTCTGAGAAGGCTATGTCCATGGCCCTCTGGAAAGTGGCCCCCGCATTCATCAAACCAAATGGAATTTTGACATACATGAAATTTGTCCCCCAAGATGTAGTAAAAGTAGTTTTATGTTGATCACTTGGGAGTACCAAAACCTGATTGTAACCTGAGAACCCATCCAACAATGATAATTTTTAAGACCCAACTACCTTTTGGAGTATGTGGTCCATCTTCGACAAGGGGTAATTATCTTTCAGGGAGGCTCTATTTAGATTCCTAAAGTCAATACATAGCCTGATTTCCCCTGTTTTCTTCCTAACAGATACTAGGTTGGAAACCCATTCTGAATATTTGAGAGGAACTATGATCCCAGCGTCATACACTTTCCTAATCTCTTTCTCTACTGAAGGTAATAAAACGGTGCTTATTCTTCTTAGTTTCTGTTTGAAAGGCTTATGATTTTCTTTAAGAGGGATTTTATGTTGGATGATGCTATTATCATAAGATTTCAGGTCTTTATAGTCCCATGCAAACACATATACGAACTCTTTAAAAAGTGATATGTACTTCTGTTTGACATGAGCTGGGAGGGTGCTAGATAGCTTGATCATTTTGGGTTCAGTGGGGCTGCCTATGTTGCGTTCCTCAATGTTAGCTTCTGTAGGCCTTTTTTCGGCTCTTTGGCCACATCATTGAAATCGAATAGTTGTTCTAATGGTGTAAGGCCCTTTGGTATAGTATCACCTTTACATTGTAAAACTTCAAGGTCCCTTTGGTCTAGGTTGTCAAATAAATCCGCTTTAAAAAGGTGCTCAAACTTATTTATATCAACAGAAAGGGAGGGCTCTGCTTCAGGGGTATGTTCCTCATTGCAACAATCATTTTCATGGCTGGAACTTGGTGTTGCTGTGGAAAATTCATTTTTTGATTGCAAGAAAGCATTTATATGTTTATCATTTTCAAAAACTTGCCAATAATATTCATTGTCAAGCACTAATGATCTGTTTTTTACCTTTATATTGAATTTTTCATTTATCTGTGGTATTTGGCAATTGCTGGAAGCAAAGGAAAGTTCATTAGCTAGATGATTTTGAGCTCTTAGTACGAAAATGAGTTCATATTTCTCAAAGGTTTTAAGGAGATCAAGGGCAGCATTTCTATATTCTCTGAGTCTGGGGTTTTTGGCTGAATATTCCCCTTTCATTTGTCTGATGATTAACTTGGAATCCCCTTGGGCTGATATCCTCTTAACCTCTAAGTTTTTTGAGCAAATGTAAGTCGAGGAGGAGGGCTTCGTATTCTGCAATGCTATTTGTGCATGGGAAATCTAGTTTATAGGAGTATCCCTTGTTTGTGTTATGTATCCATACACCAGCCCCTGAACTAGCCTGGCTACAAGAGCCATCAAAGCTCATTTTCCAAAGTGTTTCTATCTCATTCTCTTTTTCTTTTTGCTGCCCAAGGCTGCTGAGATTTGGGGCATTTTTTGGTTGAGTGAGAGGAAAATTTAAATGTTTTGGTGCACTAATTTCTTGCTTACTTTCCTTTTCTTGTTGGGTGATTCCATCTTCATTGAATAAGATAAAGGAATCTAAGTCTGAATGTATGGAATAGACAGGAGTGTTGTTGGGTTTGTCTTTGCTGCTCACCATGTATTTCATGAGGGATTCCCTATATAATCTTCTGGTTTGACTAAACACTAGTATGGTGGCATAGGACATATCCATATGAAGGCTCCCCTGAACTTTGGCTCCCCATGATCTAGACAAAAGCATGCCATATTTTTGGGGAATGTCAGCTACCATTATATCCATCACTACGCTTTTAGCAAGAATTTGTGACAGGTTAACACACAAATCTTTGATTAAGCCCAAGCATTTGACCCTTCTTGAATCAAAAGAGTATAAGTCTTTGTATGGTCTAGTAATTTCTAAGCCTAGGCTTTACATTACTACTTTTGGAATAAGGTTATGTGATGCTCCAGAGTCTAGCATGGCATTGTGTAAGATCTTATCGTGTATGTTTAGAATAACATAAAAGGGAGGGACATCCCCTTCTTGGTATTTTCCTTCAATTCTAGGACCAAACTATAGTTTTGGTTTGTCATCCGTCAAGTTTAAAGTATCAGTATCAATGTTTATATTTAGAGCTTTCAAAACTTGATTTTTGTACACTTCCTAAGTTACCAGTTCAGCTAGAGGCATGCTAATTTTGATCTTGGCAATTTCACCTTCGAGGCTGAAAGGAAGAGTTGTTCTCAGCATATTCGCATCTGGTTTTTTGCTTATGTTTCTTTCAGTCATTTTGGCTGGCTAAGTTTTATTAGGACTGTTAATTGGGATTTTTTTGATAGGGCCACTTGCAGAAGCACTAGGGCATCTCTTCTAAACACGTGTTTGGCTTTTTTTGTCTCTGTTTAGATCAATTTTCTTGGCTAGGGTGTTGGTATTATTTGCTGATTTTTTAGGCTAATTTTTTGAGGTCTTTCCAATAGTAGTGTTATTATTCTTGTCATTAGAAATTTCTGGGTTCCTTTTGCTTCTGAGATCATATTGTCTGTGAACTTCCATAATTACATTTTGGAACCCCAACCTATAATCTTCAGACTCTTCATGATAGTGTTCATTTTGTTCTGATGAGAAAAATCCTTGTTCTTCCTCAGCGAGGAAGATATCATCTCCGTCATCAGATCCTATAAAGTTCACATGATTTTCTTCCAGCCTATCAGTTTCCGCTTCATCCTCTTGTTCTACATAGTTTTGTTGAAAGGGAGGCCTAATTAGTTGGTCATTGTCTCTCTGCCTATCTTGATTGGGATCTCCTCTGATATTTGAATTTTTGTTTCTGTTTTGGGGGTTGGTTTGGTTTTCTCTAGGAGGGGTTATTTCATTTAAATTGATCTTTTCCAGTATTCTTTCCATTACCCTCACTAGGTTGTCAAATTTGGCCTCAAATGAAGAAGTAGATGCCATCGTTTCATCTTTATATGTGACTCTTTTCTCCGTTCTCAACCTAGCTCTCTTCTCAATCAGATTTTCTTTCACACTAAGAGCTCCCTTCTGCATGTCTTCTAAAGTTAAGGGATCCCTTTCTCTTAGATGATAGGCCATTTCGGGATCAAATACTATAGGGAATTTGGCCAAAGCGAAGCCTTGTGGAGGTTTCAAATCTGGGGGCAGTGCGTTATAAACACTATTAAATCTAGTGCAATAATTTTGAACACTTTCCCTAGTGTTTCTCTTGAGTTTGTTGTAATCTAAAAGTATTTGGAGAGGGTTCTTCTTAATTTTCCATTTGTTTAAGAATGTTGATGTAAAGAAGGGAGATCATTTATACTATTAGGATTTAAACCCTTAAACCATTTCTTCACCTCTCCTCCTAAACTTTGGGAAAATATTCTCATCTTAATGGTCTCATATTCTATTTCCATATAATCAAAGGCATCGTTCATCTTGTCTACATGTTGTTGGGAAGTATTAGGTTCATTTCCAATGAAATGGGGAATTTTGGACTGATATTCATTGGGTAAAGGAACCATAGGTTGTGGTAACACTAGTGGAGCATACCATGCTGGCATGATAGGAAGTAATGGGGGATTTACAAGAGGCAGATTTACAAGAGGGAAAGTGGGATAAGTTGGAGTGATTTGAATAGTGTATGTGTGTATAGGATTGGAAGAAACACTTGTGCCAGCAAACTCATGATGATCAGATCTGTTATGGAAGGAGCTAAAATGTGTAATGTTCCAAATATGGAACTTGTTGCTCCATCGGGAATATCTTGAAGATATTCCAATTCCTTCTTCAGTGAGACATCACAAGTCCATTTTAGATATTAACTATTGGGGCATTTACAGGATATGACTCCTTCCAAAGAAGGGAGAGATCCTGAGGCTAGCTGGCCCTTCACAGACTCTGTCTATGGATATGCAATATTCCACCATGGGAATTTTTGCTACAGGGTCCTTGAGGACGCTGTATAAGGAAGCTGCTATAAAAATAAGACAAAACATTGTTGGGATGCCAAATAAAATAATTCATAAAACTCATATGCATAATATGAGCTGAATTAAATAACTCTATATGGGTTATTCAGATCTCCCCAATCTAGGTCTCTAAAACAATGCTCAATGAGAGAGCTTACACCAATATATGAACATAAACATGAACTCTACAAATTTGAATATATCATAAGAGGGAAAATGCTACAGCCATCATTATATTATGATATCAGTAATAAAATATAGAAATAAAATGAGGAATAAACCTCATCATTCAATGAGAATCCACCTCCAATGATTAAACAACAAAGTACATGAGTTGTTGCAACTCCACAAAATGCCAGAGAGAAGTGACTGCACTGTGTATATGAAGGCCTGAGCTGCTGAATATGAATGAAATGTACATATGGCTGAAGGAATACAAAAGAATAGCCCAATAACAAGAAATGGGCTGAAATACAAGATTTCTAGCCAATCTATGAGAGATTGCTAGAAATGCCAGAGAATACCAAAATGTGACAAGAGACTTGTCACTGCAACTAAACCAAAACAAGAATGAGGTTGTGGCTGATCTGAAATCTGATTTCCCTCCTTTGATCATGTCTCCAACACAAAGGGTTGATCCCTTTATCTCAAAAACACTCCTCCTTATGAGCTCAAGAACCCCTCTCTCACTGCCTCCTCTAAAATAATGCAGTTTCCTCTATGGACTGTGCAGTGAGAGATGATGGAATGTTGGCCTCATGCAAAATATGTGAAATGCAGCCCTAGAATCCTCCTTGAAGCTCCTCCAATGAATAGATCACTCCTCCACTAAAGAAAAAAACTCAAGGGAGACTCCATGAGTTCCTCCTTTGCTGCACCCAGCAACACAATGTCCTCTCTGTTGTAGAGCTAACACTCTAGAAGATGAATGTAGATGTGGCCAATGTCAGATTGAGGAAAATCAGCTCAATCTTCATCCTTCCTTGAGGAAGAGGTAGGGATTCCTGACCGGGAACACCCTAGTGCCTGAGGGCACCATCACCCTGCTAAACAGCCCGGGGATGCAAGCCTTTGCAAACCCAAGTCGGAAACTCCAAAACATGAATGAAAATGCACTGCCATCTCCTCCATATAAAGAAAGGGAACTCTTTCTCCACCATGGTCCCACCAATTAGGGTTTCCACCCTCACATGAGTGTCTTCCCTCCAAAACTGTGTAGCTTCTCTAGGAAGCCTCTCCTCCTTGGGCAGCACTGCTAACTTTAGTCAAAGGTGACTAAATAAAGTGAGTTGGGTTCCATTTACACCCTTAGGTGTTTATTTCAGCTGCTTATTTGCCTCCTTTTCACATAAGGAGTGTTATTTCTTCATCAAAAGGGGCTAAGGTGTCTCCTTGACCATTTTATTATGCAAATATAAAATGTGCAACTATAATGTTCCATTTTAGCTTGATGCTAAAAATTGGGAACATTACAGTCCTCCCCTCCCACATGTTGCTTGCCCTCAAGCAACTGCATAGAGAGAACAAAATTTCTCCCCCTTCTCTTGTGGCCTCCTCATCAACAAGCTCTACCACTGCTCAAAAGATGATGCAATAAGCCTGTCCTCCAATGCTCTCTCCCAAGTATGCAAACTGGAAATGATGCTCCTCATGGAAAGATAGAAGGTGTAGTGGGATCCTTCTTGCTGTGCTATGGCCTCCTTAAGGTAGGAGTGATTATATGCATGGGAAAATTTTTCTCCCAATGATGATCCTCTCATCCATGCTATCATCCAAATGAAAATCTCAACCCCTGGTTTATGCAATGTGTTGGGGTTGAATGGAGAGTTGTGCTTGTGCTTCTCAAGATGGTCCTCTCTCCATTTGAACTATCCATGGGGTTGTCTCTATCCTTGGGCTGAAATGGTATGGCCTCCAAGAATGGCTCAAGCTACCCCATCAAGAAAATCAGCCATGAAATGCCTCTGCAAATTCTCCAAGTGGTCCCTCCCACAAGAAGGTACAAGTCGCAATGTGGCAATCATGGTTTGCCCTGTTAGCCACCTATGAAATTGTTGTCAAGCAAACAGGTGGCTAAATTGTTTTATGCGACTTCAAGAGATACATTTCCCATGAAAATCTCTCATCCTTGAAGCCTCTGTGTGTTTGTTGCCTTTAAAAAATATCTTCACTGCTGTTTCCATCCAAAAAGCCTCACTGTCTATGAAAAAATTGTGTTTTGAAGAGCCTTCATCTGCCCTTGTATCTCTGCAAATTGCCCCATCTTGGCCTTTTTTCCCTTTTGAAAAATTTCCCCTTTAACCTCAAAAATCCCTCCTAAGCTTCCCAAACCATCAGATTCTTCCTTTTAAACCAAGTGAAATCCTTTCATTTGATTGCAACTCCACTTTTTCCCCTAACCGAAAGCCTAATTGTAGCCTTAAGGGCTCTATTTTTGGCTAAAAACCCATATTTTTCATGTGCAGGCTAAGCCCCTTTCGACCAGCCCCTAACCACTTCCCCTCCATAAGCCCGGGCACTAAAACCAAGCGCTAGCCCGCAAGGTGCTAATTGCATTGGAGAAATCGGAGTGGGACATGCCTATTTTCTTTGTAAAACAAAAATTCTGATGCGATAGTGTATTGGGTTTGTCGGCTTTGAAATAATTCCCACCATTGATCTGAATAGATCTAACGGCCAGTGCTCATTCCATCGCGCCCCGATCACACTCTGTTGTAATCCTCCAATGACCTTCTCCACCATTGATTCGCCTTTTAATCCGATGGTCCTCGCATCCTCACTCTGATCGCAATCGCAAAGTTTAAACTGTGCCATCCTCCGTCCCTCCCGATTGCGATACTCCGGCGCGACCCTGGCTGTTGAATCCACAAGAACCAACAACCAAGATTCACCCTCATTCTGCCATGCATTCCTCGGTTGGGCTCCTCCGATCCAATCGCAGTCGTCGATCTCTCATAGATCCGACGGTCGGAAGCCAATCGCACCATCGCTCATCAGAGTTTTGACCCTCCCATCACTCCCTTCCGACTAGATCGCAGCCGTCCATACTTGATGATCTAATGGCCCAGATCTCTCCTGCCCACTAACCATTTTCTCTGCCTGTGTATCTCCTCCACCAATCTCAGCCGTTTATCCCCAGATCAGATGGCCCACAATGAAACTGTCGTTCATTCGACCCTGTTGGGTATGTGTTATATTCTTTCCATGACTAGCCCCACGCGCGGTACGATGGTTTTCGAACCCTAGTATTTTGTAGATCCGGTCAAGGGAACTATGGTTATGTTCTAATCCAGGGTTAATGGATTGGGGTTTATGTATGCTTTGACATGTATATATATGTGTTGTAACACTAAAAGGAATATAATGAAAAATCAAGCTAGTCGTCTCGATTTGGGATCCAGGGGAAAATCTCTGTGTTTATTTGTTTTATGTTTTATGCTCTCACTATTGTTTATTTTCTGTTATAAGATTCATGTGTAGATAATTTTTGTTCAGGGTTAAAACCTAAAATTGGTATAAGAGTTGTTTCAGCTTCAAGGGGACACCTTTGCTGCTGAGGGTTTTTTGCTCGGGCCTGAGGTAGACCCTGTTCAGTGGGAGATCTGCAGGATCGATTCTTGCGGTGAAAGAAGATGGCGAGTGGTGGGAAGATAGAGATCGAGAAATTTAATGGTCAGAGCTTTGAGTTATGGAAGCTCAAGATGGAGGATTTTTTGGTGGATAAATATTAGTGGATCGCAGTAGATCCAGGTACTAAACCAACAACAATGTCAGATGAAGACTAGAAGAAACTGGATCGGAAGGATAAGAGCACAATATAGTTGTGTGTCTCAGATTCAGTATTGTTGAATGTATCTGGGGAAGCTATGGCAAATAATTTGTTGGAAAAAATTGGGACTTTGTACCAATCTAAGTCTCTGGTGAATAAGTTGTTCTTGCGGAAAAAGCTGTATAACCTGAGGATGAAGGACGGAGACTCGGTGACAGAGCATCTGAACACCTTCAATACTGTGGTAAGTCAGCTGTCATATGTCGATATTAAAATATCAGATGAAGATAAGTGCATCAGTTTGTTGTGTTCTCTACCAGACTCGTGGGATAGTCTAGTTATTGCAATAGGTAGCAATACAACTACCTTGAATTTTAATGACATTGTCTTAGCCTTGCTATCGGAGGAAATGAGACGGAGAAATATGGAGGGTCATAATGGATATGCCTTATCTGTACAAGGAAGGTCCCAAAACATAAAAAAGAATAAGGTTTTGAGTGGGAGATCTAAATCTAGAGGGAGATCTAAATCTCCTAGAAATTTTGTAAAGGTATGGCCGGAAATGCGTAAAGGAGGGGCACTACAAAAAGAGGTATCTAAAGCTCCTGAGAAAGGAAAGGGATATGATGATGCTCCTTCTACAGAGGAAAAAACCACCTCGAATGAAGGTGGGGATGTGTTTTTGTCTTCTTCTTCAAATACACATGTAGATCATGAGTCATGGTTGATTAAATCAGGTGCATCCTTTCACTTCACTCCCCATCGGGAGTGGTTCTGCGAGTATGAGAAATATGATGGTGGTGATGTCTTCCTAGGGGATGATAGGAAGGCTAGAATCGTCAGACATGGAAAGGTCAAGTTGAAGCTGCAAGGTGTTAGGATTAGAACACTTCCTGGTGTTCTGCATATTCCTGCATTGGCTAGAAATCTGATTTCTGTCAGCAAGATGGATGATGCAGGTGTAAAAACAGTGTTTGAGAAAGATGCCCGCAAGATGGTTCGGGGAGCACTGGTATTAATGCGGGGAGTTTCGACTGGAAATATGTACAAGCTACAAGGTAGCACTCTTATTGATGGGTGTAACAGTTCTATGGTTCGTGAAAGTGGAGTGGAAAGTCGAGATGTCTCTGGAGAAAAGACCATGCTATGGCATCAAAGGCTTGGACATATTGGAGAAGGGCTCTCTGACATCGCATAGAAATGGTATGGTAGAAGGTATGTCTAATTTCTCTCTCTCTCTCTCTCCCTCCCTCTCTCTCTCTCTCTCTCAGATTTTGATTGTGGAACATTGTGTATATGGAAAACAGAATCGGGTGAGTTTTCCTTCTGGTGCTAAGAGGGCGAACAAGATATTAGAACTTGTGCACAGTGATGTGTTTGGACCTGTGTCAGTTCCATCACTGGGAAAGTCTGTGTACTATGTTTCATTCATAGATGACTTCTCAAGGAATACATGGATATATTTCTTGAGGAAGAAATATGAAGTCTTTGACAAATTTGAAGAATTTAAGGCTCTGGTGGAAAACCAAACAGAGAAGAAGATAAAGGCACTGAGGAAAAATAATGGTGGGAAGTTCTACAAGAAGGAATTTGAAGAGTTAGGTAAGAAGTGTGGTATAGCATGGCAGAATACTACTCCATACACACCTCAGAAAAACGGAGTTTCAGAAAGAATGAATAGAACGCTGATGGAAAAGGCAAGAAGCATGCTCAGTGGTATAGGGTTAGGACAAGAATTCTGGGCAGAGGCAGTGGAGACTGCATGTTACTTAGTTAATAGATCACCTTCATCAGCGTTAGAGGATAAGACTCCACATGAGGTATGGACTGGTAAGAAACCCTCTCTTTCACATCTAAGGGTATTTGGATGTGATGCTTATGTACACGTTCCAAAGGAGAAAAGGACCAAGTTGGATAATAAATCTGAAAGGTGCATCTTTATTGGGTATAAGGATGGTTTAAAAGGTTACAAGCTTTGGAACTCGGAAACAAGGAAGGTTGTGTACAGCCGAGATGTAGTGTTTAGAGAGGTGAAATATGTTGTTAAACATGAAATCATACCAAAGGAACCTGAGAAGATAGAGTTTGAGCTAAAGGAGGATGAATCAGACTCTACAGCAGAAGAAGATTCAGAAGAGGAAGAGCCACAAACTCCGGCTTTGAGAAGATCAGTTCAAGAAAGAAGGCAACCAGAAAGGCATAGTCCATCTGCTTTCTATTTAGGTTTTGCCTTAACTATAACTGATGATGATCCCAGAACTGTCAGGGAGGCAATAGATTCCGAGGATGGAAAACTCTGGAAGGAGGCCATGGTTGATGAAATGGCGTCCTTCACTGTGTTTATTTTAAATTAATTGGTGACCGTGTTATTTATTTGGTCTTGTATGTGGATGATATGTTGTTGATTGGAAATGACAAAGAAATTATCCAAGATTTGAAGACCCAACTGTTCTCCAAATTCGACATGAAGGATCTTGGTGTTGAAAACTATATTTTGGGCATGGAAATTAAGAGAGATCGGGCAAAGAGGAAGCTCTGGTTAAACCAGAGGAAGTATGTCGAGACTATATTGCAGAGGTTCAATATGCAGGATAGTAAACCGGTGAGTGTTCCTATTCCTATAGGTGCAAAGCTGTCTGCTGAACAGTGTCCCAAGACACAAGAAGAAGAGGAGGATATGTCCCGTGTTCCATATGCAAGTGCAGTGGGTAGCCTGATGTATGCAATGGTCTGTACTAGACCAGACATTGCACATGCAGTGGGAGTATTGAGCAGGTTTATGTCAAACCCAGGGAAGGAGCATTGGACAGCAGTGAAGCGGGTTTTTAGATATTTACGTGGCACTAGTGATTATGGTTTGTGCTACCAGGGAAGACCAGGATTAGAAAGAATGTTGGACATTCGTGGTTTTGTTGATGCAGACTGGGCTGGAGATCTGGACCAAAGAAGATCTACAAGTGGATATGTGTTTAGCCTATTTGGAGGTGCAGTTAGTTGGATGAGTAAAAGACAGTCTGTAGTGGCGCTTTCAACTACAAAGGCAGAATACATAGCAGCCACTCATGCAAGCAAGGAAGCAATTTGGTTGCAGAGATTGTGTTCAAGTATGGGGTTGGTACAGCAAGCTATAAGGATAGATTGTGATAACCAAAGTGCAATTTTCTTGGCTAAGAACCCTGCTTATCATTCAAAGACAAAGCACATTGATGTTCAATATCACTTTGTTAGAGATATGGTTGAGGCTAAAAGGGTGTTGCTGGTAAAAGTGGACACTTTGAAGATTGTTGCAGATGCATTAACAAAGTCTGTGAGCACTCAGAAGTTCTCTTGGTGTAGAGAAACAATGGGTGTTGAAGAATTTTCCCAATGACTAAGCTCTCCTATGGCCCCTTGTGGAAAGAAAACAACAAGTGGGAGAATTTTGGGTATGTGTTATATTATTTCCACGACTAGCCTCATGCACGTTACGTGGCGTTGGGCGCAGTAGGGGGGTCACAGGGGGGGGCAGCCCCCCTTGTCAGGGTCCGGGGCAGCGCCCCGGCGAAAATGTTTTTGGTATGCAGTCCCACTCATAAGCGGACCCACCCATGTTTTGTGCATGAGTTTGCACATGGTTTTTTGGGGTACGATGGTTTTCGACCCCTGGTATTTTGTAGATCCGGTCAAGGGAACTACGGTTATGTTCTAATCCAGGGTTAATGGATTGGGGTTTATGTATGCTTCGGCATGTATATATATGTGTTGTAACACTAAAAGGAATATAATGAAAATCAAGCTGGTCGTCCCGATTTGGGATCCAGGGGAAAATCTCTGTGTTTATCTGTTTTATGTTTTATGCTCTCGCTATTGTTTATTTTCTGTTATAAGATTCATGTGTAGATAATTTCTGTTCAGGGTTAAAACCTATAGACCCCACCTCTACTGTCTATGCACCTCCTCCAATCATGCTCCATCTTCCGCTGTCGGATCTCACGGGCCCAGATCCAACGGTCTACATCCATATCGCGCAGATTTCGCGTCCGGTGTTTAATGCCTAAAATTTACGCGATATGGGCGGTTTTCCAAAGCTACGTGTCAGCTAAAGACCCATATGGTGTTGAAAAAGTGAAAATAGCCTTTCAGCCCTTCTGTCGCATGAAACCAATAGTTTTGCATCCCAAAACCACTTCCCCACTTCATCTCCCGAAATCTCATTTGCAGATCACGACCGTTGATCTGCTTCAATCAACGGCCCTCATTGCATCTCGCGTCCCAGCCCTTGTTTTTCATCGCGCAACCAATGCATTGCATCGGATCATCACAGTCATTGATCTCCTTCTAAGATCTGAAGGTCCTAATTGAATCACCCTCTGCCATTTGCTGGGTCCCACCATAACAGCTCATTTCGTTGCATTTTCATTCATTTCTTTGCATATTCACCAAAGGTCCAACTTTCACAATTTACGTTGAAACTTCATTTCTTCTGCCCACATTAATATTTTAATGTCTCACATTGAAATTTTTTGTCATCCCGCTTAACATTAGAGCTTTAATGTTTTACGTTAAAATTTATTGCACTACGCCCAACTTTTTAAAGGTCATTTCGTTAGCCCATCTCCACCGTTGATCATCACCCCATATATGATCGGACGATCCACATGCTTTTCTCCACCAAACCTTCATCGGCTGCATTTTTTCACCATAATTCTGCTTTTTTCCACCATTCACCTTGCATCCACCGCTGCCTCCATGTTGCGCTGCCATCATCACAACATTCCACCGCGGCCATCTTCCCCCCATACATGGATTTCTTAAACATGTTTGTGTGTTTTTGCAGGTTACAGGCGGTGAACTCTGCCATTGCTCACAGTCACTGTTATAGTGGCACAGAGTGCAGAGAAGGCTAATTTCAGAGCCTGATATTGCAAAAGAACGCTTGGAAAGGTTACTAAACGAAAATATTTCATTAAAGGACAGATTTTAACTCTGAGAGACCTCTCCAGTGCCAGTAAAGCTCAAATTTCGCAGATAGAGACAGTAATGAAGCGGCAAAGAGTATCAGTGGGTAAACAGAGATTTTAAGTCTTGTACTGGAAGAATTTAGGCTCTGATTCATTGTTTAAGAGGAAAATGTACCAGATTGAAAACCTCATGATTATCACAGAGGGCCTAATGAGGCCTAATGCACAGAAAACAAGATCATCGGTGTTTCACATCGGCAGAAGCTTCCTCCTGAGAAAGGACACAGTACCCATACTGTCTTTATTCTACATTGTGTCCCCGAGAAGATTTCCCCCTGACAGCAGTCCTAATGCTACTAGAAAAATTGTTACACAGTATGGCAGACCTCATAGTCATTTATCTACCTTTTTGTTTATTCACCAGAGTACTACAGAGTGTTACAGCCAAAGTACATCAAGAACATACCTGGAGTATTGCAGCCTATCGAAGACCACTCTTTCATCCAAAGAGTATTGAATATTAATGCTCAGATATTAAGACAGAATGGGCCTCTACCCTCCCCTTCTACTCTGTTTTAATGTTTCATTTAGTGTTTCATCTACCTCCTCTACCTCTCTTTCAGCTATAAAACTCATGAAGAAACTCAATGTAAGGGTTGTTGATCGGATATCTGTGAAATGTAAGTTGTTTCTCATGAGATATAGTTCTCTGTGTAAAGTTGTAAGATAAGCTGAGGAAGATGTTTTCAGGTTGAATATCAAGTTGTTAGCAATGTTGTACATGACTGGTGTTGCTCTTTAATATGACAAGCACATTTCTTTGGATCCTGATTTAAAGCGGTGGTGATGTTTTTCTATCTCTGTCTTTGTTTCCCTATGTGATTCATCATATTTCATTTCTTCTGGAACGCATCAGAAATCTGGCATAGGATTTACCCTCACATGGTACCCTATGTTTCTACTCTCCCTACCTTTGATGTTTTCTGCTTCATGTGTTATCTGAGTACTGATTTAAGTTAATTTAACCAATGTAGTGGCTATAATTTACTGCTAGCTGGTGTATGGATTAATGAATCTATCCTCAGATGTTCTTGTTGGGTTTTAACTGAAAGAATTGGGATACTGGGAGTTTAGAATGCTGACTCTGCCTCACTAGGGTCCTTTTCAATTAATTAAATCTTTCCAAGTTCCCCCAAGTTGGATGTCGAAGCATTGAGAGTTCAAAGTCTCTCTCTAATCTCAGGTTTTCACCTTTGTGTTTAGATCTTTGATGTTCCCTTTGTCTAAAGAGCTTACCCTTTAGGAGCTAGATCACAGGTGTCTAATGGCATGTCTTGTCCCTAGATCTGATTCCTGAATGGTCACCTTGGAGGTTTCCTTTCCTTTCACCTTATTTCTTACCATTTCATGCCACACTATCATCTTTAAGATCCAATGCTTTAGATGACTAGCCAAACTGAAAGCCTGCATATCGAATAGGAAGTAAACCCTTTCCTAACTCCATTGACCAATGGTCTTGAGTATTCTTTGAATCATCTCTCCTTTGCCTAAAATCTTATTTATTCATCCTTGTCTCATACTGAACCCTTCCTTCCTGATTCCAAACAACCAAACAAACCTGTGCCTATAACTAGCCTAAAACCTTAAAACAGAGCTTCAAAGACATATACCTTTGCCTATACAGAGAGATCCCTCTCTGGACCCAGGAGGGCTAGATCCTGAGGTCTAAAAGTGGTTCTGATGTTGTCTCATCTTTTGGTATTTCCAAACTTGCCAAAACATGGGAGCCCCAACATAATGGCGACTCCGCTGGGGACCTTTGAGAAAAATACACCTTTAAACACTTCTAAGACTCAAAGAGGACCATAGTAGCCTTAGTTTGGTGGTTAATCACAGTGGTGGACAGAATTCCCCCTTGAAACAATCTCAACCTTCCACCTAGCGACTCCAGAGCTCCTTGACGATCAAGGACTCTGTTATTGCCTAAATCTACCTCAGGCTGAAGGAAGGCAAAGTTCAGGGTAACATCAAACCATGCTCACTCTGGTAGCTAGCCCTACCAGAACAGGAGAGGGCTCTCTCCGGGTCAATCTCAATGAAAAGTAATAAATAGGGCTTGAGATGACTGAAATAGAAGCTAATTTTAGGCTAGGTATATAAGTGAAGGAGTTTGTTTGGGTTTTTGAGGGTTTTCGTTGGAAAAAAGGGAAAGGCAGTTTTGGGTGTGGGGATAAGGCCCAGTTTTGCAGAATTCTGATTGGGGCAAGGAAGGCAATAATTTTGATGCTTTATATTGATCGCATGGATGGATCAGACTGGTGAGGAGCTGAAGAGGGAAAGAGGGTATCAAGAGTCCTCCTCAAACAGATGAAAACATGTAAAATTAAACAAAACTAAAGGCAGAGCAAAGCAAGCTACTGAATTCTACCTTTAACACTAATTTGCTTAATTTAATAAGAACAGAGAAGGGAAATGGTACAAATAAACATCAGTGAACTTACAAATACATGGAGAAAAACACCATCAAAACACAGAGCCACAAGGATCCCAAAGAGGGCTGCAAACCCTGGTCTATTCCTTTGCCAAAATTGCAGAATGAATGTACAATGAAGTGCTATGCAATCCCAAGTGTCCAACCCTGAAAATGTTTGAGAAAATACATAATATAGACAAGCCTAACCTATTCCCATGCCTCTAGGGGTCGAGCTCATCATTCTAGGAGTTGTTTCAACCATATCTAAACTAGGAACTAGAAAATAGGCCATGAAACAACTTGCCTCTATATGCTAGGAAACTGATCCATTCACTCACATTTCACCTTTTGGTGAATGAATCTTCTAGAACAAGTAAAAATGTGCCAAAATTACATCATGGTCATAAAATTACATCAATATAGATCAAGAGTTACATCAAAAAGTAAAACTGGACAAAACTAGGCGAAATTCTGAGCTGTGGAGTGAAAAATAGGCAAAAATCCTCTATGCGCCGCGCCCAAAATCTCTATGCATAGCACAAGTTTGGAGCTGATTTTGAGGCCCTTCCCGAAGTCCAAATTGAGTTCATGATAGCTCGTTGGAAAGCCCTGCCTATCAACTTTCCAACCCTAGTGGAATTTCTGGATTCGGTGTCCATTTGACCCTCCAAAAGTTCAATCTCCCAAGACTGGTTCCTGTGTGTGCAAAAAGTGGCAGAAAGGCCATTTTCAAGGTGTTTTTTACCCTTTAGGCAACCCAGAACTTGATGAAATCCTTAGGCCATTCCTGAGCATGCATAAATTTTTATAAAAAATCCAAAAATGTCGCTTTTTCCTCCAAAAGATCTCCCAATCATAAGCGCGCGCAAGGTGGCGCTACGAGTCGGGCAGGAAAACCTGTTTTGTGACCAAAAAATTCAAAAATGACAAAATTTTCTCCAAATTCCTTGAAACTTGGACTGAATGTCCCTCATCAAGCGCTACGCTCAGCCAAAGAAGCTTCAGCCAAGATTTGGATTTTGTCATGCCTTTTACGCCGCCTCAATGTCTTCTTGGTGCATGTAGTTCAGTGGGGTCATATGATGAATCTGTGTCCGTCTCCATGATGTTGCAAGGTATGAAAAGTGTATGTTTGAATGGTTTAAAATGACAAATTGGTGCCTTATTTCAATTTCCAAAATATGCCAAATAGGAAGGGGCTGTGGTAAATAGGGACAGTGAGTATAGTGGACTGTGGGAAAAATATGTTTCAACCAAGTGAAGTTTATAATGTGAAGACATTCACTTGATTATGTTTGGGGAATGTGGGGTTTGGGGACTTTGGGAATTAGGAACTCTTTGCAAATGATATGGGAGAGGAATAATGATAGGGAATGATAGGGTTTAGGGATAGGGATAATAGGATTTAGGAAATAAGTGATATGAGTGGTTTTATAAGGGAATAGGGAAGGGATATTAATGATATTGTGACAGTGAGGGGGGAAAGGAACCACAGGTGGGGAATGTGCTTTGAAATACTTGGCACAAAATTCACATTTTACAATTCAAGTACAAACCCTAAGGAGCAGTTTTGACAAAAGATAGGGTTTATTTTTTCGACCTCCAAACTTTCAAATTGCTCCCTCCAAACAACACCAAACACAAGCTAATAGCAATTGACAGCTTCACAAACTTACTTGGAACAAAAGGGATTGAATCAATTAAAATTTGTGGAGAAAATGGTGAAATTTTGGTGTTCCGGCCCTGTGCGCCGTGCAGTCAGCCCAGTGCGCCGAGCAGGCTGTATGCGCCGCGCACGTTAAAATTTACAAGGGGATGGGCGGCTCTATGTGTCACGCATGACCAGTGCGCCGCGCTCAACACCCAATGTGCCGCGACACTGAATTTTACCCACAGTTCGCCCTCCAACATTGTCTTTTGATCTTTCACAATTTAACTTGGCTTCTTTGAGGATTTGTTTGCACATGAATTGTTTAAACGTGAAAATATTTCATATACATGAAGGATTTTGATTTTCATTTGGAAAATTCTCTTTCTACTTTTGCAGACTTTGGCACTTTCACATAAACTCTATTTTTTACTTGCTTCCTTTGATTTTTGAGCTGATGATGAATATTTTGTCGATCTTTTGCAGGGATGACAGGCACTGAACTTGGCAAAGGTGACCAGGACTGCGCCTGAAGATTTTGACAACTGAAAAACTTGGAAAATATACATGGCATTTATTACAAAGGACAAAATGACGATTTTCTTCAAAACAGAGTTTTGAAGAAAAGTCATGATCAATCATTATAACGATGAAATTTTGCAATGAAAACTTATTTTGAGCCTCCCTCATGTGCCTGCTGGAATTATTAGACATTCTGAAAACGAAACCCTAGACCTATCGACTGAAATGACTCTTTGCCCACCAAAAGACCAAACATTAACTGTCATTGACTGGAAATGATTTTGATGGATAGACACGAACTAGCAGGTACAAGGCACGAGGGGTATGAGTGAAAAAACCCTTCCACCAGAAGACTGATGCCCCCTAATGGAATGCAAATGACTGAAGTGAATGAGATGCCTAAAAAATGAAATGCAACAAAGAGATTTTGATCTCTGATGGAGGGATGAACAGACCGACTCTAACATTGGCTCCAATGGGGATGGTAGCTCCTTGGAGGTGCCAAGAACTACAGATATTTGGAAGAGTAGACAGTGCCTTCATCCATTGGGCAATGGAATCAAAACATGAAAACTAACATTATGCAGACTAACTTTGACTCAAGGTTAAAACTGAAAACTACAATAAAACCGAACATGACTAAACAGAACTAACAAACTGGAAAGATGCTTACAATTGAGCTTATTCATCAAACCTACTGTAATTGTTCTTTTCACCACCCAATCAAGTGAAATGGAACAGCCAATGCAACCATGTAAGCATCCTGGCTGCTATTTTATTTCTTCCCAAATGCTTTCTGATGTGCAGGAAAAGGGAAGAATCGAAAGGCAACTCCCATGGAAACTCAGAAA
Source organism: Pinus albicaulis (assembly GCA_034641835.2). NCBI lineage: Eukaryota > Viridiplantae > Streptophyta > Pinopsida > Pinales > Pinaceae > Pinus > Pinus albicaulis. Next base: position 1,505,522,923 of record CM076570.1, on the reverse strand, counting down.
CAAGTTGACTACTGATAAACTTGCAAAGCATGAATTGACTGGATGAATTCAAGAATACTGCGAAAGGATCTTCATAAACATAGCTATTGATTTCCATTAACACATTTCTGCTCTGGTCCAAGTAATCTTCATAGCTGGATATTAAGATTTTCCTCACATCTGTGTTGTCTTTCTTTGGTGACAGCAGCAGGCTGTCAAAAGGATCCTGAATTTCGTGAATAACCAAACTTTGTTGTTGATTCCAAACAGAACAAAAGTCTCCTTTATCAATCTCCTCATATGACTGCAAACCTTGATATGAGCTTTGTAATGAAAATTCTGTTAGACAAGACAATGAAGGCGACTTTTGAAAAAGATTATTATCAACATTCTTTTCTGTCACAAGCTTAGCCAATGAAGAAGAACTTTTACAGCAAACATCATCCAACACACGAGTAATAGGATCATCAAAAACTTGAGAAGACTGCAGCGATGTATCCATTGAAACTGTATGACATCCTACTGGTTGTTCGTCTTTTTCCTTAGAGATATTACGAAAATTATTCTTTATATACTGAAATGCTTCGAAACAAAAGGGTACAGAATCCTCTTGCATCATTAAATCTTGTATTTCGGCTTCCACGCCTTCATCCACAATCTGACCTTCAATTTCATTTGGTGGCTGCAAATCTGGTGCTAGGGAGGGTTTTGTATCCAAAATAATTTCATCAGTCGTTCCAAGGAAAAATTTCTCATTAACAACTTTCTCAAGAATTTCTCTATCTGTCTCATCCTCAACATTAAAACTGAGATATTTTTGATTTCCTACAGGATGCTCATTTGAAGATTTATTATGCAATTTACCCTTCAAAAACTGGAAGGATTCAAAACAAAATGGTACGGAGTCACCTTGTATCATTTGTTCATATGTGCCAGCTTCCATGTCTTCATCTGCAACTTGACAATCAATGGCATTCGGGGACTGCAAATCTGAATATGAGAAGTCTTGAACAAGGTTTTCATTGCCCTCAAGATGGTCCAAATCATGGCTTGTTGGCAGTTGATTTCTGATTGCATGGAAGTTATCTCTGATGAACTGAAATGAATCAAAACAAAAAGGCAAAGATCCTTCACTTACTTCAAAATTTTCTGCACTTTCCTCATCATTGTCACAGCTGATATGTATCGGTTGATCATTGTACTCAAGTTGCTGAAAGTGAACTTCTTCCTTCCACAAACTAGCTGTTGATTTGTCTGCAAGATTAGCTTCTGTTTGGAGAACATAATCATCATCATACTGATCAAACTGAGGAAAATCATCAGTATACAACACATCATCAAGCATACATGTCATATCAACAGCTCTCTCTTCTCCAAAATGATCTATAAAACAATCACTATGACAACTGGGATAAGAAACAAAATGTTTTGGATCAGCCACTTGTTCCTCTTCAGTCAGCAAGTCATGGGCTTGAACATTATACTCATTCCTTGTGGTGTTCTTTTGCATCATCTCTTCTACTGCACTTACCAACATGTCAAGCTTTACCTCTAGAGATGTCGATTTCTCCAGATCTATGTTTTTCATCTCTTCTTCCTTCAACCTTGCCCTTCGGATCAGCAAATGAGCCTCTGCATTTACTGCATTGTTCTGTATCTCTAAAAGTGTTGCAATATTCCTTTCTCTCAACTGAAATTCCATTTCCGGATCAAAGGCACCTGGGTAGTGCAAGAGAGCAAATCTAGGAGAAGGTCTTATATCAGCTGGCATCGAAAAATATACTTGGTTAAATCTGGTAGAAAATTGTTGTACTGTCTCCCCTGGCAGTCTTTTCAACTGGTTATACTCTTCTATAATCAAGAAAAGGTTCTGTCTGATCACCCACCTGTTGAGGAAAACTTCGACGAACTGCTGGAAATCTGAGATGCTTGCATTAGGCAGGGCTTTGAACCAACTCTTGACTTTTCCTTGCAAAGAAAGAGAAAAAAGCCTAATACTAACATCCTCATCATCAACTTCAAAAAGGTCTAGAAAAGTCTCAACATTCTACACATGTTGCTCAGCGTTGACATTGTTACATTCACCGTCAAATCTTGGTAGATATAGGTCATAATTTTTAGGGAAATCATGAAGAACAGAAGGTAAAACAAGAGGTTTATACCTATCTGGGACTATAAAAGGTGTAGGAGTATATACAAGAGTTACAGGATCAGTTTTGTTTCCTTTAGGCTCATCACTCTGAAGAGAGTCATCATAAGATGTGGGAAAAGTAAGGAGGCCAGGATCAAAGGGAAACTCAGTATTTACACTTTTCGAATAGGTCGAGAGAAGATTTTGATCACCTTTATCATACAACAAATTCTGAAAAACTTTCAGGACAGCTTCAAGAACAGCAAAGAAGTAATTTACAAGAAAGAAGACTAGATCCTGAATACCATTCCACTTTGGATACCTGAACTTTGTGTAAGATCCTTCCATTTTCTCAGAGAAAGAGTTAGTCCTCTACTGGAGTCTCTACATTGATTTGGAGTCATCAAGTGAATGATTTCAGCCTTCTTATGTCTGATCGTTGTCCACCATCAACCATCAGATCTGAACTTGATACATGTACTGGGGAAATTCAAAATTTAGATGTTACGTTTACAAACTAGACTGGAGATTGACTGAAGTAGCGTTTATCTACTTCCGCTAATGCAAAGCAAAAGTGTTTCGAAGGCTACCTGGCATAACTTCAGGCTCCGTCTGTAGCTTATAAAACAAATAACATCAACAAGAAAACCATTTTTTCCCCAGTATGGTCACCACTATGTTATTGCCTAAATCTACCTCAGGCTGAAGGAAGGCAGAGTTCAGGGTAACATCAAACCACGCTCAGTCTGGTAGCTAGCCCTACCAGAACATGAGAGGGCTCTCTCCAGGTCAATCTCAGAGAAAAGTAATCAATAGGGCTTGAGATGAATGAAATAGAAGCTAATTTTAGGCTAGGTATATAAGTGAAGGATTTTTTTTGGGTTTTTGAGGGTTTTCGTTGGAAAAAAGGGAAAGGCAGTTTTGGGTGCGGGGATAAGGCCCAGTTTTGCAGAATTCTGATTGGGGCAGGGAAGGCAAGAGTTTCGATGCTTTATATTGATCACATGGATGGATCAGACTGGTGAGGAGCTGAAGAGGGCAATAGGGTCTCAAGAATTCTCCTCAAACAGATGAAAACATGTAAAATTAAACAAAACTAAAGGCAGAGCAAAGCAAGCTACTGAATTCTACCTTTAACACTGATTTGCTTAATTTAACAAGAAAATAGAAGGGAAATGGTACACATAAACATCAGTGAACTTAAAAATACATGGAGAAAAACACCATCAAAACACAGAGCCACAAGGATCCCAAAGAGGGCTGCAAACCCTGGTCTATTCCTTTGCCAAAATTGTAGAATGAATGTACAATGAAGTGCTATGCAATCCCAAGTGTCCAACCCTGAAAATGTCTGAGAAAATACATAATATAGACAAGCCTAACCCATTCCCATGCCACTAGGGGTTGATCTCATCATTATAGGAGCTGTTTCAACCATATTTAAACTAGGAACTAGAAAATAGGTCATGAAACAACTTGCCTCTATATGCTAGGAAACTGATCCATTCACTCACATTTCACATTTTGGTGAATGAATATTCTAGAACAAGTAAAAATGTGCCAAAATTACATCATGGTCATAAAATTACATCAATATAGATCAAGAGTTACATCAAAAAGTAAATCGGTCAAAACTAGGCGAAATTCTGAGCTGTGGAGTGAAAAATAGGCAAAAATCCTCTATGCGCCGCGCCCAAAATCTCTATGCGTAGCACAAGTTTGGAGCTGATTTTGAGGCCGTTCCCGAAGTCCAAATTGAGCTCATGATAGCTCGTTGGAAAGTCCTGCCTATCTACTTTCCAACCCTAGTAGAAGTTCTAGATTTGGTGTCCATTTGCCGCTCCAAAAGTTCAATCTCCCAAGACTGGTTCCTGTGTGTGCAAAAAGTGGCAGAAAGGCCATTTTCAAGGTGTTTTTTACCCTTTAGGCAACCCAGAACTTGATGAAATCCTTAGGCCATTCCTGAGCATGCATAAATTTTTATAAAAAATCCAAAAATGTCAAGTTTTCCTCCAGAAGATCTCCCAATCATAAGCGCGCGCAAGGTGGCGCTACACGTCAGGCAGGAAAACCTGTTTTGTGACCAAAAAATTCAAAAATGAAAAATTTTCTCCATATTCCTTCAAATTTGGACTGAAGGTCCCTCATCAATCGCTACGCTCAGCCAAAGAAGCTTCGGCCAATATTTGGAGTTTTTCATGCCTTTTACGCCGCCTCAATGTCTTCTTGGTGCATGTAGTTCAGTGGGGTCATATGATGAATCTGTGTTCGTCTCCATGATGTTGCAAGGTATGACAAGTGTATGTTTGATTGGTTTAAAATGAAAAATTGGTCCCTTATTTCAATTTCCAAAATATTCCAAATAGGAAGGGGCTGTGGTAAATAGGGACAGTGAGTATAGTGGACTGTGGGAAAAATATGTTTCAACCAAGTGAAGTTTATAATGTGAAGACATTCACTTGATTATGTTTGGGGAATGTGGGGTTTGGGGACTTTGGGAATTAGGAACTCTTTGCAAATGATATGGGAGAGGAATAATGATAGGGAATGATAGGGTTTAGGGATAGGGATAATAGGATTTAGGAAATAAGTGATATGAGTGGTTTTATAAGGGAATAGGGAAGGGATATTAATGATATTGTGACAGTGAGGGGGGAAAGGAACCACAGGTGGGGAATGTGCTTTGAACTACTTGGCACAAAATTCACATTTTACAATTCAAGTACAAACCCTAAGGAGCAGTTTTGACAAAAGATAGGGTTTATATTTTCGACCTCCAAACTTTCAAATTCCTCCCTCCAAACAACACCAAACACAAGCTAATAGCAATTGACAGCTTCACAAACTTACTTGGAACAAGGGGGATTGAATCAATTAAAATTTTTGGAGCAAATGGTGAAAATTTGGTGTTTCGGCCCTGTGCACCACGCAGTCAGCCCAGTGCGCCGCACGGGCTGTATGCGCCGCGCACGTTAAAATTTACAAGGGGATGGGTGGCTCTATGCGTCGTGCACGACCAGTGTGCCGCGCTCAACACCCAATGAGCCGCGACACTGAATTTGACCCACAGTTTGCCCTCCAACACTGTCTTTTGATCTTTCACAATTTAACTCGGCTTCTTTGAGAATTTGTTTGCACATGAATTGTTTAAACGTGAAAATATTTCATATACATGAAGGATTTTGATTTTCATTTGGAAAATTCTCTTTCTACTTTTGCATACTTTGGCACTTTCACATAAACTCTGTTTTTTACTTGTTTCCTTTTATTTTTGAGCTGATGATGAATCTTTTGTCAATATTTTGCAGGGATGACTGGCACGGAACTTGGCAAAGGCGACCAAGACTGCGCCTGAAGATTTTGACAACTGAAAAACTTGGAAAATATACATGGCATTTATTACAAAGGACAAAATGACAATTTTCTTCAAAACATAGTTTTGAAGAAAAGTCATGATCAATCATTATAACGATGAAATTTTGCAATGAAAACTTATTTTGAGCCTCCCTCATGTGCCTGCTGGCATTATTAGACATTTCGAAGACAAAACCCTAGACCTAACGACTGAAATGACTCTTTGCCCACCAAAAGACCAAACATTAACTGTCATTGACTGGAAATGATTTTGATGGATAGACACGAACTAGCAAGTACAAGGCACGAGGGGTATGAGTGAAAAAACCCTTCCTTCAGAAGAGCGATGCCCCCTAATGGAATGCAAATGACTGAAGTGAATGAGATGCCTAAAAAATGAAATGCAACAAAGAGATTTTGATCTCTGACGGAGGGATGAACAGACCGACTCTAACAGACTCCACTAGTGATCAGTAGGCCTGCTGATTATCTTGGTTTTCATAAGACTACACTGGGAGACCAGCCCCCATTGCAACATCATCCATATTAGAAGTGACAAGTAGGATTAAGTTGCTTGGTTTGAAAATAGCATTTTGGTTTCAATAACCATTCACACAAGGGCTTATCCTAACCCAGACCCACCTAAAATAGTTGACAACCCTGAGAGCATTCTCAGGAAATCTCCTACACCTAGAAAGACAACTATTTCCATACACATCCATAGATCTAACGCTTCACCAAAAGACTTAACAGCTCTATTAGACTCTCATTTTGACCTAGACCCACCAAGCAGTGTACCTAGAACTAGGTCATTCAGTGTTCTTGACCAGGCATACCTTGAGCTTCTTGATTCACCATCTCGCAGTGGTCAACACGGTAGGGATAGAGAGACCCTTCCATATATGCCTCCGAATATTCATTTCATTCAAAACTTGGGGCTCTGTCATCCTAAATCTGCTCAGCAAACTTCTGTTGGACCTAGTATCCTTGTCATCCACATACCTGTTGCACAAGAAAATCCTTTACCTCATCAAATCACTATTATGGCAACCTGGTATGCACCTTTGGTGATACCTCAGCCTCTAGTACCCCTACCCAATGATTATCAATAAAATATCCCACACTTCACCGCAAAAGAGTCTACCATGGCTCAGCACCATGTAGATAGGATGGAAGATTCGTTTGACTATATGGAAATAGACGATGAGACCGTCAAAATGAGAATATTTGCCCAGAGTTTAGGAGGTGATGTGAAGAAATGGTTCAAAGGCCTGCCCCCTAATAACATCCCTGATCTTCCCTCTTTATATCAGTCCTTCATAAATAAATGGGAAGTTAAGGTTAACCCTCTCCAAATCTTAGCAGAATACAAGAACCTTAAAAGAAATGTAGGAGAGAGTGTCCATGATTACTCTACAAGGTTTAACATTGTTTATAATTCTCTTCCTCCACATATGAAACCTCCCCAAGGTATGGCTTTAGTGAAATATCCTGAAGGCTTTGATGCTGACATGGCCTACCAACTTAGGGAGAGAGATTACAACACAAGATATGCAAAAGGGAGCAGTGAGTGTAGAGGCTAACCTGATTAAGAAGAAAGCCAGAATGAGGGCTGAGAAAAGGGTGACATATAGGGATGACACTGTAGCTTCCCCATCTGATCCCAAGTATGACCATCTAGCCAAAAACATGAAAAAGCTACAGCAAATGGTGCAAAGAATGGTTGTCTTAGTCAGTAATCAAAATAGAAACCAAAATCATAACCAGAACCAAAGCTTTAGGAGAAACAATACCACTCCCAACAGACAAAAAGAATCAGATCAGCACGTCATACCCCCATTTCAGGAGAATTTCCTTGATGAAGATGAGGGACTAATAGAAGAGTCCGAAGGTACCACAATAAATATGTTTGAAATAGAAAACTCAATCCACAAATGTTCCACAGAAGAATATCAGCCCTCACCCTCACATTGGGATGAGGAAAGATTAGAATCTGAGGATTACAGGCTTGGGTTTGAAAATGCTATCATGCAGGTTAGAGAACAGTATGAACTTAGAAGCAAAAAGAGCTTAGAAAATTCCAAACCAAAAGCTTCTGAGATTACCATCAAGAAAAGACCCGAGAAATTTCTAAAGCGACTGCTGAAATTAATAAATCAGTAGCTGAGAGTTCTGGGAAGAACAAAGAGAAAGACAACCAAAATACTAATAAACAGAGTCAACCAAATAGCAGCACTAGCACTACAGTTAGTGCTCCTGATAAAAAAGTTCCTAACACTGTACATAGTGAGAATCCGTGCATTGATTCTGCCACTAAGATAGTGGCTAACAAAACAGAGTTGAGTATCATGAAGTGTCAATCCACCTTCAATTTGGAGAGTGAGATTGCAAAAATTAAAATATATATTCCACTCTCTAAGCTTGCCACTCAAGATGTATACAAAGGCCAAATTTTGAAAGCCCTAAATCTAGGTGAAAACAGTGATACTGTCAATCTGAGTGATGATCAACCAGCCCTTCTGTTTGGTCCAAAGATAGAAGGGAAGTTTCAGGATGGGGTAGTACCTCCTTTTTTCATCAGTCTCAACATCCATGACAAGATCCTTCACAATGTGATGCATGACTCTGGGTCATCACACAACCTGATGCCTAAGGTAGTTATGGAGAGGTTAGGCCTAGAAATAACTCGTCCCTATAAAGACCTATATTCATTTGACTCTAGCAAGGTAAAGTGTATTGGCCTGATCAAAGACCTGTGTGTGAACTTGACTCAGATTCCAGCCAAATGTATGGTTATGGATGTTGTAGTGGTAGATGTGCCACCTAAGTATGGCATGTTACTATCGAGGTCATGGGGAGCCAAGCTGCAAGGTACAAAGAAGATGGATGGGGCATATGCCACGATCCTTGTCTTTAGCCAGCTTAGGAGACTATATAGAGAGGCACAAATGAATATCTTGGTCAACAACCCTGAAAAGCTTGAAAATTTTCCTTTGTACTCTGTACACACAGATCTAGACTCCTTTATCCTCTGCAACAATGAATCTATAGAAGAGCCAGAACTAGAAAACAGAGATACATACAATGAAACAGAGCCCATAGATTTTGACATAATGGCCACTTTGGAGTTAGAAGAAAATGAAGAAGAATCCTCTGGACAGTACACTAAAGCTCAAACTCAAAGTGAACAAGAAACAGAATGCAAACTACTGACTAGCCTTCTCTCTGAAACCCACACACAGCATGAAGAAAGAAACCCTCCGCACCACGAAATAGACCCCCCATTGTAGAATAACAATGAAACCAATTCTAGGAAAGAAACCGATGATAAACTCGAGAATGAACCTTTATGGGAAATGAATTTCGATGGGTCTTGCACTAGGAAAACTGCAAGAGTGGGGGTGTGGTTGCATAACACTGAGAGTGACTACACGGAGAGTCATTCTTTTAATCTAAACTTCAAGTGTACAAACAACATTGCAGAGTATGAGGCTCTTATCCTAGGCCTGAATTTATTGAGAAAACTAGGAGCTCGAAGGATAGCTATACATGGAGACTCTGAGATAATCATTAAACAAGTGAATGGAGAATACACAGCAAAACACCCTAGGTTGAGAGCGTACAGGAATGATGCCATGGATTTATTGAAAGCCTTTATGGAATATGAGATGGTGTTTATTCCTAGGAGTCAGAACGCAATTGAAAACGGATTAGCTTACATAGCTAGTTCATATCATAAGCCTCCCAATGACAAAAAAATCATCGTTCAGACAAAATACATACCTGCAGTGCCTTCCAATGAGAAATATTGGCACGTCTTTGAGGGCGATAAGCAGATTGAGGATTTCCTAATAGGCAGGAACAAGTTTGAATTCTCTGATTCAGACTCTAAATCTAATGATAGCTGCCTGAGTGAAGAACTCCCGACGAAGAAAATTCACCCCATAACCTTGAAATAAAAAATTTAACTGAACAAATTGGAAATAAGACTGAAGAATATAAGAATGCAGATAAAGAAGAAATAGAGGTGCTAAAGGCAAAAGATGAAAATATACCCTGAGGTTTGGCACCTTTAGAGGATCTTTTTGATTTCGATGATGTAGCGAAAAAACCCACCCTAGAGCACTCAGACTCTGACGTTGAAGAATGCAACATAGGCACGGAAGACAAGCCTAAGATGATAAAATTGGCTAAGTCCTTGCCCGCAAACATGAAAAAGAAATACATTGACTTATTTAAAGAATTCATATATGTGTTTGCCTGGAGCTACGAGGACTTAAAGGCCTATGACACAAACATTATACAGCACAAAATACCTTTGAAGGAGAATCAGAAGCCCTTCAGACAGAAACTTCGCATAATTAACCTGAAACAACTACCTGCAGTTCAAAAGGAGATAAAAAAATGTACGAGGCAGGAATAATAGTTCCTGTGAGGTTCTCTGATTGGGTCTCAAACCTTGTAGCTATGAGAAAGAAAATAGGTGAGATCAGACTGTGCATTGATTTCAGGAACCTTAACAGAGCCTCACTTAAATACAATTACCCTTTGCCAAAGATGGAACACATTCTTCAGAGGGTAGTAGGCTCAAAAAGGATTTCCCTGTTAGATGGTTTTTCAGGTTACAACCAAGTTTTAGTACTCCTAGAAGATCAACTCAAGACCGCCTTCACCACTCCATCAGGCACTTTTATGTACGTAAAAATTCCTTTTGGACTGATGAAAGCTGGTGCGACCTTCCAACGAGCGATGGACATAGATTTTTAAGATGAAATAGGGCACTTCATTGTCATCTATCTGGATGACATAACAGTATTTTCCAAGACTGGTGAGGAGCACCTAAAACATCTGAGAAGAGTTTTTGAAAAATGTAGAAGGTTTGGTTTGTCATTAAATCCCAAAAAGACTGTATTCGAGCTGCAAGAAGGTAAGCTTCTCAGCCACATTATATCTGAGAAGGGAATTAAGATAGACCCACAGAGGGTTGAGGGAATACTACAAATCACACACCCGAGAAACATTAAAGAGTTACAGTCCTTTATTGGGAAAATTAACTTCCTAAGGAGGTTTATTCCCAACTTAGCTGAGCACCTCAGGAATATGACTAACATGTTGAAGAAAGGTGTAGGATTTTAATCATAAATATTCCAGGAAATCACATAAGGAATTTTTGGAACCGACGCGTTTCGAACTATAGGAGTTAAGTGGACTGTGGATGCCAAAAAATATTTTGAATCAGTTAAACTTGAACTCACCCGAGCTCCTGTCCTAATCAGCCCAGATTTCTCAAAATATTTCTTGATATTGTCATTTGCCTCCAAGCATAGAGTGGCTATAGTTCTCCTGCAAAAAAATCTAGAGGGAATGGAACAACCTATTGCTTTCTTCAACAAGGCTCTGAGGGATGCACCCTTAAAATATAACATAATTGAAAAACAGGCTTACGCCTTGGTAAAGGCATTGAAGGACTTTAGGGTGTATATAGTGCATTCTCATACCATAGCCTACGTGCCAAATATAGTGGTTAAAGACATCTTGTCCCATGATCCGGATGGAAAGAGGGGCAAATGGATCGCTGTAATTTTAGAGTATGACCTGGAAATAAAACCCACGAAACTGATCAAAGGTCAAGGCTTAGCTCAACTAATGGCTGAATCAAATTTACAAGCCCTTGAAATTAACATGGTATATGCCTTGGATGAACAGGAGGGATTGCCTGATCCAACTATTGAGGAAAATTTTCAAAACTCTCCATGGTATTCTGATATCCTATACGTACTCACAAACCTCAATGCTCCTCCTGATCTATCAAATATTAAGGCCAGATTCCTAAAGCTAAAGGCCAGAAACTATTGCATATTGAATGAATGTTTATACTGGAAAAATGAAAATGGTCTATTGCTTAAATGTTTTCCTGAAACTGAAGCAGAGGGAATTAAACAGGAGTTCCATGCAGGAGAGTGTGGAGACCACTTAAGCTGGAAAGCGACTGCTAAAAAAATACTCAGAGCTGGGTATTATTGGCCTACGCTTTTCAATGACATATACAAAATGATAATTTCCTGCCATAAATGCCATATTTTTTAAGACAAGAGAAAGCTCCTCCCTTTACCCTTACAACCCATTACTGTTGAGGGTCCCTTTTTGCAATGGGGCCTAGATTTCATAGGGGAAATACACGCTTCTTCTTCTACACAACACAAGTGGATCCTTACAGCCATAGACTACTTCACAAAGTGGATAGAGGCCATACCATCTAGGAATGCCACAGATTCTGTCATCATTAAGTTCCTAGAAGACCACATCCTCTCTAGTTTTGGTTGCCCAAGAAAAATAATCACCGATAATGCTGCTGCTTTGGATCCAAGAATTTGATTGATTTTTTTCACAGATACCAAATAGCAATCGTCCATTCAACTGCTTATTACCCACAAGGTAATGGGTTAGCTGAATCATCAAACAAGATCTTGGTGACCATTATCAAAAAGTTGCTAGAAGAGAAAAAAAAGTCATGGCATAACAAATTAGTGCATGCTTTATGGGCTGACATGCTTACAACAAAGAAGTCCATTGACATGTCACCATATCAACTTGTGTATGGAGCAGAGGCAGCATTTCCAACTAGACTTGGGGTACCAGTGATTAAACCAGTCCAAGAGATCCAGACAGAAGAGGACAGTATGGTGAGGAGGATAAATCAGACAATTCATCTCCAACAAACAAGAGAAGAGGTCTATAATAGAGCTCTGAAAGTTTAGGAAAATATTAAGAGGTTATTTGACAAAAGAACAAAAGCTTCGGACTTCAAAATTGGAGATAAAGTTATGAAGTGGGACTCTAGGAGAGAGGACAAAGGAAAGCATGGAAAATTCGATAGTTTGTGGCCGGGTCCTTACATCATCCAAGCCACTGTGGGTCCAAATGCCTTTTTTCTGCAAGAGCTAGATGGTACAGATCTATTTGGAGGTCCTGTCAATGGCAGGATGCTCAAACACTACTACTGTTGATTTCTGATTTCCAGTTGCATTTTCATTGTAAATACCATTGTTGTGTTTTATTTTCATGAAAAGAGAAAAATGTTTCAAAAAACAGAGAAAGAGAGGTTCAGACATGCTCAAAACTTGAACCTTGGAAGTGCAAAGATTTGCTCTAACATGATCAAAACCTGAGCCATAGAAAGTAAGGAAGTTGGCTCTAACATGCCCAAGATCTGAACCAGCAAAGGAGAAAAAGGGACCAGCTCCAACACGCCCAAAACCAGAGCTGAAACAAATAAGGAAACTGACTCTAACAAGCTCTAAACTTGAGTCACAATCAAGAGAAGGATGCTTCAAAGTTTCAGATTTCAAGCCTTCGAAATTTTGTCTCCAATTTTCTGCATTTTCAGTCCATGTGCAACTGTCTTTATGCCTTCGATCCACAGCAAACTAGACTGTCTAATCCTAGTTTGACTTTTTTTAAATTTCTGTTGTAGAATGTAGAGAAGAAATCTGCTGGACAGTTTAACCCCAACAGATATTAGGTTAGGTAGAGAAACATGTGAGGCCAACAGTTTAATCTGGTCTCATGGAGTGATAAGAGTAGAACTAGACTAGTTTTTTTTCTGTTTTCAATAATAATAGAAAAGAAAAAAATATTATGAAGAAGTTCTGCAAATTCAAATGCACCTTAAAGAAAAAATGCTAGGATTGTAGGAGGGGTAGGTAGATTTTTTGGGAATATTTCTGCTTATTAATTCCATCGTTTCGATACAGCTGAATAAAAGAAGATGGATGGTTCAAAGATCAGACATCTAGCCTACTCCAAAGATCTATTTTCTAAGTTCTTGACACCTTCAAGAAGAAGCCATCCCCATGTGGAGCCACTGTTAGCTACCTATGAAATTTTTGTCAAGCAAACAGGTGGCTAAATTGTTTTATGAGACTTCAAGAGATACATTTCCCATGAAAATCTCTCATCCTTGAAGCCTCTGTGTGTTTGTTGCCTTTAAAAAATATCTTCACTGTTGTTTCCTGCCAAAAAGCCTCACTGTCTGTGAAAAAATTTTGTTTTGAAGAGCCTTCATCTGCCCTTGTATCTCTACAAAATGCCCCATCTTGGCCCTTTTTCCCTTTTGCAAAATTTCCTCTTTAACCTCAAAAATCCCTCCTAAGCTTCCCAAACCATTAGATTCTTCCTTTTAAACCAAGTGAAATCCTTTCATTTGATTGCAACTCCCCTTTTTCCCCTAACCGAAAGCCTAATTGTAGCCTTAAGGGCTCTGTTTTTGGCTAAAAACCCATATTTTTCATGTGCAAGCTAAGCCCCTTTCCACCAGCCCCTAACCACTTCCCCTCCATAATCCTAGGTGCTAAAACCCAGTGCTAGCCCACAAGGCGCTAATCGCATCGAAGAAATCGGAGTGGGATATGCCTATTTTCTTTGTAAAACAAAAATTCCGATGCGATAGTGTATTGGGTCTATCGGCTTTGAAATAATTCTCGTCGTTTATCTGAATAGATCTAACGGCCCGTGCTCATTCCATCACACCCTGATCACACTCCGTTGTAAACCTATGATGACCTTCTCCACCATTGATTCACCTTTTAATCCGACGGTCCTCGCATCCTCGCTCTGATCGCAATCCCAAAGTTTAAATTGTGCCATCCTCCGTCCCTCCCAATTGCAATCCTCCGAAGCAACCCTGGCCATTGAATCCATAAGAACAAATGGCCAAGATTCACCCTCATTCCACCATGCATTCCCTGATTCATCTCCTACGATCCAATCAGAGCCGTCGATCTCTCATATATCCAATGGTCGGAACCCAATCGCACCATCGCTCATCGGAGTTTTGACCCTCCCATCACTCCCCTTCGATTAGATCGCAGCCGTCCATCCTTGATGATCTAACGGCCCAGATCTCTCCCACCCACTAACCATTTTCTCCGCCTATGTATCTCCTTCGCCAATCTCAGTCGTTCATCCCCAGATCGAACGGCCCACAATGAAACCGACGTTCGTTCGACCCCACCTCTACTGTCTGTGCACCTCCTCCGATCGCACTCCATCTTCCGTCGTCGGATCTCATGGGCCCAGATCCAACGGTCTACATCCATATCGTTCATATTTCACGTCCGGTTTTTAATGCCTAAAATTTACGCGATATGGGCAGCTTTCCAGAGCCACGTGTCAGGTAAAGACCCATATCGCATTGAAAAAGTGAAAACAACCTTTCATCCCTTCTGCCATGCGAAACCAGCATTATTTCATCCCAAAACCACTTCCCCACTTCATCACCCGAAATCTCATCTGCAGATCCCGACCGTTGATCTCCTTCAATCAACGGCCCTCATTGCATCTCGCGTCCCAGCCCTTGTTTTTCATTGTGCAACCCATGCATTGCATCGGATCATCGTAGCCATCGATCTCCTTCTGAGATCTGACGGTCCTAATTGAATCGCCCTCCGCCATTTTCCGGGTCCCACCATAACAGCTCATTTCATTACATTTTCATTCATTTCTTTGCATATTTTTCAAAGGTCCAACTTTCACGATTTACGTTGAAACTTCATTTCTTCCGCCCACATTAATATTTTAATGTCTCACATTGAAATGTTTTGTCATCCCACTTATCATTAGAACTTTAATTTTTTACGTTAAAATTTATTTCACTATGCCCAACTTTTTAAAGGTCATTTCGTTAGCCCATCTCCACCATCGATCATCGCCCCAGATATGATCGGACGATCCACATGCTTTTCTCCACCAAACCTTCATCAGCTGCATTTTTTCACCATAATTTTGCATTTTTCCACCTTTCACCTTGCATCCACCGTTGCCTCCATGTTGCGCTGCCATCATCACAGAATTCCATCGCGGCCATATTCCCCCCATGCATGGATTTCTTAAACATTTTTGTGTGTTTTTGCAGGTTATAGGCAGTGAACTCCGCCATTGCTCACAGTCACTGTTATAGTGGCACAGAGCACAGAGAAGGCTAATTCAGAGCCTGATATTGCAGAAGAACACTTGGAAAGGTTACTAAACGAAAATATTTCATTAAAGGATAGAGTTTAACTCTGAGAGACCTCTCCAGTGCCAGTAACACTCAAATTTTACAGACAGAGACAGTAATGAAGCGGCAAAGAGTATTAGTGGGTAACCAGAGAGTTTAAGGCCTGTAATGGAAGAATTTAGGCTCTGATTCATTATTTAAAAGGCAAATGTACCATATTGAAAACCTCATGATTATCAAAGAGGGCCTAATGAGGCCTAACGCATAGAAAACAAGATCATCAATGTTTCACATCGGCAGAAGCTTCCTCCTGAGAAAGGACACAGTACCCATACTGTCTTTATTCTACATTGTTTCCCCGAGAAGATTTCCTGCTGACAGCAGTCCTAATGCTACCAAAACATTTTTTACACAGTATGGCAGACCTCGTAGTCATTTATCTGCCTTTTTGTGTATTCACCAGAGTACTGCAAAGTGTTACAGCCAAAGTACATCAAGAACATACCTGGAGTAAATTGCAGCTTGTCGAAGACCACTCTTTCATCCAAAGAGTGCTGAAGATTAATTCTTAGATATTAAGACAGAATGGGCCTCTACCCTCCCCTTCTACTCTGTTTTAATGTTTCATTTATTGTTTCATCTATCTCCTCTGCCTCTCTTTCAGCTATAAAACTCATGAAAAAACTCAATGTAAGGGTTGTTGATCGGATATTTGTGAAATGTAAGTTGTTTCTCTTGAGATATAGTTCTCTGTGTAAAGTTGTAATATAGGCTAAGGAAGATGTTTTCAGGCTGAATATCAAGTTGTTGGTAATGTTGTACATGACTAGTGTTACTCTTTAATATGACAATTACATTTCTTTGGATTTTGATTTAAAGCAGTGGTGATGTTTTTCTATCTATGTATTTGTTTCCCTTTATGATTCATCATATTTCATTTCTTCCAGTATACATCATAAATCTGGCATAGGATTTACCCTCGCATGGTACCTTATGTTTCTGCTCTCCCTAACTTTGATTCTTTGTGCTGCATGTGTTATCTAAGTACTGATTTAAGTTAATTTAACCAGTGTAGTGGCTATAATTTACTGCTAGCTGGTGTATGGATTAATGAATCTGTCCTCAGATGTTCTTGTTCGGTTTTAATTGAAATAATTGGGATACTGGGAGTTTAGAATGTTGATTCTGCACTACTAGGGTCCTTTTCGATTAATTAAATCTTTCCAAGTTCCCCCAAATTGGATGCCGAAGCATTGAGAGTTCAAAGTCTCTCTCTGATCTCAGGTTTTCACCTTTGTGTTAAGATCTTTGATGTTCCCTTCATCTGAAGAGCTTACCTTTTACGAGTTGGATCACAGGTGTCTAATGGCAAGTCCTGTCCCTGGATCTGATTCTTGAATGGTCACCTTGGAGGTTTCCTTGCCTTTCACCTTCTTTCTTACCATTTCATGCCACACTATCATCTTTAAGATCCAATGCTTTAGATGACTAGCACAACTGAAAGCCTGCATATCGAATAGCAAGTAAACCCTTTCCTGACTCCATTTCCCAATGGTCTCAAATATTCTTTGAATCATCTCTCCTTTGCCTAAAAACTTCTTTATTCATCACTGTCTCATACTGAACCCTTCCTTCCTGATTCCCAACAACCAAACAAATAATTAAACAAACAAACCTGTGCCTATAACTAGCCTAAAACCTTAAAACAGAGCTTATAATACATATACCTTTGCCTATACAGAGAGATCCCTCTATGGACCCAAGAGGGCTAGATCCTGAGGTCTGAAAGTGGTTCTAATGTTGTCTCATCTTTTGGTATTTCCAAACTTGCCAAAACATGGGAACCCCAACATGCCCATGGTATCTCCTGCAAGATAAAACATATACAATGGGGAGAATCATGCTCCCAATGGGATGTACATACAATACTCTCCAAAAAATGCTCCTCATAAGTGTACAAACATCAGAAATGCAAGGAGAAATATACAATAGAAGAAAGTTTTCAAATGACAACCGGAGAGTGGTTCAAAGTTCCACTCATGGAACCTGCGCAGTGCCTCCTTTGCCTGCCTCAAAATCACAAATAACAAGTTTTGTACTAGACACTTTTTTTCTTCCACAACATCTCATCATAAGATAAAACATGAGAATATAAATTGGTGCCAATGGTGCGCACCAAGGAATATGTGGCTTCCCCCACAAACCATCATAAAAATAGCCAAAATCAAGGCTAGAAGTAGCTACAAGTACATCATACCAAGTGCAAGAAGGGCTGAGCCTCTTTGAGACAATAGGCTGCTCATATGAAGTAAAGAGGTACAAAATGGGAAGTTGTACCTTCTCTACCATGTATTTGAGACCTTGAGCTGAAATGGCTCATCGGAATGCTCTCCCTCTCCTCCAATGAGTAAGGGAATGGTTGTGCCAACCTCTCAAAATCATCCAGGCTATGCATCTATCCATATGTTGATGTAGATCATACTGAATGCCCTTCCAAGTGAACTCCTCTAGAAAAACAAAGTATGCATCCAAATGCATAGCTAGGAAGTCCTCATGTGGTGCATGCAATAGTTTCTCCTTGAAACTAGAAACTCTAGTCAAGAAGAGTCTGAAATTATGATAGATGATCATATCATTATTAAGTATCTTCCATATCCATTATGGCCATCCAAGAATCATGCATGCACCAAGATCCTGGGGACACTCAACCAAAAGTTGAGTCCTCCATCCTGGATCAATCCTCCACATAGACAACGTTGGTGTTCTGCAATATGGTGCTCCCCTCACACTGCTGCCTGCTACTCTGACATCCCCCCATGCCAAAGTCATCCTCCAAGTTTCTACCATGCCCATCATGCAGCTACTCATGCTTGAATAGAAATGATGCTATTTGAAAATGAGCCTCCCATGAGAGACCATCACCTCCAAATAATCTCTCGATCCTGGGCAATGTAAGCATGAGTGGCCTCCATCTACTCCAATGCATGAAAGAGTCCTTCCTCAAAGGAAGTATCATCTCTCTCACTAAATATATCGAACAGCCATCCTGCATCATGAAGATGTTATCCTTTATCCATGCAGAAAACTCTATTTGCGCAGTGAAACTGATGAGAATGGGTGGTACTGAAAATGAGAGAGTGTATCCCTCCTCCTTGTGTTGATCCCCAAACTCTCTATGTTTTGTTGGATCCCTCTAATGTCTCCACCCCTCCGGAATCCAAGAGTGGTGAACCAAAAAGCATGATTCCTCTCATCATCTCTAGATCAAGTGGCCTCCCAAGTGGAAAGCCTCCAAAAAGTGAGACATCAAGATCTGAAATAGACTGCATGTATGAGTGGACTGATTTGTCCCTCTCTCCTCTGTGCAGTGCAGTCTCTTCCCTATGTGCAGAAAATTTCTGAAATAGATAAGGGAGAATGCTCATCATCCCTTCATGCTGATCCTTCTGCTCTTCTTTCTCCATCTCAAAATCCCCAGCAAAAGCTACATATGGCTCCAGAATTGTGCCTTGGTACCCACATGTAAAAATATTTGGAACTCCTTGCAAAGACACAAGGGCTCCTTTAATGGAAGCAATGGCTCCCCTTTCACCTCCATGTGGTGATGGACCTCCTCCTAATGTGACAGCGCTGTTGGTTCTTTCCCATGTATACCAAGTGTTTTTGTTTATGACACAATGAGTTTCACGAAGTTTTTCCATCAAACCCTTAGTGAATGCATCACATTTTTTTGCATTTGCATGACAATGAAAAATGGAAACTCCAAACCAACAATCATGAGCCATACCTTGAGTTGCAGCGCTACTCCTCCCATGGCCTCATTTCTTCATCTACTCCTTTGCAATGCAAGTGAACAAAGGATTGCGCTGTGGATCTGCATGTGTGGCTGAATTAACAAACCCTCTCAGAAAATCTTCTCCACTTTTCCCTTTCATCAAGATTTTCAGTGATTCCTTCAATGGTCTGGAAAAGAAGGAGGAAGACCTCCTCTTCCATCATTCCTTTTCTCTTGTTTCCTCTATAAATCTCCTCTCCTTGGAGAGAAGCTCCTCTTGTTGATGGCATTAGATCTTGGGCATAGGCTGAGCCAAGATCATGCTCTGATACCACTGTAATGTTCCAAATCTGGAACTCGTTGTTCCATCAGGAATATCTTGAAGATATTCCAATTCCTTCTTCAATGAGACATCACAAGTCCATTTCAGAGATTGAATGTCGGGGCATTTATAGGATATGACTCCTTCCAAGGAAGGGAGAGATACTGAGGCTATTTGGCCCTTCACAGACTCTATCTATGGATATGCAATATTCCACCTTGGGAATTTCTGCTACAGGGTCCTTGAGGACGTTGTATAAGGAATATGCTGTAAAAATAATACAAACCACTACTGGGATACCTTATAAAATTCATTATACAACTCCTATGCAGAATATGAGCTCAAAGAAATAACTCTATATGGGTTATTCAAATCTCCCCAATCTAGGTCTCTAAAACAATGCTCAATGAGAGAGCTTACAACAATATATGAACATAAACATGAACTCTGCAACTCTAAATACATCATAAGAGGGAAAATTCTACAGCCATCATTATATTATGATATCAGTGGTAAAATACAAAAATATAATGAGGAATAAACCCCATCATTCAATGAGAATCCACCTCCAATGATTAAGCAACAAAGTACATCAGTTGTTGCAACTCCACAAAATGTCGGAGAGCGGTGACTGCGTTGTGTATATGAAGGTATGAGCTGCTGAATATGAATAAAATGTACATATGGATGAAGGAATACAAAATAATAGCCCAATAACAAGAAATGGGCTGAAATACAAGATTTCTAGCCAATATATGAGAGATTGCTAGAAATGCTGGAGAATACCAAAATGTGACAAGAGACTTGTCACTGCAACTGAACCAAAACAAGAATGAGGCTGTGGCTGATCTGAAATCTGATTTCCCTCCTCTGATCATGTCTCCAACACAAAGGGTTGATCCCTTTGTCTCAAAAACACTCCTCCTTATGAGCTCAAGAACCCCTCTCTCACTGCCTCCTCTAAAATAACGCAGTTTCCTCTATGGACTGCACAGCGGGAGATGATGGAATATTGGCCTCATGCCAAAGATGTGAAATGCAGCCTAGGAATCCTCCTTGCAGCTCCTATAGTGAATATATCACTCCTCCACTAAAGAAAACAACTCAAGGGAGACTCCATGAGTTCCTCCTTTGCTGCACCCAGCAACACAACGTCCTCTCTGCTGCAGAGCTAACGCTGTAGAAGATGAATGTAGCTGTGGCCAATGCCGGATTAAGGAAAATTAGCTCAATCCTCATCCTTCCTTAAGGAAGAGGTAGGGCTTCCCGACCGGGAACACCCTAGTGCCCAAGGGCACCATCACCCTGCTAAACAGCCCGGGGATGCAAGCCTTCGCAGACCCAAGTCTAAAACTCCAAAACATGAATGCAAATGGGTTGCCATCTCCTCCATATAAATAAAGGGAACTCTTTCTCCACCATGGTCCCACCAATTAGGGTTTCCACCCCCACATGAGTGTCTTCCTTTCAAAACTGCGCAGCTTCTCTAGGAAGCCTCCCCTCCTTGGGCAGCACTGTTGACTTTAGTCAAAGGTGACTAAATAAAGTGAGTTGGGTTCCATTCACACCCTTAGGTGATTATTTTAGCTGCTTATTTGCCTCCTTTTCACATAAGGAGTGTTATTTCTTCATCAAAATGGGCTAAGGTGTCTCCTTGCCCATTTTATTATGCAAAAATAAAATGTGCAACTATAATGTTCCATTTTAGCTTGAGGCTAAAAATTGGGAACATTACAAAATGATCGAGAAGCTGAGAATTAGGTGGAGTAGAAGGTGAAGCTTCTCTGATAAAGCTCTGTTGTAAATCTGTGGTTTCAAAATTAGCTTGGTTTAAATCACTTTGAGACTTATTTCTAAATAGGTTTTTTGCGTGAGGTAAGTCAAAGTGAGGATCTTTGAAGAATGTGAGATTTTCAGGGACAGATCTTGTTCTTGGGATGGTCCTATTAGTAGTTGGTTTTCCAGATCTAAAAGTTTGCCACAAAATCCTTTCTGGATTATCAACTATGGTAGGAGGATTATGATCTGGATGGGATCTAGTATTGACCCTATGTGAAGCTAGATTCAGTTTCCAAAATTTAGAGAGGTTGAGGCTTTTTAGGACTGTTTTCCTCTCATAGTGATTTCTATAATAGGGGACTATGTTTCTAAATTTCCTCAGGGTTGGTTAACACAATCCTAGGGAAATCTAGAGGTCTTAGAGGAGTAATAGGCCTACTAGGGCTAGTGGAGTCGCCAAGTGGAAATTTTTAGCTTTTTGAAGGTAAAATGTTTATGGTCCACCACCAATGTTTATTATGAAACCAATCTGAATGTTTTTTGGGTTTTCTGAGTTTTTTGTTTTGAAGGAATAACAAGTCTACAAGAGCTAGCTAAGCTATTATGTACTCAGAGGTCCCACCATGATCTCCAAAATGTTGGGGTCCTGTGATTTGGTTGATTGGAAAACCAAATCACAAGGCAACATATAAACCAAGCTTTAGAGCTCTAGGATCTAGCCCTCCTAGTCTCAGAGAGGGATCTCTCAATATGTTTGTAAGGATATGTCTTGTTTTCTTTCCAGGGTTGATTTTAGGCTAGTTATTAAGTACAAGTTTTTTTGTTTGTTGGTTGGACATAGATGATCTAGGCAGCATAGATAGAGTGTGGAAAACTACAAGCCATTGGGAAATGGAGTCATGTGGAAGTATAAATAGTTCTGATTGATGAATTTGGGGAACCAGAGGGAAAATCTAACTTAGTCAATGGATCTTTGGGATCATATAAGTGGGATGAGATGAACATCAAGGATTTGGAAGGAAAAGTAGAACTTTAAGGGCTATTAAGACTACTTAATCATGTATACTTTTCAATGAAGGGACTTGCAACACTATCTAGACATAAAGGAATATTCAATAGCCAGGGCTAACCATGAATTCTACCAACATACTTTATGCAGATAACATAAACAAGACAGACTTTTAAGTAAGACAAAGAAGGAGAGGAACACTCTGTTTCTTCTATTTGTTTCACTTAAAGGAGTTAGAAAACATATAAGAAACACAACTAATTGCATTCATAAAAGGGGGAACACCCAGGCATCTAAGACTGTAATTGAAAAGACCTTCAAATATGACTATCTCAGCAAGAAATAAAGGGTAAGATCAGAGCAAATCCTCTCTTTCAACCTGCAGACAATAATGTTTGAAGGTTGTTTTCAGAAATAGCTTTCAAGAGGTAGCAAGCAAGCAGGGAAAACCATAATTCAACCTTGACACCAACTATTTGAACTATTCTGGCATGAACAAACTTAAGGATTTAAAAGTAGTCAAACTACTCAATAAACCTTCAGCTGATGAAAACATAAAGGCAGTGAAGAGTAAACAAGTCTAAGGTGCTTCTAGGAGACATTTCTTAGCCTAAGCTTTTTACTCTACTGCAAGCAAAGCATAATAGAAGAAAGCGAAAAAAAGGAAATAACATTAACAAATAGAGAGTACTTCACCAAAACTAGGCTCAGGGATCCAATGATCTAGCCTCCTTCATCAACGGAAAAGCAAAGACATCCACACTTCTTCAAAACATCAATCCTTCTTCAAAGCAGTAGTCTATGTATTACTTTAGAATTCATCAAATGCCAACCTTTTACAATGAGAGTTCGAATAGGATTTATAGGTGAATGGGGAGGAGAGGTGACAAATATGGCCTTAATGGTTAATTAAAATAGAGGAGAAAAACATTTGAATGCCCATTCCGTGTCATAAATATTATATTAACTTCTTTGCCCATTCTAGTAATTCTCATAGACTTTGAGGCCTAATTGACAGGCAAGTAATAACTCCAAATAGTGTCTTTGTAGAGAAGTCTTCTAGCTGCTATAGTCCTGTCTTTTCTTATGGTACAAGTAAAACAAACAGTATGGGTTTTGAGACCGCCCATACCTTTACAATAACTACCTTAACAGTTTTTAAAGAGGTTTTGTCATCATAATAACCGTCAAGGTGTCTTTAGTCCTGCGAGGAGTAAATAGCCTCACTGATGTGTCATTCGAAGCTCTCCTCTGTTTATTTATTTTTCTTTGTCACTTAAAACTGATTTAGCTTTGACTGTGCTTTTATCTTTGTTCTGCAAGTTAAGCCATTGATTTCCTTGCTTTATGCTTAACCTTTATCCCTTAATCACTAATCTGTGATCTTCACTATTTGCTGCATTGTACAGGTGGCTGGGCTTCCATGCTGGGGTTCTGCTACTCAACCAATATTCATGAGACACTGATAAAACAATGATAATCAAACCCCGTGAAACCCTTTTTTTCATTGTTTCAGCCCAGGATCGTCATCCTCGGCTTCTGCCACTGATATTTGGCTATGGGAGGACTTTCAACATCAAGCCACCATTAAACCTGCACATAACAATAAACCATTACGAAAATCCTACATTTTGTGGTTTGACTACTTCAGAAGGCTCAATGAGGGGTTATGGAGCAGTGAGGAGACAAGGTGAATGCAGCGGGGAAGGGTTTCATGGCGCAAACCACGAAAACCAGGGTCAAAACTGAGTTTGGCACGAAGAACTGGAAAAGTCATTTTGGGGAATACCGGAGGTGGTATTCACATGGGGCATGGGCGATAAGTGATAATGGGCTAAATGAACATGATACGGCTTAGGTGCTGACACGTTTCCCCCACAAAACCACCTATTTCACGTGCAAATAGCTCGTTTGGGTTTTTTGGTGTTTTGGGCACGAAACGGGTCATTAGCCGTCTGATCTGAGGGTTCTAGATCTACGGTGCATAGTGAAGGCGAAAGACGGAGCTATGTGGTCGGGTGGGACCAGTGGGATTTTTTGATCAGCGGTTGTCATTGATGTCAACCCAAGCAGCACCAGGGACTAACCCAATATTGCATGGGAATTTTGACCTACCAAATTAATATATTCTGGTTCAATAATGCTTTTTATGGTTTCTACTTGTTGAGATGTTTCCGTTGATATATGGCACACCATGTAATTCTTCACGGTTTGAGAGATATTCATGTTTGAAGTTTGTACCCCAGTTAGTGGGCTAAAACCCCATGGGGTTGGGGCATGGGTCATTGAAAAGTCATAATTAATATTTTTTAAGCTCCTAAAATCCCTCCCACGTTCACTTTTTGAAGCCCCTCTCAACTTAAACATTCATATATATCGTATCTTCATTTCCTCCTTAGGCAATGGATTCGGCCATCTGAAACAGGTCATTGTGGAATTTTCACTCTAACTTTTTTTCTACGAAGGTTCAAAAGCTAAAATTTTTATGAGGCGAAGCTGAAATCCTGAGGAATCTGAAGTAAAAATTTTAGATCAAGATGCGCAATATTTTTGGAGATATGATCTGTGTAAGTCAGGGTTTTTGCAGGCTCCTTAATTTCATCTCAAAGAAGTGACCTTGGTAAATTCGTCATAACTCTCTCTCTGAGTATCGTATTGGAATTCCGTAAAAAGTAACGGATATTGCATAGTATTTAATATTCTCTCTATCAATTTCAGAAACAAATGAAGAAACAGTGACACGTGGCACGCCGTACAAGTGCGCTCTGCTGAAACAGTCCATAGTTAGGGCATTGTGAGAGATTGGGTATAACTCTCTCTTCAAGAATCCAAATTGGGTCAGACCTGTGGCATTGGAAAGATGACTCGGAGGAATACTACAGGACCGAAAATCAAATATTTAGGATCTGAAATTACAGAGATACATCAGATTCAATATCAAGCTCCTACAAGGCAAGAAAAAGCTAGATCATGTGTTGTCAAGGGTTGCAAAGGACCAGACTTTCTACGGCAGAAAATCAAAGAAAAGTGCAGCAGAGGGTAGCATGACAAGAGCAGCAACCAAGGTGCATAACAGCAGCAAAAATTTCATCATATGAAGTCTTCAAGTGGGTGGCACTGCATACAATCATTTTAAAGGTATCATTGTACTTAGTCATTGTAAATACATTATTGTATAAATTATAGTATCTATCTTCCAAGGGTTGAAGAGGCAGTGTTGGGAGGTCTAGGATCATCATTAGGTGGTTGTGTTAAAGTTGAGGTTATGGTCTAGTATATCTTCTTCTTCTACATCATTCTATATCATTGTAAAGTGGACCATTTTCCCTGGTACGGGAGTCCATTCTTCTTTTATTCTTCTATAGGGTGGTAGGGTGGTGCTAGGGTGAGTTGTAGCTCATTGGGTGTTGGGGCATCCGTTCAGTTGACTACTGAAGAATCTCGGGCGTTGGAGCATCCATCCGGTGGGAGCTGGAGAAGAATGCTTTTCTAGATTCTAGGAAGTTGGAGCTTTATTTTCAATTGGAGTTGAATATTAAATAATTATTAGAAAAGCATTAGGTGGTTTTTGTCCCGAAGTGGGTTTCCACCTTAAAAAATGTGTGCATTTGTGTTCCTTTTTTTTACTACTATCATTGTACAAACACCGATAATAATTGAAGATTAACTAATGCTCTAATTGAAAGGAATACTGATTCACCCCCCCTCTCAGTATTTCCAACAATTGGTATCAGAGCTTGGTTCCTTCAATAGCAGTTTAACAGCTGGAAGGAGGTCATGGAGCATACCAAGAATGGTGTACCTCTATTCAATGAAAATAATTATGCACTCTCGAAAGGAAGAATGGAGGTCTATCTCTTGGCGCAAGGTTACGAAGTATGGGACACTGTTCAAAATGGATTTACATCAACCGCGGATGAACAAGGTAAGAAGAATTTGGTAAATGATGCAAAAGAAAAGAATATTATTATCAATGGACTTATTGAATCTGCTTATCATAAGGTGTTGGGTTGTAAAACCACCAAAAATGTATGGGACAAGCTTGAGAATGTTAAGTCCCTATATTAATAGTGTAGCCCCTTATTATGTTATTGTAGCCCCCCTTATTGCTATTATTGTACCCTTGTAACCCCCATTTTGTTATTATTGTGCCCTTAAATTATTATTGTTAGGTCGGCTAGGATTACATTGTGGCCCAATAGGATTACATTATGCTCCATGGACTCCTATATATAGAAAGTAGGTTTTGTAAATTGTATCATCCAAGAATTGTTCATTTATGTAATGTATTGGAGGTTGCCCCCTCGAAGTGGCTTATTTCTAAGGCGTTCATATCTCTTTTCTTCTATTTTTGGAGCTGGTTACACAACATTTGGTATCAGAGCTTGGGATTCTAGGGTTTCGTTGCTCCAAACAGGTCATCGTGGCATTTTCGCTATAACTTTTTTTCTACGAAGTTTCAGAAGCTGAAATTTTTAGGGTGCGAAGCTGAAATCCTGAGGAAGATTGTATAAAAATTTCAGAGCTTGGTTCGCAATATTTTCGGAGATATCATCTGTGGAAGTTAGGTCTTTTTTCAAGCTCCTAAACAGGTCATCGTGGAATTTTCGCTATAAATTTTTTTCTACGAAGGTTCAGAATCTGAAATTTGTATGGTGCGAAGCTGAAATCCTGAGGAAATTCGTCAAAAAATTTCAGAGCTTGGTTCGCAATATTTTTGGAGATATGATCTGTGGAAGGTAGTGCTTTTTCAGGCTCCTGAATTTCATCTCAAAGAGGTGATCGTGGGAAAAGTTCAATAACTCTCTCTCTGAAGATTGGATTGGAGTGCCGTCAAAAGTGGTCACAAGTGCACAGCCTGTAGTTTCTTCGCTATCAATTTCAGAGACAAAGGACAAAACAGTGACACGTGGCAAGTCGTACAAGTTCGCTCTACTGAACCAGTCCAGAATTAGGTCATTGTGAGAGATTGGACACAACTTTGTCTTGGAGAATCAAAATCAGGTCAGACCTATGGCATTTGAAAGAAGCTTCAGAGGGCTACTACAGGGCTGAATTTCAGATATCGAAGATTTTCAATTACAGAGATAATTCAATTTCAATATCGAGCTCCTCAAAGCAAGTAAAAGGTGTGTATTGTTTTTTCCGAATTGCATAAGTCTTGTTTGAAGAATCAAGTTGAATTGGTTCCAAGGGCATATTGAAGAATTTTTGTCAGTAATGGGTTCTATGATGCCTCAAAAAAATAATTCCATACCCATTAAGCCCTCAGAAAGCTATACTATGACGCATGAAGAGGAAGAGTTGCAGTATGAGATATCAAAATTACGGTACCAAGTGCAACAAGTTTCGATCTTACGAAGAGCAATTGAAGATGAAATAGATGGTTTAAAAGCAGAAATGGAGGCTAAGTTGGATGGTTTGAAGGATCAAATAACAACAAATATGGATGATAAATTAGTGGAAGATCACATCGAGCATCAACAACAAGTTCTCCAACTCTCAAAGGATAACCCAACTTTGATGCAGAATCTAAGGAAACAACATGAAGATCAACATGACATCGAAAGAAGTTATGAAGCAGTCATAGAAATAAGAACTCGACAAGTACGATCAATTTCAGAGTATCTCAGCAAGTGGAAGAACTTTCCTATAGAAGATTTCATAGGGGAGGATGATAATTTTATACAGAAGCATCAAGAAATAATCAAGCATTGAGGACAACACTTGTTTGAAGGAGAGGGGCATGTTAAGTCCCTATATTAATAGTGTAGCCCCTTATTATGTTATTGTAGCCCCCCTTATTGCTATTATTGTACCCTTGTAACCCCCATTTTGTTATTATTGTGCCCTTAAATTATTATTGTTAGGTCGGCTAGGATTACATTGTGGCCCAATAGGATTACATTATGCCCCATGGACTCCTATATATAGAAAGTAGGTTTTGTAAATTGTATCATCCAAGAATTTTTCATTTATGTAATGTATTGGAGGTTCCCCCCTCAAAGTGGCTTATTTCTAAGGCGTTGATATCTTTTTTCTTCTCTTTTTGGAGCTGGTTACACAACAGAGAATATATATGCAGGTGACTCAAATGTCAAATAAGCAAAGCTTCAAATCTATAGAGCAAAATTTGGGCAAATCAGAATGAAAGAAGATTGCAACATTGCTGCATACTTCCAATACGTTGATGAAATAACCAATACTCTGGAAGGATTGGGAGAGCCAGTTGACGAAAAGACTATTATACGGAAGATTCTTAGAACTCTACTAGGGAGATTCAACCCAAAGGTATCGGTCTTAGAATACAGTGCAAATATGGACAAACTCAGTAAGGAAGAATTACATGGAGTTCTCATAGCATATGAAATGAGACTTGATGAAGAAAAGGGTACTTCAAATCTAGAAATTGCGTTCGTTGCATCTAAGCAAACCAATAAGGACAAACAACCTTCAATTGAAATGACATGCACCTGCAAGTGTGAAGAAAAGGGAGATGATGGAGAAGGTCTTTTAGATGAAGAATATGCTTACTTTACAAGAAAACTAAAACTTGGTAAGGGAAAATTCAAAGGTAAACTTCCATTGATATGTTTCAGTTGTGGTGAGGTTGGTCATTTCGTAGAAAAATGTCCAAACAAAAATGATGGCAACTCAAAAGGAAAGAAAGGCTTTAATAAATTCAACAAGCAAGGCAAAAATAAAGGATCCAAAAGGAACTTTTTCTCTAAATAAGATAGCTCTTCATCTGATGAAGAAAGTGACAGCAAAGAAGAAGCCAATGACAAAGTATTGTTTATGGCCAAGCACAATAAACAAGAAGTATCAAACAATGAAGAAGAAGGGTTGACCATAGAAGAATTTTATGAGGAGGCAATCAAGCTTATAAAAGAGCTCAATGCTGAGAAGATCCGTTCCAACACTCTTGAAGAACAAGTTCAAGGTCTCAAAATTGAGGTTGAAGAACACAAATGTATTGAAGATTCACTTCAAAAGAAGTTGGAAGAAAGCAACCAAGAAAGGGAAGCATTAGAAGCCGAAGTAGTCTCGCTGCGTAAGGAAGTAAAGAAGGGAAAAACTGTCCAAAACTATGCCAACAACTCAAGGGCATTGGAAGAACTCATCAACAATCAACGATCTTAAAACGACAGAACTGGCCTTGGTTACAAAGAAGAAGAAGCAAGACCTTCTACAACAAAATACAATGAACCTATGAGATCTTACATACATGAAGAATTCATTGGACAAGATCCGCAAGCACATCCTTGGAAGACGATTCCTCGACGAATATTTTCATCCAGGTACCAACATATTTTTCATGGCTATTGTTATTCATGTGGAAAATTTGGTCATAAAGATGAAGAATGTCGCACGTACCCTATGAACCAATACAATTCCAAGAGATTCTTCAAATATGAACCTCCCAGGCTCAACGAAACATCAATAGATTTGAAAATTTAAGAAATAAGATGGAATGTTACAAATTTCAGAACTTTGGACACATAGCCAGAGACTGCAGACTTGAAAATCCTCCAGAAGAATCTTCGAAGCCACAGAATGAACGAACATGGAAGAAGAAGAAGACTGATAATTGTGCTCTCGCTCTCAAGGCTCAAAAAAATAAAGATGTGTGGTATGTTGACAGCGGTTGCTCAACGCATATGACTAGAGATAGAAGGAAAGTTGTATCTTTGAAAGAGAAGAAGGATGGAACCATATCCTCTGGAAATGATGGATCTTCAAATGTTATAGGATCAGGTACCGTCACTCTCGGAAGCAAAGATGTTATAGCCAAGAATGTTCTATTGGTCGAAAACATGAATCACAATCTGCTCAGTGTTGGACAAATGTGTGACCAAGGACACACAATGCTATTCAACTCCACAAAATGTGAAATCAGGAAAGGCAGGTATGGTAAAATTGTGGCTACAGCAAGTCGAGCTCCAAACAACATATATGTTCTGGATGAAGCAACTAAAGCATGTCTACTAGCTAAAGAAGATGAAATTTGGTTATGGCACAAACGAATGGGTCACATAAACTTTGACAATCTTGTCAGGATAAGAAAAAAGGAAGTAGTACGAGAAATGCCGAAAATCTCAAAACCTTCCAACACACTATGTGAGGCATGTCGGCATGGCAAGCAGACAAAAGTCCAATTTAAAACAAAAGAACACTTTTCATCACATCCATTGGAATTGATACATACTGATCTATGTGGTCCTATGAGAACAAAAGGCTTAGATGGAGAATTATATTTCACGTTGATGATAGATGACTATACCAGGATGACAGCCGTCAATTTCCTAAAGAAAAAATCTGAAGCATTTGAGTGCTTTAAGATCTACAAGGAGTTGGTTGAAAATGAAACTGATTTAAAAGTAAAGTGTTTAAGATCATATAATGGTGGAGAATTCACTTCCAAATTATTTCACCAATACTGTGACGAAAATGGAATAAAAAGGCAATTTTCAACAGCACGAACACCTCAGCAAAATGGATTTGCTGAAAGCAAGAATAGAACTGTACAGGAAATGGGTACAACAATGTTGAAGGACTCAAAATTGGATGAAAAATTCTGGGTTCAAGCAATTGATAAGGCAATCTTCATTATCAACCGAAGTCTTCTCAGAAATAATTGCAACAAGACTCCATATGAATTATGGAAAGGAAAACCAACTAATGTAAAATATTTCAGAATCTTCGGAAGAAAATGTTATATCAAAAGAGAAGATCAAAATTTGGGTAAGTTTGAATCACGTGTTGATGAAGGTATCTTTGTTGGTTACTCACGCAAAATAAAGGCCTATAAATTCTATAATCTAAGACGAAAACAGATAGTGGAGAGCATAAATGTTACATTTGACGAAGATGGTGTTCTAGTGAGTAATGATGAGGATCTAGAATCTTTGAAACTTGAGACAAAGGCTGAAAAAGACACAGATAAAATTGTAGAACAAGAAGGAACTATCAACGAGGAAGAAGTAAAAAATGATCATCAAGATATATCAGAACAAAAACAAGAAGCTCCTCCAAGGAGAACAAAAGAGTGGATTCAAAAGAACCATCCATCAAATCAAATAATTGGTGACATAAATGAAGGTCGACAGCTTCTTTCATCACAACAAGCTCACATTGCTTTTCTAGCAACCTTTGAGCCTAGTAGTTTTGAGGAAGCCAGCCAGAATGAACATTGGGTAGCAGCTATGAATGAAGAATTGGATCAAATTGAGAAGAATAACACTTGGGAATTAGTTCCATGACCAAAAGATAAAAATGTCATTGGGACTAAATGGGTGTTCAGGAAAAAATTGAATGAAGATGGGCAGGTTACCAGAAACAAAGCAAGATTGGTTTGCAAAGGCTATGCACAAGTGGAAGGAATTGATTTCGACAAAACATTTGCACCAGTTGCCAGAATGGAAGCCATCCAAATGTTTTCCGCCTATGCATGTTCAAGAAAAATCAAAGTCTACCAAATGGATGTTAAGTCATCATTTCTGAATGGAGAATTAGAAGAAGAAGTTTATATCGAACAACCTGAAGGTTTTCTTCTATCACAAAAATAAGACTATGTCTGCAGGTTAAAGAAGGCTCTATATGGTCTCAAGCAGGCTCCCAGAGCATGTTATGCTCGTCTTGATGGATATCTACGTCAACAAGGGTTCAAGAAAGGTACTGTTGATAACAATCTTTATGTACAAATAGATAAAGATAATTTAACAATTGTTGAGGTATATGTGGATGATATAATATTTGGTAGCAATGATGATCGATTAAGTAAGAAATTTTCTACAAAG
This sequence comes from Pinus albicaulis, assembly GCA_034641835.2. Classification (NCBI taxonomy): domain Eukaryota; kingdom Viridiplantae; phylum Streptophyta; class Pinopsida; order Pinales; family Pinaceae; genus Pinus; species Pinus albicaulis. The sequence continues at coordinate 1,505,490,777 of CM076570.1, read as the reverse complement.
ATGCAAAGTGAGTTTGAGATGTCTTTACTTGGTGAGCTGACATACTTCTTAGGGCTTCAAATATCTCAGCAAGAGAAAGGAATATTTATATGTCAAGCCAAGTACATCAAGGAAATGCTCAAGAAATTCAAAATGGAAGATTTCAAACCCATCCTTACTCCGATGGTAACAGGTTGCAAATTGAGCATAGATGACTCATCTAAGGATGTGGATCAAAGGTTGTACAGATCTATGATTGGTAGTCTTCTATATGTAACAGCCTCTCGGCCAGATGTTATGCAAGAAGTTGGACAAGTAGCAAGATTCCAAGCAGCACCAAAAGAATCACATATTATTGCCATCAAAAGAATTCTTCGATATCTAAAGGGCATAGAAGAATATGGCTTGTGGTATCCCAAGGGTAACAATCTCATTATTCAAGCCTTTACAGATGCAGATTGGGCAGGAAGCGTTGATGATCGTAAGAGTACTAGTGGAGCAGAATTCTATCTAGGTGGTTGTCTCATATCATGGTTGAGAAAAAATCAAACTTCAATCTCGTTATCTACAGCGGAAGCAGAATACATTGTAGCAGCATCATGTTGTACTCAAGTCCTTTGGATGAAACAAACTTTGCAAGATCTTTAAGTACAATTCAGTGAGCCTATTCCCATATTCTATGACAACACTAGTGCCATCAGCATCTCCAATAATCTTGTCATGCATTCAAAAACAAAACACATTCCAATCAAATATCATTTTGTTAGAGAACAAGTCGTTGAAAAGAATATCAAACTTGAGTATGTTTGTACAAAAGAACAAATTGTTGATATCTTCACGAAACCTTTACCTCGTGAAGCATTTGAATATCTTCATCAAAAACTTGGGATTCTCCCAAGTTCTCATTATATTTTCCTTTTTCAAGAATATAAAGCGGGAGTGGAAGTGTGTACAGGTTTGTAGAACGATTGTGTGTCAGTGGGAGTGGAAGTGTGTATGGGTCCGCAGGATGGTTGTGTTTCAGGGGGAGTTACCCTTTTCCATTGATGTCAAAGGGGGAGAGAATGTTGAAGGAAGAGGTGTCATGATCACAGGGGGAGTACTTGTGTTGCCATCAATGCCAAAGGGGGAGATTGTTGATCAGCGGTTGTCATTGATGTCAACCCAAGCAGCACCAGGGACTAACCCAATATTGCATGGGAATTTTGACCTACCAAATTAATATATTATGGGTCAATAATTCTTTTGATGGTTTCTACTTGTCGAGATGTTTCCGTTGATATATGGCACGCCATGTAATTCTTCACGGTTTGAGAGATATTCATGTTTGAAGTTTGTACCCCCAGTTAGTGGGATAAAAACCCATGGGGTTGGGGCATGGGTCATTGAAAAGTCATAATTAATATTTTTTAAGCTCCTAAAATCCCTCCCACGTTCACTTGTTGAAGCCCCTCTCAACTTAAGCATTCATATATATTGTGATCTTTATTTCCTCCTTAGGAAAGGGATTCGGCCATCTGAAATAGGTCATCGTAGCATGTTCGCTCTAACCTTTTTTCTACGAAGGCTCAGAAGCTAAAATTTTTATGAGGCAAAGCAGAAATCCTAAGGAAGATGCAGTAAAAATTTTAGATCAAGTTGCGTAATATTTTTGGAGATATGAGCTATGTAAGTAAGGGTTTTTGTAGACACCTCAATTTCATCTCAAAGAAGTGACCTTGGTAAAATTGCCATAACTCTCTCTCTGAGTATCGGATTGGAATGCCGTAAAAAGTGACGGATAGTGCACAGTCTTTAATTTTCTCTCTATAAATTTCAAAAACAAATGAAGAAAAAATGACACTTGGCACGCCGTACAAGTGTGCTCTGCTGAAACAGTCCATAATTAGGGCATTGTGAGAGATTGGGTATAAATCTCGCTTCAAGAATCCAAATTCGGTCATACCTATGGCATTGGAAATATGACTTAGAGGAATACTATAGGACAGAAAATCAGATATTGAGGATCTGAAATGATAGAGATAAATTAGATTCAATATCGAGCTCCTAGAAGGCAAGAAAAAGCTAGATCATGTGTTGTCAAGGGTTGCAAAGGACCAGAATTTCTACGGCAAAAAAGCAAAGCAAGGTGCAGAAGAGAGTAGCATGACAAAAGTAGCAGCCAAGGTGCATAACAGTGGCAAGAAGTTCATCATATGAAGTCTTCAAGTGGGCGGCATTGCATACAATCATTGTAAAGGTATCATTGTATTTAGTCATTTTAAATACATTATTGTACAAATTGTACTAGTGTCTATCTACCAAGGGTTGAGGAGGAAGTATTGGGAGGTCTAGGATCATCATTAGGTGGTTCTGTCAAAGTTGGGGTTATGGTCTAGTATATCTTCTTCTTCTACATCATTCTATATCATTGTAAAGTGGACCATTTTCCATGGTACGGGAGTCCATTCTTCTTTTATTCTTCTATAGGGTGGTAGGGTGGTGCTAGGGTGAGTTGTAGCTCATTGGGTGTTGGGGCATCCATTCAGTTGACTACTGAAGAATATCGGGCGTTGGAGAATCCATCCAGTGGGAGCTGGAGAAGAATGCTTTTCTAGATTCTAGGAAGTTGGAGCTTTATTTTCAATTGGAGTTGAATATTAAAGAATTATTAGAAAAGAATTAGGTGGTTTTTGTCCCAAAGTGGGTTTCCACCTTAAAAACTGTGTGCATTTGTGTTCCTCTTGTTTACTACTATCATTGTACAAACACTGATAATAATTGAAGATTAACTAATGCTCTAATTAAAAGGAATATTGATTCACCCCCCCTCCCCTCTCAGTATTTCCAACAGGATTATGTGGAAAATTGCAAGAAAATACGCATAGCGGGGGCATCTGAGGTACGGACAGGTTTGTGGGTCAGGTGCCTCCGTAGAATATCTGGGCCGTAGGATCAAAATCTACTATGGTCAAATGAGTCAACTGCGGGGGCACTAAGGAGTATGAGCCACTGTGGTCGGGTGCCCACGCAATAACCCTGAGCCGTTGGATAGGGATAATGATTGGATGGTGGATATTTCATCGATGGATAAGAGGGTCTAGGAAGGAGGAGTTAAGAAGCTACGATGGTCGATGGCCAACGGGAGAAACAAGAGTGATGGACGGAGGACCGTTGGATCGGGACGATGATCAACGGCCAAGATGTGATCAGGGTTTCGCGTATCGATGGTGAGAAGGGTCAGGGAACAAGGAAACTAGGATTTCCAATGAACGATGGCGATGGACTTAGTGCTGCGATGGAGCGATGCGCTTGAGGACCGTCAGATCAGAAATGAGATCAATGGTAGAGATTAAATAGAGAAAGCACGTTGGCGGGGGAAAAGAGGTTCAGGGAGTGGAAATGGGAGTATCCGAAGTGCGATACTCCAATGGAGAGATGACCATTAGATTAGGGATATCAACAGCTCGGATCCCATCGGCGGGGAAACCATTGCGTGGAGAAAAATAAAGAAATGAAAGAAAAAGGGGTGGGGCGAGATGCAATAGTGCGAAAAGGGCTTAAGACTGAGGTCGAAGGTCACAGGTTCCATTCTCATGGAGGAAAAGGGCTGAAAACCTAAGCCCATGGGGGCTTAAAGGTCCACTTATGAAAAAGGTTGGTTTTAGGCCGAAAAAGGGGTTTTTGAGGTTTTTCAGAGGTTTCGATAGAGTAAAAGAAGGGTTTCAAAACCAAATAAAAGGGATTCATATGGTCTTAAAAGAGGATTTTGAGGAAGTAAAGGATAAATGAGGAAAATGGGTGGCATGAAGGGAATATTTTGAAATGGAGAAATGGTGGAATTATGGCTTTGAAGGCAGTTTTCTTTTTGAATCAGCAGGGCTTCTTTGAGGGATTTCTTGTGGAAACAGCAGTGAAGATAATTTGTAAGATAAAAGATGACAAGAAGGCTTCAAGAACTAGCAGTTTTCCATGAAGATTGCTTCTTGAAGGCTTAAGAACATATTTAGCCATCATTTGCTATGAAAAAATTAATAGATGGCTAACAAGATGATCCAGGATTGGCGCTTTGACCTGATCTGAAATGTGTGAACAAAATATTTCTTATACAAAGATAGACAGTAGGGGCTTTTACTGGTTATTTCACCTTTACTAGAAAGGATGAAACCAGAAGCTTCTGGCCCTCTTACTGGCTCTGCCTAAAGAAATATAAGGTAAACACTAAATCGATCTGCCAATGAAAGTATTTTTTTATATTTGCAAAGTATTCATTAACCAAATTTTATGTGTGAACAAGCAAGTTCAAGTATTCTACAATGGAAGTAATGTGGTTTGAAGTGAAACAAATGAGTTTTGATCATTGTATAAGTCTCATTGTGAAAATTAGACTTATTAAACGTTACTGTTTAATGTAGTAAAATCTGGAATATAGCAGCAAAAATGCACAACATAACAGTAAGCATTTGTTTAAGCAGTTCACCCCTCTCTTGGGCTACCTCTGCTGGGTCCAAAAGCCTCCAAATAGGCTTTTCCCTCTTTCATTAATGCTAAAAATAAGTAGTACATTGTGAAGAAAGCCTCAAAAGGCTGAAATAACAACAAATTCAGAAATAGAGGACTGAAAACAGTAAAAATTGACTATTCATTCACCTCAAATGGATGAGTATAGTCCAATACAGCTGATCTTTCACCAAGCCCTAATGGATCCACAAGAAAATTCGCTGATAAAATCACTGACAGAGTGCCCTGATGGCTCTAAAACCTATCCCAACAGCTTCAGAATGCTTCAATACCCCCAAATCAAAAAAAAATTCGTCCCAAATGGACTTCCCTAGCCAAAGTTATGGCTAACTGAAGTTTTGCCCAGTGTCCCCTTGAAAAGCTCCACTAAATGTGGAGCAACTCTAGATAAGTCTGAAAAATTAGGGGCGGCCACCAAAATAGGCGGAATCTGCCAAACGTCCCACCAGGTCATGGGTGCTAAAGTTAAGGGCCACATGACCGCGCCCGTCGGAGATTGGTTAAAATAACTGCAGTTTTTCCGCACCCGGCACCTTCTAATGTGACCACATCCCCAACCATAACGCACCACAAGCACATTCAAACTTTAAATATAATTTCGTGCACATGTTTTAATAAGCACTACGTTTGGCCCGATGGTTGGGCCGCCCGGCTTTGATCGTGCCCACCCAGGTTCAAATCCTGTTGCGTGCAATAAAATTTTAAAACGCAATTTCGTTCCACCTTGGGGCCACATGGCGGCCTCTAGGCTGGCCACGTGGCACCCTGTGATTGGCCGCCTGCAGAATATTCTGCAAAATATTCTGTGGAATATTTTTTTTTAATAAATTTTTTTTTTGTAAAGTCCCTTTTGGCCATTTTTTTTACTGAAATTGGTAAACTTCAAAGCTGAATAACTTTCTCATACAACATCAGTTTTCAGTGTTGTTCACGTCTACAGGATCTTTTTTCCGAGATCTTTCCAGTCATTTTGGTTTGGAACAATTCTGAGAAACTAAATTTTTGAGCATTTTTCCACAAAGGACTTGATCTCCTGATCACACCTCCCAAATGGGAAGCTTTTGGACCCCAAAATCTCTCTGATTAGTGAAACTGATAATGTGGAGACTGATTCTCCACTCTGCCACCCTTGAATAACTAAAATCTACCCGATTTCATCAAATGGAGCTTTTGAGAAAATGATAAACTATCTATGCAATCAACTGATCAACCATTGCTAAGATTGACAGAGTCATGATGTAAATGATTAAAATTTGCAGAACAGCAACTGTAATTTACAGAAAACAAATTTTTTCTACACTGATCAAACTTCCCAGAAGACATAAAATAACTTTCACCTTTCAAACTATTCCCATGGCAAATTCTACCATTCTGAAACCAACTTTGTCCCATGCTGAATTGTGTGTCATTCTTGCTTGCATTGCTTTGCTTTGACACTTCATTCACTGCATTGGTTGACCCAAAAGGTAATTTTCGCAACATAACATCATCTTCTTTCAAAGACAAACTGTTATTAAACTGAGACAAATCATTAGCAACATCATAAAAAGGCGAATGCTCAAAATCTAGTCGTTTCAACATTAACAAAGTTAGACTTTGACTTGCATTAACCAGTCTTTTCAATTGACTTGCATGGAGTAAAGAAGATTCCAACTTCTTCTTGTGAGCTCTCACAATGTACTCTTTACCATCTTTGAACAAGTGATACTTGTTTTCATGGCGATGAAAGATGGCCTTCCTGTCAAATAAATAAGGACTTCCCAAAACAATACCTGAGATATCAAGCGGCACCACATCAAGTTCAACTGTGTCAATAAAGTGTGCAGTTATTGCAAAGCGCAATATGCACTTTCTTGAAACTTGCAAATTTGCATCCTTGCATATCCATCCAAGTGGATAAGGCTTCGGATGTGGAATGGTCTCAAGTTTAAGCTGCTTGACCAAGTCTTCAGATATGAGATTTGCTTGTGACCCACTGTCAAACAATGTGTCAATTTTGGTATGTTTTGAAATTACCCTCACATGGAAGAGCTCTATCCTCCTCTTTTCTTCATGAGTATCTTTGTGACAATTCAAAGAGCTAGAACTGGGAGTTGTGTCTTGCACCACTTCTTTCCCCTTAATATTCTTTAAAACCATGGCTATGCTTCTTGTCTCATCTCCTGAGTCTGACCCTAAGTCCTGCTCAACTGTTGCTACAGTTTTCTCCTTTTCTTTGGTCTTGTTTTTGTTCTTGAATTTTTCTGGTTTCAGTTCAGGATGAAGCTTCCAACAATGATCTTCATCATGACTTGTCTTTGAACAGTTCTTGCAAAAGAACTTTCCTTTCTCTTTTCTTGAATTTGCAACTCTTTTCTTTCCTTTGTTTTTGAAATTACTATCCTCATCAAAAGTATTCTTTCCTCTAGCTTCTAAATGTGTAGCCTGGACACAGACTTCATCTAAGCTGGTAGGATTGAACATTAGAATAGTATGTTGCAGGTAATTGTGCAAACCTCCTATGTATTTCAACAAGGTGTCTTGACTTTCTAAGTCTACTCCAAGTAGAAGTGCTCTCCTTCTAAACTCTTGGGTATAATTTTTCACATTTTGACCCTTAAGTTGCCTAAATTTTTTCCAATTCATGATTGCCTTCTGAATATGAGAAAGAGGATAAAATGGTTTCTTAATAGCAGTAATAAACTCATTCCAAGTTAGAGTTATCTTACCATGCCTTTTAATTTCCTCTCTGGTCTTGGCTTCCCACCAAACCAAAGCTGCTCCATCCATTCTCAATGAGGCTAATTGGATTTTTGTGTCATCATCATGCAAATTCTGAATTCTTGGATAGACTTCCAGCTGTCTAATCCAGTTATCCAATTTTTTTGCATTAACATCACCATTAAACATTGGCAACTCAAACTTCACATCAAGCTTTAACAAAGGATTTCTAAGATATGTTTTTATTTTGTGTGACTGATTAATAGAAGTAGAAGAGGATGATGTGGAGGAAGAGGATGACGATGGAGATGAAGGATCACCATTTCCTCCATTCCCTTTCTTAGACTTATCATTGTATTTCTTCCCTCCTGAAGAATCTCCTTCTTCTCTTTGGTTTCTAGACCCTTCTCCAGCAATCCTATCATTTCTCTCCTGGTATAGGATCCTAACCATCTCAGTCATGTCCAAGAAAGCTTTTCTAAAGACTCTTTCTTCTTCCTTAGGATCCATTTCCTCATGTACTTCTCCTTCTCTGGAAGACATGTTTGTGGCTGATTCTAAGGCTAATGAGGATGAAATGGAAGGTGAAGATAATGGCACCCTAGCCCTCCTTGGTTGAGGATTATCTTGTGCTCTAACCAATTGACCTTCCCCTCTTTTCAATTTCAGCCTAGTAAGCATCAAATTTTGTAGAATAACACAACATTCTTGCACAAATTTCACAAAAGCTTAAGCAAAACCTAGAGCTCTGATACCAATCTGATCTGAAATGTGTGAACAAAATATTTCTTATACAGAGATAGACAGTAGGGGCTTTTACTGGTTATTTCACCTTTACTAGAAAGGATGAAACCAGAAGCTTCTGGCCCTCTTACTGGCTCTGCCTAAAGAAATATATGGTAAACACTAAATTGATCTACCAATGAAAGTATTTTTTTATATTTGCAAAGTATTCATTAACCAAATTTTATGTATGAATAAGCAAGTTCAAGTATTCTACAATGGAAGTAATGTGGTTTGAAGTGAAACAAATGAGTTTTGATCATTGTATAAGTCTCATTGTGAAAAGTAGAATTATTAAAAATTATTGTTTAACGTAGTAAAATCTAGAATATAGCAGCAAAAATGCACAGCATAACAGTAAGCATTTGTTTAAGCAGTTCACCCCTCTCTTGGGCTACCTCTGCTGGGTCCAAAATCCTCCAAATAGGCTTTTCCCTCTTTCATTAATGCTAAAAATAAGTATTACACTGTGAAGAAAGCCTTAAAAGGCTGAAATAACTGAAAATTCAGAAACAGAGGACTGAAAATAGTAAAAATCGATTATTCATTCACCTCAAATGGATGAGTATAGTCCAATACAGCTGATCTTTCACCAAGCCCTGATGGATCCACAAGAAAATTCGATGATAAAATCACTGACAGAGTGCCCTGATGGCTCTGCAACCTATCCCAACAGCTTTAGAATGCTTCGATACCCCCAAATCAAAAAAAAAATTCGTCCCAAATGGACTTCCCTAGCAAAAGTTATGGCTAACTGAAGTTTTGCCCAGTGTCCCCTTGAAAAGCTCCACTAAATGTGGAGCAACTCCAGATAAGTCCGACAAATTAGGGGTGGCCACCAGAATAGGCGGAATCCACCAAACGTCTCGCCAGGTCATGGGTGCTAAAGTTAAGGGCCACGTGACCGCACCCGTCAGAGATTGGTTTAAATAACTACAGTTTTTCCGCACCTAGCGCCTTCTAATGTGACCACGTCCCCAACCATAACGCACCACAAGCACATTCAAACTTTAAATATAATTTTGTGCACATTTTTTAATAAGCACTACATTTGGCCCGACGGTTGGGCCGCCTGGCTTTGATTGCGCCCACCCAGGTTCAGATCCTGATGCGTGTAATAAAATTTTAAAACGTAATTTCGTTCCACCTTGGGGTCACATGGCGACCTTCGGCTAGCCACATGGCGCCCTGTGATTGGCCGCCTGCGGAATATTTCACAGAATATTCTGTGGAATATTTTTTTTTAATAAAAAAATTTTTGTGTAAAGTCCCTTTTGGCCATTTGTTTTACTAAAATTGGTAAACTTCAAAGCTGAATAACTTTCTCATACAGCGTCGGTTTTTAGTGCCGTTCACGTCTACAGGATCATTTTTCCGAGATCTTTCCAGTCATTTTGGTTTGGACCAATTCTGAGCAACTAAATTTTTGAGCATTTTTCCACAAAGGACTTGATATCCTGATCATGACCAGCCTCCTCCTACGTCTCCATTCATGAATGTGATCAGAGATGCGGGTGGCAGTGTCTTGGTGCAGCGAGGTTAAGAGTTCTGTGCTGGTTTCATACCTAATAGGTAATTGGAAGTTCTTAAGAAATTCCATAGATAAAGCACCAAAAGTGTTGATAGCTCTGCGTGGTAACTTAATGTACCATTTGGTAGCATTGCCTATGAGAGTGCAGGGGAAAAATCGAAGCCGGATACTATCATCCACCATGGATTTAGAGACAGACCATAGATGAAAGGTGGTGACGTGCGTAGCCGTATTGTCCCCTTGTTTCCCGTTTAATTTAGGGATTTCAGATGGAATCTTGTACGGTACTAGAGGCCAGAGTGGGTTGTGATTGATGGGATCATTGGTCAGTTTGTAGATGTTAGGGATGTCTAGAGCTGCCAAAAATGGCAATTGCGTGTTTTCCCCCGGGTCTAACCAAGGAAGAATAGGCTGACTATTCGTACCATAGGGTCTGCCCATCAATGTGTTACCAAAAATATTTCTATTCAGACCATAGGGTCTGCCCATCAATGTGTTACCATAAGATAAGTAGGAATTTGTTGATAAAAGTTTCTTGTGGGTGGGGGTGTAGGAATGTATGGTTTCTGTCTGTAGGGTATATTGTACTGGGGGCTAACGGTTGGTTGCTCCCAACGTAAAATTTCCCCCCTTGTCCAAATGGATTTTGGGGTTGATTTGCCCATATGGATGCAATAGAGCTATCCGGAGGCATGCTGCTATTTGCATAGTTAAGTAACATCATAGATCCTATACCGAAATTTTGACCACTTAAGGGAACAGTTTTAATAGTGGGTTGTCCCATTTGTCTTGAGAATTGTAGGGGTACCGAAGTGCCCTCAATCATCTATGTGTTGGTGACACTGCCCCCTGGCATGGCAGCCAAGGGATTTGAACTCAACAAACGGTTCCAACCGAAAGGGTTGCTAAAAGGAACCGAAGTAGCTCTACTTTTGGGAGTGGGTACCATGGGTCCTGGTGTAGTCACCGTAGGAGAAGGTCCTAAAGGATTCAGAGATCCACTAGCAGTTGTGGTGACCACAGTGCTAGGACTAGGTATAGGCTGGCTACTGGGGCTGCCGATTATTGGCGTAGAATTGACTACCGGCAGGGAAGATGGTGGCGAACCTGGGTTGGTTGCCATCGGCATCGACCCCATGGGTGTCAGTTGTGAAACGAATGTTGGTGCAGCCGAAGACATATCTTGGCTTGGTGTAATTTGAACTAACACTGCCACTAATAGATCAGTGAGTGGAGGATTGCAATGAGGTACAACTCCTTCCGTGAAAGGATCCTCTGTAAATTCTATGTGATATGGTGCTATGTGAAAATCAGGGGTTGTCATTGGAGGCTGCTCTTCCGAAGAAGGCACGGGCTCACCGAGACTCGACTCCTCCTCCGGTGTCAACAGAGGGAGACCTCACTATCGTCGAGATAGACGGCGAGGGTCGAAAGAAGCCATAGTGTCCTATTTATTTTTATCAAATTTTAATTATTTGTGATGTATTATAAAGTCTCAGTGATAGTAACCACACACCTAAAAAAGAAAAAAGAAAAAAGGACTTTCTAAAATCAATCAACAAGCAGCCAGAACAGGGTGGCCCCGTATGAGTACTACTATTTGCTGGAGATGAAACCCAGTATCACAATAGCATACAGAGAGGGTTAGTTGTAAAAATAGTTATAGTTTCTCTAGAGCTTCACCCGAACCTCAGACAATAGGTGTAAGAACTCTTGTAAAGACGAGTACCCTCCCAAAGACCGAAGACAGAGTAGGTCCATCTGTTTTAGGTACCAGGACAACACATCCCAGTCACCTTGTGTAAGTCCCTAAAAATTTTTGGCCACTAAAGATACCTCAAATCACAGACATCATCAGCAGGGTCACGGTCATAGACAACACACTATATGGGTAGAACACCTAGATCCCCGATCTAGTTTCGACATCCCCGAAGGGAACCCCAATATATAGCATGCCCACCGAATGCACTCGAAGGTGGGCTACCTTCTCATGCACTCTGATGTTGTCTCGCACTTAACTCCAGTCGTAATGGAGTGGTCTCGATAATATGAGTGTAGTAGAATTTCACTAATTAATGACTCTAGTCTCAATTTTTGAGATCTTGGGTGATTTTCTCACTTCTCCTACCCCAAGATCCTAGCCTGAACTATTTTTGGTGTGAGTTCAAAAAAATTTATATGATTAATTTTATTATCGCTTGATTCTTAGTGTACTTGATTATTAGTTTTGCAGAGGGGGAGTGGACGTATGAAATGTGATGAGACTTTGACTCAAAAAACACGCAGAAAAATATGCTCTAAATATTCAATTTCAATGAAGAGTTTTTCTACAAGGAGAGATTTCTTTCAACATACATGCACCAAACATTCGAATATTTTTTTTCAACTTTAAATATTCATACATCTATCTATCCTCTCTTAATAGCCTTTTAACCAAAATGTTTTAGAAATAATGTAGCTAAGTTCAGAAAACTAAAAAGAAAATTTCTTCTTCAAAAAGTAGATGTGACTGACATTAACTTTTCAAAATAAGAACAAAAGACAACAATGCTAGCTGGTAAACAAGCACATGGATCCATGAAGAGAATCTATCCTGATGGCCAATAACTCCACAGCCAAGGGGAAACACAACAGAGGTGTAAACAATAGTTTTGGCTAGGTAATGCAAGCAAGCAGAGGCTACAGAGCGTTAGTATTGAGACTAACGCATTGTATCTGAGCAAAGACCACATTATAACACTCTGAAACACTTACAAGGGAAGCGTTAGTTAGGGTAAAGTTGCACAGATGGCTAAGCAGGGTCTGACCTAGACTCTTTGAGCTTTCGAGATGTTCACTGAGCATATAAGATGGTCGGAAGGATATGTGAACAGAAGGAAAAATGGAAATTCATAGGAACAATCCAGAAACTTAGGGTTTACTCCTCAATGGAGTTGCCAATTCTGCTACAGGGTAATATGCTTGGGTGGTGGTTATCGAATATCTCTCTCAGGGCTTTCTGGTGCTCGAGGCAGATAGTCAGATTAGTTGTAAAGTTCACAAAGAAGCTACATACATGTTCATGCTAATATCTATAATCGAAAAAGTAAGATGGAGAGATTACCTTTTTATCGATAGCAGATCTTATGGAGAACAACAAGAAGCAAAGTAGAGATCCTTCTTCACCGACTCCAAATACAGATCCTGCAATCAATCAAAGCACCCGTGTAATCTCTACAACAGTATAGTTTGTTATTGATTAAACTAGCATATAAGAAACATGAAATAACACAGATCTAAGCCATTCATATCATGCTACATAGACGATTGAAAAACAATTGTGACGCTGATGCATCGAATGGACAAAACAGATACAGTTCTATTGATTTATAAAAAGGAGGATTACAACCATCGGTTGCACCAAACCCTCCTCGGTCTTCCAATTTCTCTCCTTCTTTCTCTATTTCCGAGTGTGATGATGCTCAAGGTAGAAAGTTCTCAATGAACTTCACCGATCTTCAAACCTCACACTACAACAATGAAATTCTGCTCTACATATATTCAATCCGTCGACCTTACACCAAGAGCCCACAACTCCATTTTATAGAAGATGGAGAGGGAAAACATTGCCAACTTAGTCAACCAGTTTGTAATGGGAAAGATCAATATGTTTCCATGTTCTTCAATGATTTTTCCTTCCTTAGGAGTCCAGTTGTATTTGGCAAGGCCTAATAAAAGGTTTGTGCCTTTTATTTTCTATTTTTCATTGGTCCTTTATGAGAAAAAGTTGGAAGTGCCAGTCATTTTTCCGCAAGATATTTTCCTTTTTCACACTTAAACATGGATAACGTTGCCCCTTGGGCAAGACAGAGTGTTACCCTAGGTACTAACACTCCCTTTACATGTCTCAAGTGCATTATAATGCAGTCTAGCTACTTCTGGGGTGTGTTACCTTGGCAAAAATGCATCTTGTCTAAGTCATTTACTTCCTTCCATGTTACCTTCTCCTATGAGCTTATGAGGAGATCATTTGTCCTATAACACCAGGCTTGAGGCCAAGCTACCTCCTTTAGCAACGCAGTTTCTATTTAGAGATGGGTTGTGTTGAAGGGTGTTGTAGTGGAGGGTTGATAACACCGCTTCCGAAGCTTGTTTTTCAGAGGAGGAAGAATTCTTCCCTTTGGGAGATCAGTGAGGAAGATTCTGGAGCTTATTTCACATCTGGGCATTTTTCCAACATATTTTCCATCACCTAAAGTGCAATACCTCTCCTTTACTAAGTTATTTTAGCGAGTATTTGCAGCGAGGGGTTGCAGTGTTTGATTGGAGGGTGAGATCTTCAGTGATTGGATCAGCCTTTCACCTGAAGGATCCACTGGATGAGATTCATTCATGATATGTATCATCTATAGCCATCTTCATCCAGTTCTTGAGTTGCAGCTACTACTCAGCCTAGGGCTACATTCTGGCATTTTTGCACTTTTGCATATTTAGGGAAATCCTCTCCGGATTATCTTAGAATTGTTTTTGGGAGTCTATATCTTCACTCCCAACATTGTATGAGCCATATAGTTGCAGATATTTATTATTGTACATTATTAGTAGTATTGTACCTTCTATTAATGCATTTTTCTTGGTCATGAGCATTTTGCAATGTAGGAGCATTCCATCTTTGGCATATGTATTCATGGGAGCCTTGTTCACCTTGATTATTTGAGTTGTATTGTACTTATTTGCTGCTGATTTACATAATAAAATGGCTCCATGGTTTTCACACATTTTGGTGTAATTTTATTCACTTCTATTTCTAGTTTTATGTTCATGTATTGCTGCATCCCCATTATGGGATATTACACCTTCTCCATTATCAGTCAAAACAAGCCATTCACAAACTCCACAACTCGAATTTCTTCTTCAATCTCCAAAAAACCATATATTTCTCTCAAGAGTCATCAAATTACAACCCTTTATAACGAGGCCCTCATGATCTATTTATGTAGCAAGGAGGGAAAAAACCCTAACTAGGGTTTCAAAATGTCAAAATCATCCATGAATGTCATTTATGCCTAAGAGACCATGCAAGGCCCAAGGCACAAAATATCTCATGAAATAAATGGAAAAAAAAACTCCTATCACCTAAATTTGGAGTGATTTGCCTCAAAAAACACTAAAATATCATTTTTGTCATTGATGAGTGTCTTTTTTTGAATTTTTGGCCAAAAACGCACAGTGAGGTCTAAAAGCGTAGAGCCATGCACAGGAGAAACTGAGTCCACTTGCAACCAAGTTGTGATGACCTTCCCAATGTTGAAATTGGCTCTGGGATGGCCCGTTAGAAAGCCTGCTGAGTCTACTTTCCAAATATACCCTTGGTTTTCTGATTGAGCTCAACTAAGCTATCTAAAAGGAAAATTTTCCAAAACATCTCTAGGTGCAGCGCTAGGCCTGAAAATGAGGCAGAAAGGTGAAAAATGAGGTGTTTTCTGGCCTTTTGAGGCGTAAAAAATGCTCCAAATGCTCTGCAATTTGGTGAGCATAATTTAATTGAGCTGAGGATTCCAAAAATGCCAATTTTTCCTCCTGAGGATGCCTAAGATGAAATCGTAGCGCTAAGGCTGTTGCGCTTAGAAGCCTCCAAATTTGCAAAAAACCAAAATTTGTCAAAATTTTCCCAAATTAGGTGGATGTCTCCCTTATGGGGTTTGAGAGACCTGTAGAGTAGCTTGAGTAAATATTCCAAGGTTTTCTTGGTATTTTTCCCCTTTAAGTGTTTGTATTTTGGCATGGGCCTTTTTGAGTTTAGCCCTTGCAACTTGGTTTCTCCGAGCATAATGCTTGGTCATCTTCCTTTGGAGATCAAGGCCCTTATTAGCTTTCTCCAATTTAGCCTCCAAGTGTATGTTTTCTCTTTCCAACCAAGTCTCCTGATCATGTTCTATCTCCATGGCAAGTAGCTCACTTAAAGGGAGCTACTCAGCCAAGGTTGTTTATTGTTCTCTCTGTTTTTCCAATGCCTTCTTCAAACCCTTGGTTCTTGGTCTCCTCCTAGCCTGCCCTTCTTCATCTTCACTTTCCTCTCTATCATGACTAGGAGCCTCATTGCTTTTACTGTCATTAGGGCTCTTAGTGTCACTGTTGTCCTTAGGATCATCCTCTATTTCTTTTTCACTTGCCTCATCTTCATCATTACCCACCTCCATGTCTTCTGCTTCATTGCTTACCTCTTCTTCATCACTGCTTAATTCATTTTCACTGTCAGCTTCCTCATTTTCTTCATTTTTATCCTCTTATTTTTTTTCCATGTTTTCTACTTCTTGTTGGCTCAACTCATCATCACCTTCATCTTCATTTTGGTCTGAGTCATTGTCACCCTCACCCTCATGGTCACTTGATTGTTCACTGCCACTTCCTTCTTGATCTAGTGCATCAGAAGAAGATGAGGAAGGGAGGTTTTCTTGAGGAGAGGATACTTGTGTAGATGATGAGGTATGGTGATTAGGAGGTGATGGAGGAGTAGGGAGGAGGATGAGATGATGAGGGTAAATTTGGTTGATGATGGGGCTGAGGGATTGTAAATATTTCATGAGCTATGAACACCTCCCAAGGTATCACTTTTTGCTCCAACTGATGTAGTACCACCATCTTGATCAAGGAGTGGTATAAAAAACTCTGCATTTTCTGGGAATAAATCCTTCTTCGGACAACAAAATACATCTTGTCGATAATCCTATACAATTAGTAGGGTAAATGAAGCATATTAACCCTAGTAAAATGCATGAGTAATCTGATATGGTAGTAGTAGAGCCTAGATTATCTCCCCTCACAGGTAAAATATTTCATGATGACCTTCATTAACGGTGCATACCTCTCCAGCAAGTGTGAGAAAGGGAAATAGTCTTGCATCCTTCTTTGTACCTAGGCTTGAGAAATGGCTCATGGCAGCTCATGTCCAACTTTGCCCTTTTGAACCATTTCTCACCAACATCAAGTATACCAATAGCACTAGAAATGGCATCTAATGAGAGTTAAAAGGTCACCCCTACCAAGCTTGATTGTTTGTTATTTAGGTTAAGAATGAATAACCTTGTGAGCTCTGGGTGATTTTTTACTTTTTGGACTCTTTCACAAAACTGAAAACACCCTACATTTTGAAAGCATGTGAGAATCATGGGAGAGGTAGTAATATCCACAATGTCTTATGGCTCAAATATGTTAACCTTCCCACCCTTGTGATTTTGCCTCATAGGCTCTTGGCCTATTTCACTGCTCACACTCCCTTCTTCTCCTGACATGGTGATTAGTGTTGCCTTTAAGCAACCCTATGCTAGCTTGTGAAACTTGATAGGATGAGTGAAATGGAAATGGTGAAAGGAAATTTTTTGCAAGTGAGTGAGAGGGAGGTGTAGGTGAATGGCTCATCCACTTTGAGCTTATATGAAGAGCTAACTCTAATTTACTATAATTACCTTAATTCCCACCCTTTTTGACTAATTAAATTCTTGCCTGGAGGTTAAAAAAAAGTGTTGGTCATGAGGACTTAGGGTTTCTAGTCACTAGGGTTTATTCAATTCCTTTAAGCATGAAATTATGAATTTCAATGGAGGAGCAGGAAAACATGCACCTACCAGCTTTTGACTTCTTTGCGGGTCCTTGGAGGGTTTCTGGCCTAGGCATAGCGCCTGCACGCACAGTTGGGTGTCGGGCCTTCTGGGCGTAGCGCCTGCCCATGTGCAGGCCTGCTGGTCTCCTAAGCGCAGCACCGATCAAATTCTAGGCCTGTCGGGCCTCCTGAGCACTAACGTAGCTTATGTCACCACTTGGTTGGATAGTTTTGTATCTGTTTGGATCAATTTCTTAGCCATGGTGTTGGTACTTTCTGCTGTCATCTTAGGAGTATTTTCAGGTGTCTTCCTAACAACAGTGTCTAATTTGTTATTTTTGGAGATTTCTTGGTTCTTTTTGCTCCTAAGGTCATATTTCCTATGGACTTCCATTATGAAATTTTCAAGTCCCAATTGGTAGTCTTCATAATCATCATAGTTTTTTTCAGTTTGATCTAAGGAAAATAAATTTTGTTCTTATTTAGTGAGAAAAACATCACCTTCATTATTAGAACCTATCAAGTTTACATGGCTTTCTTTAGGTTCTTCAGACTCTCTTCCCTCTTCATCTACATAATTGTCTTGGAAAGGGAGCCTGATTTGTTGGTCATTGTCTCTTGGTCTGTTTTGGGGAGGGTCTCTTCTGAAGTTTGGATTCCTATTTCTGTTTTGGGGATTTTCTTTGTTTTCCCTAGGAGGTGTTCTTTCACTCAAGTTTATCCTTTACATCATTATTTACATTACCCTCACTAAATTTTCAATTTTGGCATCAGATGAGGAGGTTGAAGCCATAGCTTCATCTTTGTAGGTGACTCTCTATTATGATCTCATCCTAGCCCTTTTTTCAATCAAGTTCGCCTCTACACTCACAGCTCCCCTTTGCATGTCTTCTAAAGTTAGGGGATCTTTCTCTCTTAATTGATAGGCCATGTCTGGATCAAAACCAACTAGAAATTTTGCTAAAGCTAAGCCTCATGGGGGTTTCATGTTTGGTGGTAGGGCATTGTAAACACTATTGAACCTGGTGCAATAGTCTTGGACACTTTCCCCAAAATTTCTCTTAAGGTTGTTATATTCTGAAATGATTTGGAGAGGGTTTTTCTTGGCTTCCCACTTGTTTATGAATGTCTAGTAAAGGAAAGGGAGATCATGTATGTTGTTAGAAGTTAATATTTTGAACCATTTATTGGCTTCTCCTCCTAATCTTTGTGTAAAATTCCTCATTTTTATGGTTTCCTCTTCTAATTCCATGTAATCAAAGGCACCATATATCCTATCTACATGTTGTTGGGTAGTGGTAGATTCAGCTCTGGTAAAGTGAGGGATTTTGGATTGGTAGTCATTTGGCAAAGGTAACAAAGGTTGTGGTAATGCCAGGGGGGGCATACCATGCTGCCATGATGGGAGGGAAAGGGATCCAAGGAGGATTTATAAGGGGAGGGTTTGTGAGAGGAGGTGGAAGATGAAGTGGAGTGGTTTGCATAGTGGATGTGTGGATGGGGGTGGTAGAGGTACTTGGACCAAAAAACTAATTTTGACCAAACTTGGTATGAAAAGAGCCAAAGTGATGGAGAAGCTGAAAATCAGGAGGAGTGGAAGGAGAGGCTTCTCTACTAGAACTCCACTACAAATCTATGGGCTCCAGGTAAGTCTGGTCAATCCCACTTTGTGACTTGGTTCTAAAAAGGTTTCTTGTATTATGCAAGTCAAACTGGGAATCTTGCAAGGTTGTGAGATGTTCAGGGATAGAACTTTCTCTATGAATGGTCCTAACAGTAATTTAGTCTTCAGTTTTAGAAGTTTTCCACAAAATATTTTCTGGGTCATCAACTATGGTAGGGGGATTTGGGTCCGGGTGAGATCTGGTACTGATCCTTTGTGAAGCCAGATTTTAGACTCAATGTATAGAGAGGTTGAAATTTTATGACTGTTTTCAGAAGGCTAACCTCTCTTAGTGTTTTCTAAACTCATAGAGTAGGTGACTAGGCCTCTAAACTTCTCAGGGCTGATTTGACACAATCCTAAGGAATTATATGAACACTAGTAAACTTAGAAGGCCTACTGGAGGCTAGTGGAGTTGCCAGGTGGATGTTTTTTATTGTTTTAAGGATATGTATTTATGGTCCACCACCAATAACTGACAAAAAAATATAAGGATGTTTTGGGGTTTTATGATTTCTTTTATGTAGCCCTAAGGCTTCTAAGAGTGTCCTCCAATTGAGTCATCATTTTGCTAGAATGGTGAGACAATTAGATTCTACTATTTGGCTAATAGTTTGAGTTCTCTATGATTTGATAAGCGTTTCTAAAGTTCTAAGGAGTACTTAGATTGTCACTAACTCAAAAATATCTCACTTTGATTTCCATTTATGTTAGGCGGTGAGTTGGTGATAAATCAATAGATACTGTTTGACAAGGGCTTCTGAATTTTCTAAGGATATATAAGATTGTTACTTACTGAGAAGGTCCCACCATGATCGCCATCATGGAAAATTTTAGGGGCTAATATTCGCGGGTGGGCTAATTTTCCATGGTTTTTCCAAAAAAAATATTCGCCAATTTCCAGTTTTTTATAAAAATGATTCGCCCAAATTTTACAATATAAAATTATTTTACGTTAAAAATTGCCAACATTATATAGAAAATATATATAATATCATTATAAATTTGAATAATTTTACAAATACATCAATAAATTTTTTATAGTTTGCATATTAGGGACTAGTGAGATTCGCCAATTTTTTAAACTTCAAGCTAATTTTCCATCCTTAAAATTATCCTTGATCACCATTATGTTAGGTTCCTGTGATTTGGTAGATTGGTAAGAACAAATGCATAGGGTAACATCAGACCAATCTTTGGAGTCCTAGGACCTAGCCTTCCTAAACTTAGAGAGGGCTCTCTCTATTTTGTGCAAAGGATGTGAACTTGTTTGCTTTTAAAGTTTGATTTTAGGCTAGTTGTTAGGTGTAGGGTTTGTTTGTTTGTTTTGGTTGGGTAAGATGATCAAGTAGAATGGGTGGAGTGAGTAAATCTTCAACTCATTGGGCTATGGATTCAAAAAAATCTTGGAAATTTCAACAATGAATCAGTGAGCATCACAGGGAAAATCTAGCATGGTCAAATGGATTTTCAATGTTTGTGTGAAAAGAAATGAAAATCAAATTTGTGAACAAAGTAGCGAAAAGGGAAATTAAGAATCCTTTGTCAAATAATTAAACAATAAGGGACTTCAACACTAATTAGTATAAATAAGTAATCAATAGACAGGGCACACCAATAACTCTTTGATTCAACTCAAGCAAATAAGCATTTCAGACAAACAATTCAATGAAATATAGAAGGCGAGAAACTCATTTAACTTCTAGTGATGTCACCTTCAAGGTTAGAAAACATTTAAGATAAACATATAGCTTTAATCAAAGAAGAGGGAACTCCTAAAAATCATTTATCATAGCCATAAATATCTCCAAAACAACTATTCAAGCATGGACAAAGGGTATGATCGAAACATAGCCTCTTTGGAAAACCTAATTAGTGGTACTTTAGAGAAAGATCTCAAGAACAATGTTTTAGTGGCATAAAACAAGCAGGGCTAACCATAAAACATCTTTGATACCTACTGTATTGAACCATTCATGAGATAAACAAGATTGGGTGGGTCTAGAGAGCAATTAAGAATTCTCTAAACTGACCTAGCAGAGGAAAACATAGAGGCAGTGAAGAACAAACATAGCTAAGGTGCCTTTGAAAAACATTTCTTAGTCTAAAAACTTTGTCCTACTGCAATATAGAAGGATGAAACACAATGATAAATAAGAAAACATGGATATAATAGAATCACATCACCATTAACCAAGCTCGGGGATCCTGCAAACAAACCTTTTCCATTATCAGTCAAAACAAGCCATTCACAAAGTCCACAACATCAATTTCTTCTTCAATCTCCACAAAACCATATATTTCTCTCAAGAGTCATCAAATTGCAACCCTTTACAATGAGGCCCTCATGTTCTATTTATCTAGCAAGGAGGGAAAAAACCCTAACTAGGGTTTGAAAATGTCAAAATCATCCATAGATGTCATTTATGCCTAAGAGACCATGCAAGGCCCAAGGCACAAACTATCTCATGAAAATGAAGAAATAACTCCTAGCACCTAAATTTGGAGTGATTTGCCTCAAGAAACACTAAAATATAATTTTCCATTAATGAGTGTCTTTTGTTGAATTTTTGGCCAAAAACACACAGTGAGATTTGAAAACGTAGCGCCATGCACGAGAGAAACTGGGTCCACTTGCAACCAAGTTTTGATGCCCTTCCCAATGTCAAAATTGGCTCTGTGATGGCTCGTTGGAAAGCCTACTAAGTTAATTTCCAAATATAGATTTTTTTTCTGATTGACCTCCATTAACATGTCCAAAAGGTAAATTTCCCAAAATTGCTCTAGGCGTAGCACCAGGCCTGAAAATGAGGCAAAAAGGTGAAAAATGAGGTTTTGTTTGGCCTTTTGAGGGGTAAAAAATGCTCCAAATGCTCTAAAATTTGGTGAGAATATTGTACTTGAGTTGAGGATTCCCAAAATTCTTATTTTTCTTCTTTAGGATGCCTGATATGAAAGCGTAGCACCAAGGGTGCTGCACTTAGAGGCCTCCGAATTTACAAAAAACCAAAATTTGTCAAAATTTTCCCAAAATTGGTGGATGTCTCCTTTATGGGGTTTGAGATACCTGTAGAGAAGCTTGAGCCAAGATTCCAAGGTTTTCTTGGTATTTTTCCCCTTCAAGTGCTTTTATTTTGGCATGGGTCGTTTTGAGTTTAGCCCTTGCAACTTGGTTTCTCTGAGCATAATGCTTGGTCATCTTACTTTGGAGATCAAGGTACTTATTATCTTTCTCAAATTTAGCCTCCAAGTGTATGTTTTCTCTTTCAAACAAGGCTCCTGATCATGTTCTATCTCCATGGCAAGAAGCTCACTTAGAGGGAGCTGCTTAGCCAAGGCTGATTCTTGTTCTCTCTGTTTTGCCATTGCCTTCTTCAAACCCATGTTTCATGGTCTTCTCCTAGCCTGCCCTTCTTCATCTTCACTTTCCTCTCTATCATGACTAGGAGCCTCATTGTTTTGAATGTCATTAGTGCTCTTAGTTTCACTGATGTCCTTAGGATCATCCATTATTTCTTTTTCACTTGCCTCATCTTCATCATATCGACCTCCATGTCTTTTTCTTCATTGCTGACCTCTTATTCATCACTGCTTAATTCATTTCCACTATCAGCTTCCTCGTTTTCTTCATTTTTATCCTCTTATTCTGTTTCCATTTTCTCTGCCTCTTATTGGCTCAACTCATCATCATCCTCATCTTCATTTTGGTCTGATTCATTGTCACCCTCACCCTCATGGTCACTTTCTTGTTCACTACCACTTCCTTCTTGATCTGATGCATCAGGAGAAGATGAGGAAGGGAGGTTTTCTTAAGGAGAGGATACTTGTGTAGATGATGAGGTATGGTCATTAGGAGGTGGTGGAGGAGTAGAGGGAGGAGGATGATATGATGAGGGTAAATTTGGCTGGAAATGGGGCTGAGGGCTTGTAAATATTTCATGAGCCATGAACACCTCCCAAGGTATGCCTCTTTTCTCCAACTAATGTAGTACGACCATCTTGATCAAGGAGTGGTGGAACAAATTCTGCATTTTCTGGGAATAACTCCTTCAGAAAATAGAATACATCTTGTCGATACTCCTATACAAGTAGTAGGGTAAATGAAGCATTTGAACCCTAGTAAAGTGCATGAGTAATCTAATATGGTAGGAGAAGAGCCTAGAGTATCTCCCCTCACAGGTAAAATATTTCATGATGACCTTCATTAAGGGTGCATGCCTCTCCAGCAAGTGTGAGAAAGGGAAAATAATCTTGCAGGCTTCTCTGTACCTGGGCTTGAGTAATGGCTCATAGCAGCTCATGTCCAACTTTTCCCTTTTGAACCATTTCTCACCAATATCAGGTATACCTGTAGCACTAGAAATGGCATATGATGGGAGTTCAAAGGTCACCCCTGCCAAGCTTGATTATTTATTATGTAGGTTAAGAATGAATAACCTTGTGAGCTCTAGGTGATTTTGTACTTGTTGGACACTTTCACAAAACTGAAAACACCCTACATTTTGAAAGCATTTGAGAATCATGGGAGAGGTAGTAATCTCCACAGTGTCTTGGGGCTCAAATCTGTTAACCTTCCCACCCTTGTGCTTTTTCCTCATAGGCTCTTGGGCTCTTTCACTGCTTACACTCCCTTCTTCTCCTAACATGGTGATTAGTGTTGCCTTTAAGCAACCCTAGCCTAGCTTGTGAAACTTGATAGGATGAGTGAAATGGAAAATGGTGAAAGGAAATTTTTTTCAAGTGAGTGAGAGGGAGGTGTAGGTGTATGGCTGATCTCCTTTGAGCTTAGATGAAGAGCTAACTCCAATTTATTGTAATTACCCTAATTCCCACCCTTTTTGACTGATTAAATTCTTTCTTGGAGGTTAAAACAGAGTTTTTGTCATGAGGACTTAGGGTTTGTAGTCACTAGGGTTTAGTCAATTCCTTTAAGCATGACATTATGAATTTCACTGGAGGAGAAGGAAAACATGCACTTACCAAATTTTGACTTCTTTCCAAGTCCTTGGATGCAGCTTGGAGGTGCTCCCTTGTGATATTTTGGCAATTTTGCAAGTGAAAGAGGGTTTTTGGCCTAGGCGTAGCGCTTGCATGCACAGTCGGGCGTTGGGCCTCCTGGGCATAGCGCCTGCCCACGTGCAGGCCTGCTGGTCTCATAAGTGCAACCTAGTTAAATTTTAGGCCTATTGAGCCTCTTCAGCATAGTGTCGGCCAAGCTTCTGGGCTTGTTGGGCCTCGTCCTGGGTGCAGTGCTACACAATACCCTGTCTATCAGGTAAATCTAGGCGAATGGGTAGCGCCCACCTGAATGCACAACGCATTCACCCAAAAGCACAGCACAGTGTAAAATTACAATACAAAAACACTCAAACGCGTAGCGCTGGGTGTTATAAGTGCAGCGCTGGCACGAACATGTGCTGCCAGGCAAACTTACTTGATTTTCACTAAAACTGAGAATTTTCTCTTTGAAGGATTTTCACTCTTTTTGCAAGTGACAAATGAGCCAAATGATAAATAAAATGCTCTTTCATATTCTTAGGAAAACAAATTTATCCCTTGTAAACCCACTTTCTAATGTTTTTGGTCTCTTTATCACTTTTCACTAATATTTCTTTGTCTTTTACTGCAGGTGACTTGAAAACTTCTAAGTGGCTCTTTTTTCTCTTGGTGGCAGCTTGCTGGAGAGATGAAATGGTTCTTCTTTAGCCTTGAGGGTCTGTTTCACTCATTTTTTCATATTAGAAACCAAAAACTACCTTCTATGTTATTTGAAATCTAACACATCCTTTTAGCTCATTTAGTAAGGGTAAGCTCTTTAAAACATTTTTGAGGGACCTGTCCTTACCTTAGCACTGTCAAAACCTCTTTTTACTTGCACTGTGAAGTTGAAATCATGTTTTTACTCCTTTTGAACTTTCTGAGTGTGCATGACTTAAGAACATGGTTTTTCCCCTTTTCCCTCTTCTTTGGGCATGATAAAATTACCTTTTACAATGACCATAATCATGTTTTCCATATCTCCTCTTTGGCCACTTCTGATTTGTTGCAGGTGCCATGACATATTGATTTAGCCCTTTTTTATGTTTCTTGGGTTTGACACATTCAAATATACAATAGCAACCTCATGATCATCTTGTTCTTTCCATCTTGAAACTCACCCCTATGCTTTTATTCCTTTGATTGTTGAGTGAAAATGACTAAAAATGAAGGCTTGACCTTCCTTATACTGATACTCTTTGCCTTCTTTCCCTTTGAGGCAGTGAAACACTTTATCTTGGAAAACCCTAGAAGTCACCTACAAAATCTCTTCAAACCTTCTTCTGCTATCATGGTGGATGCTCAATAGCTTCATTTTACCTTCTTTGATCATCTTACCAAATCCTAGGTTTCTAGGCTGTCTAAGAAGATTTGTGAGTGTTGTCTTCTAAGTTCTCTATAGCCCTTTCAAGTTCATTCATTTCTGTTCAGTTCACCTCACCTTTTTCCCTTTTCCATATATGATTTCTAAAAATCTTCAATTCATGCTTGGTTGTACTAGTGTGCCTCTCCCATGTTTTTTGTTGCCTTGACTCCTTGCTTGGCACACTGTTGGCCCAATCAGTCTTAGGAACCCTAATTTTTTTTTAACATAGGCTGCTTCCTCTTCAATTTTCTTGTGTATATATCTAATGAGGAGTAGGCCTCTCACCTTACAAATTTTCTGTTGATAATCACCTGGACACTCCTATAGAAATGTCAAAATGAACAATTTACTTTTGCAGAACTTGAACATGATAAGGAGATCATCTTTGGAGAATTTTCTGATCTATCTTGGAAAAACATGTGCTGACCTTATTTCACATTTGATTCAGCTTCTAGCACATGAAAAGCAGTGATTTAGAACACCAAAGATAACCCTACAACCTATGAAACCCTAATGACCTAGTGGGAGGCTCTTTTGACTTGTTCTTTGACTGAAATCTTGACTTAGGGTCTTCAAGTATGAAAAACATAATTTTTGAAAAATTGGAGTATTGAAGATCCAAAATCCAATGTACTTGATTTATCTAAAGAGCCTACAGAGATAGTTTTGAGACCATCAATGCTTGAGGCACCTGGTGAACCTAAGAAGGAGTAGGCTTGTTTGGTAATATTAGATGGCAAGTGGAGGAGTTAAGCCTAGGAAAAATAGAGTACTGAGGTTATGGGTGTGAAAATAGGACAAATATGAGTGGCATGAGCCCATGAGGGGTCTTTTAGGAGTGGTAGGCTAACTAGGGAAATGGAAAAGTAGTTAAACAGTGAAAAATTTGTTTTAAGGATAATGAAGGCAGTGAGATTTCTAAAACTCACAATGTTCATGAATCTTGTTTTTAGAAATCTAGGACAATTATTTAGTCATCTTAGAAAATGGAAAAAATTACTGATGACTAACAGTGGCTCCACTTGGGGTGGGCAGCTCCTTTTCAGGAGGTGTCCAAAACTTCAGATATCAAGTCTCTGAGTTTATGAAGACTAGTGCCTCAACCATTGGGCAGATTTTTCTTCTTTCATTTGCTAATGTTTCTCTTGAAGCTATGATCTCAAAATGTGAAAGACATGTTTGCTTCAAACTCATCTCTACCTACCCATCATCCTTTGCCTATGATTTTTTCTTCTTGTGGGTGCACTTGTACTAACAAACCCTTAACATTCTTCTTCTTTTGAAAGCAAAATAATCTATCTACTTGTACCCTTATTACTTCCAAGAGTTCAGATTATGCTAGTGAACTCTTTTATTCTCTACCTAGACTATTCATCTATCAAGATTAAGTTGTTTGATAGACTTCATTCTCTAATCTACTGACATGAAATTGAAAACATGATTTGGACTAGGATTAAGAAATCTGATTCACTATGGGTTGTGGCATTGGGACAAGTTGCACATAGACATTATTTTTATACAAAAAAAACTAGAAAGTATGAGGGTTGTGTTTCATCATTTGTTAGTCATCCCTATCTTTCTCTTTGGTTCAGATTTGAGCATGGAGAACCAGCATATTTTTCTCCTAATCTAATTTGACAAGCCTTCTTTCACTAACCTAACAGCAGAAATTTGAAACATGGTCAGCCATGATTAGGCTAGATGACTAAACAAGAGACTCTTTTTGAACAAGTAGTGGCATTTAGACTTGCACACTTTCAGTAGTACTCTTTTCTTCTTCTTTTTGGGTATGGGGTTGTACCTCTTCTTCAAATCTACCCTCTTTTTCCTCCTTTCTTTGTTTTTGTGTTTTTCTTATGATCTCTCATCATGCAATGTTATGTACAATGAATGAAAGCTTCTAGCTATGACTCTTGACAAAAATAGTGCTTGAGCATCTTGCCATTGACAAGATCTCTAAATAACTCTTCTCCATTCAGCTCTTGTAAACAGAAAAAAATTTTATCTCTATTTGAATGCATGGTGTAAGGATTTTTCTATAAATTTTCAAACTGGCCATGCTCTCCTTTGAGTTTCTCCTCGAGTGTTGCTTCCAAAATTTTCTTTTGTTAAAGATAATTCTTAGGTGAAAAAGGTATTCTTCATTAGTTTTAAAAGAGACCATGATGTCATCAATGTATATCATAGTGAAGTAACTCTAATCAGGAGCCATGGCCTTTTGAAAAGTAGCTTCTACACTCCTTAACCCAGAAGAAATTTGGTCAAACATGTAGCTACCCCAAGGTACTTTGAGAGTGGCTTTATGCTGATCAGTTGGAAGTATTATCACCTTATTGTAATCTGAAACACTACCAAGCAATGACATCTTGTTAGAAATTTCTACCATTTGTAGTGTATTATTTATCTTAGGAAAAGGGTATTTGTCCTTCAGGGAGGTTTTTCCTAGGTACCTGAAGTCTACACATATCATGTTTCCCTTTTCTTTCTTTCTTACTGACACAATTTTTTCAAAAGGTTCCTAGTCTCCCTTGAAAGGAAACCTTCTTTGATTAATGTTTGTGTAATGAGGTTTTAAGCCCTCAACACCATATGCAAAAGCATCCTGAAACTCATTGCACAACCTTATGTATTTCTGTTTTATGTGAGGTGGCAAAGTTTTGGATAACTCAATCATTTTGGGTTTTTCTAGGCTACCCACATTGTATTCCTCTATATCAGTCTTGGTAGATATTGTTTTAGGCTCTTTAACAACATTTTTGGAATTCAAAAACTCTTATGAAGTGACAAAACCTTTTGGAGATGATTTGTATTTGTATTACAAGACCTTAAGATTCTTTTGATCCAGGTTCCTAGAAAGCTCTGCTATATGAAAGTATTCTAGCATTTTTACATTAGCAGAAGGGAATGGTTCTATTTTTGATGTTTGTTCTTCATTTAAGTGACCTTGTTCAGACTCTAAACTTGGTTTTAGTTTTGCAATTTTATTTTCAGTTTGTAGAAAGTTAAGTTCAGCTTTTCCATCATGTTGTTGTTCCGGCTGCTACAGTTTTGGTTGTTGAGTTCTTCATGCAGTGACTGGTTTGAATGCTGAGGTATGTCTGGATCTATCTCAACTTCATTTAATTGTTCATTAATGTCTTCTTAATTATATAGAATGAATGAGTCAAGATCTGAATGGATGGAATAAAGAGGTGTGTTGTTTGGCCTTTCTTGGCTGCTAACCATAAAATCCATGTGTGATTCCTCGTACAATCTCCTTGTTTGGTTAAAAACAGGGATGGTAGCATATGACATGTCAAGTTGGAGGTTCCCCTAAAGTTTTTCTCCCCACGATCTAGATAAAAGCATGCCATACTTGGGGGGAATGTCAGCTACTACTATGTTCATGACCAGGCCCTTAGCAGGGATTTGTGCTAGATTGACACATAAATCCTTGATTAGACCCAAACACTTGACTCTGCTTGAATCGAAATAATACAAGTCTTTGTAAGGTTTGGTTACTTCTAGGCCTAATATCCCCATCACTACCTTTGGCATGAGGTTGTGATAGGCACCAGATTCTAGCATGGAATTATGTAATATTTTGTCGTGTATGTTTAATCTGACATAGAAAGGGGGAATAACTCCTTCTTGATATTTTCCCTCTACTTCAGGTCCAAACAATAGCTCTAGTTTGTCATCTATCAAGTTTAGAGTATCAATATCATTTCCCATGTTTAAGACCTTTAGAACTTGGGACCTATACAAATCTTGGGTGATCAGTTTGGTGAGAGGTATGGTTATCTTGATTTTAGCAATATCTCCCTCAAAACTGAAAGGTACTTGTGTTTTGGGCACATTTACATCAGTTTTATCAGCCATAATTTTTTCTACAAGTTTAGTTTGCTGATATTGATTTGGTACTTTGGACAAAAGATTTTTCTAGGGCCACTAGCAAAGGCACTAAGGCAGCTTGTGTCACCACTTGGTTGGCTAGTTTTGTCTCTGTTTCGATCATCTTTCTTAGCCATGGTGTTGGTACTATCTGCAATCCTCTTAGGAGTATTTTCAGGTGTCTTCCTAACAATAGTGTCTAATTTGTTATTTTTGGAGATTTCTTGGTTCTTTTTGCTCCTAAGGTCATATTTCCTATGGACTTCCACTATGGCATTTTCAAATCCCAATTGGTAATATTCAAAATCCTCGTAGTTTGTTTTACTTTGATCTGAGGAAAATAAACCTTGTTATTCTTCAGTGATAAAAACATCACCTTCATTATCAGAACCTATCTAGTTTACATGGATTTCTTTGGTTTCTTCAGACTCTCTTCCCTCTTCATCTACATAATTGTCTTGGAAAGGGGGTCGGATTTTTTGGTCATTGTCTCTTTGTCTGTTTTTGGGAGGGTCTCTTCTAAAGTTTGGATTCCTATTTTTGTTTTTGGGATTTTCTTGGTTTTCCCTAAGAGGTGTTCTTTCACTCAATTTTATCCTTTCCATCATTCTTTCCATTACCCTCACTAAATTGTCAATTTTGGCATCAGATGAGGAGGTTGAGGCCATAGTTTCATCTTTGTAGGTGACTCTCTTTTCTGATCTCATCCTAGCCCTTTTTTAAATCAAGTTGGCCTCTACACTCACAAATCCCCTTTGCATGTCTTCTAAAGTTAGGGGATCTCTCTCTCTTAATTGATAGGCCATGTCTAGATCAAAACCTTCCGGAAATTTTGCTAAAGCTAAGCCTTGTGGGGATTTCATGTTTGGTGGTAGGGCATTGTAAACACTATTGAACCTGGTGCAATAGTCTTGGACACTTTCGCCAAAATTACTCTTAAGGTTGTTATATTCTGAGAGGATTTGGAGAGGTTTTTTCTTGATTTCCCACCTGTTTATGAATGTCTGGTAAAGGGAAGGGAGATCATGTATGCTGTTAGGAGTCAAGATTTTGAACCATTTCTTGGATTATCCTCCTAAGCTTTGGGAAAAAATCCTCATTTTTATGGTTTCCTCTTCTAATTCCATGTAATCAAAGGCATCATTTATCCTCTCTACATGTTGTTTGGCAGTGGTAGATTCAGCTCTTGTAAAGTGAGGGATTTTGGATTGGTAGTCATTTGTCAAAGGTAACAAAGGTTGTGGAAGTGCCAAGGGAGAATACCATGCTACCATGATGGGAGGGAAAGGGATCCAAGGAGGATTTACAAGGGGAGGGTTTGTGGGAGGAGGCGGAAGATGAAGTGGAGTGGTTTGCACAGTCGATGTGTGGATGGGGGTGGTAGAGGTACTTGGACCAACAAACTGATTTTGAGCATACTTGGTATGAAAAGAGCCAAAGTGATGGAGAAGCTGAAAGTCAGGAGCAGTGGAAGGAGAGGCTTCTCTACTAGAACTCTGCTACAAATCTATGGGCTCCAGGTCATTCTGGTCAATCCCACTTTGTGACTTGGTTCTGAAAAGGTTTCTTGTATGATGCAAGTCAAACTGAGAATATTGCAAGGCTATGAGATGTTCAAGGAAAAAACTTGCTCTATGAATAATTCTAACAGTAGTTTAGTCTTCAGTTTTAGAGGTTTGCCACAAAATATTTTCTGGGTCATCAACTATGGTAGGGGGATTTGGGTCCGAGTGAGATCTGGTACTGATCCTTTGTGAAGACTGATTTCAAACTCAAAGTATAGAGAGGTTGAAAGTTTATGACTATTTTCGGAAGGCTGACCTCTTTTAGTGTTTTCTAAACTCACACAGTGGGTGACTAGGCCTCTAAACTTTTAGGGCTGATTTGACACAATCCTAAGGAATTTTATGAACACTAGTAAAGTTGGAAGGCCTACTGGAGCCTAGTGGAGTTTCCAGGTGGATTTTTTTTGCTATTTTAAGGATCTGTGTTTATGGTCCACCACCAATAACTGAAAAAAAACCAATCTAAGGATTTTTTGGGGTTTTCTACGTTATTTTATGTAGCCCTAAGAATTCTATGAGTGTCCTCCAGTTGAGTCATCATTTTTCTAGAATGGTGAGACAATTAGATTCTACTATTTGGCTAACAGTTTGAGTTCTCTATGATTTGATAAGGGTTTCTAAAGTTTTAAGGAGTACTTAGATTGTCACTAGCTCAAAAATCTCTCACTTTGATTGCCATTTATGTTAGGTGGTGAGTTGGTGATAAATCAATAGATACTGTTTGACAAGTGCTTCTGAATTTTCTAAGGATATATAAGCTTGTTACTTACTTAGAAGGTCCCACCATGATCGCCATTATGTTAGGTTCCCGTGATTTGGAATATTGGTAAGACCCAATGCATAGTGTAACATCAGACCAACCTTTGGAGTCCTAGGACCTAGCCTTCCTGGACTTAGAGAGGGCTCTCTCTATTTTTTGCAAAGGATGTGAACTTGTTTTCTTTTACAATTTGATTTTAGGCTAGTTGTTAAGTGTAGGGTTTGTTTGTTTGTTTTGGTTGGGTAAGATGATCAAGTAGAATAGGTGGAGTGAGTAAATCTTCAAGTCATCGGCTATGGAGTCAATAAAGTATTGGAAAGTTCAACAATGAATTAGGGAGCATCACAAGGCAAATCTAGCATGGTCAAATGGATTTTCAATGTTTGTGTGAAATGAAATGAACATCAAGTTTGTGAACAAAGAAGGGCAAAGGATAATTAAGAATCCTTTTTCAAATAATTAAACAAGAAGGGAATTCAACACTATTTATCATAAATAATTAATCAATAGACAGTGCACACCAATAAACTTTGATTCAGCTCAAGCAAATAAACATTTGAGACAAACAATTCAATGAAATATAGAAGGAGAGAAACTCATTTAACTTCTAATGATTTCACCTTCAAGGTTAGAAAGCATTTAAGATAAACATATAACTTTATTCAAAGAATATGGAACTCCTAAACATCATTGTTCATAGCCATAAATATCTCTAAAACAACTATTCAAGCATGGACAAAGGGTATGATCGAAACATAGCCTCTTTGGAAAACCTAATTACTGGTACTTTAGAGAAATATCTCAAGAACAATGTTTTAGTGACATAGAACAAGCAGGGCTAACCATAAAACATATTTGATACCTACTGTATTAAACCATTCATGAGATAAACAAGCTTGGGTGGGTCTAGAGAGAAATCAAGAATTCTCTAAACTGACCTAGCGGAGGAAAACATAGAGGCAGTGAATAACAAACAGAGCTAAGGTGCATTTGAAAAACATTTCTTAGTCTAAAAATTTTGTCTTAATGCAATATAGAAGGATGAAACACAATGATACATAAGAAGACATGGATATAATAGAAGCACATCACCATTAATCAACCTCGGGGATCCTGCAAGCAAGCCTTCTCCATTATCAGTCAAAACAAGCCATTCACAAACTCCACAACACCAATTTCTTCTTCAATCTCCAAAACACCATATATTGCTCTCAAGAGTCATAAAATTCCAACCCTTTACAATGAGGCCCTCATGCTCTATTTATATAGCAAGGAGGGCAAAAACACTAACTAGGGTTTGAAAATGTCAAAATCATACATAAATGTCATTTATGCCTAAGAGACCATGCAAGGCCCAAGGCACAAACTATCTCATGAAATAAATGCAAAAATAACTCCGAGCACCTAAATTTGGAGTGATTTTCCTCAAAAAACACTAAAATATCATTTTTCCATTAATGAGTGTCTTTTGTTGACATTTTGGCCAAAAATGCACAGTGAGGTCTGAAAGCGTATCGCCATGCACGGGAGAAACTAGGTACACTTGCAGCCAAGTTTTGATGACATTTCCAATGTTGGAATTGGCTCCGTGATGGCCCGTTGGAAAGCCTCTTAAATCTAATTTCCAAATATACCCTTTTTTTTCTCATTAAGCTCCATTAACTTGTCCAAAAGATAAATTTCCCAAAACCTCTCTAGGCACAGCGCTAGGCCTGAAAATGAGGCAAAAAGGTGAAAAATGAGGTGGTTTTGGGCCTTTTGTGGGGTCAAAAATGCTCTAAATTCTCTAAAATTTGGTGAGCATACTGTACTTGAGCTGAGGACTCCAAAAATGCCAATTTTTCCTCTTGAGGGAGATGAAATCATAGTGCAAAGGGTGCTACACTTAGAGGCCTCCAAATTTGCAAAAAACCAAAATTTGTCAAAATTTTACCAAGTTTGGTGGATGTCTCCCTTATGTGGTTTGAGAGACCTATAGATAAGCTTGAGCCAAGATTCCAAGGTTTACTTGGTCTTTTTCCCCTTTAAGTGCTTGTATTTTGGCATGGGCCTTTTTGAGTTTAGCCCTTGCAACTTGGTTTCTCCGGGCATAATGCTTGGTCATCTTCCTTTGGAGATCAAGGTCCTTATTAGCTTTCTCCAATTTAGCATCCAACTGTATGTTTGCTCTTTCCAATCAAGGCTCCTGGTCATGTTCTATCTCCATGGCAAGCAGCTCACTTAGAGGGAGCTACTCATCCAAGGCTGATTCTTGTTCTCTCTACTTTGCTAATGCCTTCTTCAAACCCATGGTTCTTGGTCTCCTCCTAGCCTGCCCTTCCTCATCTTCACTTTCCTCTCTGTCATGACTAGGAGCCTCATTGTTTTGACTGTCATTAGGGCTCTTAGTCTCATTATTTTCCTTAGGATCATCCTCTGTTTCTTTTTCACTTGCCTCATCTTCATCATTATCCACCTCCATGTCTTTTGCTTCATTGCTGACCTCCTCTTTATCACTGCTTAATTCATTTCCACTGTCAGCTTCCTCATTTTCTTCATTTTTATCGTATTCTTCTGCTTCTATGTTTTCTGCCTCTTATTGGCTCAACTCATCATCACCCTCATCTTCATTTTGGTCTGATTCATTTTCACCCCCACCCTCATGGTCACTTGCTTGTTCACTGCCACTTCCTTCTTGATCTGATGCATTAGGAGAAGATGAGGAAGGGAGGATTTCTTGAGGAGAGGATACTTGTGTAGATGATGAGGTATGGTCATTAGGAGGTGATGGAGGAGTAGAGGGAAGAGGATTAGATGATGAGGGTAAATTTGGCTGATTATGGGGCTAAGAGCTTGTAAATATTTCACGAGCTATGAACAACTCCCAAGGTATGCCTTTTTGCTCCAACTGATGTAGTACTACCATCTTGATCAAGGAGCGTTGGAAAAAACTCTACATTTTCTCAGAAAAACTCCTCCTTCGGACAGCGGAAGACATCTTGTCGATACTCCTATACAAGTAGTAGGGTAAATGAAGCATTTTAACCCTAGTAAAATGCATGAGTAATCTGATATGGTAGGAGTAGAGCCTAGGGTATCTCCCCACACAGGTAAAACATTTTATGATGACCTTCATTAAGGGTGCATACCTCTCCAGCAAGTGTGAGAAAGGGAAAATGGTCTTGCAACCTTCTTTGTACCTAGGCTTGAGAAATGGCTCATAACAACTCATTTCCAACTTTTCCCTTTTGAACCATTTCTCACCAACATTAGGTTTACCTGTAGCACTAGAAATGGCATCTGATGAGAGTTCAAAGGTCACCCCTGCCAAGCTTGATTTTTTTTTATGTAGGTTAAGAATGAATAACCTTATGAGCTCTGGGTGATTTTGTACTTGTTGGACTCTTTCAAAAAACTGAAAACACCCTACATTTTGAAAGCATGTGAGAATCATGGGAGAGGTAGTAATCTCCACAGTGTCTTGGGGCTCAAATCTGTTAACCTTCCCACCTTTGTGCTTTTTCCTCATAGGCTCTTGGCCTCTTTCACTGCTCACACTCCCTTTTTCTCCTGACAAGGTGTTTAGTGATGCCTTTAAGCAACCCTAGGCTAGCTTATGAAACTTGATAGGATGAGTGAAATGGAAAATGGTGAAAGGAAATTTTTTGCAAGTGAGTGAGAGGGAGGTGTAGGTGTATGGTTGATCTCCTTTAAGCTTAGATGAATAGATAACTCCAATTTACTACAATAACCCTAATTCCCACCCTTTTTGACTAATTAAATTCTTGCTTGGAGGTTAAAATAGAGTGTTGGTCATGAGGACTTAGGGTTTCTAGTCACTAGGGTTTAGTCAATTCCTTTAAGTATGAAATTATGAATTTCACTGGAGGAGAAGGAAAACATGAACCTACCAATTTTTGACTTCTTTGCAGGTCCTTGGATGCATCTTGGAGGTGCTCCCTTGCGATTTTTTGGCAATTTTGCAAGTGAAAGAGGGTTTCTGGTCTACGCGTGGTGCCTGCACACGCATTCAGGTGTCGAGCCTCCTGGGCGCAGTGCCTTCCCACGTGCAAGCCTGTCAGTCTCCTAAGAGTAGCACTGGTCAAATTCTGGGCCTTCCGGGCCTCCTGAGCGTAGCTCCAGGCAAGCTTTTGGCCCTGTCGGGCCTCCTCCTGGGCACAGCGTTGCACGATGCCCTGCCTGTCAGGAAAATTTAGGCGAACTGGTAGCACCCACCTAAATGCACAGCGCGTTCACCCAAAAGTGCAGCGCAGTTTAAAATCACACTGCAAAAACCCTCGAACGTGTAGCGCTGGGTGTTGTAAGTGCAGCGCTGGCACGAACGCGTAGCGCCAGGCAAACTTAACTGATTTTCACTGAAACTCAGAATTTTCTCTCTGAAAGATTTTCACTCTTTTTGCAAGTGACAAATGAGCCAAATGATAAATAAAATTCTCTTTTATAGTCTTAGGAAAATAAATTTATCCCTTGTAAACCCACTTTCTAATGTTTTTGGTCTACTTATCACTTTTCACTAATATTTCTTTGTCTTTTATTGCAGGTGATTTGAAAAATTCTAAGTGGCTCTTTTTTCTCTTAGTGTGTTTTAAAATTTAATACCAATTTTGATTAGAGAAATAGAGTAGGACTGCCTCCATGCTTGGATCAACAGGGAAATATTCTTCCCTAGTAGACTTCTGAAACTCTGTTGGTAGAAGCCAAGAGTAATAATGGAACTTCTCATGAAAAAATAGTGGTTCTCAAAGGGACAACAATTGTGAATTATTTTGACAAGGATTTTCAGTTGTTGTGGTTAGTAAAAGCTCTTTTTACTGAGAAGCCAACTTATAGCAAGATCACCAATTTCAGAATGGGTCACACTAGGTTTGTCAAAATCTAGAGCTCATATATGATAGCCTGGAAGAAATGTAGAGAGTGGATATCTCCTACAATGATGAGTACAGAAGTTGGACGTTCAACTGCACCAGAATCTCAAATGAGCCAATGAGAAAATTCCACCTATTACTTTAGCAGAAATTTTGAAAACGTTTTTGTAAAATTATGTAATTCTTTTCATCATGAATATAGTCTTCTGAAGGACCAATTAGTTTATAGATAGTTCAAGTAGTTGGAAGTTTTTACAATTGACAGTTTCATAACTGTCCTAATTTTAATTAAATAATTTTTTAAAAAAAATGAGGAATGAGAAAGGGTTCCAGATTTTGGACATCATAAGAAAAAAGTTATTTTTGTAGTTTTGGATCTTCTTGGAGATTTCAATAAAGCTTTCAAAGTGATTCCAGAAATATGTTGAATCTAATATGTTTTTCTTGTTGTCTCTTAATTAAATGTTGTTCTTCTATAGAAGAGAGTAATGAAGTTGTTGGTCTTTAATATTAAAGTTTCACTGAAATTATGGTATCATTAGAATCTACGATTTCGTGATCCATCATATAAAATTGTAAAATATCTTTCGGTAATAATCCCATGCAATGGAACATTGTCAATGACAATGTTCCATTGCATGTGATTATTATCGAAATATATTTTACAATTATGGTATCTGTAAGTTAAAGTTAAATAACCTTAAATATGTGTTCTTGTTTTCTGTATTTGATTTCATCTTGCTTAAATTATTTTGCTAAAGTTTAAAACAAGAGATTCTGCTACAAGTTTCATGTTGTTTAAATATTTCTTCAAATGCTTTCATTCACTATAATATAATTTAAAATCACATTCATCATCACAAGTCCACTTTGAAAGAGTGTTTTATCCCAAAAATAATTTAATGTGTTATGTGTAAAATAAATACTTATGGAGTTTAAAAATGGATCAGCAAATTGATAAATTCATAATATTGGATAAATATCTTTGGCACTGACCTCTACTCAACCATGGGTTATCTTCCAAAATACAACAGGGCCAACTCAGTTAACTCAAATAACTTTGAGTTTATTTCACATTAATGAAAAAAAAAAGAGAAAATTTTTGAAAAAATAAAAATGTGGACCCACCACCTCCTGGGATGCAAATAATAGCTTCTACAAGATCTGAGCTGCATGCTAAAAGAGTACTATAAGTATTACAGGAGTACCAGCAATGCTATAGGAGTACCAGTAGTGCTACAGGAGATATCAAAGAAGCTATAGGAAGGAAAATTTATCCCAAAGTAGCCACTAGAGCCTTGTGAAGCAAGGAAATATTCAAAGGAAAAGGCAAGGGTGAAAACACAGATGCTTGTTGGAACAGGGTCTCCTAACAAGTTGTGAAACTGGTCCATTTTGGATATTTTTTCATTAGATTTAATCTAGCGGAGGGGTTTTGGGGTGGGTCAAAGCCCCGAAAGTGTTGTATTGGGTAAAAGGGTAAACTAGGGGTCTGAAAACCACAGTTTGCAGACCATAGGAAATTCTAGGCTAGATTGTTATAAATAGAGAAGAATTTTGTATTATAAAGGACAAGAATGATGAGCTATTGATGCAAATTTTTGTTTAAGCTATCTGTTTGGGTTTTGGAGAAAGGAATCCTGCTGGTTGTGTGCATGGAGATCCAAGTCCATCTGTGTGCAGACTCTGCTGCTGTGTGCATAGGTTGGGAAGGGAATTGTAAGGAAGGATTGATGAATGTAAGAAGGATTGATAGAGAATGAATCTGTGAGTAATCTTGTGCGAATTATTGGTAATTGTTGTGCTTTGCATTTTCTTTCTTTAAGCTACGAAGATCTGTGTACGTGTGTTTCTGGATCGGATCTATTCTGATCTGTTTATAAAATGATGTGTTACTGTCATAAAAGCATATAACTATAGATCTAGCGCACGTGGATGCGAACAGAGACCTAATTAACCCTGCGCAGACTGAGGTATTCTAGGATTACAGGACCTAGCACAGCTCTTCTTGCCTTGCCCATCCTTTCTCAGGGTGTAGAAACCTGGTTCCAGCACCCACCCATAATACTTCGGGTGAGACTTTGACCTACGAAAGCATGTCACTGCTGAAAAGGCCAGTAGTATAGGGGTTTGTTGGCAAACCTTGCACACCGAACCTAGGTCAGGACCCCTCGAGCTAACAAATGGCTCCATTGCCAGGACCAGAATAAGTCTGACAGAGGATTGGGTAATGACAAGAGAATACTGGAAGCTTGAAAGAAAGGAGATCGAAGACTGATTCGAAAGGCAGATCCAGGAGTTCGCGATAAAATAAAATTGAAGTAAGGAGTTAACAGCAGAAAGGTGGAAAAATAGGTATATTCTTACAGAGAGCTACGAAATATTCTTTGTGACATTTGTGATTGAGCTCCAGGAGTGGCTGGCCAGACTTGTAGAATTCCAGAAGTGCTGGAAGGATGAACGATTCACTTAGTGGACCCCAAAGCTAATCCAGCAGCTCTAAAGGACTGATAATACTATCACGCGCACGACAAATCACTGGGTGGATAGTGTGCTTGGAGGATTTGTGATGGAATTTGCCAGTGATCAGTTTGTCGCATATTGTGAAGCTGAGCGATGATTATTTAAAGGGTTCCGGGGAAAATTCCTGAGGACTTTACCATTTTTTATCAAGATATTACTATGTGAAAAGAGCATTTTGTGTAGTCATACCTAATGACCTCGGATCTAGATGAGAGCGCGATGTGCAGTGGTAAATACTATTGGACCAACCTTGACGGAGGGAGATTTGACTATAATCTGTTGCAAGAACTAGATACGCAAGATCCCCCAGTTACATCACCACCTAGGCCACACAAAGTTAAGAATTAACCCATACCACCACCCCCCCTAAACAGTGATATGGCTACACACCTAAAACTACCTACCTTCAAGGGGGTAGGAGATGAGGATATGGACTGGTTTTGGTTCATTGTTGACTCCGTCTAGACTACACAGAATGTGGCAAGTGATACGTTGAAGAGGGGTGCAGCTGTCATTAGCATTCAAGGACATGGCCCTAGACTGATATATGCAATACATTGCCTAGAACGGGAGCACATCCATTCAAGATATCAAAGACGCTCTGAAGCAACAGTTCCAAAAGCCGAAATCTTATTCCCAGCTGGTAGCGGAAGTAAATAAATTCAAACAAGGTGTGTCTGAGTCAGTATGGGAGGCTGATCAGCGATTAAAGAATGCAATCAGGGAAGGAGGATTTGAGTATGATGATAGACAGCATATATAATGGTTCATCGCTATGTTTTTACCTCACCTGTGCATGCCGATGAGTCATCAGACCTTTGAGTCACAGGAGAAAGATGTGGAAGTCGCTATGAAACTAGAAGCTGCCCCCCGAGAAGATATGTCGACAGGGGTACAACAAATTCAGGAACAGCTTGGGGCTATGCACATAGAAAGACAGAACCTACGAAAGGAGCAAGGAAAGGACAGTTGCGCAGATCTTTGGTGCATGCGATGTCGGGTGTTTGGCCATACAAAGGATCAGTGCCCACTACTAACGGATTACATGCAAGTGGGAGGACCTAGTCTGGTATGCCCAGGAGTAAGTAGGGAACCTATTATGTTGTGACTGGGATCAGGCATACCTACGCTATGGTGTGATGACTGTCAAGTAGCAAGACTGCACGATACGAACCATTGCCCTCGGCTAGGTGCATATTTCCCAGAACTGAAGCAACAATGGTGCAAATTCTGCTGATCAGTGGGACACAATGAGCAGAACTGTAGTACTTATGATTTAATGATGGATCGTGGGAACTTATATAGGGTACAATCGGACCCTGCATCACCATGAATTTCTACGCACTTTGGAGGATCACTGGCCAGAGGCAAAGGAGGTCGGGGAGGAAGCGCGGGACGAGGACGTGGGCAGCTAATCTATTATAACTGTGGGGAAATAGGACACTTTGCCAGAGAATGCCCAAATCCCACCAGACCACCGTGCAAGTATTATAGGTAGCTGGACCATGTGGTGGAGGATTGCCCAATTTTAATATCCAAGATGCAGGAAAAACAACCCACCCCTACGCAAAACATACAAAGAGTTAAAACCGAGCTAAGGAATATGAATCCAAGTGTAAGTCATGACACGTAGCGGGATGGTCACCCAGGGATCAAAGGAGGAGCTTGCCCCTCGGGAAGGAGTGAATCTGAAGGAACAAGCATCATTGGCAGACTCTGCGTAGCAGCTGATGCACCTCCAGATAGAGGAAGGAGTTGAGCCCTTTTTGAAGGCATGTCTGAAGTTGTTATGAAACCCACAGGCCGTAGGAAATCTCCAGGCACTACTGAATACCTACGCAGCGTGGCCCAATTTGATCACTGGAACCAAGGATGTACATAAACTATACATTTATAAGAAATGCACTGGAAGAGAAATGCGGTTGACTGCGCAGATTGGTGACTATGAAATGGATTAGGTCATCTTAGATATTGGATCAGACACGAATGTATTACCAAAGCAGACATGGAAATGAATGGGAGAGCCTAAGTTAGAATGGTCCACCATCCATCTGTGCATGGAAAATCAACAAAAAATCATTCCTCTAGGAAAGCTACCAAAATTCATGGTTGACATCGTAGGGGTAAGGATCCTAGCTGACTTTGAAGTAATATAAATTGTGGAAGATGTGGATCCCTATCCTACGCTATTGCACTAAAAACTGTCACCCTAACATTCTGCTAACTGTATGAGCTCATTGACACTCATACTTACCTCCTCTGCAAGTCTTACAACCTTTACTCCTCATGTCAAGCCTTAAAACAGGAGAAAAAACCCTAAAAACTCAAAAACCCTAGGGTACGCAGGTAATGTGAGGCTTACCTGCGTTCCTAGCTAGGGTATGCAGGTAATGTGAAGAAAAAATGCATTCCAGAACGTGGTTTCTCTATGTAATGCCTGCATACCCCCTTCAAAGTCAAAAGGGTGAGAAACCAAAGTAAAAAATTTGTTTTTTGGTCAATTCTAGAAGCTTTTGGGTGAGATTTTTTGGGGATGAGTACGCTCTAATAAGGTTCATGCATCCCACACCTTAAGGAGCTAACCCCTTAATGTGAGGAGCCTATCCCTTTGAAGGAGGATTCTATCCCTTCATAGGTGGAACCCTAACCTCCTCATCTGCTCTATAAAAAGAGGCATTGGGTAGCCTCAAAGGGAGTTCAAGCTTTATGTGTGATTGATTTGAAGTGTTGT
This sequence comes from Pinus albicaulis, assembly GCA_034641835.2. Taxonomy (NCBI): domain Eukaryota; kingdom Viridiplantae; phylum Streptophyta; class Pinopsida; order Pinales; family Pinaceae; genus Pinus; species Pinus albicaulis. Next base: position 1,505,449,322 of record CM076570.1, on the reverse strand, counting down.
TGAGATTTAGACTTCTTTCTGCTGAGCTTTTGAGATGAAAGATCACATACCTCTATGTGCTCCTAGAGGAAGAGTGCAAGACTTATCAAAGTAGAGGAGACTCTTGCTTCGGACCCCGGGAAGGCCTATTCAACATCAAGGCTAAGGTTGTAAGGTTCTTCTGTTATTTTAAGATTAATACAATCAAGTTTTGTTTTTCTCAATAAATTGTCGTTCGAATGTTTATTTCAATAAGATGTCATTTGATCATTTATTACATAGATTCCTTGATCACTATGATAGGTATGTTTTATAATTATTTTTTATACAGGTGCTATTTAATATTTTCTTGTTTGTGATTGCGGGTCGACAAAAGACGACACTTTGTTGCGAAAAAAGACGACACTTTGTTGCGATGAAAGACGACACTTTCTTGCGACGAAAGACGACACTTTCTTGCAACGAAAGAACTCTTGTTGCGACGGAAGCACTACGACCGCAAATAAGCATTTGGATCTAAGGTAGGATCGACACCTTCATAGCATTTATTTGTAAAACGAATATATTTGGAGAAAGATTAACTTAGTTGTTCGTTTGTTGCTAGAATGTCTTCTGACACTAGGGAGATTGATCTTGTCCGCAAGATCGATTTATCCGGCCAAAAAATTGGCCACTCCACCGGGGAAAGAACTTGCTTTGATTTTCCTTTGTTTTGATTTGGGAAAATGTTTTTTTCTTATTTTTGATTGATTTGCACGGGCTTGGGTAACTTAGATTTACTTTGCTTTGAAAATTTTTGAAGTCTTTTTTGTTTTTCTTGAATTTTTCTGGGGACCGCACATCGTTGCAGACCCTGTTAAAAGTCTTGAAAAACTTAGATTTCTTTTTTCATTGTAGTTTAGATTTAATTTAGGATTCTTAGCATCTACCCAGATCTATATTTTTTCTGTCAAAAAGCCTTGTTTATGAGTTTCTTTCAGCAAATTTTTCATCTCATCAATCTCCGTTAAGTTAATTGGGTGTTTCGAGTCTCTTTTTTGAGAAATTCTTAATTTGATTTCCTTTGTCATTACCTGGAGGTTTGTCTCAGTATTTTCACAATTTTGCATCTTTTTTCTTTTGTTAAATTGTTTATGAGTGTTAATCGCCTTTGAGTGTTTTTGGATCTTTGGAACTCTCGCCCGGTTTTCTTGACTTGCACTTTATTGGTTCTTAGATTACATTAGAATCATCTTGTGTTTGAGAATTCTCTTGCATAGATCACATTAGCATAATTAGAATTCTCACTTTCAGAATATGAATGAAAAATGTGCATAGATTACATTTTCATACTTTTCAAGTGAATTGTGCATAGATTACAACTGCATAATTTACATTCTAAAAAATCAATCGTAGATTTAGATCAGTTTTCTTTGATTTGAATTTAGATGTTTTTATGTTTGTTTTAAAAACACAAAAAAAAAAAATTGTTTTGGAATTGATTTGCATTAGTTTTTCTTGATGAAATTAGTGCATTAGAGAATTTGTTATATTTTCTCTTAGTAATCAATTTTTTGCATTGTTGGAAGTGAATGGAAACTCTCTCCTTACTTTAGTTAGGATTCATCAAATTGAAAAGATTACATTATCATATTCGATTGCATTCAGTTTTGGGTCGGGTCATAGCACCATTGGTTTCATATCCATTTACCCTTTTGAGTAATAACAGCCTAAATAACACAGTGCTTAATTAAAATTCATCTAGTAATTTTTACATTTTTAGGGCTCTTTCCACCAATCTAGCTCAGGATTAGTGCTTTGGAATAGGTTGTAGTTAACTTTCCAAATCAACTAAAACAAACAAGTAGATAAATCTTGCGGTAGGAAATAAATCCAATTGTAATTTGTACAATCTGGAAAGATTCTCTTAAAGGAGTTAATCACGAGATCATGGCCGAACCTTTGAGACAATCAATTCTATTTCATTGGGAAAGATAGAAGATCTGCGTGCATTACAAATGGTAAACCTCAGATTAACCATTGTCGAGGAGCTTGGGGTCACTTATTGGTAAACCTCGGATTGACCATGTCGAGGAGCCTTCAAGGGGATTGAGCTTTGTTACTCTACCCTTGCGTGTGGAGTCAGATCGTAGAATGTTCCCCCAGTTGTATTTGTTATTGTTGGTAACCTTAGTGTCCATAAGCTTAAGATTATTTCCTAAGGTGACGATGAAGGAAATATCTCATTGTACCTGGAGAAGATGTCAACTAGACTCACTTGGACTCTCTGGGGGGTTCTCTTCACTCGAGATGGTTTTGTGAAGAAACTTGTGCCAGTCTGTTTCATTAAGCAGGTTGTCAGGGTAACTGTTCCAACCACCATTTCTGCATTAAAATTCTACGATGTTGGATTTCATCACCAACTAGTGTTTTTAGTGCAGGAATCTATTGTTTGTGTGTGGTTTGACTCCTAGATTTGATAGCGCGTGTTAATTTGTTTGTTTTTACTTTTAGAGACCATAGGTGTGAATTGTGAATTTTAATTGTTAGGTGTGAATTGTGAATTTTAATTTTTAGGTGTGAATTGTGAATTGTTAATTTTAGTTTTAAATTGTTAATAAAATTCACTGAAGTTGAATATAATGGCAACTATTCCAGAATTTACCCACCAAGGAACCCCTCTTAACAAGAATCCTAGTACTTTTCCTTTCTTTGGAAATGTTGGTCCTCCTTAGATGGCTACTTTTTCATTACCTAGATTTACAATAGGTTTACCGATATGGTTATTTTCAACTTCGTTGGCCTCGAATACTCCAATTGTTCCAACTCAACCGGATGCTTCACCTCAACAGAGTTCACCATCTCAACATCACCAACCTTCTGTTGACCCTTTACCTTCTTCGCCTAATATTTCTTCCTCCATTTATTCCTCTTCACTTGGTAAAAGCCTTGACGCTAGTAACCAAGTGGCTAAGAAGAAGAAGAAAGGGAAGAAGAAGAAGAAGAAGCAAGATAAGAAAGAAGTCAAACAACCAACCATGGTTGTAAGTGTTAGTTGTGTTGAAGAAACCTCCAACATGCATTGTAAACCCAAATACCCTTGCAGGATTTGTAAGGGTGACCACTTCCTTATCAATTGTCCCGGTATTCCAAAGTTCTTGGAAGTATGGTCAAAAAAATTACATCAACTTTTCGTTGATCCATCAACCAGTGATAGTTAGGTTCCTGGGAAAAAGGGTAAAGTTAGGTTTCCTTGTAAGTTATGCAAAGGGAGTCATCAAACTCACATTTTCCCTCCCATGGATGAAGCCTCAAAATTGTTGGAAAACCTTACTGTTACACAGCAAGAATTTCCAACTGGTTACCGTAAACTTTCTCCCAACCTACCGTCAACTAACAGAGTGACTTATCTAATTTCAAGTACAATCGATCCCACTCTTCCATTGGAGAGTGAAACTCATATCACTCAGGTTGATGATCCATTAGTTGATCAAGTGGTCAATTCGATTTCACATTTGGTCGATCTCATTCTCCCTGTAGAGAGTGAACTTCATACCACTCAGGTTCTTCTTGTTACATCAGATTCTTCTACGCCGGGGGGCATTTCACCTGTTTCTACAGAACCCCCTACAAGTACTGAGGTCTTTTCCTTTGATTGGAATAGACTGACAGAACCTCATCTTCTTTCCTCCATCCCTTTCCAAATCATTGTGAATTTTGGTGGTAGGGACATACACTGCACACAGGTAGATGAAGGTGCTTTTGTTAGTATTTCATCCTCAACTGCTTGGAAAGCTTTGGGTTCCCCTCAGCTTGTGCCTATTACGCAGAATCTGAAAGCTTTTAACAGAACCATTAGTGAAACTTTAGGTATCCTTACTAAGTTTTCTATTACTTTGGAAGGTAAAACTGTCTGTATTGATCTTATGGTAGTTCGAGGCCCCTTGGATTTCAATTTACTCCTTGGGCGAGACTATGTCTATGTAATGAAAGTTGTAGTGTCGATACTCTTTTGCGTGATGTCTTTCCCTCACAACAGGAATATTGTGACTGTAGACCAAATTTCATTACCTAGTCTTGATTCGACTACCAATAATCCTACATCCTTGAATGTTCCTCATACGAAAGTGGTATCTACCCCGCCACCAGTTAATTATGTGGCAACTAGTCCCATGTTTTCAGTTACCAATGTAAGCGAGCCTCTCACTGTTTGCTCGTCTTCCTTTGACTTAGATTCGGTAATTGACATGGAGAAATCTATGGGATTATTTGAACGCAGTGTTCTTATCCCTTTTGAGTCCCTTGACATGTGTTCCTTCCAGAGAACTATTCTTCCTTCTGATGAAGACCTCTTGGAAGCCATGATCAAGGTGTGTCAATTGACATGTCTTTCTTCCAGTTGGAAGCCATGATCAAGTTTCCAAGGATAGTTCCTTTTACTGTGTCAACCTCGTTAAAAAATGAATCAATGAGTGTGAGGATATTTCCTTTTACTGTGTCAACCTCATTAAAAAATGAATCAGTTAGAGAAGAGCATAGTTCCTTTTCTTGTGTCAAGCTCATTTAAAAAATGAAACAAGCTTCCAAGAGGAAAGTTCTTTTCCTGTGTCAACCTTGTTAAAAAATGAATCAGGTATGAGGACAGTTCTTTTCCTGTGTGTTGTAGCCGCTACAACACCACCCAAAATTTTGGGTATATTTAAAATTTCGGGTTCCCCCTCTGCTCGCTTAGGCGTTGGAGTCTTTAACCTGATCTGCAATCGACTACATCCCAGTGACCTATCCCCAACCCCTCATGAGTTGTCTCGCCATCATGATCAGATGTCCTTATTGCAATTACGCCATATGTGGGGAGGATCATCCAGCGTGCGCCCGAACACTCTTGTCGCAGTCACGCCATATGTAATAAGATTGACATGCATATGTTTGAATAAAAACCTATCTTGTATCGATCATTAGTAGCTCCCTCGCCATGGGTCATTAAGCAAGTTGTTTGAATACCTCTCTTATGCTCATTGGTCTCATATGTTTTATCTAGGGACACCTTTCGCGAAGAATAACTATGAACTAATTAATGTGATGTGTTTATGCAGGTCAATCCCCGACAAATAAACTCATCAATGATTTTCATGGCACTGAGGGAATAAGATTAAGCTCAATGACAAGGATGCACCCACAAGTGTGGTGAAAGAGCAAGTTAACATTTTCAGAGGGATGATGATGTGTCGTGCGTTCATTCCCTCAAAGAAACAAGGAGGCACTGGGCACCAGGGAAATCTTATGATAACATCGTTGATATTAAAAGATAAGGGTTTCTCGCGTCATTAACGGAGGTGCCATCTCAAGAACGCACATTTTGATGTTGGCAAGACAATGACGCAGCAAAAGGGGTTTCTTCTATCTTTCGCAGTTGAATAAAATGGTTCACAAGTTTGAAATGCGTCTTGATAAGCATCAAAGAAGTCATCACTGTTGATTTGGTGATTCAATTTGAATTTGCTCCTTTCAGTACCTCCTCATCCATCAAAGTACAGAGGTAGAGATGATTGTTCAGGAAATGGGTGCATTAATAGTGTTGGCACAATTTCAAATACCTAAAGGTACCTTTGAGAAGCAAGTTGTTGTTAGACCCCAAGCTGCAAGGCAGGCGCAAATGTGTGGACCAAAGTTATGGTTTTTGTACAATTAAACTAAGGCAGAATTCATGTGGTTTCAAAGCCATGGACCAAGGTGACATTTTGACACATTGAATTTAAACGCAAATACATATGGTTTCCAAACCATATGGAGGAAGAAAATCGTATAAAACTGTATGGACAACATTACACATGAGCTTTATATTTCCATGGCGGATATGGTGATCAAAGATTATGTCAAAGCATGGGACGGAGTGTTTGACCAGCCCGTAGAAATGTGTCATAATAACTAGGTTGCGTTACAAGTGAGTTTAAATGTCGATAGTAGGTTTTCGACTTACGTAGCAGTTTGGAGAAAAATATTATTTTCAATGATGCTGCTGTTGCGACAAATGTCAAGTATTGTCCATACATAATCGGGTCATATGTTGGAACAATACCTGAAGTTTTTATCACTATCTACAGTGGCAGGCTGCTAAGAGAATTGACAGACATGAAATCTGAATCTCATCATTTAACGACATTGCAGAATGTATATAATACTCTGGGATTTGCATCACACTGTATGCGAAGAAAGCATTACGCACTTTGCAGACATGATAACAATGCAACATTGGAATTACTTCGCATTATACTAAAAAACTGAAGGGATATGACCACAATATCTCAACCAAATCAAAGATGTAGTTTGGTAGTAAATGGAGGTCAAGACATGATGTGACTTCCGTTGGGAAATACTGGAGCTTTTATGGATTCCAATTCAGTATGCAGTCAACAGATGAGATGAAATTTGTAGCCATACACGAACTGTGGAAAATGTATATGTTGGTGCAAATTTCATCTGATAATCAATTTAAGTTGTATCATTCTTAGTATACCACCGCCAAACATTAAAACACGTATCAAAGCGATATGGAGATACATTGCGTCCCTGTAACAGAGTTTCATTTTGTGGAAGCGGTTATATAATACTTGGTCAAAACGTGTGAGTCAGACCTTGCAAGAGATCTACGACGGCAGCGTTTGGATGGTGCAGTTTTAATCCACGGAGACCAATCATATATGGCGGTCAGCCTTGGTTTGAAACCCGGCGTGAAACCACATAGCACGTTGCATGGGCGCCACGTTGGATGGTTGAGCAAATACATTTGATAATCCAAAGTCTTGGTGCGAATTGCATATTATTCAAACCATATAAAACCACATAGCCGAGCAGACACGTATGAATGTCGCGTTACCATGGGTGCAAGCAATTTAATGGTGCAGGTTCAATCCACGTCGGGCACGCATAGGACGGCCAACCCTACGTTTGGCGCACACAAGGAGTAGACACGTATGTTTGATAACGGATCACAACCATGGCAGAGTTTTATGCTTTAGAAAGGATATATGGTATCGGGTCGAAAGGCGGTTAAACATGGAGTGCAACGTTCACTGTCCACGTTGCGTGGAGCCAGCGTTCGAAGTCTACGTTGCGTGAATCCCTACGTCCATAAGCCAAATGGAAATGTGTATACGTATACGTGGCAGTTAAAACTAAAACCTTTCAACGTTACAATGTTTTGCAAATACAGTGGGAGCGTCATCTCAAAGATGGCGATGCATTTCTTCATTGAAGGGAATGGCGCCAGCTTATTTTTCAACAGAGGAACAGTCTCGATGTCTAGATATACGATCACACCCATGCATATACAGGGAGAAATGTGCAAAGGTTCGATGGCGCAGGTTGGAGCGGGTATATTTTATGGCGCAAAGATGTGTTCAAGACGTGGCAGCAATTATTATAATACATGGATTGGTCAAACTGCATGGATAAATGTTCGACGCGCCCACCTCCAACTCTGCCAGAGCGCTCATAAACGAGCATGCGTTTACGGGGTAAGCGTATAAGGAAATGAGTCTTTGAAACAAGTGCGGGTGATTTATCTTTTGTCAGGCCTCGTAGCACGCGGGAAATATTCTAGGAGAGAATCACTCTTCAGATCTGCTACATTCGCCATATTTAGAAAAAACATTATCGCCCCTTATTCGCTGGAAGCTGATTTTTGATATTGCTACCACTGACCACGTCGAGCGGTTTTCTCAGAGCTCAGCCTGCGATCATTCCCTAGGCGCTTGCTGTTACTATGTCTCAAGCACTGAAACCGGATCTTGCATACCACACCGACTGTGTCGATATTGTTTGCAGCACGTTCAATTGCAGGCCCGTGAGGAAAAGATAAGCTCACCACAGAAGAAATGGTCTCACAGAAAGAGCGACCTTTTGATCGACCTGCAAAGTTATCCCTGTTAAACAATCTCCGAGATAGTGAGGTCGCTCACGGCATCAGCATGCATGCGAATAGAACCCTAACAATTTCGCTGCAGGCATACATACGTGTAAGAGACTGTTCGACTCAGAGGAGAAGAATCCACAACTAATTAGGCGTGCACAACGACAGATCTAGTTCCTGGAGGTAGGGTCAAAGTGCACAACCCAAAACTGGTATTCGAAACTGCATGCTCTTGTTGAATGCATATCAAATGGCATATGGATTTAGCTATATCGACTTTGTTATGGCTGTAGGATATATATCTACCAGGAAAAGCGAAACACTCGTTCTAACTAATGAAAGCTCTATTGCAAGCGCAAGAGTCCCACCTTGGAATTGAATCGAAGATGCTGTAGTAAATTTTCTAGGAAAGTAGCTTCAAAGCAGGTGAATCGAGAACCCCAGGTGGTACCTGTGTCGGCAAAATAAACCCCAGTTTGAAATAGGAGCTGAGTGCATGTTAAACTATTGTGGTCATGGAAGAAGCGGTGTTCCATAAAATGGCAACAACCACCAAAACAAGTTAAACTGCAGATCTGCATTTGGCACTTAGTCCATAACCATACCAACAGAAATTATAGTGATTGAAGAGATGCAGAGGAAAGTCTGCACATGCCATTTTCTCTGATGACAAAATCTTGACCACACAGGGGTCTAAATTCATTGTTTTCTCTCTTGCAAATCAATCAAAATACCCTTAGCCTTATTTTTATTATTTCGTCATGAAGATATGTGACCTGTGTTATTTTATTTCAGGATCTGTTTGCACATAAAGCCAAGGTTTTCCCCAGCAAACAAAAGCACCGGTTTTCAAAGTATGTGAGATAAGGATTACTGCTACAAAATCCGCAGCTCTGCTTGGAGTCACAAGTCGCAGATTTCTTCAAGTTGCAGGTCGCCGACGGCCAAGGTCGCATGTGCATCTGTTTTCACGATCTGCGACCAAGTGACCCAGCGACCTAGTCGCCAGGTCGCCAGGTCGCATGTGCACCTATTTTCACGATCTGCGACCCAGCGACCCAGCGACCTAGTCGCCAGGTCGCAAGGTCGCATTTTTTCGGTTTTTCCCTTTTTGCGACCTCGCGACCCAGCGACCTAGTCGCAAGGTCGCAAGGTCGCATACCTTCGGTTTGTCCACCTTTGCGACATCGCGACTCAGCGACCTAGTCGCAAAGTCGCAAGGTCGCATTCTCTCATTTTCTTACACCTTGCGACCCCGCGACCCAGTCAAGTCGCAGGTCGCAACCGCAGCTAGGTCGCAGGTCGCAACAACGGCTCAGGTCGCAGGTCGCAAAAGGAATGGATCGCAAGGCAACCCAACGGTCAAGAAGCTGAACAGTCAAGGAAGCCCGAAGGGCAGTTTCTGCATTATAAATACTCCTATGGGAGCTTGTAAAAAGGCTTTTCTTTTTGGGAAACTCAAGAGCTACATGCAATTGTATTGAAAGATTCTACACTTGAGCATATGAATAGAGAGTCTTGTTAAAACACCCTATGGTTATGATGTGTTTTGCTGTATGAACACTTTGTGTATTCCTTGTACAACTTTAGAAAATCCTATGATTAATGAAGCTGCGCTATTCATGTCATCGTTTATGCGTCATGGCTATCCGTGTTGTATCAGTGATGGTCATTTTATCATCTGTTCTGTTAATGAATGTTAATGAACTATTTTGTTAGCATTTCGTTTTATCTTTCCGGAAGTAAAGAGGTATCTTATCATAAAGAACTATTTCTTTTGTGATCAGACTACCTTACAAGCATTACCCCATAAAAGATGTGTTGCTAATGACATCTCTTAAGGTGTATGTGCTTTATCTATAATCTTGCTACGCATAGTGTTTGATTCGTGTTTAACATGTCAATCTTGTATTTTGTATCATGTGAATAAGTGTATGTCCGCAGGTTCAAACAGGTTCTTTTGAGACCGAAGGGAAGTCATCTTAAGTGGTAGCCGGACCCACACTCCGGACGGGATCCCTACTCCAAACGGTTTAAGGTCTAATTGGGACTTTCTACCGGGGAGATCCCCTACTGTTGGCCGAACAAATTTTCCCGTCAACAGAATTGGCGCTAGAAGGAGGGCCTGAACCTCCGACCAGATGTTTAACGAAAAGGGGAGGGCCAGATGACAAGCTGAGCCCTTAGAGCCTGCAGTTAATCTCATATCTGTAATGGCTCGTTCCCAAATCATTTTCCCGAGATGTTTGTCGGAGTTTTATAAGCCTAGATACTACATCTCCGATGAATTTATTTATCACTTGTCCCAGTTAAAATTTGATGGTGAAAATGGGGTGTCCATAACCCAACATTGTTCAGATTTTTGTGACTTTGGTGAGTACTATGAAATTGACGATGAGGGTTTGTTTTGTTTGCTTTTCTTCCTCACCCTCGGAGGGCGCGCTAAACAATGGTGCTGCACATTGCCGAAAGCTTCCATCCATTCGTTTGAACAACTTGCCCATAAATTACAACAAGCTTTTCATAGGTATAATCCTCATGACGTTGTAATAAAGTTACATCTCATCAGAATGGAACCTCAGGAATCTTTAGGTGAGTTCTTTATCAGATTCATTCATTATTGTTTTGAGTTCCTTGAGAGGGATGTTGATTGGAAATATTTAGGTGAGCAGTTCAAGTATGTGATGTCCCTTGAGCAATTTCAGTTAGATCCCAGTGTTCCCTATGATGACCCGCAAGTTACCGGCTGTTTGGACTTTTTCACTAAGGCTTCCTTGTCCATCTCCCCGAGTCAAGGCCACATTCAGGCCTCCAAGGAGAGTGTTGCTATTTGTGATATTCTCGCCCCTCTCCCTGAGTTGTATGGGAGTGGGGTTGTGACCTTGGAAGTCCTGAGTAAGGATAGAGACTGGCAGGAGGATAGAGCCGATTGCACCGCCTTTGAGCCTTTCACGTGCCATGTCGAATCTGAACACCCCAGTGGATCATTATCTCTTTTGACGCATGAAACCTACCCCGAGCCCACTCGATATCTCCCGGGACTTAGTCATGAATCTGGTTCACATTCAGATTATGAATTTGGTTCACATTTGGATGATGAATCTGGTTCAGATTCGGGTGACGAATCTGGTTCACATTCAGATTATGAATCCGGTTCAGATTCGGATAATGAATCTAGTTCACATTCAGACTATGAATCTGGTTTACATACGTATTATGAATCGATTCCTACCCCGCATAAAGTTTATTCCCTTACAAGGCCTGTCAAATCATTGTGTCCTCTGAATGACACGGATGTACGTGTTGAAAAACCTCGTATGGTTAACGCCCCTGCGATTCAATCTTTTCGTTCATTATTTCCTAGTTTGTTTCTCGATCCCGCCACACCAGTAATTTCTTCGAGACATTCAAAATTGCCTTATTCTGGTATTGGCAACAATCATAAGCACGCAGATGGTGTTTCTCAATCACAGTCCAAAATCGATGAATCTTTTAAATCTGATTTTTCTCACTTGGGATCTTTAGACAGCCATAGGAGCGATTCCCCGTCTGAACAACTTCAAGATGTTCCCTCTATTGATCCATCCCAGTCAGTAACTCTCGGGGGGCCTGACATCTCAGGTACCCAATTTGATCAAATCAATGATTACAGTGATCCCTGCTTATATGAAAACATGTTCAATCGTACCACTCAGGACTGTCACTCGAATCTCTTGGCCGACCCTATGAAGACACCTGAATTGGATGATTTTCTTTCGGAAGATTCAAGCACCCACCAAAAGTTCGAAACGCGTCAACCTCTGCCGAACGTTTCTGAACTAAAAATTCCCCAGCACCATGCTCCTTCCAGCATAAACGTGTTGAATTCACCCCATCCTGGCAAATCTGGAGAATCCGACATTTTGGATTATCAATCTGTCAGTGCGCAAACATTCGACCAAATTGATACAAAGCCCACTGACATTTTTCAAATCACTACAATTGACGATCACGCCCATTCGCCTATTAATCTCGCTAAGCAGTCAAAGTTGGAAAGCCCCTTGCTCGAAGGTCCAGAGTTTGTTCAAAGCAGTGAGGATTTTCAGGCTCCTTTAAATGTGGATTCAGATCCCCATACCCATAACCAAACCCAGGAGCAACCCCGGACTAGAGTTTTCGAAACTAGAATTTCTACGCTTGGATGTGCATGCATCTATAATTCGCCCGGCACTTGCGTATTGTTTCCATTCCATAAAACTGATGGTCCCCAACACCTTGATGAGATTGTCGATCAACTCAACCGACCCCATTCGGTGAATGTGCTGACAAATAGGAATTGGCTTACCGATCACCCCTCAAATCCAGGATCATGCATGAATGATTTTATGCCATTTATCCACAATGTTGAGTTTCAAGAACATACTGCTGGTTATCAAGATAAGAATGGGATTCAGCTTGCACAGTCTGTTCTGGCATGTTCTTTGGTAAGTATCTCTGATCATCTTACCGTGGCACTTGCTCCTCAGGTAAGTTTTGCTGCTGCTGCACTTCTATGGATACTAGCTCTGATCCTGATCATTGTTGCTCTTGCAGGTCAGGAACTAATGCGGTGGCTGCACTGGAAAACTGATTTTACATAACCCGACCGCATCATTGGTTAAACTAGGGTTTAGGTGTAGGCTAGCTAGGACCTGCAATAAAATTTTTGGTTCAAAGTTAATTAGGTTTACTGGCCAAATTTTTTCTTCATAGTTTAAAAGTATGTTTTGCTATTTTTGTTTACGATTAAAAGGCACCATCATGTTACAAGTATTTTCCTTTCATTTCCTTTTCAGTTACTTGTTGTTGCATAAATAATCATTGCTTGTATTACGCTTCTTTTCCACTTGCAGCTGGTTGATCTTTCCCGCACATGGCGTTATATTACATCTTCGATCCCCGCTTATTACATTGCGTCGTACTCTCTCTCCCTCACATCATTTTTGTCACATCGCCTACCACCTCATGAGCCCTCATTGAAACCCTATCACCTTGCAGTCTTATTCTGCCTCGATTGCTGAAACAGTAACCCCATTGTTTTGTGTGAGGTTGCGGTGACTATCTCAAGAGGCAGCTTTCTCTTAGGACCAGTCGTCGAAGTCGCATTATCAACAAGACGCCTATGAGTCTAAACTTATTATCTTGGGAGATACGAGCCGGTTGTCTGTTGGAGACCTGATGAGTTGAAATGACCCCTACCCGTAGCCTAAGCCTTGTGCCCAGCATAGTCTTGGACGTCTTAATAATCTGGTTCTGTGCACTGCGCCTATTGTGGTGAATGGGATGTGAAGGTTTGGCAAGAGGGCAAACCCCAAATCAGGATATCTTTCAGTTTCTGTAAAACAAGAAACAACCTCTCATGCTCGTAAAATAAGTCGGCATCCCTCATCCGCCCATGAAACTAAGTGCCACGAGCACATGAAAATAAGTGCTACAAGCACATGAAACAAATAAGGGTAAAGGATCGAGAAAGGCTTCCTGCGCAGAGAGGTAATGCAACGACTCCGCCGGGGTACTGACCAGGCTCGCTGGCAGCGGAGCAACGTTTGTGATTTCTTGAAGTGACTCCACCGGGGTACTGTCCAGGCCTGCTGGCAGCGGAGCAACACCAGAAACTTACTTTAAAAAATCCTGAAAATAATAAACCCACTGCCTTGCTCTTCACATCATCAACAAGCTACTGGCGTCTGTGAGCTTTCTCTTTGATGTGTTTCTGATTAGCGGGACTTAGTTGAGGCACAAGGATTAGGCATACCTGTAAAGGGCCAAAGTAATACAAAGGGTACCCATGGAACTGGTTCAATATTCCCTTGCATCATTATCCGGACTCAGACTATTGTGGTGATATTGACAGAGATTCTGGATTCTACCAGTGGTTCGCCATTTGTTGTAGCCGCTACAACACCACCCAAAATTTTGGGTATATTTAAAATTTTGGGTTCCCCCTCTACTCGCTTAGGCGTTGGAGTCTTTAACCTGATCTGCAATCGACTACATCCCAGTGACCTATCCCCAACCCCTCATGAGTTGTCTCGCCATCATGATCAGATGTCCTTATTGCAATCATGCCATATGTGGGGAGGATCATCTAGCGTGCGCCCGAACACTTGTCGCAGTCACATCGTATGTAATAAGATTGACATGCATATTTTTTAATAGAAACCTATCTTGTATCGATCATTAATAGCTCCCTCACCATGGGTCATTAAGCAAGTTGTTTGAATACCTCTCTTATGCTCATTGGTCTCATATGTTTTATCTAGGGACACCTTTCGCGAAGAATAACTATGAACTAATTAATGTGATGTGTTTATGCAGATCAATCCCCGACAAATAAACTCATCAATGATTGTCATGGCACTGAGGGAATAATATTAAGCTCAATGACAAGGATGCACCCACAAGCGTGGTGAAAGAGCAAGTTAACATTTTCAGAGGGATGATGATGTGTCGTGTGTTCATTCCCTCAAAGAAACAAGGAGGCACTAGGCACCAGGAAAATCTTATTGATAACACCGTTGATATTAAAAGATAAGGGTTTCTCGCGTCATTTACGGAGGTGCCATCTCAAGAACGCACATTTTGATGTTGGCAAGACAATGACGCAGCAAAAGGGGTTTCTTCTATCTTTCGCAGTTGAATAAAATGGTTCATGAGTTTGAAATGCGTCTTGATAAGCATCAAAGAGGTCATCACTGTCAATTTGGTGATTCAATTTGAATTTGCTCCTTTCAGTACCTCCTCATCCATTGAAGTACAGAGGTAGAGATGATTGTTCAAGAAATGGGTGCATTAATAGTGTTGGCGCAATTTCAAATATCTAAATGTACCTTTGAGAAGCAAGTTGTTGTCAGACCCCAAGCTACAAGGCAGGTGCCAATGTGTGGACCAAAGTTATGGTTTAGTACAATTAAACCAAGGCAAAATCCATGTGGTTTCAAGGCCATGGACCAAGGTGACATTTTGACATTGAATTTAAACGCAAATGCATATGGTTTTCCAAACCATATAAAATGGTGAGTCAAGACTATGGACAACATTACACATGAGCTTTATATTTCCATGGGGGATATGGTGATCAAAGATTATGTCAAAGCATGGGACGGAGTGTTTGACCAACCCGTAGAAACGTGTCATAATAACTAGGTTGCATTACGAAAGTGAGTTTAAATGTCGATAGTAGGTTTTAAACACGTAGCAGGTTGGGCATGTTATTTTCAATGATCTTAATGTTGCGACAAATGTCAAGTATTGTCCATACATAATCGGGTCATATGTTGGAACACGAAGTTTTTATCTTATCTACGGTGGCGAGGGAGCCGCTAAGAGAATTGACGGACATAATAGAAATATACATCTCATCATTTTAACGACAATGCGGAATGTATATAATACTACGGGATTTGCATCTGTTGTATGTGAAGAAAGCATTACGCACTAGGACATGATAACAATGCAACATTGGAATTGCTTCGCATTATACTAAAAAAGCGAAGGATATGACCACAATATCTCAACCAAATCAAAGATGTAGTTTGGTAGTAAATGGAGGTCAAGACATGATGTGACTTCCGTTGGGAAATGCTGGAGCTTTTATGGATTCCAATTCAGTATGCAGTCAACAGATGAGATGAAATTTGTATCCATACACGAACTGTGGAAAATGTATATGTTGGTGCAAATTTCATCTGATAATCAATTTAAGTTGTATCATTCTTAGTATACCACCGCCAAACATTAAAACACGTATCAAAGCGATATGGAGATACATTGCATCCCTGTAACAGAGTTTCATTTTGTGGAAGCGGTTATATAATACTTGGTCAAAACGTGTGAGTCAGACCTTGCAAGAGATCTACGACGGCAGCGTTTGGATGGTGCAGTTTTAATCCACGGAGACCAATCATATATGGCGGTCAGCCTTGGTTTGAAACCCGGCGCGAAACCACATAGCACGTTGCATGGGCGCCACGTTGGATGGTTGAGAAAATACATTTGATAATCCAAAGTCTTGGTGCGAATTGCATATTATTCAAACCATATAAAACCACATAGCCGAGCAGACACATATGAATGTCGCGTTACCATGGGTGCAAGCAATTTAATGGTGCAGGTTCAATCTATGTCGGGCACGCATAGGACGGCCAACCCTACGTTTGGCGCACACAAAGGAGTAGACACGTATGTTTGATAACGGATCACAACCATGGCAGAGTTTTATGCTTTAGAAAGGATATATGGTATTGGGTCGAAAGGCGGTTAAACATGGAGTGCAACGTTCACTGTCCACGTTGCGTGGAGCCAGCGTTCGAAGTCTACGTTGCGTGAAGCCCTACGTCCATAGGCCAAATGGAAATGTGTATACGTATACGTGGCAGTTAAAACTAAAACCTTTCAACGTTACAATGTTTTGCAAATACAGTGGGAGCGTCATCTCAAAGACGGTGATGCATTTCTTCATTGAAGGGAATGGCGCCAGCTTATTTTTCAACAGAGGAACAGTCTCGATGTCTAGATATACGATCACACCCATGCATATACAGGGAGCAATGTGCAAAGGTTCGATGGCGCAGGTTGGAGCGGGTATATTTTATGGCGCAAAGATGTGTTCAAGACGTGGTAGCAATTATTATAATACATGGATTGGTCAAACTGCATGGATAAATGTTCGACGCGCCCACCTCCAACTCTGCATGGAAACTGTCATAAACAGAGCATGCGTTTCTGGTAAGCGTATAAGGAAATAGTGCTGAAACGGAATCTGAGTGATTTATGCCGACCTCTGTAGCACTGACGTAAATATTCTAGGAGAGAATCACTCTTCAGATCTGCTACATTCGCCATATTTAGAAAAAACATTATCGCCCCTTATTCGCTGGAAGCTGATTTTTGATATTGCTACCACTAACCACGTCGAGCGGTTTTCTCAGAGCTCAGCCTGCGATCATTCCCTAGGCGCTTGCTGTTACTATGTCTCAAGCACTGAAACCGGATCTTGCATACCACACCGACTGTGTCGATATTGTTTGCAGCACGTTCAATTGCAGGCCCGTGAGGAAAAGATAAGCTCACCACAGAAGAAATGGTCTCACAGAAAGAGCGACCTTTTGATCGACCTGCAAAGTTATCCCTGTTAAAAAATCTCCGAGATAGTGAGGTCGCTCACGCCATCAGCATGCATGCGAATAGAACCCTAACAATTTCGCTGCAGGCATACATACATGTAAGAGACTGTTCGACTCAGAGGAGAAGAATCCACAACTAATTAGGCGTGCACAACGACAGATCTGGTTCCTGGAGGTAGGGTCAAAGTGCACAACCCAAAACTGGTATTCGAAACTGCATGCTCTTGTTGAATGCATATCAAATGGCATATGGATTCAGCTATATCGACTTTGTTATGGCCGTAGGATATATATCTGCCAGGAAAAATGAAACACTCGTTCTAACTAATGAAAGCTCTATTGCAAGCGCAAGAGTCCCACCTTGGAATTGAATCGAAGATGCTGTAGTAAATTTTCTAGGAAAGTAGCTTCAAAGCAGGTGAATCGAGAACCCCAGGTGGTACCTGTGTCGGCAAAATAAACCCCAGTTTGAAACAGGAGCTGAGTGCATGTTAAACTATTGTGGTCATGGAAGAAGCGGTGTTCCATAAAAAGGCAACAACCACCAAAACAAGTTAAACTGCAGATCTGCATTTGGCACTTAGTCCATAACCATACCAACAGAAATTATAGTGATTGAAGAGATGCAGAGGAAAGTCTACACATGCCATTTTCTCTGATGACAAAATATTGACCACACAGGGGTCTAAATTCATTGTTTTCTCTCTTGCAAATCAATTAAAATACCCTTAGCCTTATTTTTATTATTTCGTCATGAAGATATGTGACCTGTGTTATTTTATTTCAGGATCTGTTTGCACATAAAGCCAAGGTTTTCCCCAGCAAACAAAAGGACCGGTTTTCAAAGTATGTGAGATAAGGATTACTGCTACAAAATCCGCAGCTTTGCTTGGAGTCACAAGTCACAGATTTCTTCAAGTTGCAGGTCGCCGACGACCAAGGTCGCATGTGCATCTGTTTTCACGATCTGCGACCAAGCGACCCAGCGACCTAGTCGCCAGGTCGCCAGGTCGCATGTGCACCTGTTTTCACGATCAGCGACCCAGCGACCTAGTCGCCAGGTCGCCAGGTCGCATGTGCACCTATTTTCACGATCTGCGACCTAGCGACCTAGTCGCCAGGTCGCAAGGTCGCATTTTTCGGTTTTTCCCTTTTTGCGACCTCGCGACCTAGCGACCTAGTCGTAAGGTCACAAGGTCGCATACCTTCGGTTTGTCCACCTTTGCGACCTCGCGACTCAGCGACCTAGTCGCAAAGTCGCAAGGTCGCATTCTCTCATTTTCTTACACCTTGCGACCCCGCGACCCAGTCAAGTCGCAGGTCGCAACAGCAGCCAGGTCGCAGGTCGCAACAGCGGCCCAGGTCGCAGGTCGCAAAAGGAATGGGTCGCAAGGCAACCCAACAGTCAAGAAGCTGAACAGTCAAGGAAGCCCAATGGGCAGTTTTGGCATTATAAATACTCCTACGGGAGCTTGTAAAAGTTTTCTTTTTTTGGAAACTCAAGAGCTACATGCAATTGTATTGAAAGATTCTACACTTGAGCATATGAATATAGATTCTTGTTAAAACACCCTATGGTTATGATGTGTTTTGCTGTGCGAACACTGTGTGTATTCCTTGTACAGTTTCAGAACATCCTATGATTAATGAAGTTGCACTCTCTATGTCATCATTTATGCGTCATGGCTACCTGTGTTGTATCAATGATGTTCATTTTATCATCTGTTCTATTAATGAATGTTAATGAACTATTTTGTTAGCATTTCGTTTCATCTTTCAGGAAGTAAAGGGGTATCTTATCATTAAGAACTATTTCTTTTGTGATCAGACTACCTTATAAGCATTACCCCCAAAAGATGTGTTGCTAATGACATCTCTTGAGGTGTACGTGCTTTATCTATAATCTTGCTACGCATAGTGTTTGATTCGTGTTTAACACATTAATCTTGTATTTTGTATCATGTGAATAAGTGTATGTCCGCAGGTTCAAACATGTTCTTTTGAGACCGAAGGGAAGTCATCTTAAGTGGTAGCCGGACCCACACCCCGGACGGGATCCCTACTCCAAACGGTTTAAGGTCTAATTGGGACTTTCTACCGGGGAGATCCCCTACTGTTGGCCGGACAAATTTTCCCGTCAACACTGTGTCAACCTCATTAAAAAATGAATCAGTAGGTAGATTGTAGAGAGTAGATTAATAGATTAGAAATAAGTAGTTTCTAAGGATGGTTCCTGTTACTGATTCAACCTCGTAAAAAAATGAATCAGGAAAGAGGAAAGTTCCTTTTACTGTGTCAACCTCGTTAAAAAATGAAACACGTTGCCATGAGCATAGTTCTTTTCCTGTGTCAAGCTCGTTAAAAAATGAAACAAATCCTCCCCTAATTGAGTCGAGTCTTTGACTAGTCTCATAAATGTTAAGTCATATATTTAGGTTAGTTATTTCAGTTTTTTGCATAATTTTCTTACAGTTTTAGGTTGGGTCTTTCATATGATCTCGTAAATGAACCTTCATTCCATTCAGCTATTAATTACTAGCAGTGTACTTAGTTGAATGAAATGAAGCTGGGGGGGCATGCGCTCTAGCAGTTATGCTTAGGGGGCATCAAGCATAGTTTTCTCTCTATTTCAAGCTTGTGTAAAAATGAAACCACTCTAAAGCATAGTTTTTCTCTGTTTCAAGCTTTTGTAAAAATGAAACCTATCTTGAGTCAATATCGGTTATTTTCAAGACTCATTAAAATCATGAAAATCCCGAGATTATTTTGCTATCTTTCATTCTCTTAAAACACATGAAAATGCAGAGTTCTTTCCGTCTTTTCCTGCTTGTTAATTAAATTGAAAGTCGGCCACAGGAGTACACTTTTATCCCTTTTTCAAATTCGTTAAAACTTACAAAAAAGAGAAAACCATGAGTAAATTTTTATCCCTTTTTTCAAACTCGTTAAAACTTACGAAAAAAGTGAAATCTTGAGTTCTCTTTTAAGCCCTTTTCAGACTCTTAAAAAATAAAAAGATTGCCGAGTACTTGACTATTCGAACTCGTTAAATTAAATGAATCATCGTCCCTTCAATATAAGTTTACCCCTTTCACGGACTGAAATGGACTATTTACGAAAAAGGTATAGTTGCCTAATTACGGTCAATAGAGTTCTCTCCCGCATTTTTTTATCCTTTTTCGGGCTCGAGAGACTAAATTTACGAAAAATTACACCCACAGAGTTTTCTTAAGTTTTTCTTCTGACTCCCTAAAATTGAAAAAAACCGAGTTTCTCCTATACTGGACTCGTTAAAATTTAACAGTAAAGAACCTATTCAAATTTTAAGCAGGAACAAACCACTCCTTCTTAGGGTTCAAATCTTAAACTAAGTTGGACTCATCCGAAGGATGAGCTTATAAACAAGCAAATGTTATCCTCCTCAAGCTTGTCAAAAATAAAGAGGTACTTGCCAAAAATGTGGGGGAAAAGAGAGAAAAATGACCCTGTTTGTTACATTTTGATTATTTGGAAAACCGTTAACCACTCTTGAACATGACACTTTTGTTCACCTGGGTTGGGAAAATCCTTTGCCTAACAGTTAATCAACCCATATTGAAAGTCTTCAGCCGGTTTCTGGGTATTAGCTTTGGGTCAATTGTCACCAAACCATCTGTAGTGTTGTTATGTTTTCAAGAGGACAGTTCAAACAAACCATTCATCTGCAAAATATTTGTCTTCCATTTTGACCATCCCTTAGTCAGTCCTTGCCAATATATTTCTTCAAAACTTGATCTATGATATCGTGTTGTGGGCTTGCCTATGACAGATCACTTTCTATCGACGACAGCTCATTATCTAGGAAGTTGATCTAGAAATCGTTAGTACCTTGGAATCTGCATGCCTCAATGGTAGGTTTCTCGCCTTCGACGACAGGTTGCATCATTGACCTTCGATCGAATGATTCCGTGACATGTTCGACTTCAGCTCATTCATTCGCATTTCATGAATTGTACTGAGTACTTTGAGGACCATTGACATTACTGGTGGTTACTCTCACACTTTTTAACAGCTTACATCATTGACTAGTAATCAAGTGGTTTCTACCATGTTCAACTTCGACACATTTATTCACATGGATAGAATCGTACTGGTTTGAGAAATGGAAATCAAGACCCTGGATCTAGTTTCTACCATCCAGGCTGCGAGGAATTTTTTTATTCATTTATACAGTGGACTATTCATAAAAAAGTGTTTGCGTCCATACTGTGTATACACACATCTATACTGTTGATGTATTGAAAATCATTCATGTATCAGAACAGTTTAAATCAGTTTTCTAGTTAGTTTTGATCTGAGTATGGGAATGCCTACCTCAGTGATGATATGATTACATATATACATTTTGCATTAAATGTTTTTACAGGTTTCGACTGGGGTGTCCACAGGATGATCCTTGAAATGATAAAGTACTTCACTCTTCATATATGGCAGACTTCATTTTCATCTATTCCAGACTTCGCACTTTAGGGGGCAATCTGTTGCACTAAAAACTGTGACCTTGACATTCTGCTGACTGTATGAGCTCATTTACAGTCATACTTACCTCCTCTACAAGTCTTACAACCTTTACTCCTCATGTCAAGCCTTAAAACAGGAGAAAAAACCCTAAAAACTCAAAAACCCTAGGGTAAGCAGGTAATGTGAGGCTTACATGCGTTCCTAGCTAGGGTACGCAGGTAATGTGAAGCAAAATTGCGTTCCAGAACACAGTTTCTCTATGTAATGCCTGCATACCCCCTTCAAAGTCAAAAGGGCAAGAAACCAAAGTAAAAAATTTATTTTTTGGTCAATTATAGAAGATTTTGGGTGAGATTTTTTGAGGATGAGTACGCTCTAATAAGGTTCATGCATCCCACACCTTAAGGAGCTAACCCCTTGATGTGAGGATCATATCCCTTTAAAGGAGGATTCTATCCCTTCTTAGGTGGAACCCTAACCTCCTCATATGCTCTATAAAAAGAGGCATTGGGTAGCCTCAAAGGGATTTCAAGATTTATGTGTGATTGAGTTGAAGTGCTGTTGAGATTTAGACTTCTTTCTGCTGAGCTTTTGAGAGGAAAGATCACATACCTCTATGTGCTCCTGGAGGAAGAGTGCAAGACTTATCAAAGTAGAGGAGACTCCTACTTTGGACCCCGGGAAGGCCTGTTCAACATCAAGACTAAGGTTGTAAGGTTCTTCTGTTATTTTAAGATTAATACAATCAAGTTTTGTTTTTCTCAATAAATTGTCGTTCGATTGTTTATTTCAATAAGCTGTCGTTTGATCGTTTATTTCATAGATTCCTTGATTACTATGATAGGTATTTTTTATAATTATTTATTATACAGGTGCTATTTAATATTTTCTTGTTTGTGATTGCAGGTCGACAAAAGACAACACTTTGTTGCGACAAAAGACGACACTTTGTTTCGATGAAAGACGGCACTTTCTTGCGACGAAAGAACTCTTGTTGCGACAGAAGGATTATTGTTGCGACGAAAGAATTATTGTTGCGATGAAAGAACTCTTGTTGTGATGGAAGGATTATTGATGCGACGGAAGCACTACAACCACAAATAAGCATTTGGATCTAAGGTAGGATCGACACCTTCATATCATTTATTTGTAAAACGAATATATTTGGAGAGAGATTAACTTAGTTGTTCGTTTGTTGCTAGATTATCTTCTGACACTAGGGAGATCGATCATGTCCGCAAGATCGATTTATCCAGCCAACATGCACTCCTTGGAATAAATGTCTATTGCTAAAGTTCAAAACCTCTCTGCTCATATAAAAGACCCAACCCCACCTATCATTACAGTGCAGCTCCTGAACTAATCTCAACCATTCACATTCAACCTCAAGATCCAATGGTCGACATTCAATATCACGCATAATAGATGCACGTTCCTCCAAATGCAAAAGCTGTGTGAAATGGGTGGTTTCCCATTAACCTCTCTCCTCCACGTGGTATTTATTCATTGGATCGCATGGGTTGATTTCAATACAGCTTACCACCTAATAGCCACGCGATAAAAACTCATGGTTTTAATCCATTCAAACTCTGAAACTGCCCTCCTACCTAATGCAACTTACATTCAATGCCAAATTAATATGCCTGGAATGCATAATAAACCTTTGTAAAATAATTTCATTCATCAAATATTTTTGTGCTTTAAACCTAAACGCTCAACAAAGTTTCCCCGACTGTAAAAACATAGTTTTTAAGCCACTTTCCGCCCTTATTTACACCTGAAGCTTGCAAACATTTGCCCAGTAAACCTTTGAAGATTTCTAAGTAGTTGTGTAGTGCTCCAAACAAGCTATTGAAGCCTTCAATTCAGCAAAGAACCTCAGAAACCTTTCTAGAAACCGATACCTACATTACAACAGGTATTTTTCTAGAATTTTCAAACCTGCAATCAAGTTGAAAACCCCATTTTAAAAGAAAGAAAACACATTTAAGTTAATAAATTGATTATGTAAACTGCCAAAAAGTCCCAAAAACAAGCCAAAATCTGGCAAATTTTTCCCAAAAACCCTGTTTCTCAGATGCGCACCATTTCTGGAGAAATTGAAGAGTTTACACAGTTTATTAGTCTATTTTAAGCTCTGAGATAAGCCAGAAAGCCTCTGCAGGTACCCTAAACCCTCTGTGATCCTTTAAAAGGGTTTTCATCCCTATTCCCATTAAAAATACTTAGAAAACCCCTATTTTTTATTTCAAGCCAATTCTAAAAACCTCCAAATCTCTTTGATAGGCCTAATTGAACAAGAAAAGCCCATACTTTTCCAAATTTGCCAAATTAAGCCTCTGCTAAAATAAAATTACTTCTACAAATTTTTTAAACCTATAGAAGCTGATCAAAATGCCTAAAAAATAGAGTGCGAGCAAGCCTGAAGGTTCTAAAGCACCTAAACCAACCCCTGTCATGACTTCAAACACTGCTATTGTTGGCTACAACCACCTATTATTGATATTGAACACATTCCCCTTGTTGATACTGATTATAAAATAGTTGATCCCATTGTTGAATTCAACCTGTTATATATCCATAATTGGTGCTATGAGAAATCTTTAGATGATCAAGAAGAAGTCCATATTTGGGAATCCAATTTTCCCAAATATGTAGTCCCTTTGACTCACCCTTGTTAGGAGATTATTATATTGTGTCAGCAATACTATATTCCTGAATAAAGAGCTATTGTGAATGCCAGTAAAGAAGTCCTATTTACCATCATTGTAGAGTCAATTAACCAAATGTTGCAGCTTCAACCCGATCCCCAAGCAGTCCCCATATCTATTGATGCCCTCACTAAGTTATACATTGGCCTAGATTTTCCTAAAAGTTTCATGATTTTTCAGAGTTTTATGCCTCTACATGTAGAAATTCCCAAGTTAAATCCTCCATATTCTATTGCTAAATTCCCTGAACGATCAAGACATGTAATTTCCATGCTCTCTTTGAAACTTGGATATTCCAGTAATGAGCACACTGATGAATCCATCTTGGGATTCTTGTCCACCTTTTCTTTAGGTCAACCACCTTCAGTAATATTTGATTATGTTGGTTTCATTGCCGATAGTATTCATTATCAATTGACAAATTTGCAAATAGAGGGAGTGTTTAGATATACCTCCTATCTTTTCCATATGTTCTTATACTTCAAATCAGATAATTTTCCTATCACTCTTCAAAAACTTGTCATAGAGGCAAATCCTCTACCTGTCATATTTTGGACATCATTGCTCAGAAAATAATGTACAAATTTCAGTTATTTAGAGTTTTTAGAGTTATCTTTACATCCAGTGATCACCATGTTGACCAAGACAGGGCAGCCTAGAATAAGTGAGGAAATGAAGAAGATATTGCAGTTATCATAGCAGAGTAAGGTTGGTGAATGGTATTTATATGAGAAATATACTGAAATCAAAGTTTTTGGGACAAACTTGTTACCTTACAAGTTATCCAAACATCCTTCAATGAGGATCTTTGCCTTGGAGTATCTCAGGCAGATCCTAAATTCTGATTCAATCAATTTCATGGCAGCCAAGAAGAAGACCCAATTCAAACTTGAAAAACAAATTGGGTCATTCATATGCAATCACAAGGATGCTAAATTTGAGGAGAGTTTCCCTTGGAACTATGATCCACAAGGGATATTGAGCAAGCTAAGGGTAAAATTCAAATTAACAGCCTTTATACATGAATCTAAACCAAAAATAGAAAAGTTTGCCAATCAGCTTGAATGGATTGAAAACACATTAATAGATGTAATAAGCAAAGGTAATACTAGTCATACCTTAGAGACTGCAAATCAACCAGAGAATTCCATCAAAAGAATAAGGGATGAAGGAGCCTATGTGGCAGAGACTACAACAGAAACAAAGTTCAAGATCATTTATAATAAAAGGCCAAAATTAGATACAGTGGGTAAAGGAAAAGTTACAATAGATGTTGAAGAAACAGAGCCTTTAAATACCAACACAGGTTTTCCAGAGACAAATGTAGCTACTGTAATTATCAATGAGCGATTTTAGAATGAAGAAATCAATAATGAAGACACACAACTGATGGAAATACAGCAAAGCATGGAGGCTTCTTCCTCACATTCAGCTGAGGAAAATGATTTGGATATTAAAGATAAATATAAGCAGATCAAGTTTAAGAATGAGGAAATCAAAACTGAAATTTATTCTTAGTTCTTGAAACAAAAGCCAGGTAATCAAAACAGATTCCTATCAGCATTTGATTACTCAAGTAAAAAATTGATTATGTCAATATTACAACCCATAGTATCAATGCCAAAGACAGTTGTTGACTATAAGAAGGTTGGTCTAGAAGTAGCTACAGACAGTATTCATGAATTATATCAAATAGAGTTTCATACGAAAATCTCTGAGATGTTATATTCCACAGTTACAACAAAAGATATGAGTGCTCATAAGCTACAAAATACTATCTCCAATATTCAAGATCAAATGAAGATGGACAAAGCTTCATTATATGCCAAGGATCTAAGGACAAAAGCCTTAGAAGAATTAGTATTACAGGTATGATAATGATCCTACAAACATTAAAGCAACAGAAGCATTGGTAAAAAGGAAAAATGAGGATATAGCAGCTTTGAGGAAACAGCTCAAGCTTCCTCGAAGTGAGCATCCTCAAACAAAAGAATTTTTACAGGAACAAAAGGAAAAATATGAAATTATGAGTTTAATTCTTCAGTTGACAACTCAGATTAAGGAAATGGAAATACAGATGGACCAACTTGTCCAAGAAAATGAGACATTAAAAGAACCAATAATTCCTACAGTCATCCCAGTTATCACTGCAGCAATGCCTTCCACTTTAGGAGAAAATTTGGCGCCCAAAGAACCACTGGCCACTGTAGTGCCAGTGACTTCTTCCATTACATCAGCTAGTGAATTATCTACCATAGCAGTACAGCCTACAGATGATGCCAGCAAGATAGTAAAAGAAATGGAAGAAATGTCTTTGAAGACAAATGAGATTAACAGATTGACAAAAATGGTTGAAAATATTGAAGAGTCAACTAAATTAGCTCAAGTAAATTCTAAGACACATGAACAAAATGCCAACAGACTGAGTGAAGAGCTAAAGAAGTTGAAAAAAGAATTAACTCTCAAGGATCAGATATCATACATAAAAAATTACCTATGGAATAATGTTATTGAAGCCATCCATGATCTATGGCCTTCAATTCAAGTAATGTTTTAGCAAAGAAAGTTATTTTTGGCAGCCCAAGCATAAATCCAAAAGACTCAAACTGATTTGGTTGACAAACCTGAACAAGAAATAAGGCTAATCAATTTCCTTAACAGCAAGAATAGACAGGAGTTGGAAGAACTCAAAATAACAAACAGAACAACAACTATCCTAGAAATGAGGAAAGTCACAACAAAGAGAAATTTGATGAGGCAGCTTGAAAAAAAATGTGAAGTTATGAATATTGTCATAACTATATTTATGGTTAAGTTCACCAATTTGATGCAAAAAGGACTTCGTGATATCATGGTTATTAATGATAAATTGATGCCTCAAAATTATTATGACAAGAAGATAAGAGAATATGCCAAGGAACAGGTAAATAAGCCAACAGGTCAAGCCATCCCCACAGGAAAAGTGTTACTGAAGAGTTTTGAAGATTTATTCTACTTATAGTATGAGATCAGGAACTTATTGGTCATCAAGCCCACCTTTTCTAGATATACAGAAGCTGATGAGAACTTTATGAAATTAAAGAATATTCAAATTCCTAAAAATGAGGATTGGCAAGCTCTTATAGATTTACTATGAAGGATAAAAACAAGAAAATAAAAAGAAGACAAAAAAATAATTTTCAGAATGACAGTTAATACAAATTTTATTTACAGCAGTAAACAGTTTTGACTAAAGGTTAAAAGGGTATCAGTTAAAGAGTATCAGTGAATAAAAAGTATCTCAGAAAGAGTGTTAGACAAGGCAAGTCAGATTTCAGAAAATATCTAAAGGCCAGCTAGGAGGACACCAAGGCAACCAGTTGCTTTATCCTCAAAATTGTTTTTATTTCTTATGGATAAAATAGGACAACTTCCTTGTTGATTTGTTAAGCAACTATCTCTATTTTTATTGTAAAGATATTTTATTTTCCTAAGTTAATTCCTAGAAGTCATCTAGGATATTTTGTAAAACATTATATATAAATACTTCATCTTTAGAATTATTTGGTGTGGAATAAAATTGTTGGGATTGTTATAGTCATTTCTTCTTGGACTTTAAAGCTTTTGTTTGTCAAAACTTCGAGTAGCAGGCTGGATCAAAGCAAATTGGTATCATACCTCAGGATTCTTGTGATGAGCTATTTGGAGTGAAGTATTTTCTTCACTTGTCATTGTTTATTTTCTTTGTTACATGCATCCATTTATGTTTATGCTAAATCTGAATGTATAACTACGAATACTACTACAGGATATGTTAATAGCATCTTGCTTTTAACTAGTTATCATTTATATGTTTTCCTCTGATTTCCACTGTAGGGAATTCTTAATTGATCCCTCTCTCGTTTGACCTCTCCTACTAATTCCCTTTTCCGGATTTAAGGATTCTTAAGTGCCCTTTATCCCGATCATACCACCTCACAAAAACAACTTTCCAAGATCTCCAAGGGTTATCTATCTTGCTCTAAATAAATTTGACCTTTTTGCCACCTGATCCTAGTCCTGTTAGCTTGATCTTGACTCCATAGCCCAATGGACAAATAGATTTCCCACTATCCATCCTTTCAAGTGATTTTTCCAACCAAATCTATCAAAACAAAACCAAAACTGTACTTTCATAACTAGCCTAATATTCACAAATTAAAACAAAGTTAAACTTTAAAGAGAGAGCCTTCTTTGAACCCTAGGAAGGCTAGATCCTAGAGTTTGAAGTTGGTTTGTGGTTACCTCTAGAATTCTTTGACTTAAAACCAAAATTACACAACTTAAGAATTACTAGTGTGATAACAGGACCCAAACCCTCCCAACATAGTTGATGACCCAGAGAAGATTTTGTGGCAAACTTATACATCTAGAAACTTAACCACTGTTAGGACCATTCATAAAGCAAGCTATGTACCTGAACATCTTACAGCTTTGCAAGATCACCAGTTTGACTTGCACCATACAAAGAACCTTTTCAGAACCAAGTCACAAATTGATATTGACCATACTAACCTTGAGCCCATAGATTTTCAACAAAGTTCTAGTAGAGAAGTCTCTCCTTCCACACCACCTGACTTTCAGCTTCTCCATCACTTCAACCCTTTCCATACCAAATCTGCTCAAAATTAATTTGCCGGTCCAAGTACTTCCGCCACACCCATCCATACCACCATCGTGCAAACCACTCCACTTCATCATACACCTCCTTTCACAAACCCTCCTCTTGTAAATCCTCCATTAGCTCCCATCATGGCATCTTGGTATGCCCCCTTAGCTTTACCTCAACCTCTAGTGCCTTTTCCAAATGACTACCAATCCAAGATCCCTCATTCCACAAGAGTTGAGTCTATCACTGCCCAATGTCATGTAGATAGGATAAATGATTCCTTTGATTACATGTAAATAGAAGAAGAAACCATTAAAATGAGGATCTTTGCACAAAGCTTAGGATGAGAGGCCAAAAAATGGTTCAAAGCATTAACTCCTAACACAATACATGATCTCCCTTCTCTCTACCAGACTTTCTTAAACAAGTGGGAAATCAAGAAAAATCCCCCCCAAATCCTTTCTGAATATAAAAATCTTAAGAGGAATGTAGGGGAAAGTGTACAAGATTATTGCACCAGGTTTAAAAATGTCTATGATACCCTCCCACCTCACATGAAACCCCCACAAGGCCTAGCACTAGTGAAATTTCCTGAAGGCTTTGATTCGGACATGACATTCCAATTGAGAGAGAGAGACCCCAAAAATTTAGAAGAAATGCAAAGTGAAACTATCCGTGTAGAGGTCAACTTGATTGAAAAGAGAGCTACGATGAGATCAGAAAAAAGAGTGACCTACAAATATGAAACCATGCCCTCAACCTCCTCATCCGATACCAAAATGGACAGCCTAATGAGAACCATGGAGAGAATGATAGAAAGGATAAACTTAAATGAAAGAATTATTTCAGCTTTGAAGGAGAGACTGCCAAAATCAAGATAACTATGCCTCTCGCTGAACTGGTTACTCAAAAACTATATAGGTCCCAAGTTTTGAAGGTCCTGAACATAGGAAATGATGCCGACACTTTACACTTGGCTGATGA
This sequence comes from Pinus albicaulis, assembly GCA_034641835.2. Classification (NCBI taxonomy): domain Eukaryota; kingdom Viridiplantae; phylum Streptophyta; class Pinopsida; order Pinales; family Pinaceae; genus Pinus; species Pinus albicaulis. Next base: position 1,505,419,490 of record CM076570.1, on the reverse strand, counting down.
CACACCTGAATTGTTGTTTGGACCCAAAATAGAAGGAAAATATCAAGAAGGCACCATTCCCCCTTTCTATATGAGCCTAAACATACATGACAAAATATTACATAATGCCATGCTAGATTTTCGTGCCTCTCACAATCTCATGCCAAAAGTTGTGTTGAAGAGGATTAGGCCTAGAAATAACTAAACCTTACAAAGACTTGTACTCCTTCGATTCGAGTAGGGTCAAGTGTTTGGGCCTGATCAAGGATCTTTGTGTTAACCTTGCACAAGTGCCTACTAAGAATCTAGTCATGGACATAGTAGTGGCAGATATTCCCCCCAAGTATGGCATGCTTTAATCCAGATCTTGGGGAGCCAAGCTTTGGGGGAACCTTCAACTAGACATGTCATATGCTACCATCCTTGTTTTTAACCAAACAAGGAGATTATACTAAGAGTCATACATGAAATATATGGTTAGTAGTCAAGCAAGGCCAGAAAATTCAACTCTTTATTCCATACATTCAGATCTTGATTCTTTTATTTTACATATTGAAGGAGACATTGATGAGCAGGTATATGAAGTTGAAACACATCTAGACATACTACAACAGTCAAACCAATCTCTTCATGGAGATCTCAACAGTTAAAACTCTAGCAGCCCTGAACAACCATATGATGATAAAACTAGACTTGATTTTCTGCAAACTGAAAATGAAATTTCAAAACCAAAAATTAGTTTAGGATATGAATCAGGTTTCTTAAATGAAGGAAAAACCTCAAAAACACAGCTTTTCCCTTTTTCCAATCCAGAAGTGTTGAAATACCCTCACAAAACAAAAAACTTTGGGAATCTGGATCAAAAGAGTCTTATGTTTTTGCCTTGCATAGATACCTCATCATCAGAGATTTTTGTCCCTTTAAAAGAATTTTTGACTCTCACAAATGTTGCTATTGACCCTAAAGAAGTATATACTGGAACTGATATAGAGGAGTATAATGTAGACAGCCTAGGAAGGCCCAAAATGATTAAGTTGTCCAGAACCTTGTCATTACACACAAAACTAAAATACATAAGTTTATGCAAGAAGTTTCATGATGGTTTTGTATATAGGAATGAAAGCTTAAAGCCTTGTGACATAGACATTGTTCCTAAGAGGTCTCCTTCCAAGAAAAACAATGAAACCTTTGGACAAATGGTGTCACTAACAAAGAAATCCAAAGGATGCAGACTGTGTATACACTTTAGGCACCTAGGCAAAACCTCCCTGAAATACAAAAACCATTTTCCCAAGATAAATCATCCTATGACAAGGGTAGGCTTTTCTAACAAGATGACATTGCACGATAGTGTTTCAGGTTACCATCAAATGATACCACTTCAGATCAATCAGCATAAAGACATTTTCAAAGTTCCTTGGGACAACTAAATGTTTGACACCTTCCAAAGAGCCATGGCTCCTGTTTTCAACTTTTTATCCATGGTATACATTGATGACATCCTCATTTGTTTTGAAGCTGATAAAGAACACCTTTTCCACCTAAGGAGGACCTTTGACAGAAACAAATTTGGGAAGAAAGACTCAAGGAATAAATACCAAGGAGAACATGGATTATTTGAATTTTTTTGGAAAAATCCTTGTACCATGTTTTCAAATGGAGGTAACTATGATTTTTGTTTACAAGAGCTGAACGGACAAAGAATGTTAGGAGATCCTTTTGAGGACAGGATGCTCAAGTAACACTGCTATAAAAAACCCTTAGTATAAAATTCTCATTCATTGTACATAAACATTGCATGAGAAAATCACAAAAAAACACAAAAACATAGAAAGAATGAAAAAGAGGGTAGGTTTGAAAAGAGATATAGCCCCATACCCAAAAAATAGTACTGCTGAAAGTGTGCAAGCTTAAATTCCACTACTAGTTCATAAAGAAGTCTTGTTCAGTCATCTAGCCTAATCATGGTTGAACATGTTTTCAATTTATTATTGATAAGTTAGTGAAAGATACCTGGTCAAATCATTCAAACTTGACTTGTCAAAAGATAGATTAGGAAAGAAAGATACTGGTTCCACATGCTTAAAACAGAACCAAGGAGAAAAATGGGGATGAATAGCAAATGATATATCAAAACCCTTATTTTTCTAGTATTGTTGTAAAAAAATAATGTTTGTGTGTAGCTTGTTCTAATGCCACAACTCATGGTAAGTTAGATTTCCTAATCCTGATTTAACCATGCTTTCAATTTCATGTTTATAGATTATAGAATGAAGTCTGTCATATAGCCTAATCCTGATAGTCAGTTAGTCTAGGTAGAAAATAAAAAGATTTCATTAGCATAATCTGAACTCTTGGAAGAAATAAGATAGAAATAGATAGTTTGTTTTTCTTTTAATACAAAAAGAATGACAAGGGTTTGCTAGTTCAAGTGCACCCAAGGAAGAAAAAATGTTAGGAAAACAGGATGGGTAGGTAAATATGAAGTTGAGATAATCATGTCTTTCATCAACTTCAAAGCAAGCATCAACAAGTGAAAAGAGGTAAAAATCTTCCCAATGGATGAGGCATTAGTCTCCATTAAGGCAGAGATCTAAAGTTCTGGACACTTCCTGAAAAGGAGTTGCCCTCCGCAAGTGGAGCCACTATTAGTCATCAGTAATATTTGCTTCTATGGATAGCTAAATATTTATCCTAAAATTCTAGAAAAAAATTTCATAAACATTGTGAGTTCTATAAATCTCACTGCCATCATTATCCTTAGGATAAATTTTTCACTATTTCATCATCCCATCATGTCAAGCTCATATCACCAATCCCAGAAGACCCATCATGGGCTCATGTCACTCATTTTTTCTATGTTTTGTCACCTTTGGCCTCAATCCTCTTTTTTTTTTTTTACCTAACCCCTCCACTGATACTTAGGACCACCAATCAACCAGCTCTCTTTTATCTCCAAAAATACCTCAATAATTGATGGTCTCAAAACTATCTCTATAGGCTCTTTAGATAAATCAAGTATATTGGATTTTGGATCTTCAATACATCAGTTTGTACAAAACTTTGTTTTACACCTAAGGATCCCAAATCAAGTTTTCAAGCAAAGGCCAAGTCCAAATAACTTTCCACTAGGTTACCTAGGGTTTCATAGGTCATAGGGTTGATTTGGTGTTCTAAAAACCTCGATTTTTCCTGTGTAAATAGACTTCATTCAAAGAAGAAGAAGGTCAAGTAACTTTGTCCAAAACTGATCAAAAACCCTTCAAGAAAGGCCTCCTTGGCCAAAGCACAAATTTTGCAAGAGACAGCTGCCCTTGCTCACATTTCTGCAAAAAATTATCAAGATGGCCATCAACATAAGAAGAGGTAAGGTAATAGGGTGAATCATCACAATAATAAATCCACAGCAAGGAAAAGGCAACAGGCCTATGTACAATGAGATTCAAGGTTTTTGGGATTGGTTGACAAAACAGTGTTGCCAAGCAAGGAAACATCACAAAGACCACCAAGACAGAAGGCACATCAACACAACCAAGGACACATTGAATATTTTCAGAAATCATGAATGAATAAGGGAAAAAGGTGAGGGGAACTGAACATAAATGAATGAACTTGAAAGGGCTATAGAGAACTTAGAAGACAACGCTACTTATTCTTCTCTAACAGCCCTAAAACCTAAGAGTTTGGAAAGATAGACAAAACAAGTCAAATGAAGATGATAAGTCCTCCTTCATAACTATAGAAGGCATTCAAAGGATGTCGAAGGTGTTCTCTAGGGTTTGTCAAAACAACACTTCTTCACCTACACCAAAGGGAGAAATGGTAAAGAATATCAGTGTGATGGAGCCAGGCTTCCCAATATAGTAAAATGTCTTTAAAATGATCAAAGGAAGGCAAGCATGAGATAAAGTGCCAAAGGAGAAAATCATGCTGAGCATAAGTTCACTGTTGAGAAAATGAGGTGTCAAACTCCAAAAGCAACTAAGAAGACCAAAGGAAAATGTGTTGTAGCCACCTGCAAAAAATCAGAAGTGGCCAAGGAAGCACATGGCATGGTATGATTTACTTAAAACTTTTTGTCAAAATAAATATGTTACTGCCTAAAAAATCAGTAAGGAGGTAAAAAGACATGTTTTAGGTCACCTGCAAACCAAAAATGCCAAAGGGGATAAGAATAGTGTTTTCAGCTTGTCAAATGCATTCCAAAAATAGTTTGAACAGTGCCCAGACTTTCAAAAGATAAAAAAGGATAAAGAGGACATTTGCATCCCCTCATCCAGCCATCACCACAAAAGAAGAAAAGATGCCTTGAAAAAGCCTTCAAAAACCCCTACAAAAGATATAAGGGTAATAGTCAAATGAAAAAAAGGTTGAAAACATAGTAAAAAAGGGTTTATAAGTTTGATTTATTTTTCTCAAAAGGTATAAAGGTTTCTCAGTTTTCATTTCAAACTGATTTATCACTTGGTGGAGAGAAATAAGCTTCAGGAGATAACACAGAGTTTTCTGAATGTTTCTGGGAAAGGTTTTTCTGGCGCTGCACAAATCAGTGGCGCTATGAAAATGCAAGCTGGTGTTACGCTAATCCGTCCTCTGTACGTTCAAAATAACAAAGCACTGTGCTAATCATGGGTGGAACTGCACAAATGCAAGCTCGACTTGCCCGGAGATCGACAATAGTACAAGCACTCAGCGCTACGCTAACAGGCTGACCCGACAACTCGGGTAGGGCGCTGCACAAACACAGAGAACCTCCAAAGAATAAAAAGCTTGCCTCAAGGTCAAATTTTTGTCCTCCATTTCATCTCCAAAGGTTCACAAAAGGCTACCACTGGTAGGTGGCACTCCCTCCTTATCCCCAAGCAATTTTCCAAATTTATTTTAGTCTTTTGTGGCTTTAAAGTTAAAACCCTAAGTGGGTAAACCCTAGGTCTTGCATGCAAATGAGCCTTTGCTTTTGAACCTCCTTGAAACTAGTTTGATGTCATGTGAGGGTAGGTGAGTTAGGGTGGCTACAATATACTTTTGAGAAAGGCCTCCTTAGGCTCCAAAGCTACTCAATCCTAAGAACCCTAGCCTCCACATCCCTCATTCACTACAAAGTTGACTTCATAATCATCTTCATCTTGTTTCACCAAGCCCTAGATTGTCAACCAACATCTCCTATCATTATTTCAGGAGCTGAAAATAGAAGTAGCAGTGAAAGTGTTCAAAGGCATTTGAGACCAAAGCATAAGGGAGGGAAAGTCAATAGATTGGAACCTCAAAGCACAGTGGCCATCACCTCCTCTCCTAGGATCCTGTCATGTTTTCAATTTTGTGAGAAGTTCAAACAAGTGAAGAGCCACCCTAAGCTTACGAGGCTCCTAATTCTCAACTTACACAACAAGCACTCAAGCCTTGCAGGAGTGGATTTTGAGATCTCAGCAGGGGCCATCTCTCATGCCACAGGTATCCATGCTATGGGTGAAAAATGGTTTAAGAAGATAAAATTGGACAAATAATTTTTAGAGCCCTTTACCAAAACAAGGTATAGAGGAGGCAGCAAGATAGTTTTCCATTTCTCACACCTCAAACACATATTTTCATCCTTAATGATGGTTATCATGAAGTACTTCACCTATGAGGGGAGATACTCCAAGCTCTATTCCTACCATTTCAGACTCCTCATGCATTTCACAGGGGTTAAGATGCTCAAATCTCCCTACTATCTCTATAGGAGCATTGAGAAGATGTCTTCTATTGTCCAGAGGAGGAATAACTCTTAACAAATTCATAGCTTGTTCCACCATTCCTTGATCAAGATGGTGATATTACATAAGTTGGAGAAATTGGGTATCCCTTGGGATGTGTTCATAGCCCATGAAGTTTTCACAAGCCCACAACCTCCTCATCAACCAAATCATCCCTCCTCATCTGCACGAGTACCCTCACTATAGGCAAACCTCCCTTCCTCTCCTTCTCTTGACGCATCAAGTGAAGAAGGAAGTGGAAATGAACAATCACATGAAGATCGGGGTGAAGGTGATGATAAATCAGTCCACAATGAAGATGATTTTGATGATAATGTTGAAAACCAAGAGAATCATGTTGAGACAGAGTACATGGAAGCAAATGATGAACTTGAGGATGAGCCAACAGATAGTGAGAAAGAGGTAGAAGACATGGAGACAGATGAAGAAAATAATGATGAAGAAGAGGGCAGTGAACATGGCAATGATGAAAATAGGAGCAGTGATCATGACAGTGAGCAAAATCATGATGAAGACAGTGACAATATGGAAGAAGATGATGAACATGAAGAAGTAGCAGATGATGAAGAGGGGATAAAAGGACATGAAGAGGAAAATGATGAGGCAGAAGCATAATTTGAAGAAGAGGACAATGACAAAGAGGATGACATTGATGGAGCAGGCAGTGAGAGACAAGAAAACAAAGGAGATAGTCATGACTGTCATGACACCAATCAACCTCCTAGTGATAATAAAAATGATAACAGTGCAAGGGATGATGAAGGAAAAGACCTTGGTGATGAACAAAACCAAGATGAAGCAAGTGCAGGGGCTGATAGTCCAAATGAAGACCAAAGCTACAGCGCAAAAGGTAGTAAAGAAGGTAATTATGATGATGGTGTTGAAGTTCAAGAAGGCAGTGATCAAACAGAGCATGGGATGACTAATAAGGATCATAGTAAATATGAAGAAGCTAATGACAACACCAAGGGTCATAGCCATAACAAAAATACTACCAAAATGACCATCACTCCTGTTTCAAACACCTACAAACGAGGGTCAAGGCATGTGTTTTCTACCTCCAAAGGGCAAGGGACCATGCCATCCACCTCAGCTCAGAAAATTTACAAAGGTAACCAACAGGTAAAGGTAGAAGAGGGGGACCCTGAAATAGAAAGGGAGTTTGAACTTATCCATATAGACAGTGATGAAGAAAATGAAACAATAATTTAAAACTCCCTCCTCCAAGAAAAGAATGTACAAATAAAAGACCTAGAAGCTGAGTTGGAGAGTGAAAAGGATGCAATCCACTTCTATCAGATGGAAAACAAGAAAATGAGTGCCCAGCAAGCCATCTATGAGGCTAGAGCACTCAAAGCCTGGAAAGAAGCCCAAAGAGCACAAATTAAACTAGAAGAATACATAGGCCCATATGAAGAAAGTGAAGGTGAAGAGGAACAGCCTAGGAAGAGGCCAAAAACCATAGGGTTAAGGAAAGCATTGGAAAAACAGAAGGAAGAGGAATCAGCCCTAGCAGAGAAATTTTTTCTCAATGAACTCCTTGCCATGGAAATTAAACATGATCAGGAATCATGGCTTGAGAGCGAAAACTTACACCTAGAGGCAAAGATGAAGAAGGAAAATGAAGGCTTATAGCTACAAATAAAGATGACCAAGCATTATGCAAAGAAGAACAAGCTTGTTTGTGCCAAACTGAAGGAAGCCCTCCTTGAAGTCCAAACCCTAAAGGAGACAAAAGAGCATGATAACCTTGTATTTCTTGCTTTATCTTCTCAACGGGTCTCCAAGACCCCTTGAAGAAGATCTCCACCAATTTTGAGCAAAATTGGAAAACTTTTTGTTTTTTGTGATTTTAAAGGCTCATTAGCGCAGCGCCACTGGCGCTACGCTAATACATGGAGCATCCTCAAGAGGAAAACTTAGTATTTTTTTGTTTCTCATCACTAGTACACTTTTCTCACCAAGTTTTAGATGATTTGGAGCAGGTTTGACCCCTCAAAAGGTCAAAAAACCCCTCTTTTTTCACCGTTCTACCACTATTTCAGGCATGGCACTGCGCTAATGTAAGTCTTGGGATTTTGAAATTTTTACTAGGCTACAAGAGTTGGATCAGGAAACTACAAGAATTTTTGGAAATTAGACTCATCAGGTTTTCCAACGAGCCATCACAAAGCCAAATCCGACATCGGGAAGGGGTCCAAAACTTGGTTGCAAAAGAGCATATTTTCTGCTAAAAGTGGTGTTGCGAAATGGACTGTTTAATGTGTTTTTGGCCAAAAGTCAACAAAAAACACTCATTTATTGTAAAATCACATTTTAGTGTTTTTTAAGGCAAATAAATCTAAAATTAGGTGCTAGAAGTTATTTTGGCATTTATTTCATTGGATATTTTGTGCCTTGGGCCTTGCATGGTCTCTTGGGCATTTATGACATTTATGAGTGATTTTGACATTTTCCAGCCCTATGTAGGGTTTTTTCCCTCCTTTTCTGAGTTAAATGGAGCATGAGGGCTTCATTGTAAATTTTGGTATTTGATGAGCTTTGAGATCAATACATGGTTTTTTATGAGCTTGGAGAAGAAATTGGTGTTGTGGAGTTTATGAATGGCTTGCTTGGATTGATGATGGAGAAGCTTGTTTGCAGGATTCCTAATCTTGGTTAATGGTGATGTATTCTTAATTTGTTCATGTTTTATTGTTATCATTATATTTCATCCTTCTTTGTTGTAGTAGAACAGAAAATTATAGGTTGAGAAATGCTCCTTGAAGAACCTTAGTCCTCTTACCTTCTATTGCCTTGTTGTTTTCCTCTATTGGGTCAGCTTAAGGAATTCTTAACTGCTCCTTAGGCCCACCTAAACTTGTTTGTTTCATTAATGGATTAGTATTCTATTTTAAAAATATGTTTCATGGTAATCCCTACTTATTTGATGCTATCTAAACTTTGTCTTGAAACCTCTCTTTGAAGTACTGCTTGCTAGGTTAAGTCAAAGAGGTCTTGTTTTGATCTTGCCCTTTGTCCATGCCCATCAGTTTGCCTCAAAGTTATTTATAGCTTGATTTATGATGTTTAGGAGTTCCCTCTTCATGAATTAAAGTTACTTGTGATCTTAAATGTTTTCTAAAGCTTGAAGGTGAAATCACTAGAAGTTAAATGAGTTTCTCGCCTTTTATATTTCATTGAAATTGTTTGTCTTGAATGGTTATTGGTTTAAGTATTTTCATTGAGCTTAATGGTTTTCCCTACATCATGCATTATATATTTTTCTTACCAGTGTTTAAGACCTCCTTGTTATAGGTATTTGACAAAGGATTCTTGATTTCCCTTTGCCCCACCTTATTCACCAACTTGATGTCTATCCCACTTCACACATAACCTTAAGGATCCATTAACATTGCTAGATTGGCCCTGTAATGCACTCTGATTCATTATTGAGATACCCATGACTTTCAATGACTCCATAGCCCAATTATTTAAAGACCTCTCACTCCACCTATTCTACATGTTCATCTTATCCAACCAAAACAAACAACAAACCCTACACTTAATAACTAGGCTAAAATCAACCATCTAAAGCAAAAAAGATCACATCCTTTGCATCTAATAGAGAGAGCCCTCTCTGAGTCCAGGAAGGCTAGGTCCTACGACTCCAAAGACTATTCTGATGTTACCCTGTGCATTTTGTCTACCAATCTGCCAAATCACAGGACCCTAACAGGCCAAACACCATTGGGCTGAAGAGGGATTTAGCCCGAGAAAGGGAGAAAGAGGCAAAATTGACAGAGCAACTCACTCCAAGTGAGCTTCCTTCCATAGAGATTAGCAAGGATAGAGGGTCTTGGATAGAGAGAACCAATTTTCACCTAGAGGGTCAACTAGAGAAGGCCAAGAGAGACACTAACATGCAGAGGAAGATGGCAAGACATTATGCCATGAGAAATAGGATTACAAGGGCCAAGCTCAAACAAGCCGATGCAAAGATTCAAGCTCTAAATGAGGCAAAAGAGAAGAAAAAATTGAATATTATTGGATAGGTGTCCCTCCAAGCCTCCAAACCATGATCAACAAAGCAAATTCCAGTTTTGGCACTTTGGTGCAAATTTTGAATTTTTGACAGTTTGGCTTGCAGAAAATTGGGCCAAAAGCGCAGCACCACTGGTGCTATGCTCTTTTTTGGGCCATCCAAATGGGAAAAAATCAAAATTTTCATGTTCCTCATGCCAATTACATCAATCTCAAAAACTTTCAAGAGATTTGGAGCAAAACTAGTCCCTCAAAAAGGGCAAAAACTACCAAAAAATCACCTTTCTGCCCTCTTTTTGGCACTGACACTGTGCGTTTAGTAGTCCTAGGAGAAGTGGTTTTTGACAAGGAAAATCATAACCATTCTAGAAAGTGTAAGCATATTTGGAAAATAGACTCAGAGACCTTTCCAATGAGCCATCATGGAGTTCATTTGGACAGCGGGAAGGCCTCCAAAATTTAGCTGCAAAACAGGCCATTTTCTCAATCTTGGCGTTGTGCATTTGCACTGGCATTGTACCCCTATAACTTGGAGCTATGCCCTTTCCAGGAGTTATTGCAAAATATATTTTGAAGCCTTAAAGTCAAAAAATTTCCAAAATTAGTTCAAATAGTTATGTTAGAAGTTATTTTTGCAATAAATGAGTTTTAGATATTTTTCCTTGGGCCTTGCATGGTCTCAAAGGTCTAAATGTGTAATATCCCAAAATAGGGAAAATAAGCAGTATTGGGAATATCTTAAGATATTCCAATTTTGGACTGCTCAGCAATGCATTCACAGAAAAATGCATTTTCAGAAATGTAAGCCATAGAAATTAAAATCATCACTTGGATCCATTAGATACATCCATCTATCATCTAAATCCAAGAGGATATCAGAAATAAATGAAACTAGGTGAGGTAAACAGACCTCCCACACTAGTGTAGCTGAAAATGACTAAAAATCCCGTACACTACTACTCAGAAATAATGCAGAAAAGAGATTGTGCAGTCTTTTGAGGGTTTTAATTTAGAAAATAGGAGAACAAGTAGATCTACTCACATATTAGTCAATAATGCTTTAAGAACTGAGATCTAGTCTCCTTATACAAAATACAAGAGAACCCGACAAGGGTTTCTTGTCAAACACTCTGCATACAAAATGTGATATTCAGAAATTTACTGAATCACCACTACAACACTGAAGCATCAGAGTGTAGAAGGCCGAAATATGTCTGATCTAATGTAGATCTCTCAAGGGCTTCCTTTCATGAAATGATGAACCTCTCAATCACAAGAAAACACTACAACGGAGCCACTAGACCATGCACTGAAGCTGCCTCCAAAAATAACGCATTCCCTAGCTGGAACAGCATTGGGAATGTTAGGGAAATGTGTGGTCTACTACCACAGATCTGAAATAAGCTCTATACCTCCCCAAATAGGTCTCTCAAGTGAAGGAAACCTTCCTCCAAAGAGAAACAAGCTCAGAAAGAGGGATTCCAATCCCTTCCACTGCTGCACCCTACAACATTGCACAATCACCTGCAGAAACTATGCTGATAAAGTAGGTTGGAGCTTGGCCTGAAAACCTAATGTGGAAGAATGAATGCAAACTCTCCCAAGAGGCTCCTCAAGGAAAGAGGTGGGATTCCCGCTCACGAAAACTCGGTACTAAACAGCACTGCTACCCTGCTAAACAACAAGAGGAAGCAAAAGTTTGAGCAGACAAGAATAATAATCTAAAACCTGAAGAATAATGCTTCCATCCTCTTCCTTAAATAAAAAATGAGTTTTCTTTCCCTTGGCCCCACTCAATTAGGTCATCTCTATCCAAAGATTCATCTCCCTCCAAAACTGCGTTATTCTTTCCTGGATTCCTCCTCCTCCACAACTATGTTGTTGACTTAGTCAAAGTGGAATGAATCAACTTGATATTACCCCTGTTCACACATGAAGGTGTTTTATTAAGCTGGAAATAGTGTCCCCTTTCACACTTGGAGTGTTTTTATTCCTCCTTAGGAGACTTAGGGGTTTTTCTACCTATTTATTCACCAACTAGAGCTGCTGCTAACTCTAATGTTCCATTTAGCTTTGAGGCTAAAATTTGGGAACATTACAGTCCTCCCCTCAAAAATATTTGTGTGTCCTCAAGGAAATGTATAGGGAGAGAAAAATTTCTCCCCTCCTCCTCATGTGGCCTCCCATAAATAGCATCCATCATTGCATCAAGAGTATTTGCAAATAAACTGTCATCCAATGTTTCCTCCCAAGTGTGCAAAACCAAATGGTCTACATCAATCAAAGGGGGAAAGTGTGAATGGAAACCTGCTTGTTGTCTCATGGCCTCCACATAGTAGGAGTGATGACCAACATGGTGAATGAGTGCCTCCCTCACCCATGCTATCATCCAAATGAAATGAGCCATCCTAGGTAGCTCATCAAAATAATCATCAACCCCGGTTTTGTACAATGTGTTGGGGCTGCATGGAGAGATTAGATTTTTCCATCCAAATGGTTTCTCTCTCCATTTATGGTAAACATGGGGCTGCCTCTGTCCTTGGACTGAAATAACATGGCCTCCAAGAATGGCCTAAGCTCCCCCATCAAACAATCCAACCATGAAGTTCCTCCTCAAGTTCTTCAAGTGGTTCCTCCCACAAGACGGAAAAAAGTGTGATGTGGCAATCATGGTCTGCCCATGGTTCCTCCTGAAATGTACAACATGTAAAGTGGGGAGAATCATGCTCCCAATGGGAATCTTCAATCTCAAGCCCACTCTCCAAACAAATCTCCCCATGAACATAAACATATCAGCAATATATGGAAGCAAAGTACAATGACAACAAGTTGCCAAGTGACAACCGGAGAGTGAATCATAGTTCCACTCATGGAACCAATGCAATGTATCCTTTGCCTGCGTCAAAATAAGAAATAACAAGTGCTTCGCCAGCCAATTTTTTGCTGCCATAGTCATCTCATAAGATGAAAACATGAAGTTACAATATGGTGTCAATGGTGTACACCAAGAATCATGTGGCTTCCCCTGCAAACCACCAAAAAGATAGCCAAAATCAATGCTACAAGTACATCAGCATACAATATGCAAGAAGAAATAATTCTTATTGATACATCATGCTGCTCAAACAAGGAAAATAAGTACAATACAAAATGTGAAATTATACCTTCTCCATCATGTACTTGAGATCTTGAGCTGAAATGGCTCAACTGGAATCTGTCCCTCACCTCCAATGAGTAGGGAAGTGGTTGTGACCTCCTATCCATCACCCTCCGGGCTATGCATCTCTCCATATGCTAAAATATGTCATGCTGGATGCCCTCCCAAGTGAACCCCTCTGCCAAGGAATATATTCATCATAATGCATGGAAAGGAAGTCCTCATGTGCTGCAAGTAACAACTTCTCCTTGAGACTAGAAGCTCTAGTCATGAAGACTTTGTCGTGTGAATATATGACCACATCATCCACCATATACTCATCATCTCCATCTGATTCATGGAGAATCATGCATGCACCAAGATCCTTGGAGTACTCTACTAAGAGCTGAGATCTCTAATAAGGATCAATCCTCCTAAGAGACAGTGCTGGTGATCTGGCATGTAAAGCTCTCCTCATGCTGCTACCTGCTACTTTGACATCCCCCATGCCAAAGTTCTCCTCCAAACTCTTCGCCTCTCCCAAGTCCAAGGGTGGTGAATCCAAAGATAAGATGTCTTCCATGAACTCTAGATCAGGTGGTCTCCCAGGTGGGATGCCTCCATGTAGTGAGACATCAATGTCAAGGGTAGATTGTACATATGGTTGGGCAACCTTCACCCTGCCCTTACAACACAAATCAGTTTGCCTCTCCCTTTCATTATCTCTCTGAAATAGAGAAAGGTGTGTGCCTCTCATCAGTGATGCTGCTATTTCTCCCTACCTCCTCCTTCCAACTGCAATGATGCACAATCATGCTTCTCATTGATTGTGCTTGGACCTCCATGTATGAGATCCTGGGGAACTTCTTGCAAGGGCACAAGAATCCCTCTTGTTGGAGCATGTTCTCCCCCTCCCTCTGCATGAGGTAGTAGATGTGCTCTAGATGTGACATTGTTGTTGCCCTCAACTCCATCAATGTGTGTGGGCAACATCTCAACAATTGGATCCTCCTATGAAAAGGAGATCCCCATGCCCTCTTGTTTAGGACTATGAACTAGAGGTCTTGCCTTCGACAATGTGTAATGCAAGATGTCAGCTTCTCCCATGGTTTTCTGAAGTGGATTTTCCTCCATCACAAGCAAGGGTTTTGTTCTCTCAAGTTTTCCTTTCTCATGTGTCTTAGGAAGTTTTTCACCAAACCTTCCCACCAATGTTTCTATGAATCTTGCATAAGAGGAAGTGTTTGCATTTTTTAAAGAACAAGATTCAAAAATCCACCATGCCTGGGCCTTACCTCTGAAATGCAGTGCTGCAACTCTGATGGCCTTATCTTTAGAAATATGGTGCTGCTAAAAATAGGAATCTAGCTTTTTCACCCAAGCTCCAGCTGAACATGTGGGTGAGCCTTCAAAAGTAGATAGAATAAATCTATCCGCATCCTGATGTTTGCTATCCTCCACTTTGAACTTGCAAAACTCCAGAAAACGATTATGATCTTTAAACCTCTCGGTTTGAGATTCATACTCCTACAATAAATCACCAAGAGTTCTCCTCTTAGGAATTCTTCCTCCTCTCATCCATCTCAAGACAGACCTGGGCATTTGACTGCGTTGTGCATCATGGTGTGTAGCTACATGCTCACACTCACCATGTGCAAATCTAGATTCTGCTCTAGATCCTGTTAGGACTCTGTAGTTTGCAAGATTGGCAAGAACAAATGCTGCAGAGCCTACATCAAAACCACTTTGGAATCCTAGGATCTAGCCCTCCTGGATTCATAGAGGGATCTCTCTATATAAGTGTTTTCAAAGATATATCTTTAAGGCTTATGATATGATATTAGGCTAGTTATGAAGTGCAAGGGTTTTGTTTGTTTTTGGTTGGGATGAATATAATCACAATGAAGGAAGTCTTTTGAAGGTTAAAGGTGTGAGCAGGTTGAAAGAATGGTTCAGCTGATAGGATGGGTAAGAAACAGTATCAATCCATTAGGCTGTGGAGTCACAAAAGGATTTAATTTCACAACAAGTTTCAAGAGTGGTCCATGGGGCAAGTCATCTATATCAAAGGATCTCTTTAGATTGATTTGTGATATGGGACATTTAAAATGTTGTGAAAAAAGCAAAGCTAATAACAATTTAAGAATATATTAACTTCACTAAACAAGAAAAGTCTTTCAAAGTAATTGTTTGAAGCATGCCAAAGGACAGGGAAAACCATAGACTTCTTTGGGCGAGCTTTTACTAAAGCACACTTTTCAGACAACAATCCAGCAATCTAACAGATTACCTTCAGAAAGTAGAAAACATATAAGAAAATAGAGGGCAGCCTAAGATCAAGTAAGTAATTTGAACCTATCCTGCTTTTGGCATACTCTCATGGATCTTTTCAAAGCAACTGTTAGAGATAAACTAGAGGACAGGGCTAACCATAGACTTCTCTAGTTCAACTTTACTTAGCAAACATTTCAAGAACTTTCAAAGACAATATCTCAAGTTGTACTCAGGAAACATGGGCTCACCAACACTTCACTAGTTATACTCTATTGAATTATCCTCAAAACACAATTAGAAGAAAACATAAAGATAAAGTTTATCAGTGAGATTTAGGGTACTTTACAGTAAATCTTAATCTACGTTTGTTGTTCTTTATCAGAGAAAATGGACAGTATGAAAAACATGAAAAAAAAAACAATTACAGTAAGAAAAACATCACCATTGACATAGACTAGGATCCCATAAATCAGCTTGTATATTTGATGCTCAAACCAGTTACAATATTCAAGTCAAGTAAGTCTTTACAGCTTCAAACTTCTCTTCTCAGCCTATCTTTCTTCAATTACTAACAGAGCTTCAGCAGCCTTAGCAACTATTTACATTCAATAAGTATTCAACCAACCACAATACTAGGCTCCTCAGATGATATATATAGGTAAATTGAGGAGGTGGAGTGAAACGAAGGTCTAACTATTCAATTAATATAGAGTAAATGCTTCTCGACCCTTTGGAGGAATTATGGAGAAGATTTCAGATATTTAAGTCTGTTTTAATTAATTTTACATTAACTTTTATCTACTTCAGTCACTTTTGTTGACTTTTGAGGCTTTTGGTAGGCTGGCAATTACTTCTGAGCTATCTTTGGCAAATATCTCTGACTGTGCATTCAATTTATATTCTTTTGAGGAAAATGAACTTGTAGGTGGCATTTTGATCTCTGGAGGAGAAACTGCTTTGGTGATTTGGCATTTGAAGCATTCTTTTAGGTGATCTGTCTGTCTTTGATACTTTAAACACTGATTAGGCCTACGATTTGGCTTTAGGCCTACTTTAATCAACTTTATTCTTCAAACTATGTCTTTAACCTTTAAACTGTAGGATTAAGTCTTTTAATCTCCAGGCTTTTGCTTTAATCCTTTAACTTTAACCTCTGATACTCTTCTGATCTTTATTGCTTGTGTACAAGTCTACTGTGCTGGAGGGTTTGATTAAGTAACCAATTCCCATGACGCATTGATTAAACCTTGAAAATCAACCCTTTCTATCCCTTTCTACATTGAATTCGGCCTTTAAGGATCGTCACCCTTGGCCTCTGTCACTTTCTTTGACTATGGGATGGCTTTTTATGACTACCACCATGAAACCTGCAACAAACCACAAAACTGTTATAAAAACCTGCACGTATTGGGATTAACTGTTTTACAGAGACTCAGGAGTAGCAAAGGAGTAGTGTGGAAGGAGGAGAATGCATCAGGGTGGATTCCATGGAGGAAATCATGAAAAACAGGGTTCAAATCTGCTTGTGGCGCGAAAATAGGGATATGTGGTTTTGGAAAACCGGAGATGGTTTTCGCGCGGGGTTAGAGTGGTAAGTGGTTTTGAGTGGGGGGAATGAAATATGCATCAATGGATGACACGTATGCCTCTTAAAAACCACCCATTTCGCACTCGAGATGCACGTTCGGGAGGTTTGTTGAAATGGAACGCGAAATGGCCCAATAGCCATCAAATCTTCAGGCTAGAGATCTAAGGTTGAGAATTAATGCGACAGGAGATAAGATGCATGGCGGAAGAATGAGGTGGGGCCAAGCTAACGTAAGCCAATTTTTTGCGTAGCGGGGAGGCTTGAATGGAGACTGTAATGTTCCTAAATTATCTTTAGCTAATTGGAACATTAATTTTTCCTTGTTTATTTTTGCATTTCATAATTGATGAATAAATGGTAAAGGAGGACATGTAAAACTCCTGAAAACCAAAAATAAATCAATGCCTATGTGAAAAAAGACATATCTGGGCTATGTAAATTATATTTGCAGGTGTGAAAGGGTCTAAATCACAAGAGGGGATCTTATTTAACCAAGTCAAACAGCGCAGTCTAGATGCATTGAACCTCTTTGAGGGACAACGCAATTCTAGAAGGTTGTTGTAATGTGAAAAGGGTTAAGTGATTCAAGGTGGTTTAGGGTTTGGCAAGACTCCTATCTTATAAAAGGAAGAGGAGGGCAGCAAGGAAAGGGTTGTTGAAGACATTATTTCTGAAGGTCTGTCTGCTTAGACATCCCTTGTTGGGCATTCTTGTTCAGGAATCCCACCTCCTTCCTTGAGCAGCTCTTGGAGGAGAATTATGCTAAAATTCTCCACTATTAGGCTTGGGCCAAGTTTCACCTTACATTACAACGCTTCTCATGATTGAGGGTTGAGCTGTCTTGTGAGTTGCAGCAAGTGGAGATCTAGATCTGCTCAGATCTAGATGATAACAGTGGCTCTTTTCAATGAGAGTGTCATTTAACCTCCTGAAAGTGTTCATTTGCTGATTATACTTCATCTCCATATCTTGGCATCAGGCCAAATCAGCTTCAAAAGCTACAGCGCTGACTCTCTCCCTAAGACAACATTATTTGTAGATCTACAGCTGCAGGGTGCTTTGCTTGCATTTTGGAGGAGAGGTCTCCGGTGTTGGGATTCTTCCTTCACTGTGGTGATCCATAGATTGGCCAACCAATATATGTTCTGTTTCAGATCTGATCTTCTATGTACTTGTATTATTCAGAATTTCTGAATCATTCTACAGATTTGAAGTTTTAGATCTCAGATCTACTTCAGATGCTTCATATTTTGGGCAAATCCCAAAGGGTAATGTATAGATCAACTTTTCTTGTACATTGATCTGTATTAGATCTATATTTTTTATGTACATATCTGATATAGATCTGAAGAATCAATAAACTACTGCTTCAGCCCTAAAATAAACGTTGGCACTGTTATGCAATCTTTTTACATGGTTGCAGCACCTCTTTCTTGAGGATTTCTTCTATATTCTTTCACTCTTTTTCTGTAAAGTGTATGATTTATGCCTCTGATATTATTTTTCAATATTCAGAACTTATTTCATTCATACCCTTTAGAAAATCATGCTCACATGCTTCAGTAAATTTCTGCATAATTCTAGTCTTGGGAAATCAGGGTTTTCTAGCCTAGTTAGGAAAGGAGGAACTGTTTAACTTAGAAAAACTTATTTTTTTTTCTGAAATTCGACATGGGAATTCCTCGTAACCCTATCTATAATATCCAACCACTTTCCCATCTTATTTTTGTGCAAATATCCTAATACACTCGTTTTAGGGCCAAAATCATCACTTTTCCCCACCTTTTGCTTTATAAAACGTTGTATAAGGTTGCTGCTGCATAATTTATTGAAGGTTAATTGTTTTGAAACCTGTATATGACATATTTATATATCTCCACACTGGTAATAACTCATATTATTCCCAATCTGTAGCTGTTCCTAAAAAATGGATATTACAGTGGTATCAGAGCAAGATATTTGGCTCATCCTATGGCTTCAAGCCAAAGTGTTGAATCCCTGAAGGAGGAATATTTCAATCTCTATAGACAGAGTCTGAAATTTTCCAATTAGCCTCTAGATCTCATCCCTTTTTCAAAGGTGACATATCCAATAACTGCCCCTGCAGTTAATCTCTGGAATAGAATTTTGATATTCCTAAAAAAGGGAACTTTACAGCTTCAAGAAAAAGTGTTGTATAACAAGGAGCAAGGTCAGAATGATGAATAATATGGGTTTACTCTCATCAGCTCTCAGATCTAAGAAGAACCTCTCCAAGGAGGTTGAACAAGAAGAAGAAAGAAGAAGCAATGAAACTCCTAAAGAGTTTCAAGAGCAGAAAGATTTTCCGATCAAATCTACATGATCTATACATGACGACCATGCTGAATCCTCATCTCATGGATATGTGCACTTAGCCATATCACTAAGGCTTCAGTGTTCTGTCTATAATTTCTTCATGAAGAGGAAGAAAGGAGGTGTGCCTAAGAAGGAGACTCTCAGAGAGTATTTGGAGGAGTATGAAGCTTAGTCCAAGGAGTTCAAAGATGACCTGAACTTCCAAGGATTCTGCAAGTTTGAGGAGGAGTAGCATGGTAAGGGTAGATTCTATCTATCTATTTTTGATGGATCACCTAAATGTCCAGTCAGGGTTTGGGTGGAGGAGCTAGATAACTTCATGCAGCAACATCAATTTTTAGAGATTGAAGCCATCAAAGTAACAGCGCTGCATTTTGAAGGCAAAGCATATGCTTGGTGGTTTTTTGAATCTTTTTCCTTGAATAATGCCAATACACCTACTTATGCAAGGTTTATTGCAATATTGATAGAAAGGTTTGATGAAGCTCCATGTGAAACATCCTCTGTTGACACTATCAAACCACATCAGATGAAGCTTTTGCATGAGTTGGAAGGGTCTATGAATCCAACTCCATTTTTGAAGACCATGGAAGAGGATGTAAGTTTGTTTGATGCCTTTCCAAGGGCAAGATCTCCATTGAGTCAAGAATCCTCTTCTCAAGAGGAAAGCATGAAGGTTTATCCTTCAATAGATTACCAGGATCTACTATCTCTCATTGATGATTGGACAATTTCAGTTATTGATGAGGAGGAGAAGGCAGGAGATGATAACGCAGTCAAAACAAAGGCACCTCAAGCACCTCATGAAGAAGAATTTGGAGCACTTGCTCCAAGGGAAGAAAATCTTGCACTCTTGCAAGGAGTTCCACAAGATCTCACACATAGAGCTATTGATACAACACATGAGCAGCATGTACCATCATTTTCAAATGATGAGATCTTGATGATAGAAGAAGGAAAAGAGGAGGAAGGGCATCACAAGAAGAAGAGCATGGATCCTTCTCTATTTCAAAGCTTTGAAACACAAAGAAGGAAAGAGGACTTATGCATTAAAGGTAGGGACAAATCTGTCTACCTACATCCACATTCTACTCTATGCCTTGACACCTCTTTGCAAGGAGGTACTTTGCAAGGAGCACCTCTTGATAGGAGGAAATCTAAAGTGTTCTCTCAACTATGGGCAGCATATACATACTTTGCTAAGGAGGGAGCCTTGGGACAAGCTAGCATAGCATAGAGAATCTCTCATGAATTCAGAAGAGAGATGAGCAATTTCCTGAAAGGTGTATTGCTAACTCCCACTCAAAGATCTGTGCTGAGAGAGGAGAAATCAGAGATATATGATGGCATGAGCATGAGGACACATGGCAACTCCATATCTTTGGGGCAGCCCATGATCTCTCATTCACAAAGAATATTTTTGAACATGACAAGGGGATCTTAATACTCTTGCATGCATGGGCCAAATTGAGGAAGTATTAGAGGACAAGAACTTTCCAAGGGGAAGTTGATTTCCATATGCTTCGATCTTGACTTGAGGAAGATCAGCTACAAATGGGGCAGCAAAGAGAAGATTTTGATATTCCCACATGTGATCTTGATATCAGGGATGTCAAAGATGGGAGCCATGATATAACAAGGGCAGCATTTCAGACTTCTACAGCGTTGTCATTCTTGGAGAGTTTGGATCCTTATTGGGATTCCCAACTCATGATGTAATAATCTAAGGACCTTTTTACATGGGGGATTCTTAAAGGGGAAGTAGTGGATGAAAGGTTCAAGGTAGTTTATGGAGTTATATATTTTCATAATCTTATTATTTTGGTTAGTGACTCCAAACTCAAGGAGGGACTACTTGATGCCATCTATGAAATCCTGCTTTCCAAACCCACTGGTTTTTTCAAATCATATCATACTCTCTTGGGTGGATTCATATGGGAAGGTTTCAAGGAAGAGGTGCACCCTCATATGAAGATGTGCATGGAATACTTGGTAGAGGAGGAGGAATATAGCTTTTAGGAAGAGCCACCATTCACACCTCCTTATTCTTTGAGTGTGAGAGGGAACTCATCCATGAGTTACCCCACTAATGTAAAACAAGTATATAGAGAGGCTTGTACTTTTGAGCATTATCATGTATCTCCTATATGCTTATATTTTTCTAACACTCATTTGCAGGATATTGTGCCAAGATGGGGCACTAAGTATGATGGGTTTCATGGGCCACTCAAGGCCTTCAACTATGTTGATGTAGTTCATTCCTTGGAGAGTCTTGGAAAGCTATTATATTCTTCATGGTGTGATTCCTTTACACCAACTATAATGTACATTCTCCAAGCATTCCAAAGGCATGAGGTAGAAAAAAATTGTTGGGGAAGTCACTTGTCACATCCTATTCTATGGCAGTTAAGGATAAAACTGCACTGGTTGCACATGAGGGAAAATCTTCCTTCTCATTTATCATACATAGCAGCTAGCATGATTGTAATCATGTTCCCACAAGCTGAAGATGTCCTTATCTTTGTTGGGGGAATAGTTTGACGAAAGGCACACTTGTTGAATGTGCCCTTGGGGGAAGGAGTTCCCCATTCTTTTTGCATTGCATGCTTCAATGGGACCATGAGATTTTGTATGGCCACTATGATATATCACTTGTCTCTTTGTAAAGTGAGCCATATGTTTGTTGGTAATGTTATGGTTCTCGTTATTTGGCAGATTTGGCAATACCAAATGACAAGACAACATCAAACCACTTTGGGATCTCAGGATCTAGCCCTCCTGGATCCATAGAGGGATCTCTCTATCAAAGCAAAGAATAATATATCTTTGGTGTTCAATTTAAGGTGTTAGGCTAGTTATAAGACACAAGGGTTTTTTATTTTGTTTGTTTGGTTGGGAAACATGAAAGAAGGGTTTAGTGTAATGTAAAGGGATGAGTAGAGAAGGATTTTTGGCAATGGGGAGATAATTCAAAGAGAACACTAGACCATTGGGCAATGGGGTCATCAAAAGGTTTACTTGAAATTCAAATATCCAAGGCTTTAAAGGGGCTAGTCATCTAAATCAGAGGATCTCTTAAGATGATAGTATGGGATGAAACAATAAGGAAATGAATGGGAATGACAAGGAAAACCTTCCAAGGTGACCATTTCGGAGTAAGTCTAGGGACAAGGCATGCCTTATACCTCTATGATCAAAACTCCTAATGAGGCTAACTCCGAAGACAACAATCCAGCAGTCCTCTTGATTACTTTCAGACAGTAGAAAACATTTAAGTTTAACACAGAGTGAAACCTAAGATTAGAGAAATACTTTTAAACTTCTCTGCTTTTGGCACTCAACTCAAAGGGATCTTCGAAAGGCTAACTATTGGAAAAGGAACCTAGGGGACAGGGCTAACTCTAAATCTCCCTGTTTCCTAATTCTTTCAGCTGAAGCCAAACAAGAACATCCAAGAAACAAACTCTAAATTCATACATCAGTAAGCATGGACAAACCAACTTCTATACTGGTTAAATTATGTTCAATTTGTTCTAAGATACACAAATAGCAAAAAACATAAATATAAGAATGTGCAAGAAGCATTAGGGTACTTGCAGCAGTATATCCTAAGCTAAAATTACTATTTCTTATCAAAGAAAATGAAACATGATGTCAACAGAGGGAAAACAATGACAAAGAAAGAATACATCACCACTAATTTAGATCAAGATCCAATGAACATGCTTGTCATATTAGTAGAGCAAAACCAGTCACATACATTCTTGTCCAATAGCTTGATATCATCCAGAAATCGTCTCCCAGCCTATTTACAACTACTACTCACAGAACTCTAACACAGTAAAATAGCTTACAATCAGTGTTTTTTCAATAACCAACCAACCAACATTTCCAATGTATTTCTCATGAGTTCTTATAGGTGAAAGAGTGATAGTAGTGGTAGATAGGATTTAAATGATTCATTAAAACAAAGGGAGAAGTTTTTTCGAAGCCCATTCTGTTTTAATAACTTTACATTAACTTTCAGTACTCTTCAGATGAATTAGGGGTCTTCATCAGACTAATAATAACTCCAAGGGTATGTTCTTGAAGTACTCTCTGGCTGTAGTACTCTATTTTATCCTCTGTGACAAGAAAGGGTGAAGATTTTCCTTTCAGGTCTTCCATGCTTTGTAAATAATGCATTGAAAGTTTTAGGACTTCTTGTCAGAATAGTAAGTACTCTGGAGCTTGATGAAGAATAGAGAATGGGTAGTAGTAATTTGGTCCTTTCTTCAGTAAAAGGAATGTCCTGCTGATATATCCTCTATGTTTTTGCGATCAATTATTTGTATTTGATCTGTGTTGACTGTGGATTAGGCTTCTTAGTCTTCAATATTATGCCTTTAACCCTTTTATTTCTTCCTGATACACCTTTAAACCATTGTTGACCTGTTTGTGTGAATATACCGGTTACAGAGGTGTCGGAGGGTTTATGTCGGGTCAATAGCCCTGATCTTTAATGAAACATGCCTTTAAACCTTCTCAGAGACTTCTTTTTCTGCTATCTTGGCTCTGTGATGGTATTTTTGTGCCAAGGGTCACTATGACTATAACTGTGGAGACAGAACTAATTCACCACCTTTGAAACCTGCCAAAAACAAAAACACATTATAAAAACTAGTGGGAGTGGGGGAGGACTACTTCAAAGGCTCGTGGGGATGGAGGAGCAGTGATGAAAAAAAGGTGGATGCAGCGGAAAATGTGATGAAAATCATGGCGGAAGACAAAAGCAGTTGTGTTTGGGAGTTTGGGTGCAACGTGAGTTGTGGACCTTTAGATTAGAACAATCAACGGTGGGGATTGTTTGATGGAGTCATTTGGGAGAATCAATGAAAATAAAATGAAAGAGGTCGCAATGTAATGTAGGTTGTTTGATCTTAGAGATCGACGGCTACAATTAAACGCGAAAGCAACGTTGCGTAGGGTAGTGGTAAAGTGGAAAACCAGAATGGTTTTCGCAAAATAAAATGGGGGGAGGCAGTTTTGCGCAGATGGAATGTGATTCCATACACCTTCTGATGCATGTCCCTCCCAATATCGCCTGTTTCACAAAATTTTGGAGCATTAACTCTTGGGCACAAAAATTTTGCGAAACGGAATGTCAGCCATCCGATGATGGGTGGCAGATTCGATGGTGCGGATCGTGCGCGATAGGCAGCAATGTGTGTGGGCGAAACAAATGGTGGGCCTGATAGATGACGTGATCCTTTTGTCGTGGGGTGGAAAGGTTTGGGCTAACGGGTTAAGTCCCGACCGTTGGATTATTTGATCAGACGGTCGGGATTCAAAGGTGAGGCGGTATTTGAACAAGGGGGAAAACATCGGGTGAGAAACTTATAAAGAAAAATGCATATTCGCAGAGAAACATGAGGAAAGGAGGGCTTGGGGATAAGCACTCGGGTGTGGTCCCGTGGAGGGAAAAGGACCGGGCTAGCGGGTGACTTTAAGCCCTCAGGGGCTTAATACTTTAATGGAGCAGAAGACTATTTTTTAGGCTTTTTGAAGGGATTTTGAGGGTTTTTTGGCTTTTTAGCGCCCGATTGCGGGGCTAATTTTATACGAGGAAAGGGGCTAAAGCTATAAGCCCTTGGGCACTAAAAAACTTCATAGTGAAAAATGGGTGTTTTAGGCCAAAAAACAGGGATTTTTAGGCCAAAGGAGGGGTTTCGATAGGTAAAAGGGAGGATTTTCAAACCGAATAAAGAGACATATAAGGTTTACAAAGGGGTTTGGGATGGTTTAGAGGTTAAATGAGGATGTTTTCTGAGGAATTTTTTGAAAGAAACAAGGATGAAAATGGGGATTTTTGTGGGAGTGAAATGGAGAAAATGGAGGCCTTTTTTAGAACAGCTTCTTTCACAAACAGTAGGGTTCATCAGTGGAAGCAGCAGTGAAGATTCTTTAAAGGATAGAAGACACAAGGAGGCTTCAAGAATGATAGATTTACAAAGGAAGAGTTTCTCTTGAAGGCTCAGAAACATATTTAGCCACCTGTTTGCTTTGAAAAAATACTATAGGTGGCTAACAGTGGCTCCACATGGGGATGGCATCTTCTTGAAGATATTAAGAATCTCAGAAATAATCTTTGGAAGTAGGCCAGATGCCTAGTACTTGACTATATTTTTCTTCTTTGATTATCTGTTACATAAGTGAAAAGCGTTATATCAACAGCAATACTTCCCCAAACAATCTACCTACCCATCCTACTGTCCTGGCATTTTTTCTTCAAGGTGCAATTAGACTTAAAGAACCTTCTTCATCATTATTTTTTATTGAAAGAAAAAACTAATCTAGTTCTACCCTTATTCGTCCATGAGACCAGATTAAAGAGTTGGACTCATATCTTCTCTACCTAAACTAATATCTGTCAGGATTAAACTGTTTGACAGATTTTCATTCTCTACATTCTAAATCAGAAATTGAAACACAGCCAAACCAGGATTAGACTATCTAATTTGCTGTGGGTCCATGGCATAAAAACAAGCTGCACATGAACTGAAACTTTGTAGAAAATTGAAACAAAATTGTGAAGGCCTGAAATTCTGAAAATTAAGAGCATCCTTCCTTCTTCTTGTGACTCAGATTTTGAGATTTTTAGAGTCACCTTTCTTTCTTCATTCCAGCTCTGGTTTTGATCTTGTTAGAGCTGTTTCTTCATTTTGAGCTTTTCTGAGTCACCTTTCTTTCTTCATTCCAGCTCTGGTTTTGATCTTGTTAGAGCTGTTTCTTCTTCCTTTCTTTGTTGGTTCAAGTTTTGAGCATGTTAGAACCAACCTTTCACTTTCTCTGGCTCAGGTTTTGATCTAATTTTAGCCATTCTTTTGGAACTTCATAGGTTTAAGATTTGAGCTTGTCTGAACCTTTCTTCTTCTTCTTTTTTTGTTTTTCTTTTTCCAAAGAACACAAAGCAATGGTATTTAAAATGGAAGTGAAAACTTTTAACTGAAATTTAGC
This sequence comes from Pinus albicaulis, assembly GCA_034641835.2. Lineage (NCBI taxonomy): Eukaryota > Viridiplantae > Streptophyta > Pinopsida > Pinales > Pinaceae > Pinus > Pinus albicaulis. The sequence goes on along the minus strand of CM076570.1, from coordinate 1,505,393,404 downwards.
AGAAGTAATGCTTGAGCATCCTGCCATTGACAGGACCCCCAAACATATATGTACCATCCAATTCTTGCAGAAAAAATGCATTGGGGCCAATAGCAGATTGAATGATGTAGGGGCCTTGCCATAAACTGTCAAACTTGCCATGCTTACCCTTATCCTCTCTCCTAGAGTCCCATTTGAGTACCTTGTCCCCAATTTTGAAATCACAGGCCTTTATCCTCTTATCAAACAATTTTTTGATGTTCTCTTGCACTTTTTGAGCTTTTTTGTAGACTTCTTCCCTTTGCTGGAGATGTATGGTCTGATTGATCCTCCTTACCATGTTTTCTTCCTCTTATTGTATTTCTTGGACCAATTTTATCACTTGTACTCCCAAATTGTTAGGGAAAACTGCATCTGCTCCATAAACTAGCTGATAGGGAGACATTCCAATGGATTTCTTTGTTGTCAATCTGTTTGCCCATAGATCATGCACCAGCTTATTATGCCATGATTTTTTATTATCTTCAAGCAGCATCTTGATGATGGTCACCAAACTCTTATTTGATGATTCTGCTAGCCCATTACCCTGAGGATAATAAGCAATAGAATGACCAAGTGCAATATGATACCTGTGACAAAAAAATCAATCATATTTTTGGAACCAAATGCAGCAACATTGTCAGTGATAATTTTCCTAGGGCAGCCAAATCTAGATAGGATATGGTCTTCAAGGAATTTTATGATAATCAAGTATGTGGCAGTCCTAGAAAGGATGGCCTCTATCCATTTGGTGAAATAGTCAGCGGTTGTGAGTATCCATATATGTTGGGCAGATGAAGCAAGATGTATTTCCCCTATAAAGTATAGGCCCCACTGTTGAAAAGGAGCTTCAACAGTGATTGGTTGTAAAGGTAGAGGAAGGAGTTTTTTTTTCTCTCAAAGACTTGGCATTTGTGGCAGGAAACTATCATTTTTTGGACATCTTGGAAGAGGGTGGGCCAGTAATAGCCAGCTCTAAGGATTTTATTAGCAGTGGTTTTCCAGTAGAGATGGCCTCCACACTCTCCTTCATGAAACTCATGCTTGATCCTGTCTCCATCAACTTCAGGCAAACATTTAAGCAATAAACCATTGGCATTTTTCCAATATAAACATTCATTTAAAATGCAATAATTTCTAGCTTTCAACTTTAAAAACCTTTCCTTTGTCTTAGATAAATTAAGAGGAGAATTTAGATTAGTAAGCACATATAAGATATCAGCATACCAAGGTGAGTTTTGGAATTTTTCTTCAACAATGGAAGCTGGTAATCCTTCCTATTCATCCAAGGCATCTACCATATTTATGTCAAGGGCTTGTAAGTTAGATTCAGCCATCAATTGTGCTAAGCCTTGACCCTTGATGAGTTTAGTGGGTTTGATTTCCAAATCATATTCCAGTATCACAGCAATCCACTTGCCTCTTTTGCCATCTGGATCTTGTGACAAAATGTCTTTTACCACTATGTTAGGCACAAAGGCAATAATATGAGAATTTAAGATATAAACCCTGAAATATTTTAAGGCCTTTACCAAAGCATAGGCATGTTTTTCCATGATATTATATTTCAAAGGTGCATCTCTTAATGCCTTGCTAAAAAATGCAATTAGCTGCTCTTGCCCTTCTGGATTTTTCTGCAATAAGACAGCAGCCACAGTGTGTTCTAATGCAAATGAGAAGATGAGGAAATCCTTGGTAAAATCTGGGCTGATGAGAACTGGTGCTCGGGTGAGTGCATGTTTTACTAGTTCAAAGGATTTTTTGGCTTCTAGAGTCCATTTAACTCCTACTTCTCTCTTGAGCATATTTGTCATGTTTCTAAGTCCTGCTAGGTTGGGAATAAACCTCCTCAAGAAATTAATCTTCCCAATAAAGGACTGCAACTCTTTGATGTTTCTTAGGTGGCTAATCAATATTCCCTCAACCCTTTTTGGGTCTATTTTAATCCCTTTTTCCGATATAATATGACCAAGAAGTTTACCTTCTTGGAGACCAAACATTGTCTTTTTGGGATTTAAAGATAACCCAAACCTTCTACATTTCTCAAAGACTTTTCTCAAATGTTTAAGGTGTTCTTTATCAGTTTTGGAATAAACTGTAATGTCATCAATGTAAATTACAATGAAGTGACCTATTTCTTCTGAGAATGCAATGTCCATGGCCCTTTGAAAGGTGGCACCAGCATTCATTAATCCAAAAATAATTTTCACATACATGAAAGTGCCCCAAGGAGTGGTGAAGGTTGTTTTAAGTTGATCTTCTAGGAGCACTAAGATCTGGTTGTATCCTGAAAAGCCATCTAGTAGTTAAATCCTCATAGAACCAACTACCCTTTGTAGTATGTGCTCCATCTTGGGTAAAGGGTAATTTTCTTTTAAGGAGGCTCTATTTAAGTTCCTGAAATCGATACATAGCCTAGTTTCTCTTGTCTTCTTCCTTACAGCCACAAGGTTAGATACCCAATCTGAAAACCTCACAGGACTATGATTCCAGCCTCATACATTTTCTTAATTTCTCTTTCTACCAGGGGTAACTATACAAGGTTTTTTCTGCGCAGCTTTTGCCTAAAAGGTTTTTGGTTTTCTTTCAATGGAATTTTATGCTAGATGATCTCTGTGTCATAGGCTTTCAAATCTTCATAACTCCAAGAAAAAACATCAACAAACTCTTTAAATAAATCAATGTATTTATGTCAGATATGAGCTGGTAATGTTTTAGATAACTTAATCATCTTAGGCTTGTCTTTCCTGCCTATATTGCATTCTTCAACATCAAATTTAGTGGGTTATATTGTTGGTTTCTTTGCCACATCATTAAAATCAAAGAGGTCCTCAAGAGGTGCTAGTCCTCTAGGTATGATTTTTTCTTTGGACTGCAATACCTCTATGTCTTCTTTATCTGTGTTCATGTATTCTTTTGTTTGGTTTTCAAATTCTCTAGTCAACATGTTTACTTCTGCAGTAGGGAATGGTTTTTCTTCATCAGGGGGCTCTTTATCTAAACTGTCTTCACTGAGCTTAAAGTTTGAATCAGGTAATTCAAACTCATTCCTGGAAAGTAGGAAATCCTCTATCTTTTTGTCACCCTCAAAGACCTGCCAATATTTTTCATTATCTGGTACTGCTAGTCTGTATTTTGTTTGGACAATGATTTTTTTGTCACTAAGTGATCTTTGATATGAACTAGCAGCGCAGGCCAATCCATTTGCAAGTATGTTTTGACTTCTAGGGACAAACACAAGCTCATATTCTAGAAATGTTTTCAAAAAATCCATGGCCTCATTCCTATATGCCCTTAATCTAGGATGCTTGGCAGTACTCTCTATTTATTTGTTTGATGACTAGTTCTGATTCTCCAGGGACAACTATCCTCTTAGCTCCTAGTATTAGGAGGATTTGGTCCTTGAAGAAAGTTAGCCAGGTATAACAATCTTTAATAGGAAAACTATCCTTAAACAAGAGAGCTTAATCCTATGTGTTTCCTTTTAGTATGGATGATGTTGTGATGAAACTGGTCTCCCAGGGGAGTCTTGTGAAAACAGAGATAATCAGCAGGCCTACTCATCACCAGTGGAGTCTTTTGGTCATTTAGGAACTGTGGAGTCACCAGGTGAAGGGTTTAAAAATTTTTGAAGCAGGCTGTTGTCCACCATCAGCAATCTATACCAAATCAAGGCTAATTGGTCTTCTTTGAGTTCTTAGATATGCTTTAAGGAGTGTTTTACTCAAATCTCCCCAGTGGAGTCACCATTATGTCGTGGTTCCTATGATTTGGCAGATTTGGCAATACCAAATGACAAGACAACATCAAACCACTTTGGGATCTCAGGATCTAGCCCTCCTGGATCTAGAGAGGGATCTCTCTATCAAAGCAAAGAATAATATATCTTTGATGTTCAATTAAGGTGTTAGGCTAGTTATAAGACACAAGGGTTTTTTATTTTGTTTTTTTGGTTGGGAAACATGAAATAAGGGTTCAGTGTAAGGTAAAGGGACGAGTGGAGAAGGATTTTTGGCAATGGGGAGATACTTCAAAGAGAACACCAGACCATTGGGCAATGGGGTCATAAAAGGGTTTACTTGCAATTCAAATATCCAAGGCTTTCAAGGGGCTAGTCATCTAAATTAGAGGATCTCTTAAGATGACAGTATGGGATGAAACAATAAGGAAATGAATGGGAATGACAAGGAAAACCTTCCAAGGTGACCACTTCAGAGTAATTCTAGGGACAGGACATGCATTATACCTCTATGATAAAAACTCCTAATGAGGCTAACTCCGAAGACAACAATCCAGCAGTCCTCTTGATTACTTTCAGACAGTAGAAAACATTTAAGTTTAACACAGAGTGAAACCTAAGATCAGAGAAAGACTTTTAACCTTATCTTCTTTTGGCACTCAACTCAAAGGGACCTTCAAAAGGCTAATTGTTGGAAAAGGAACCTAGGGGACAGGGCTAACTCTAAATCTCCCTATTTCCTAATTCTTTTAGTTGAAACCAAACAAGAACATCCAAGAAACAAACTCTAAATTCATACATCAGTAAGCATGGACAAACCAACTTCTATACCGGTTAAATTATGTTGAATTTGTTCTAAGATACACAAATAGCAGAAAACATAAAGATAAGAATGTGCAGGAAGCATTAGGGTACTTGCAGCAGTATATCCTAAGCTAAAATTATTGTTTCTTATCAGAGAAAATGAAACATGATGTAAAATAGAGGGAAAATAATGACAAAGAAAGAATACATCACCACTGATTTAGATTAGGATCCAATGAACATGCTTGTCATATTAGTAGAGCAAAACCAGTCACATACATTCTTGTCCAATAGCTTGATATCATCCAGAAATCATCTGCCAACCTATTTACAACTACTACTCACAGAACTCTAACACAATAAAACAGCTTACAATTAGTGTTTTTTCAATAACCAACCAACCAACATTTCCAATGTATTTCTCATGATTTCTTATTGGTGAAAGAGTGATAGTAGTGGTAGATAGGATTTAAATGATTCATTAAAACAGAGGGAGAATTGTTTTCGAAGCCCATTCTGTTTTAATAACTTTACATTAACTTTCAGTACTCTTTAGATGAATTAGGGGTCTTCGTCAGATTGATAATAACTCCAAGGGTATGTTCTTGAAGTACTCTCTGGCTGTAGTACTCTATTTTATCCTCTGTGACAAGAAAGGGTGAAGATTTGCCTTTCAAGTCTTCCATGATTTGTAACTAATGCACTGACAGTTTTAGGACTTCTTGTCATAATAGTAACTACTCTGGAGCTTGATGAAGAATAGAGAATGGGTAGTAGTGATCTGGTCCTTTCTTCAGTAAAAGGAATGTCCTGCTGATATATCCTCCGCGCTCCTGTGATCAATGATTTGTATTTTATCTGTGTTGACTGTGGATTAGGCTTCTTAGTCTTCAATATTATGCCTTTAACCCTTTAATTTATTCCTGATACACCTTTAAATTGTTGTTGACCTGTTTGTGTGAATATACAGGTTACAGAGGCACTGAAGGGTTTATGTCAGGTCAATAGCCTTGATATTTAATGAAACATGCCTTTAAACCTTCTCAGAGACTTCTTTTTCTGCTATCTTGGCTCTGTGATGGTCTTTCTGTGCCAGGGGTCACTATGACTGTGACTATGGAGATAGAACGAACTCACCACCTTTGAAACCTACAAAAAACGAAAACACATTATAAAAACCAGTGGGAGTGGGGGAGGAATGCTTCAGAAGCTCGTGGGGATGGAGGAGCAGTGATGAAAAAAAGGTGGAAGCAGCGGAAAATGTGATGAAAATCATGGCGGAAGGCGAAAGCAGGTCTGATTGGGAGTTTGGGTGCAACGTGATTTGTGGACCGTTAGAATAGAACAATTAACGGTGGGGATCATTCAGTGGAGTCATTTGGGAGAATCAATGAAAAGAAAACAAAAGAGGTCATGATTTAATGTGGGTCGTTCGATCTCATAGATCGACGGCTACGATTAAACATGAAAGCAACGTTACAGAGGGTAGTGGTAAAGCGGAAAACTGGAATGGTTTTCGCAAAATAAAATGGGGGGAGGCGGTTTTACGCGGATGGAATGTGATTCCATACACCTTCTGATGTGTGTCCCTCCCAATACCGCCTATTTCGCAAAATTTTGGAGCATCAACTCTTGGGCACAAAAGTTTTGTGTAACAGAATGTCAGCCGTCGGATCATGGGCCATTGATCTGATGGTGCAGATCGCACGCAATAGGCAGAAATGTGTGCGGGTGGAACAAATGGTAGGCCCGTTAGATGACGTGATCCTTTTTTCGTGGTGTGGAAAGGTTTGGGCTATCGGGTTAAGTCCCGACCGTTGGATTATTTGATCGGACGGTCGGGATTCAAAGGTGAGGCGAATTATTTGAACAAGAGGGGAAATGTCAAGTGAGAAACTTATAAAGAAAAATGCGGATTCATAGAGAAACATGAGGAAAGGAGGGCTTTGGGATAAGCGCTCGGGTGTGGTCCCATGGAGGGAAAAGGACCGAGGCTAGCGGGTGACTTTAAGCCCTCGGGGGCTTAATACTTTAATGGAGCGGAAGACTATTTTTTAGGATTTTTGAAGGGATTTTGAGGGTTTTTTTGGCTTTTTAGTGCCCGATTGCAGGGCTAAGGTTATATGAGGAAAGGGGCAAAAGCTATAAGCCCTTGGGGGCTAAAAAAATCATAGTGCAAAAAGGGTGTTTTAGGCCAAAAAACAGAAATTTTTAGGCCAAAGGAGGGGTTCCGATAGGTAAAAGGGAGGATTTTCAAACCAAATAAAGGGACATATAAGGTTTACAAAGGGGTTTGGGATGGTTTAGAGGTTAAATGAGGATGTTTTCTGAGGGATTTTTTGAAGGAAACAAGGATGAAAATGGGGATTTTGTGGGAGTGAAATGGAGAAAATGGAGGCCTTTTTTAGAATGGCTTCTTTCACAAACTGCAGGGTTCATCAGTGGAAACAGCGGTGAAGATTATTTAAAGGATAGAAGACACATGGAGGCTTCAAGAATGATAGATTTACAAAGGAAATGTTTCTCTTGAAGGCTCATAAACATATTTAGCCACTTGTTTGCTTTGACAAAATATTATAGGTGGCTAACAGGTAACATGCCTCTCATATGTATTGGGGAGGAGTTCTTCTATGGATTTCCAAGTTGGGTGGTGATCCACTTCATTTGGATGATAGCATGGAGATGGGAGTCTTTCATGGATCATGAAAATCCCCATGATTTTCATCACTTCTATCTTGAGGAGGCCATGGATCAGCAAGAAGGTTTCCACAACAACCTTCCATTTCTTCATGATGAGAGCCCTTGGGTTTATTCATCAAAGGAAAATTTTCATATGGCGGAAGGACCATTGGGAGACAAAGGTATTGCAGAAAATTCAGAACAATGGAGGAGACTATTTGACGAGGAGGCCACAAGAGAAGATGGGGAAGTTTTGCAGCACCCTTGCACTTGCTTGAGGACAAGCAACATTTGGGAGGGGGAGACTGTAATGTTCCTAAATTAGCTTCAGCTAATTGGAACATTAATTTTTCCTTGTTTATTTTTGCATTTCATAATTGATGAATAAATGGTAAAGGAGGACATGTAAAACTCCTCAAAACCAAGAATAAATCAATGCCTATGTGAACAAAGACATCAGGGAAAATTTTAGGGGCGAATTTTAGCCCAAAGGCGAATTTTAAAAGGTTTTAAATTTTAGAGGGGCGAATTTTTAATATAAACCCATTTTATATAGTTTTATAAAATTAGCCCCATAATTATTTAAAAAACAATTAATTATTAAATGTTAGTCCAAAAAAATAAGCTCACACAAACCTTCCACCTTGCATTCGCCTCCGATTTTCTGGTTTGGAGCGGATTTCGCCCCATTTTTATTAGTTGGGGCTTGGAATTTGGAGGAATTCGCCCCATTTTTCACTGGTTGGAGCTTGGGTTTTGGAAGTTGGAGGTGATTTCCTGAGCATCTAGTCCATTGGCCTCTCCACCTCAAATTTTTGTATAAATTTTCCAGTTTCCATCGATCCCTCTGACCAGCTTTGCAAAAACCCTCGACCTAATCCTGATATCAAGACTCTGTTTGTTGACCATGCGTGTGTGCCTTCGAATGAAGCTCGAACTCCTCCTGCAAATAGTTTTCTTGTTGGTGCACTTTCAAAAGGGGGTGCATTTCCTGCTGTTGGTGCACATATTATAAGTCATGACTTCATTAGTTCAGAAATTAATTCGTACAAACTGCAACTAATTTTTTCAGTGGATAAATTTCTTCATCTTGGAATTAATCATCAGTTTAACATGCATTCAGCTATGTTGCAGAGTTACTATCAATCTAACATGCTTTTGACCGCAGCCATTCCAACCTGCAGCCACTCATCCAAGTGCCCTTGCAGGATGGATGGTGAATTCTTTTCCTCCAGCCCCGCATACTGTAGTGGCTGCTGCACCATCTTCTCTGGTTTCACAACCACATCCAGGTGAACTGAGATGACCATATTTCGTGTAGTAGATTAAGTTCCATATTTTGGTTTGCAAATATGTGATAACACGCATGACTGTAGGTATTTCCCAGGAAGAGAGATGAGAAAAGATAGCATATTTCTCAAAGATGATGAGCATGCCAATATTTAAATAGGATATAAAATTTTAATTGGTTTTTTGTTAAATGATTTCAGCTGCTTTGCTAAAACACCCAAGGACTCCACCCACCAATAGTAATCCCGGATTGGATTATCAATCTGCAGATTCTGAACATCTTGTGAAACGGATTCGTCCTGGTCAAACTGATGAGGTATGGACACAGGAGGCAATAGTTTACGCTTTGAGATATCATCCTTTCTCAAATTTTTCTCTGGGTAACGCAGGGGTTCAACAAGTATTGAAATGATGTATAAATTGTTTTCTTCTGGAGCTTCCTTAGCTCTCGTTGTGTCTTGACTAAGATTCTAACCTTATAATGGTGTTTGTTGGCTACATTTGTATTGGCAATATTTGATGTAATGATTGAATACTTGACTGATAGCTTATGCTGGCTGCGAGTCTTTTGCTAAACTAGTTTCAACTTTCAATGAGTAGTGTTGGTCTATGGAGATCACTCACCTATGTGTTAGTGAAGCACATGCACATACACACACTCAGAACTGCTAGATGGGTTTCAGCAGTGTGTTAAGGGTCTTTTGTTATTATGGAATTCACTCAACTGTGTGGTAGTGCACATGCACACACACATACTCAGAATTGCTTTATGGTTTTCGGCAGCATGTTAAGGGTGTTTTTATTTTATTCCAAGATATCACAAACTTATTTTCATCTCCATTCTGTAATTGTAGGTGTCCTATCCGGCTCCAATTCATCCTCTTAGCATGTACCTGCAAGAAATTCCTAAAATTGTTTCAAGAAGCTTTAACCAGGGTTCAAATGTTATGAGCATGGATTTTCACCCACTGCAGCCAATGATACTGCTAGGTGATCTATCTGTAATCTCTGAAATATTTTGTTCAATGTGGCCCCAAATATAACAAAGCCCAGTTACTGTAGACATCAAAAAGGTTTTTCATATAGGCTCTCCTAACAAAAACTTGGATCCAGCTCTTGTGTGTGGAAACACAGCAACAACAACAAAGCCCAGTTACTGTAGACATCAAAAAGATTTGTCATATATGCTCTCCTAACAAAAACTTGGATCCAGCTCTTGTGTGTGGAAAAACAGCAACAACAACAAAGCCTAGTTACTGTAGACATCAAAAATATTTGTCATATAGGCTCTCCTAACAAAAAATTGGATCCAGATCTTGTGTGTGGAAACACAGCAACAACAACAACAAAGCCCAGTTACTGTAGACATCAAAAAGTTTTGTCATATAGGCTCTCCTAACAAAAACTTGGATCCAGCTCTTGTGTGTGGAAACACAGCAACAACAACAAAAATGAAACTTTCAGCATTTCTCCTGCAGTTTTTAGCCATCCCCAGTGCTTCTTTCAAACAATTTCCTTTTAGCTTCCCCCAAATATAAAACTCCTCTACCCCAACCTCCGTAGCTCTCCTACCCTAAATATTCCCATGCACAGGATTTGTCTATATTTGGGCTTACAATTATCCTTGGAGGCTTTTCCTTTCCCTGTTTCCACACCCCACTTTATGCAAATCTAATTTAGTGGATGACTTGACTTTATCTTTTCTTATTAGGAGGGGTTCCACGATTTCAACAAAATTTAGTGGATGACCTTCTTTGACTTTATCTTTTCTTGTTAGGGGTTCCACGATTTCAACAATCTCTACATTGTTCAAATAAAGTGGTCTTTTCATTTCTAATCATTCACCAGAGGCTTTTAATCCTGCCCACTTTCATCAACTATCACTATGTTGTTCAATTAAGGTGGTCTTTTCCCATTTAACTATCTCTATGTTGTTCAATTAAGGTGGTCTTTTCCCGTTTTTATAATTCATTTATCAGAGCTTTTCAATCCTGCCCAATTTCATCAGTACGTATGGGGGTGTTGTGAATTAACCCTCCTTGGACCTTGAAAAGTATGCAGGCCCATACTCTTGTCGAGGATTTCCACCCTTGTTGGAGCTTGAAGAACTGAGCAGGATGACAGAAATTATGAAAGAACATCAAGGAGTACTAGAATTTCCAATTAAAATGCTACAAGGAAAAGTGTTGGAGCAATGCTTGGTATTTTTGAAATTGAAGGAAGTCGAGATCATCAATGTTGAAATTGGAAAGAGAAGATCATCATCAATGTTGAATACAGAATTGGTTGGAAAGAAGGATACCTCACAATCTTGCCAAATATTGGGTCTTGTCAAATGAGAAGCTCGAGAAGGCGGGCATAGCTCCCAAAAATCTGGGTGGAAGTAGTATCGTCCTGTCTGTTGGCAGCAGATGATAAAATTCTATCTCGGGTGGCAATTAGGGAAGGGATGCTTCCAAGAGCCAAACAGGTGTAGCGGATGCCTGGAGGAAGAAAGAGGCTACTCATTTACCAATACACTAAAGAAACTGAGATTTAGATAGGATCCTTCGTGATGGAAATCACAAAACACTCGCTCAAACAGAGACATAGATAGACAACATTACAAGATAAAAGCAAAAAACTGGCTCAAATAGAGACAGAGACAGAGAACATTACAAGACAAGCAAGCTCAAACAGAGACACAGATAGACAACATTACAAGACAAGCAAGCTCAAACAGAGACAGAGACAGAGATAGACAGCATTACAAGACAAACAGCAGAAACAGAGACAGAGATAGACAACATTACAAGACAAACAGCAGAAATAAAGAGAGACAGAGATAGACAACATTACAAGACAAACAGAAACAGAGATAGACAACATTACAAGGAAAAGGCAAAAAACTCGCTCAAACAGAGACAGAGCTAGACAACATTACATGACAAGCTCAAACAGAGACAGAGATAGACAACATTACAAGACAAACAGAGATGGAGATAGACAACATTACAAGACAAAGGAAAAAAACTTGCTCAAACAGAGACAAAGATAGAACAACATTACAAGAAAAAGGCAAAAATCTCGCTCAAACAGAAACAAAGATGGACAACATTACAAGACAAAGGCAAGATGCCAATAGAGTTGAGTTGCATATACTGAAAACACAAGTTTAGGAGTTTTGTGTGTAGATCATAGGGGATAGTCAGGCATACATCTTGATGATCTCCTTGTCATCGGCTTTACACATTAGGCCATTGACTCTGCTTGGCTTTAGGTTCTGTTCTCTGATGACGATTAATTTGATCAAGGGGTTCTCATGCCTCTCAAATGCTTTTGAAGTTTTGTGGTGGATGGATCCTTCGTGATTATTCATTTTGTGGCGAGGTGGATTGTTGGCTTGAATTGCCATCACTAAAACACCGTGGACATAATCCTTGGCAGGTTAGCCTACATTTCCTATAGCAACAAGTTACAACATAGGATGGTGTTCTTCCATGTTATTTGTAATTACAAACTCAAAACCTGCATTTGCTAGGGCAGGGCAACCTTCTCGAACTGCTAGATGGGTTTCAGCAGTGTGTTAAGGGTCTTGTGTTATTATGGAATTCACTCAACTGTGTGGTAGTGCACATGCACACACACATACTCGGAATTGCTTTATGGGTTTCAACAGCGTGTTAAGGGTGTTTTGTTTTTATTCCAATATATCACAAACTTATTTTCATCTCCATTCTGTAATTGTAGGTGTCCTATCCGGCTCCAATTCATCCTCCTAGCATGTACCTGCAAGAAATTCCTAAAATTGTTTCAAGAACCTTTAACCAGGGTTCAAATGTTATGAGCATGGATTTTCACCCACTACAGCCAATGATACTGCTAGGTGATCTATCTGTAATCTCTGAAATATTTTGTTCAATGTGGCCCCAAATGTTCATTATATTGGGTGTGCACATTGATTTATCTGTATGTCAAAAGTGTCTCACCTTTTAAAACTTGGGCACCGGGCTTATCTGCTAGTTGGAACAAATGTTGGCGATAATGGAATTTGGGATGTTGGTTCACATGAAAGATTGGTTGTCAGAGCCTTTAGTGCATGGGATATCTCAGCTTGCTCAATGTCACTGCAGGTATGTCTGTCTCTTTTATGGGATTGCATTCTGTTATTTATTAATTATTAAAATTTTTTGTAGAAGCATACTTTCTGGCCTATTGGCTTCTTGGTGCCTTTTGGTGCCATATACTTGATAATTACCAGGCTTCTGACTAAAGCTCTTATGTACATGCTTTTGGTTCTTGTTAGGCAGCACTTGTCAAAGATCCAGGTCTCTCTGTAAATCGATGTATTTGGAGCCCAGATGGGACATTTCTTGGTATGTGATTACACCTTGTTTGTGAGTGTCATGTTATTCATCCTTGAATTTTGCAGATTACCTAGGAAATTTTGATACTATTAGCCTCAAAATGTCACTGAATTTGGCTAGTCTTTTTTGCCATGGCCTTGTATTGCTTGTAGGAGCTGCATTTTCCAAGCATATTGTCCACTTATATTCATATACTGGTGGTGGCGAGTTTAGGCAACATCTAGAGGTTCACAGTGCACACCCTGGCTTCCCACTTTCCTTTTTTTGTGGTCTTTATCTGTGGTGTCCAATATATGAATTCTTCCCTTTTTCTTTGAATCCACACAGATTGATGCCCATGTCGGTGGTGTGAATGATATTGCTTTTGCTCACCCAAATAATAAGCAACTCTGTGTTATCACTTGCGGAGATGATAAAGCTATTAAGGTATAAGTTCCAATCCTTTATGCTATAACAGGCAACTAGTGATGCCAATAACAATTTATTATTGAAAGGCCACCATATAGATATTTTCATATGTGATAGATTGGTCTCAGGAGTGTTCACTGACTTGAGCAGGTGTGGGATGCTGTAACTGGCACCAAGAAGTACACATTCGAAGGCCATGAAGCTCCTGTATATTCAGTCTGCCCTCATCATAAGGAGAATATCCAGGTCAGGTATGATCTGAGTACCATAATAAAAAAACCTATCAATAATTTTTTTGAGAAGCCTCTCTCTAATTTTGAAGGGTTTCTTTAATTGGGTACTAGTTCATGCTTGTATTTTCTTGGGGGCTATTCTATGCATGTAATTGTATTTTGCACTATCTTGTATTTGTCTATGGTTAATGGAAATTCATTTTCTCTATGGCTATTGATGGGAAGATCAAAGCTTGGCTTTACGATCTACTGGGATCTAGAGTAAATTATGATGCCCCTGGGCATTGGTGTACTACAATGACTTAAAGTGCGGATGGAACATGGTATGATTAAGTTTTCTAAACTATTATGCTTTTCATGGTGAATATTTAGCTATGTCATTTCAAGAACGATAAGGATGCTTCTTTAATTCATTGAATTACATACGGGATTAGGCTCTTCTCATGTGGAACAAGCAAAGAAGGTGATTCATACTTGGTTGAGTGGAATGAAAGTGAGGGAGCAATCAAGAGAACATATTCTGGATTCTGCAAATGGTCCTTAGGAGTTGTGTTGTTTGATACAACGAGAAACAGGTTTTTGGCAGCTGGTGATGAATTTCAAATTAAGTTCTGGGACATGGATAATACCAAAATTTTGACAACTACTGATGTTGAGGGTTGTTTTCCTGTAAGAAGATATTTTCTATTTTGGTTATGATCAAATATCAGATCCAAAACTCTGATTGTTATCTATTTTAGATTAGATATATGCCCATCTGGATTGTTTCTTGTCAAATTTTGCAGGCAAGCCCTCGTCTCTGTTTCAATAAGGAAGGGTCCTTACTTGCTGTGACTACAAATGATAATGGGATCAAGATTTTAGCAAATGTTGATGGAGTTTGCCTGCTTCGTATGCTTGAAAATAGAGTGTTTGAGGGGACAAGGATACCACCAGAGGTGGTGTCAGCAAAGGTACTATGCTGCCCCCACTTCAAATTGAATACATGTGTACCCAAACTTTGCATCTCACTACTATTGTCCTTTTTGTAGGCTCCAATAACAAATGCCACGGCTGCTATGGTAAACACAGTTGCTCCACTTCCTGTTCCAATAGAACGGTCAGAAAGGGTTCCTCCTGCTGTATCAATTTCTACTATCGTGAGAGTCATTCCACTTGAAGAATTGGATATTTGGCAATTGACCAAACTAATCTATAGGAAAATTGGGCTTTAATTATTACATCAGATTCTCCTTTTCAATCTGTTGTAATCACCCTGCTTTACAAGTTGGGGTTTATTTTAGCATTCTTGAATAAAATAAATTAACCATCAACCAATAACCGTGTATATAGAATAATCTTGACAGTAGCCGGGCAGCAGATGTGAAACCTAGGCTTCTGGATGAGGCTGCAGATAAGAGTAAGAACTCGAAGTTAGCAGAGATCATTGATATCACCTAGTGTAGGTCTCTTACGTTTCCAGATACGCTACCTGCTGGAAAGGCAAGTTGTGCTAGGGATCTCATTTATACCCCAAAAACCAAGAATTTGTTGCATATCATAGTTGTTTGACCTTATTTTCTGTATCCTAGAAAGTTTTTTGTGCTTGAACTAGATATAATTTTCCATGTGTTTTACAGGTAGCCAGATTAATATATACTAATTCAGGGGTTGCTGTCCTAGCTCTTTTCTTCAATGCTGTTCACAAGCTTTGGAAATGGATGCGTAATGATCGCAATCCATCTGGCAAGGTACAACTCTAAAAGTGTCCTAATGTACTGTTTGTTTTCAGTTTTAGAATTCTGCATTTAATAAGCATTTGAAAGATGGCAATTCATTTTCCAGTCCACAGCAAATACTGCACCACAACTGTGGCAGCCAGCGAGTGGGATCCTTATGACAAATGATATGAGTGACACAAATCTAGAAAAAGCAGTCTCATGCATAGCCTTGTCAAAGAACGATTCTTATGTTATGTCTGCATCTGGTGGGAAGGTGTTACATACCACCTGTTTTCGATGAGTTATGAGATAAAGAGCACAACTTATTGAAATTGTTTTAATCTTATGTGTCACAATATCAAACATTTGGTAATGACTTCTATAACATGATTCTTGTTCTAGATTATTTCCTTTGTTGTGATATAATTCTTCTTCTCATGAGGTTAAATTGAAGCATGCCAAACTCAGTTATATGTACTTTGATCACTAAACAAATTAATCATAGATACATGTTTTCATGAGGGTAAATTGTTTGTTCTCATGATGGTAAATTGAAGCATGCCAAACTAAGTTAGATGTACTTTGATCACTAAACAAATTAATCATAGATACATGTTTTCATTCAACAGATTCATGATGAGAGGAATAAATTTGTTAAGAAGCTGCAAGACAATAGAGATTCACGCAAAGAACATATTTGTGATGTTTTGAAGCTTAGCGGTAGAGCCTGTAACACATTTTATAAATAATTGTATATGGCTTTTGGACATTTGTTTTTTGGGTTGTGGTCTACCCTACGTTGTAACATGTCAAACAGTTTTTGAGCTTGCTAAATCTGAACATTGAATGTATTCATTGTGCCTCTGATATCCATAAATCAATCATATTGTTTGTATATTAAACATGTTTTCATTGATTACAGAAATATTTTTTGAATGCCATTTCTGACTTATAGCATGCACATATCTAAAGTAATTTTGACATGCATGGTGTCTCTTCTATTCTACTTCCTTTTAAAGTAAGAAGACTTTTTGCAGTAAAATGTTTTGAGAGTAAACCTCTGAAAATGCATTTTGGTAATAATGGTCCAAGGGATTAGTCTAATATGATTGGGATACTTTTGTTTATAGCCCACCATTTAGTATGACATTTTGTGTTTAGTGTTTCTTAGATTACTCGCCGACTTACTTGGGAAACACTGAAAAAACACTACCACCAACTGGTTTTAGAATTTTAGTTACAATTAGTCTTAAGAAAATCTTCAACAGGTTTCCCTCTGAAACAAAAATAATATCAATAAACTGTCCTGAATTTACCAGGAATTGGAGTTGCCCAAATTCCTATGCATTGTAACTATTGCAGTAACTCTTGGGATACTTTTGTGTATAGCCCACCCTTTAGTATGACATGTTCATGTTTCGTGTTTAATTTGCGAGGTTGAAATGCATACAAATTATGCTTTGCCTTTAAACCTAAGAAGTTCCTATTGTTCACGGGGTTTGGAATTGTGGTTTGACATGGAAGTAGGCATAGAGGGATATTTTTACAGTCACACCAGCCTGTCAATTAAATCAATGTGCACTGTCTCTGAAGTTTGAACTACTCCTTGGTGAATCAAGGCCACAAATAATGCAAAGCCAACAAAATAGGACCAAAAATATTCTGGTGCTACTATTTAGTAGACAAAACAAAGTGGTATAGACCTTAGACATTAAAATTATGGCTTGGATTTCATAAAAGATGAATGATATAAATGTTGATGATGTATTGCTCAAACTAAATGGAATGGTTAAAATTGAAATTTTCTTTGTAGTTCTATTTACACACGTTGGGTGCAGAGGTAGATACAGGCTGATCTGTATGACTGTCTTTTCTAGTTGATTTAACAAATCTTACTCTGCCAAGCAAATGAATGTATATTTTAATAGGTTTAATGGATTCTACAAAACCATATTGAGGAAGGTAATGTAATTTAATTTATAGCATTTTGGAAATGGACATATAGTCCTAGCTTAAGTTTGCTAAGAATTGTTGAAATTGGGTAGCTCGGAAGGTATTTCCACTTGGAAAAACCCTTGGGGTTTTCTGGTTTGTTGTTTGGGGTTTTGGACCCAAAGGAGTGGGCTTGGAACCCAAGGAAAGACATTTAATAATCTAATTTAAGTATGAGTTGCTTTAAGGGTCAAGTCAGCTCAGGTTGGCCAGTGAGACCAAGAGACAGGACCGTTGGGGTTTCACACCCCTTGGAAAAGTATAAATACAAAGACAAGGAGAAGTAAAGGACAATCTTCTTGTGTGGTGAGCAAAGGTGCTAAAAGGACTTAGCCACATGTAGCAAAAGGAATTGCAACAGATGAACCTGCACAACAGGTCACTGGAATGGTTGAGATTGAAGTGATTTTTAGGTGACAATTCTGCATCTGTTGAAATGTCAAATAATGCTGATGGCAAAAGACATCACAAAAGGAAGGCTTCTGGAAGGAGTTCTATAAGGTCAATTAACAACTCAGGACAGGAGGGGAATTCTGTGTTCCCGCTATGGTCATTTAGCGATTGTACAGAGGGCCCTCTAGAGTCCACTGCAGACTCTCTGGATCAACTTAATTACAGAGGAAAAATGGCTGACTTTGGCACGTGTTCCACTGACTTAGATTATTTTGAAGATATAGTGCAAATAGGATGGGTGCCTGATTTTCGAGATTCCACTGATGGAACCTGCATGGATTTTGAAAAGCATGTTTCTAATGTTGGGTCTGATGCATGCTGTGAAATCAATAGTACTTCCAAACACAGGATTGGGCAGGGAACTGGTGATATGCACGAGAACGGATTTGAGGCAAGCACTGCATGCACAGTTTTTGGACATGAATTACATGAGACATAGTAGTACTGTTCTTTTGTTGGAGACTTTGGGCTGTCCACAACCTGAAGTTTACCCCTTCTTATGTACGATATTGTAAGTGTATATAAACATGGGCAGGCCTTTATTAAAGTACGTTTATGTGCTTTCGATTCATCTAATGAGTGTTTGTTTCTACATGCACATTAGTAACCATGGCCCCTGCTGGATGAACAGAACTCACGTTTGGGCTTCACTCAGCCATTAATGTGACCTGAAACTGAGATGTGGTTTGGTTGTAAATTTCCAAAAATATTTAGCAAGTTTCTCTCAGGAAATTTTGGTGACCAATCAAACTTATTATACATGAGATTCTTGGTTTGGCTGTCCTGTTGAAGCAGCATAAAATGACCATACCAATACGTATAACCAAGGACAGGGAAATTCGAAGGCAAGAAATTAAACTTTTGATGATTCCGTGGAAAAGATTTTACTTGTGTTCATGAGATATAATATTTAAGTATCCAGTACTGCTAACTCATTTCCAGTATCACAAAATCAAGCACAAGTGATATTTTCGTTTTGTTGAATTCTCTGTACTGCTGATTGGACATATAAATACTCTGTTTATTATAAAAAGTGGGACGAGGACAGGAGTGTAATTTACCTTAGCTTCAATGTATAATCCTTACCGTTATCTTTTGTGATTGCAAGCAATTTTAAAACTGTTAATGGTTAGCGTTGTTTCTTAAATTTAGAAACAATAATATTATGTTTCTTCAAATTGATGCTGCTGGTTGTCATTTGCACATCCCAGAAACAAAAATTATGTGCTTCACCATAGCCTTATGGAAGAAATTCAAGTTCCTCTCTCCTTATTTTTCAAGTTCAGTGCCCATTGGTAACAAAATTTTCAAGATAATGATTAGCAGACTTTGGTTTGAGTAAGTGCCTAAATGTATGTTTTTTAATGACACCAACCCCTGAAACAGAAATTTGTACTGAGAAACAAATAGCAGCAATATCTTTTTCACTGATCAGCTAGTCCAGAAAGCAATAGGTAGAGGTGCTAACCCAAAGATTCCAAGATAAAGGGAAGCAAACTCTACAATTTCCAGACTATTTAGCAAAACTAGAAGAACACGTTTTCCAAACTGCACGAGAACTACTTCCCTCACGAGTCACCATATGCCATGCTTGGTCTCGGTGGTTCTCTTCCTTCTACTCCTAGTTCAACTACCATATCTTCATTGAAACCAACACCCCGAACTCCACTAGACAACGATTCACCATTTTGTAGTAGTGATTCGCCATTTGTACTGGTGATTCGCCATGATTTTACAAGATAATATGATCTTGTGAGAGATTCGCCAAAAAATTATATATACATATTATATTATTAATAAAATCGCCTTCCATTTTTCCTATGTATCATGGGGATTCGCCTATTTATTATATATATAAATTTAGGGGGGTTCTTAAAATTTACCCTGAAAGACATATCTGGGCTATGTGAATTATATCTGCAGGTGTGAAAGGGTCTAAATCACAAGAGGGGATCCTATTTCACCAAGTCAAACAGCGCAGTCTAGATGCATTGAACCTCTTTGAGGGACAGCGCAGTTCTAGAAGGAGGTTGGAATGTGAAAAGGGTTAAGTGATTCAAGGTGGTTTAGGGTTTGGCAAGACTCCTATCTTATAAAAGAAAGAGGAGGGCAGCAAGGAAAGGGTTGTTGAAGACATTATTTCTGAAGGTCTGTCTGCTTAGACATCCCTTGTTGGGCATTCCTGTTCAGGAATCCCACCTCCTTCCTTGAGCAGCTCTTAGAGGAGAATTGTGCTAAAATTATCCACTATCAGGCTTGGGCCAAGTTTCACCTTACATTACAGCGCTGCTCATGATTGAGGGTTGAGTTGTCTTGTAAGTTGCAGCAAGTGGAGATCTAGATCTGCTCAGATCTAGATGATAGCAGTGGCTCTTTTCAGTGAGAGTGTCATTTAACCTCCTAAAAGTGTTAATTTTCTGATTATACTTCAGATCCATATCTTGGCATCAGGCCAAATCATCTTCAAAAGATACAGCGCTATCTCTCTCCCTAAGATAGCATTATTTTCAAATCTACAGCTGCAGGGTGCTTTGTTTGCATTTTGGAGGAGAGATCTCTGGTGTTGGGATTCTTCCTTCACTGTGGTGATCCATAGATTGGCCAACCAATATATGTTATATTTCAGATCTGATCTACTATGTACTTGTATTATTCAAAATTTCTGAATCATTTTGCAGATCTGAAGTTTTAGATCTCAAATCTACTTCCGGTGCTTCATATTTTGGGCAAATCCCCAAGAGGAATGTATAGATCAGCTTTTCTTGTACATGGATCTGTATTAGATCTATATTTTTATGTACAGATCTGATATAGATCTGAATAATCAATAAAATATTTCTCAGCCCTAAAATAAACGCTATCACTGTTATGCAGTCTTTTTACATGGTTGCAGCACCTCTTTCTTGAGGATTTCTTCTGTATTCTTTCACTCTTCTTCTGTCAAGTGTATGAGTTATGCCCCTGATCTTATTTTTCAATATTCATACCTTATTTCAGTCATACCCTTCAGAAAATCATGCTCGCATGTTTCAATAAATTTCTGCATAATCCTAGTCTTGGGAAATCAGGGTTTTCTAGACTAGTTAGGAAAGGAAGAACTACTTAACTTAGTAAAACTTATTTTTTTTCGCTGAAATTCGACATGGGAGTCCCTCATAACCCTAGATATCATATCCAACTACTTTCCCATCTTATTTTTGTGCAAATATCCTAATACACTCATTTTAGGGCCAAAATCATCACTTTTCCCCACCTTTTGCTTTATAAAACGCTGTATAAGGTTTTTGCTGCATAATTTATTGAATTTTAAGTGTTTTTACACCTTTATATGACATATTTATGTAGCTCCACATTGTTAATAACTCATATTATTCCCAATCTATAGTTGTTCCTAAAAAAGGGATATTACAGAATCGATGGCGAAAATTGAATTGGAATTTCAACCATTGACTGGGGAAAAGGTCTGGGGAAAAAGGAAATAGGGATTTCTGGTGGAATGAGGGCCATCGAATTAGAAGCGAGATCGACGACTCAGATCGATTCGGGACTGCGTATCGGCATTTCGCTAATCGACAGAGAAAAAAGGAAAAGGCACGAAGAATTTGGAAAATGTCGAAGAGTGATAGCGATGGGGCTTAAGACCTTAGCACATGGTTGCGGCTCTAGTTCGTATGAGAAGAAAAGGGGTCGAGGGCTTTAGGCAAAGAGCACTTAAGGCCTTATTTCAAAATGGAGCAGATTTAGGCCTAAAGAAGGGTTTTTTAAGCCTTTTTGAGGTTCCGGGAGGGTGAAAAGGGTGTTTTTAAACCAAATAAAGGGGATTTCATGGTATAAAAAGGGGATTTTGAGGAAGTAAAGGGTAAAATGAGGAAAAATGGATGAAATGAAGGGGTTTTTAGAGGGATTTTTAAAAGGAAAAATGGGTTTGAAAATAGTCTTTTTATAACAGCAGGGCTTTTCTTTTGAAGATTTCTAAGTGAAGACTATCAAAGGAAATGGATTTCCATGAGGATAAAGAACTCAGAGAGGCTTCAAGAAGTCACAGATTTCACATGAAATCTGTTTCTTGAAGAATAATAGGCCTGTTTTAGCCATCATTAGTTATGACAAAATTTTATTGATGGCTAACAGATCCAACATCCTTTGGAGATCCCATCTCCATTCTCATCCTCTTCATCTTCCTTGAAAGCTTTTCATAGATTTTGGAAGAAGCATGTCTTCCTTTCTCCCTTCACATACTGAAGCCTTCTTATTTTTGTCCATCTCTCCTTCCCCTGAAGTATAATGGCCTGAGATCCACAAGCTGAGCCAAGATTGTAGCTCTGATACCACTATAATATCCCAAAATATGGAAAATAAGAAATATTGGGAATATCTTAAGATATTCCAATTTTGGACTGCTTAGCAATGTATTCACAGAAAAATGCATTTTCAGAAATTTAAGCCATAGAAATGAAAACCATCACTTGGATCCATTAGATACATCCATATATCATCTAATTCCAAGAGGATATCAAAAAGAAATGAAACTAGGTGAGGTAAACAGACCTCCCACACTAGTGTAGCTAAAAATGACTAAAAACCTCAGACACTGCTACTCAGAAATAATGCAGAAAAGAGATTGTGCAGTCTTTTGAGGGTTTTAATTTATAAAATAGGAGAAAAATTATATATACTCATATATTATTCAATAATTCTTTAATAACTGAGATCTAGTCTCCTTATACAAAATACAAGAGAATCCGACAAGGGTTTCTTGTCAAACACTCTGCATACAAAATGTGATATTTAGAAATTTACTGAATCACCACTACAACACTGAAGCATAAGAGTGTAGAAGGCTGAAATATGTCTAATCTGATGTATATCCCTCAAGGGCTTCCTCCCATGAAAGGATGAACCTCTCAATCACAAGAAAACACTGCAACGGAGCCACTAGACCATGCACTGAAGCTGCCTCCAAAAATAATGGATTCCCTAGCTGGAACAGTGCTGGGAATGTTAGGGAAATGTGTGGTATACTACCACAGATCTGAAATAGGCTCTAAAACTCCCCAAACAGGTCTCTCAAGTGAAGGAAACCTTCCTCCAAAGAGAAACTAGCTCAGAAAGAGGGATTCCAATCCCTTCCACTGCTGCTCCCTGCAACATTGCACAATCACCTATAGAAACTGCACTGATGAAGTAGGCTGGAGCTTGGCCTAAAAACCTAATGTGGAGGAATGAATGCAAACTCTCCCAAGAGGCTCCTCAAGGAAATAGGTGGGATTCCCGCTCAGGAACACCTGGTGCTAAACAGCACTGCTACCCTACTAAACAGCAAGAGGAAGTAAAAGTATGAGCAGGCAAGAATAATAATCTAAAACCTGAAGAATAATGCTTCCATACTCTTCCTTAAATAAAACATGAGTTTTATTGCCCTTGGTCCCACTCAATTAGGTCATCTCTCTCCAAAGATTCATCTCCCTCCAAAACTGCGTTATTCTTTCCTTGATTCCTCCTCCTCCATAACTACGTTGTTGACTTAGCCAAAGTGGACTGAATCAACTTGATATTACCCATGTTCACGCATGGAGGTGTTTTATTAATCTGGAAAGAGTGTCCCCTTTCACACTTGGAGTGTTTTTATTCCTCCTTATGAGACTTAGGGGCTTTTCTACTCGTTTATTCACCGGCTAGAGCTGCTGCTAACTCTAATGTTCCATTTAGCTTTGAGGCTAAAATTTGGGAACATTACAAAATGCATTAACTATGTAATGAATGATATTTGAAACCCTAGATAAGGTTTACCTCCTCATTTTGAAAATAAATATTGCATGTGTGCTTCATAGTTTATGTTGGTTGATTGTTAAGCTGAATGCCTCATAGACTTTGAGTAGTGAAAGAAGTTTGGCTTTGGAGCTTTATAACTGTTTTGGATTGAATATCAATGGAGCAAGCATATTCACAGGATTCATGAAATTGTTTAAATGGTGATGTTGTTCTGATCTTGTATTTGTTTTCTTCTGTTTTCCATATTGTTCATCTTTTCTCTTGCAATAGAACAAAAAATTTAGGTTAAGATATGTTGTTAGAGGCACCTTAAGTCTATCTAATTTCTGTTGCTCAAATGTTTTCTTCTACTAGGTCCGATTGGAGAATTCTTAATTGCTTTCTGATCCACCTAGTTTTTTGTCTTGAAAATGATTTAATAAGAGTCAAACCGAAGAAGTTTATGGTATGCCATGTCCTTTGATGTAGCTTGAAACATTGTTTTTAAGGTCTTTCTTTGGATTTTTCTTACTAGGGTTTAGGCTAAAGAAGTTTATGGTTTGCCCTGTCATTTGGTCTATCTTGAATAAGTCACTTTGAAAGTCTTTTAAAGTCTGATTGAAGAACTTAGGAGTTCCCTGCTCTTTAATCATCACTTATTTGTTATCTTAAATGTTTTCTTTCTCTGAAAGTGAATAGCTAGAGAATTTAGGAGTTCCCTACTCTCTAGGGTTTGCTAGATTGTTTTCTCAAAGTTTACTTGATAAAGCTAGGCCAAAGAAGTTTATGGTGTTCCCTATCCTTTGGTTCTTTCTTAAGCATATTGATCTTAAAGACTCTTCTTGTTCTAGTATATGTTAAAGGATTCTTAATTGCCCTTTAAACCTACTAAACTCACAACTTAATGTTCATTTCACACCCACATAAGCTATTAAGATCAATTTGGCTTTGTTAACTTGCCCTATGAAACACTCTTGATTTATTGTTGTACTTTTCAAGCCTGTCACAGACCCCATAGCCTAATGGTTTTAATTTCTCTTACTCTATCTGTTCTTCTTAACAAGCAACCCAACCAAACAAAACAAAACAAATAATCCATATCATTTTAACTAGCCTAAAATAAGCATCCTAAATCAAACAAGTTATATCTTTTATAAAAATATAGAGAGAGCCCTCTCTGATTCCCGGAAGGCTAGGTCCTAGGACTCCAAATTTGTTTTGATGTTACCCTTGTCTTTTGGTCTTGCAAATCTGACAAATTACAGGGACCTAACAAAATGGCGACTCCATTGGGGAACACTCATTAAAAATCTTAGTGTTATATAAATAACTCAGAAAACCCAAAAATATCTCAACATTGGCATCTAGTTGTTGATGGTGGACAACAAAAAAATCCTCCAAACAGTTAGCATCATCCACTTGGTGACTCTAATAGTCTTCAGTAGGCCTGCTGACTCCACTGGTTCTCACAAACTCCCGTGGGAATGTATTGATCAATCCTAATAGTGTAAAACTCAGCCACATACTGTGTGAATTTAGTAATCTTTCAGATAGGTCTTTTTTTCAAAACCCTTACAAACTTTCATCCTCTCTGTGTTGTGGGTCTGAAATCTGGCTTCACAAAGAATCAGCACCAGATCTCAGCCTGACCCAAACCCTCCCGCTATAGTTGATGACCCAAAAATAATCTTAATAAAAAATTATAGGATTGAAGATTCAACTATTGTCAGACCAATTCACAAAGAAAGTTCCTTTCCTGAAAACCTTACATCCTTGCAAGATACCCAATTTGACTTACACCATAGAAGAAACCTATTCAGAACTAAGTCTCAAAGTTGGATAGACCAAACAAACCTTGAGCCTACAAGCTTACAGCAGAGTCCTAGTAGAGAAGCCTCTCCTTCCACTCCTCCTGATTTTCAACTTCTCCAACATTTTGACTCCTTTCGTTCCAAATCTGCTCAATATCAGCTATTTGGTCCACGTACATCTGCTTACCCCACTCATACATCCACTGTGAAAACCACTCCATTTCATCCTCCACCCCCACTCATAAAGCCTCCTCTTATAAATCCTCCTTGGGTTCCATTACCTCCCGTCATGGCAGCATGGTATGCCCCTCTGGTACTACCACAACCTTTACTTCCTATGCCACAGGACTATCAATCTAAAATCCCTCACTTTAATGGGACTGATTCTACAACTGCCCAACAACATGTAGACAAGATGAATGATTCTTTTGACTACCAATAAATAGAAGATGAAACCATACATATGAGAATGTTTGCCCAAAGCTTAGGGGGGAGAAGCAAAGAAATGGTTCAAGAACTTAACTCCTGATAGCATTCATGATCTCCCTTCCCTTTATTAAACATTCATAAACAAGTGGGAGACTAAGAATAATCCTCTTCAAATCCTATCAGAATATGAAAAACCCAAAAGAAATGTTGGGGAGAGTGTTCAAAACTACTGCACTAGGTTCAGTAGTGTATATAATGCACTCCCTCCCCACATGAAACCCCCACAAGACCTAGCCAAGTAAAATTTCCAGATGGCTTTGATCCAGAAATGGATAACCAATTAAGAGAAAGAGATCCCCTTACCTTAGAAGACATGCAAAGGGGAGAAATAAGTGTAGAAGCCAATCTAATTGCTAAAAGGGCTAGAATGAGAACAGAGAAGAGCGTTACATACAAGAGGAACTTATGGCCTCCACATCTAATGCTAAAATTGACAGTCTAGTTAGGACAATGGAAAGGATGATGGAGAGAATTAATTTAAATGAAAGAGCACCCCCTAGGGAAAATCAAACAAACCCTCAAAACAAAAACAGAAACCAAAACTTCAAAAGAGATCCTCCTCAAATAAGACAAAGAGAAAATGACCAGCAAATCAGACCTCATTTCCAAGAAAACTATGTAGATTAAGAGGAAAGCGAGACTGAGGAGCCGGAAGAAAACCATGTGAATCTAATAGGCTTTGATAGTGAGGACGTTGTTTTTCTCACAAAAGAAGAACAAGGTCTATTTTCCTCAAACCAAACTGAAAGAACATATGAGGATTATGAAGAATACAAACTAGGGTTTGAAAATGCTATCATGGAGGTTCATAGGCAGTATGACCTCAGAATTAGGAAAACCCAACATATCCCCAAGATGAACAAACTAGAAATTGCTGCTAGGAAGACCCCTGAAAATACTCCTAAAAAGACATCATAAAATACAAACACCATGGCCAAGAAATTTGATCAAAGCAAAAACGAAATCAGCCAACATGATGGTGACCAAAGCTGCCCTAGTACATCAACTAGTGGCCCTAAAAAAACTGCTTTAACTGAGATTCCAAATAAAAATCAACAAGCTAAATTTGCTGAAAAGACCATGTATGATAAAACTGATCTAACTCTGCCAAGAACACAGACACCATTCAGTATTGAGAGTGAAATTTCCAAGATAAAAAGAAGGCTTTAAACATAGGAAATGACACCGATACTCTAAATCTGACTTTTGACAAGCCAGAATTGTTGTTTGGACCAAAGGTTGAGGGAAAGTTTCAAGAGGGAGTTGTGCCTCCATTCTATGTCAGTTTGAACATCCATGACAAAATCCTATACAATGCCATGCTAGACTCTGGTGCATCACATAACCTCATGCCAAAGGTAGTGATGGAAAGATTAGGCCTCGAAATAACCAGACCATACAAAGAATTGTACTATTTTGATTCAAGTAGAGTTAAATGTCTGGGCCTAATCAAAGATCTATGTGTTAACCTGGCACAAATACCAGCCAAGAACCTTGTAATGGATATTGTAGTGGCTGACATTCCCCCAAAATATGCCATGCTTTTATCAAGATCATGGGGAGCCAAACTCCAAGGAACCCTCCAAATGGACATGACATATGCTACCATTCCAGTCTTTAACAAAATGAGAAGACTGTATAGTGAATCTCACATGAAATACATGGTAAGTAGCCAAGGTAAGCCAAATAACACCCCTCTCTATTCTATCCATTCAGACCTTGATTCATTTATTTTGTAAAATGAAGATGACATTAATGAACAAGTATCTGAGAAAGAGGAAAATAAAAACCTGTCAGAACAGTCAAACCAAGCACAAAATGAAGAATATAACAGCCAAAACCCTAGCAACCATGAACAACAACACAATGGCGAATCTGAACTTGAAACTCTTTGGAACATGAGCTTTGATGGCTCTTGTGGCAAATCTGGTTCAGGAGCAGGTGTTTGGATACACAACACTAGTGAAGGTCACTCTTACAAGCTAGATTTTCAGTGTGCAAACAATATTGCAGAATATGAAGCTCTTCTCCTAGGTTTACAATTACTCAAAAGTATAGGAGCTAAGAAGATTTCCATTCAAGGAGATTCTGATCTGATTATTAACCAAATTAAAGGAGAATATTCAGCCAAAAATCCTAGATTAAGAGAATATAGAAATGTTTCCTTAGACCTCCTAAAAACTTTTGAAAAATATGAACTTACCTTTGTCCCAAGAACTCAAAACAGCTTTGCAAATAAACTAGCCTTTGCTTCCAACACTTTCCAACTGCCTCATGCCAATGAACAATACACGGTAAAGGTCAAAAGCAGACCAAAAGTCCCTGATAACATAGATTATTAGCAAGTTTTTGAAGGTGACAAACATATTGAAGACTTCCTGCAGTCCAAAAATGACTTTGAAATGCCAAAACCAGATTAAAATCATGAAGAGAACTACTCTGCTGAGGAGCAAACACACAAAATAGAGCCACCTTATGCTGTTGATATAAATATACTAGAACACCCTCATGAGGCAGAATTGTGTGAAGATTCAGAAAAAAGGGACCTTGAGGTATTGCAATGCAAAGACAATCTATTTCCAGGAGGACTTGCCCCCTTAGAAGAACTGTTTGATTTCAATGATGTTTCTAAGAAGACAAAAATGGAATCCACCAAAACAGATGTAGAAGAATGCAACATAGGCGGTGAGGAAGAACCTAAAATGATAAAACTATCCAAAACACTGCCAGCTCTTATAAAATAGAAATACATTGAGCTATTCAACGAATTCAAGGATGTGTTTGCATGGGGCTATGAGGACTTGAAGTCCTATGATATAAGCATCATTCAGCATAAGATTCCTCTCAAGGAAAACCAGAAACCATTTAAGCAGAAATTGTGTAGGATAAACCTTGTCCTAATGCCTCTAGTTGAAAAAGAAATTAAAAATATGTATGATGCTAGAATAATAGTCCCACTCAGGTACTCGGAATGGGTCTCAAGTATTGTACCAGTGAGGAAGAAAACAGGGGAAATTAGGCTATGCATAGACTTCAGAAATTTAAATAAGGCCTCCCTGAAAGACAACTACCCTTAACCTAAGATGGATCATATACTACAAAGGGTAGTAGGCTCCAAAATAATATCTTTGCTTGATTTTTTTTTCAAGGTATAATCAGGTGCTAGTACACCCAGATGATCAGCACAAAACCGCCTTCACTACACCTTGGGGCACCTTCATGTATGTCAAAATTCCTTTTGGTTTAATGAATGTTGGGGCCACTTTTCAAATAGCCATGGACATTGCTTTTTCCGAAGAAATAGGTTACTTCATTGTGATATATCTTAATGACATCAATATTTACTCAAAAATCGATGAAGAACACCTAGCTCACTTAAGAAAGGTCTTTGAAAAGTGTAGAAAGTACGGTTTATATTTGAATCCCAAGAAACTCTATTTGGCCTTCAAGAAGGAAAACTTCTAGGCCACATCATATCTAAAGAGGGGATCAAGATTGACCCAAAAAGGATTGAAGGGATATTGCAGATCAGTCACCCTAGGAACATCAAAGAGCTGCAATATTTCATTGGAAAGATCAACTTCTTAAGAAGGTTCATACCAAACCTTACAAAACTCCTAAGAAACATTACAAACATGCTGAAAAGAGAAATAGGAGTCAAATGGACCATAGAAGCAAAGCAATCCTTTGAACTAGTAAAACAAGCACTTACCCAAACACCAGTTCTAATCAGCCCTGACTTTACCAAGGACTTCTTCATCTTCTCATTTGCATCAGAACACACAATTGCTGCAGTATTGCTACAAAAGAACATAGTGGGACAAGAACGGTCCATAGCTTTCTTCAGCAAGGCACTAAGAGATGCACCTCTGAAATATAACATTATGGAAAAACAAGCTTTTTCCCTAATCAAAGCATTAAAATATTTCAGAGTATACATCTTGCATTCACATGTCATTTCTTTTGTTCCTCATGCAGTTGTTAAGGAAATACTAACTCAGGATCCTGATGGTAAAAGAGGTAAGTGGATTGCTGTCATCTTAGAGTATGATCTAGAAATCAAGCCCATCAAGCTAATCAAAGGGCAAGGACTAGACAAACTGATGGTTGAAGCAAACTTTCAAGCATTGGACATAAACATGATACATTCCTTGGATGAACAAGAACAGCTCATGACTCCACCTATTGAAGATGCATTTTTGAACTCACTCTGGTATGTTTATATATTACATGTTCTTTTTAATCTAAATGCTCCTCCTGGTTTGTCCAAAACAAAGGCCATATTCTTGAAACTAAAAGCTATGAATTTTTTCATTCTAGATAAAGCTTTATATTGGAAAACGTCTATTGGTATCCTGCTTAAGTGTTTACTTAAATAAGATGCAGATAGGATCATGCGTGAGTTTCATGAAGGAGGATGTGGAGGTCATCTCTATTAGAAAACCACTACCAACAAAATCCTTAGAGCTAGTTTCTATTGGCCCACTCTTTTCCCTAAAATCCACAAGCTAGTAGTAACTTGCCATAAATGCCAAATCTTTGAGGGAAAGAGAAAGCTACTGCCTTTGCCTTTGCAACCTATCAGTGTTGAAACTCCTTTTCAACAGTGGGGTCTAGATTTCATTGGAGAAATCCACCCTGCCTCCTCTGCCCAACACAAATGGATTCTCACTGCAACTGACTATTTCACCAAATGGATAGAAGCTATCCCTTCAAGGATTGCCACTGACTCAGTAATCATCAAATTCCTTGAAAATCACATATTGTCTAGATTTGGTTGTCCTAGAAAGATTATTACTGATAATGTTGTTACATTTAAATCCAAGATAATGGTGGAATTCTGTCACAAGTATCACCTTACATTAGGCCATTCTACAGCTTTTTACCCTCAAGGTAATGAGTTGGCTGAGTCCTCTAACAAAAATTCATGGCATAGCAAATTAGTGCATGCACTATGGGCAGACAAATTAACAAACAAGAAATCAATTAATATGTCTCCCTATCAGCTAATGTATGGCATGGATGTAGTTTTTCCAACATCCTTGGGAGTCCCAGTGATGAAGCTTATTCAAGAGGTACAATCAGAGGAGAATGATATACAAAGGAGGCTAAACCAAACCATTCAATTGCAGCAATCAAGGGAAGAAGTATAAAATAGAACACAAGCAGTACAAGAGAATATTAAGGAAATCTTTGATAAGAGGACTAAAGCCAATGATTTCCAAATTGGAGACAAGGTTCTAAAATGGGATTCAAGAAGAGAGGACAAAGGCAAGCATGGAAAATTTGAAAATCTATGGAAAGGTCCATACATCATCCATTCAGCAAGAGGTAACAATGCATTCTTCCTACAAGAAATTGATGGAACGGAGTTATTTGGAGGTCTTGTCAATGACAAGATGCTCAAGCACTATTTTTGTTGAAGTTTTTAGTTTAAAGTTTTATTCATTGTACATAACACTGCTTGAATAAAAGATCAGAAAAGTGAAACACAAAAACAAAGAAAAGAAGAAAAGAGGGCAGATAAAAAGAAGAGGTAAAGCCCCATACCAAAAAAGAATGTTTCTGAAAGTGTTCAAGTCCAAATGCCACTACCTTTGAGAAAGGAAAGTCTTGTTTAGTCATACAGCCTAACCATGATTGAACATGTTTTAAATTTCTGCTGATAAGTTAGAAAATGAAGATTTGCCAAACTATTTAAACTTGGCTTATCAATAGACTAGGTTAGGAAAAGAAATAGGTTCCCAAAGCTCAAATTTGAACCAAAGAGAAAAGAGAGGGATGAATGACAAATTCCAAATTATAGCCCTCAGTTTGTTTACTTTGTGAAAAATAAATTTTGTGTGCAAACTATCCAAAATGCCACAACTCATGACAAACCAAAATTTCTTAACCTTGATGTGGTCATGTTTTAAATTTTATGTTGATAGATTAGAGAATAAAAATATGTCAAACGG
Organism: Pinus albicaulis; assembly: GCA_034641835.2. Taxonomy (NCBI): domain Eukaryota; kingdom Viridiplantae; phylum Streptophyta; class Pinopsida; order Pinales; family Pinaceae; genus Pinus; species Pinus albicaulis. The sequence continues at coordinate 1,505,361,734 of CM076570.1, read as the reverse complement.
TTTAACCTTGACAGATAAGTAGACTAGGTGGAGATTAAAAGAGCTCATAAGTTTAATCTGAGATCTTGGAAGTTATAAGGGTAGACATAGATATTTTTTATTCTTTGAAAATAAAAATGATATCAAGGGTTTACCAGTCCAAATGTGCCCAAATGAAGAAAAAATGCTACGAAAAGTATGATGCGTAGATAGAGTTGATGTTGAAGCAATCATGTTTTTTCAGATTTTAAGATCACAGCTTCAAGGAACAGCAACAAGATCAACATTGCAAAATGAAGGAAATCAGCAAGCATGTGAGGCATTTCATCTACAAAATCAAAGATCTGAGGTTCTTAACACCTCCTGAAGGAGCTTTCCTCTCCAAGTGGAGCCACTGTTAGTCATCAGTATTTTTCACTATCTTTGGATGACTATAGGATGGTTATAGTTTTCTGAAAACAATATTCCTTGAATATCTTGAGTTTCAGAAATCTCACTACCTTCATTATCCTCATAAAAAATCTTTTACTATTCTATCAGTTTTCCATCTCAAAGTCACCCTATTGCTCTTAAAAAACTCATTATGGGCTTACACCTCTCATTTTAATCCTTTTTTCATCTACAAAATCAGAGATCTGAGGTTCTTGACACCTCCTGAAGGAGCTTCCCTCCCCAAGTGGAGACACTGTTAGTCATCAGTATTTTTCACTATCTTTGGATGGCTATAGGATGGTTATAGTTTTCTAAAAACAATATTCCTCGAATATCTTGAGTTTCAGAAATCTCACTGCCTTCATTATCTTCATAAAAAAAATTTCACTATTCTATCAGTTTGCCATCTCAAAGTCACCCTATTGCTCTTAAAAAACTCATTATGGGCTTACACCTCTCATTTTCATCCTTCTTTCCTACCTAAAATCTCATTTCCCCCATTTTCCCTTGTCAATAAACTCCACCCTCCCTCTAAGATTTCTTGTTTCTAACTCATTCCCATGTCCCTTTGGGCATAATAACCTATAACAATGCTTTGTTTTCACTTAAAGATCTCTAAGTCAAGTTTCATTTCAAATTAGGTCAAGGAGCACTCCCATTAGGTCATTAGGGTTTTACATTTTTCAAGGTCATCCTTGGATGTTTCAGGCATTGTTTTTCCTTTGCTAGAATCTGGCTTAGATATAATATATTGTCAATACATGGTTATTCAAGAAGGACCTAAACTTTCCAAAGAGGATCATCTTCTCAATTCAGAACCTGCAAGTGAGAAAAATGGAAAAAGTTTGGCACTCCTGCAGAAATGTTGGAAGATTTATCAGCAGAAAGTACTGATGATGTATACTATCTACTCCTGAATGAAAACAACTTACAGCAAGGGAAAGAGGAAAAACTTGGTCTTGTAGATGACTAGGGGTTATGAACTGGTTAGTCCATTTGAGTGCCAAAGTAGTGATCACTTGCACGAAAATGACATGGAGGAAGCACACAAGGCCAAGCATGAAGAAAGTCTATCAGAAAAAATTGATGGAATATGGAAAAAAGGTAAGGTGAATTGGATAGAAATGAATGAACTTGAAAGAGCTATAAAGAACTTAGAAGACAACACTGATGATTGCTGCAAAAGAACTGTAGACACTGAGGGTTTAGAAAAAGGTGGCCAGAAAAGGTGGAAAAGTTGAGTTGAACTTTACTGTGGAAACTACAGAGGATTTTAGAGATGCTACTATGTGATTAAATCCCAAAGTTGTCAAAGTAAACATGTTAAGCCTCAATAAGCAAAAGAAAAGCCAATTCAATGACTTTAGTAACTTACAAAGAAAAAAATGTCAAAGAGTATCAGTGACAAAATAAAAAGACTTCAAAAACATTAGAAAGTGGGTTTTTCTAGTTAAATTAAATCTACAATTCTATAAAATCCCATTTTTCATTTCAAATGAGTCATTGTTGCCTCTCAAAACATCAAGAGCATTCAGCAAGAAATATTTTGTGGGTTTTTGGAGCGAATTCGGGCAAATTTTCCTGGTGCTACGTACCTGGGAGTTGGCGCTACGCCCTTGCCAATTTTCCTCAACACATTTTCTGAAGGCGCTACATGCCTGGGAGTTGGCACTGCACCCTTGCTAGAAAGGACCCTGTGAATATTTCCTTGGCACTGTGCACTTAGACAGAGAATTTTCTGAGTCTTCCAACCATCCAAATCATTTCAAAACGCTTTCAAATATTTTCCAAAGTCCTCCAAGCACTCTTGAGGGGTAAGTACATGACATAAACCTTGATTTGAATCTATTTTGATCACTCTTGATTGAATGGAATTATAACCCTAAGGAAACCCTAAGTTTTAGCTTGAGATCACTGTTTTATCCCTATTTCATCTTCCTTAAAGAAAATCAGTCATAAAAAATGGTAATTACATTGCTTGAGGGTTGTCATTCATCTAGTTTTCCACAACACCCATTGCCTTTCACTCATTCCTTTCATTTCACACTCATTCCCTACCTTTTTCAAAAGCTGCCATCTCATATCCTTCCCCTCATTCATTTCACCAACACTCTAGCGTTTCACAAAATAGAGTTTAAAAATGTTTGAGGGTGAAGACAGTGGTGGTGAGGCACAAATTCCAAGGAGGCATGATCATAAGGGAGGGAAGATAAATAGGTTTGAATGTTAAGTCCCTATATTAATAGTGTAGTCCCTTATTATGTTAGTGTAGCCCCCCTTATTATTATTGTTGTACCCCTGTAACCCCCATATTGTTATTATTGTGCCCTTACATTATTATTTTTAGGTCAACTAGGATTACATTGTGGCCCCACTAGGATTACATTGTGGCCCCACGGACTCCTATATATAGAAAGGAAGTTTTGTCATTTGTATCATCCAAGAATTGTTCATTCATGTAATTTATTAGAGGTTTCCCCCTCAAAGTGGCTTATTTCTAAGGCGTTGATATCTCTTTTCTTCTATTTTTGGAGCTGGTTTCACAACATTTGGTATCAGAACTTTGGATTCTAGGGTTTTTGCTTCTCCAAACCGGTCATCGTGGAATTTTCGCTATACATTTGTTTCTACGAAGGTTTAGAAGCTGAAATTTTTAGAGTGCGAAGCCGAAATCCTGAGGAACATCGTCGCAAAATTTTAGATCTTGGTTCGCAATATTTTCGGAGATATGATCTATGGAAGTTAGATATTTTTCAGGCTCCTGAATTTCATCTCAAAGAGGTGATCGTGGGAAGATCTTCATAAATCTCTCTCTCTGAGCATCAGATTGGAATGTTGTAAAAAGTGACTGGAAGTAAGCAGACAGTATTTTCCTGTCTATAAATTTCAGAGCCAAAGGAGGAAACAGTGACACGTGGCAAGTTGTACAAGTTCGCTCTACTGAACCAGTCCATAATTGGGTCATTGTGGGAGATTGGACATAACTTGGCCTTGAAGAATCTAAATCAGGTCAGACCTGTGACATTTGAAAGAAGATACAAAGGGCTACTACAAGGCTGAATTTCGAATATTGAGGATCTATAATTATAGAGATAATTCAATTTCAATATAGAGCTCCTCAAAAGAAAGTAAAAGGTGTGTATGATTTTCCCAAATTGCATAAGTCTTGTTTGAAGAATCAAGTTGAATTGATTCCAAGAGTATATTGTAGAATATATATCAGTATTAGATTCTAAAATGGCCCCTAAAAATAATTCAACGATGACTCATGAAGACGAAGAATGGCAACATGACATATCAAATTTACAAGAGCAAGTGCAACAAATTTTGATCTTACGAAGAGCAACCGAAGATAACATAGATGGTTTAAAAGCAGAAATGGAGGCTAAGTTGGATGGTTTGAAGGATCAAATAATAGATAATATGGGTGATAAATTAGTGTAATATCACATCGAGCATCAACAACAAGTTCTCCAACTCTCAAAGGATAACCTAACTTTGGTAAAAAATCTAATGAAACAACCGAAAGATCAACATCACATCGAAAGAAGTTTTGATGTAGTCACAGAAACAAGAACTCGACAAGTACGATCAATTTCAGAGTATCTCAGCAAGTCGAAGAACTTTCCTGTAGAAGATTCCACATGGGAGGATGAGAATTTTATACAGAAGCATCAAGAAATAATCAAGCGTTGAGGACAACACTTGTTTGAAGCAAAGGGGCATGTTAAGTCCCTATATTAATAGTGTGGTCCCTTATTATGTTAGTGTAGCCCCCCTTATTCTTATTGTTGTACCCCTGTAACCCCCATATTGTTATTATTGTGCCCTTACATTATTATTGTTAGGTCGGCTAGGATTACATTGTGGCCCCATGGACTCCTATATATAGAAAGGAGGTTTTTTCATTTGTATCATCCAAGAATTTTTCATTCATGTAATTTATTGGAGGTTTCCCCTTCGAAGTGGCTTATTTCTAAGGTGTTGATATCTCTTTTCTTCTATTTTTGGAGCTGGTTTCACAACATTTAACCCCTCAATACAAGGGAAATCATGGCATCTCCTCTTACTGTTTCTTGCTTTAAATATGTGGGTTGCTTTAAATTTTGTGAGAAAGTGCAACAAGTCCAAAATCACCCGGAGCTAACAAGGCTATTTATCATCAATCTACATGACAAGTAGGTCAATATTGTCGGGGTCACATTTGAGATGTCCATTGATGCCATTGCAACTGCTACAGGGATACCTAGTGTCAGACCAGGAGATAAATCCACAAAACTCAATGTGTATTAGATGGAGATTGTGTGTGTACTTATACATGGAGGTGAGGCTATTGGGATTCACTTCCCAATGACTCTTGGCCTTCCTTATTTACTAAATTACAATAATATACAATCTCACCCAACTCCTTAGGATTAGGTGTCAACATTCCCCCCAACCCAATGGATTAGTGTGGGAGAGAAGTGGTTCAAACAAGCAAACCTAGACATGAGTTATTGTGAACCATACCTCAAACCTAGGTATAAAGATCGCCACAAGTCCATCTTCCCTTTTCTTCATCTTCTTGATAGATATGCACCCATAATGAGGATAATAATGAAGTATTTTACTTGTGAGGGAAGGTTTTCACGCCTCTACTCATACCATATCTATCTTCTTATGCATTTCATTAGGGTTAGGATGTTGCATATATCATATTATATTTTATGTAGCATTGACAAAATGGCCTACATTATGAAAAAAAGAGATTACAATCATCAAATGCAAAGCCTATTTCATCATTCACTCATCAAGATGGTGGTCATGCATCAACTACAGCAGAAAAACATTCCATGGGATACCTTCATTGTCAATGAGGTTTTTATCACTCCACCTATTCATCATGAGCAGGGTATCCTTTCCTCATCTCATCCTCCCATTCCTAGTTCTCCATAACATCCCACTACTCATGCATCACCATCCACTCACATCCATTCACCTCATATCGATCCTCCCTCATCACCTTCTCACAATCCTTCACCATCATCTCTTGATACCAGAGCCTCAAGTAGTGAAAGAGATATTGGGACAGCTGGCACTAAAATGCATGATATTAAGCCTTTTCCTTTAACCTATAAGAGAGGACACAGGCATGTGTTTGCTTCACTTGAGGTGAAAGGGGCCATGCCTTCTTGATCAGAAAAACAAGTTGATAAGGGCAAGGAAAAAAGTTATAGAGCATGTCATTTCTGAAGAGGAGGATAAACATGAAACTGAGCAAGAGTTTCAGTTGATTGACCTTGATGATGAGGATGAGGAGAGGATTACCAATATTTTGATCAAAATCAAGGATGCAAATATTAGTGAGCTTCAAGCTAATCTTGGTAGGGCAAAGAATGTGATTAACTATTTGGAGTTAGAGAATCAGCAGTTGGAGACAAAGAAGGCCATTAGTGAGGTCAGGGCAATCAGAGCTCAGAAAGAGGTCGGAAAGGCCAAAGCTTTGCTAGATGAGACTTTGGGAACTTTTGATGACAGTGAATATGAGGAAGATCAGCTTCCTAGACAGAGGCCAAAGACCATTGGGTTGAACAGTGCTTTAGCCCGGGAAAGGGAGAAAGAGGCAGAATTGGCATAGAAGCTCACTCCAAGTGAGTTGCTTGCCATACAGATTAGAAAGGATAGAGAGTCTTGGCTAGAGAGAGCCAATATGCACCTAGAGGGTCAACTGGAGAAGGGACATGCAGAGGAAGATGGCAAGACATTATGCCATGAGAAACAGGATTGCAAGGGCCAAGTTCAAACGAGCCCATGCAAAGATTCAGGCTCTAAATGAGGAAAAAGAGAAGTAAAAACTGAATATTCTTGCAGAGGTGTCCCTCCAAGCCTCCAAACCATGATCAGCAAAGCAAATTCCAGTTTTGGCACTTTGGTGCAAATTTTGAATTTTTGACAGTTTGGCTTTCAGAAAATTGGGCCAAATGCACAGCGCCACTGGTGTTGCGTTCTTTTTTTAGCCATTCAAATGGAAAAAATTTAACATTTGCATGTTCCTCATGCCAATTACATCAACCTCAAAAAATTTCAAGAGGTTTGGAGCAAAACTGGTCCCTCAAAAAGGGCAAAAACTACCAAAAAGTCACCTTTCTGCCCTCTTTTTGGCACTGGCGCTGCGCATTTATAAGTCTTGGGAGAAGTGATTTTTGACAATGAAAATGGGCACCATTCTATAAAGTGTAATAATATTTGGAAAATAGACTCAAATACCTTTCCAATGAGCCATCATGGAGCTCATTTGGACACCAGGAAGGCCTCCAAAAGTTTGTTTCAAAACAGGCCATTTTCTCAGTCTTGGCGCTACGTGTTTTCACTGGTGCTGCGCCCCTGTACCTTGGAGTTGCGCCCTTACCAAGAGTTATTGGAAAAGATATTTTGAAGCCTTAAATTCAAACTTTTTCCAAAATTAGCTCAAATAGTTATGTTAGAAGTTATTTTTGCAATAAATGAGTTTTAGATATTTTGCCTTGGGCCTTGCATGGTCTCAAAGGTCAAAATGCATTAACTATGTAATGAATGACATTTGAAACCCTAGCTAGGGTTTAACTCCTCATTTTATAGATAAATACTTCATGTATGCTTCATAGTTTTTTTTGGTTGATTATTGAGCTGAATGCCTCATAGACTTTGAGTTGTGAAATAAGTTTGGCTTTGGAGCTTTGTAACTGTTTTGGATTGAATATCAATGAAGCAAGCATATTCATAGGATTCATGAACTTGTTTAAATGGTGATGTTGTTCTAATCTTGTATTTGTTTTCTTCTGATTTCCATATTGTTCATCTTTTCTCTTGCAATAGAACAGAAAATTTAGGTTAAGATATGTTGTTAGAGGCACCTTAAGTCTGTCTTCTTTCTATTGCTCAAATGTTTTCCTCTACTAGGTTTGATTGGAGAATTCTTAATTGCTTTCTGATTCCACCTATTTTTTTGTCTTGAAAATGATTTAATAAGAGTCAAACCGAAGAATTTTATGGTATGCCATGTACTTTGGTGTATCTTGAAACATTATTTTTAAGGCCTTTCTTTGGAGTTTTCTTACTAGGGTTTAGGCTCAAAAAGTTTATGGTTTGCCCTGTCCTTTGGTCTATCTTGAATAAGTCACTTTGAAAGTATTTTAAAGTCTGATTGAAGAACTTAGGAGTTCCCTGCTCTTTATAGGTAGAGAATTTAGGAGTTCCCTACTCTCTAGGGTTTGCTGGATTGTTGTCTCAAATTTTACTTGATAAAGCTAGGCCAAAGAAGTTTATGGTGTGCCCTGTCCTTTGGTTCTTTCTTAAGCATAGTGATCTTAAAGACTCTTCTTGTTCTAGTATATGTTAAAGGATTCTTAATTGCCCTTTAAGCCTACTAAACTCACAACTTAATGTTTATTTCACACCCACATAAGCTATTAAGATCTTTTTGGCTTTGATAACTTTCCCTATGAAACACCCTTGATTTATTATTGTACTTTTCAAGCCTTTCACAAACCCCATAGCCCAATGGTTTGAATGTCTCTTACTCTATCTGTTCTTCTTAACAAGCAACCCAACCAAACAAAACAAAACAAATAATCCCTATCATTTTAACTAGCCTAAAATCAATATCCTAAATCAAATAAGTTATATCTTTTATACAAATATAGAGAGAGCCCTCTCTGAGTCCAGGAAGGCTAGGTCCTAGGACTCCAAAGTTGGTTTGATGTTACCCTTGTCTATTTGGTCTTGCCAATCTGACAAATTATAGGGACCTAACATGACTACTCAGGCTGATTCGACTCATGTCCAGTTTGAAGATGAAAAAGTGAACAGCTTCATTGAGTGCATTCATCACATCTGCCAACAGGTTCATGACATATTGGACAGAACCAATGCTAAGTACAAGCAACGGCATGATCAATAGGGTGCCACACAACTTCCAGGTGGGCGACAAAGTCGAGCTACATTTGTAGAAGGAGCGCCTCGCTGGACCCCACCGCAAGCTTCGCCCGCTCTTATATGGGTCGTACACCATCACCAAGGCTATAGGGAACAATGCCTTCAAGCTCAATATTCCACCATTACTTGGTTTTCACCCAGTATTCAATGTGGACCGCCTTCGTCCCTACTCCCCACCTCTACTGGACACCTATAACATTGCAGAACAACTCACACCAATAGAGTTAAACCTAGACTGCATGGAACAGGTACATGCAAATGAACAACACTCGCCAACAGAAGATCCAACAGTATTGGGTTTTCAAAGCTGGCTAACTCTTGCACCAAGGAAAGTGGTTCACCAGGGACCAAGTTTAGCAGAAGTTTCCTCATCTCATCGAGGAAATCAACGCAATGGTGACCATTGCTTCCTAAGGGGGGAGGAATGATCTAGGTGGATATTGGTGGTCACCCAACTGTTCCACTTGGGGCCCCACCATTGTCTCTTTAGTTTTTCAGTTTTGGCATAACTTACTATTTTCAGCAGTTTTTCGGGTCTTGAACTTCCAAAGCCGTCTTGAGGCCCGAAACAGAATCTACATTCACAGTTAGTAGTTGTACTCCTCGGATAGATCTTTCTAACGATGTATCATGTGCGTCAAACGTAGATATTATGCCAAAGTTACAACCCCAGGAAAGTGATGTACTAATTTACCCCAACATAACCCATATTCTGGTGTTTCATCTCCTAGGGTTAGGTTTTTGGATGTTTAGGGTTTTCCATTGTTTCTAAATAATATATAGACCTTAGAGCCTCATTGTAACACAAAGTTCAGAGGCCTGTAGTTGCCACATCTCTTCTCAAAGATAAGCTACCAACGCCCTAGCTAGTTTATTTCCATTATGTCTGTAAGCAAATTTCAGTTCTTTGATATTAATGAAATGAAGTGTTATTTCCGCTGCATTATTGTATTTATGGTTATATGTGTATTCTATTGCGTTCCTGCATAAATCCGGATCATATTCAAGAAAATCAAATATGTTATTAGATGAGATAGAAATACCAATCTAATGTCTTTTTTATAGGATGAGATCCCTTGGGCTACTACTTCTTATGCCTTATAGATACGTGTTTAAATGATTTGTGTTCTTTTTGTTCTAGGAAATAGGGCTCTGCATTGAAAGGTGATGTGATCATTACATCTTTGAGAAAACTTTTGCAAAGTGGCCATATTGATGGTAGGAGTTACGCTAGAAGGGAATCTACTCATAATCGAGCATTTTAGTATGGATCCAACCCTCCATATTGAGTTAAATTACCTCTGACAAACCCTTTTCTAGAGTTATTACACACAAATTATGGCATAAGTGTAAATATTCCTTTTAGGCTCAATTTTGTGTATATAACAACCTAGCTTGTCTCATATAGATTTGAGAGAAGATTCACCCCAAAAAATGATAGGGTGTGGCATCCTCACCCATACTGGGAAAATTGAGGTATATAAAGTATGAATTGAAATCCATGTTCCAATGGACAAGGAACAATCCTTTAGAAGCCATGAAGTAGGGACCCAATTTGAAGATCTAATCCCTTTCTTCTTTGTTGTGAAATAAAAATTATAATAAGTCTTGCGATAATAATAAATAGAGTTATTACCTAGGACAATATGCCAATGCTCTGAGATCATACTTGGACTTGTTAAGTGCTAGGCTATAGACCAATAAAGTTTCAAATAGGAGTTTCCTTATGCAACATGATGGCTTTCTTATCTACATTTAGAGACATATCCAACTTGGGGTTGGCTTTAACTCTTTTCATAAATATATTCTTCTCTAGGCATTTTCTATTAGTGGAAGTTCTAAGCAAAGAAGTATTTTGTCTCAATGATTAGGTGATACCTCCATGGCAATTTCACACCTCCAATGTGAGTTTCTTCAAGAATAGCCAATGACAATGGGCAAAGAGACCAAACAATTTACTCTAGACAATATTGGACTTTTGACGTTGGTTCCTTTTGAGGACACTTGAACTTTGCAAAAACCTTCTCTTGCAATCTACACTAGCACCAATGACATCCCTTCTCCAGGAAAGGGATGAATATCCTTCAGTTAGCACTAGGGGAGGGAAAGCCCCAACCAACAAGGATTTCAACAACATGACAAAGGGAGCAAATGTGAATACTCTGAAAGCTGGCGACTTAATATGGGATGATTTGGAAGATTTCATAAGGCTATGGCAGCTAAGGTAAATCCTAGTTATTGTGGTGGTTATGGTTGCATCGAATCATCTTGACAAAATCCATTGAAATTAAACTACCTATGTGGTTCCCAATTTTTTGAAACCATTATTAAAAATGGAGCTTAAATTTACATATATTTAACTATGAATTGTTCTCTTTGAACTGTCAAAATTTGTTATGATAATGTTAAAAATAGCATTTTTAATAATATTAAGAAATTGTTTTAAGAAAACGTTTTTGAATAAAAATGAGAACATTAACTAATAGAAACAAATAATTTAATTAATCTTACCTTATAGAAAAGACTTCTATTAATAAAACTCTATAAACCTAGGGGAAGGAAAGTCCCAACAAGGAAGGATTTCAACAACATGGCAAAGGGAGCCAATGTGAATACTTGAAAGCTGGCGACTTAATATGGGATGATTTGGAACATTTAATAAGGCTATGGCAGCTAAGGTAAATCCTAGTTGTTGTGGTGGTTGTGGTTACATCAAATCATCTTGACAAAATCCATTTAAATTAAACTACCTATATGATTCCCAATTTTTTGAAACCATTATTAAAAATGAAGCCTAAATTTACATATATTTTAATTAATCTTACCTTATGGAAAAGACTTATATTAATAAAACTCTATAAACCTAAAGTAACTACCATGAAGAAAAACCATATTATAACTACCAAAAACCATCACAATATTAATCATTATTTCATAAAATAATCAAAACGACACCATCATCCATCCTAATAAAAAAGGGTAAAAGACAAAACAAAAACATTTACACAATGTTAAATTTTACATATTGATTTATTTCCAATAATATGACTGTGTATATAGAAGTAAATATTAAGGTACACCTATCTGTAAATATCTATACAGATATGTGTCCATCTTATCTCCTTTTTTTTTTCATATATCACTATAATTGTATGGAAGGAGTGAGTTAATTTACAAGGATGGAAATATCTTACCGAAAGAACTAAAGATTTAGATGGTGTCATTGTCCATCAAAAGGCAAGAAAAGATGAATGAAAAGCAGACTGACATCTCGTGAATTTTCTGTGATCCATTTATGTCATTATGAACATGGAGAAATAGTCTTTGGAAGATAAATTAATGTATATATTATATTTCCCAAAATATGTGATATATATTATATTTCCCAAAATGCTTCTTTAATACTAATTTTTTAATCATCTAATTAAGAGCTGAGGTAGTGTATTATATTTAATGATGTATATTTATTTAGTATATTTTAAGAATGAGAATAATGTCTATTTTATATATTATTTTGAAGGTGACTATATTTTAGTGGAGGGACTGTTACTACCTTATTTAGTTAATTAATATTTTTTTAATAGTATAATTAGATATTTTTTTAAATAATATTAAAGAAAAAGTTACTCTAAAAAACATAATATAATGTTTTTTAAGTGTATATTATTTTTATAAGAATAATATTATATGATTAAAATATATTTGATTGTGTTTTTTTCTAAGTTGAAAAATTAAGATCTATAGAGAAAATCAATTTCTTATCAAAATTAGAAGTGTTGGATATGTGAAATGTTATTATTCCCTTGTAAAAGGCTTCATATTCTTTTACCAGGAAAAAAGGCTTAAAATTCTAGCTTCTTCTCTATCCTCTAAGGGGTGATAAGGTTCCTAATTCAACACTTTTGGGCAAACAATGCTATCCTTCCTTGAATAGCAGTGTGTTGATTCGTAATAGTGTGATCATCTTATTAGCCAAACATGGTTTCTTATACGTTTCTTCAAAGTTTTGGGTTAGATTTGTGTTTTTTTTTTTTTTTTAATATTATATGTTTTAAGACAAGAATCTTGGAGATGCATTCTATGTTGGTAGAGTCAATACTAAAAATTAATGTGTTTATCGATTTAAATTTTTCTATTTGTTAAAACAATTTGTAGCTTTAGTTTAAAAAACTCACAAAATAATTTAGAAACTTCCACAAGAATATGAAAAATTTTGGCAGAAATCTTTGAAATCTGGATTATAGTTGTTAAAATTTAGAATTTTGGGTGCCATAGGGGTTTTTGATGATGCTGAATCCATTTCTATCATAAAAAACGATTCAAACATTCCAACTATCTGATTTTTTGAAAAAAAAAATTTACTAAATTCCGGCAAAAACTTGTCATCTCTATGACGTCTGTAGACAACTCCTTGTCAACTTATCTAGTAAACTCTAACCAATTTTAAACTCACATATTATAAAATATATAAATAAATCCATCACATAATTACTTTGAAAAAAATTAATAAATATCAAAAATTAAAAGACGAATATCTTGATATTTTTATCATAAACATACTATAAATAACAAAAACCAAAAACCACGAAATAACAAAATAAAACTTAATCTAACTTAAAATCAAAAATCTTCTTTTTAAACTTTTTATAACTAACAAAATTCAAAAACCAAACCGTAAAAAAAAGTCTCATAACAAATATAAACTTCTTAACACTCTCTGTTTTAATATAAAAAAATCATTCAACCTTATTAAAATTAAAATTATTCAAGTTTTAATTATATAAAAATAACACATCTCAACCACTAAACGACATCTATCCCATTAAACTGCCACCTACAAACACTCCGTATAATAAAGTGAATATATAAATTTTATGCTAAATATAATATAATTTTTTTTTCCTTTATTTATTACAAACTGGAAACAAATTAAGTACGATTAAGACTTGCACTTGAAAATATTAGAGGACTTGCACTTGAAAGTCTAGGACTTGATTGAAAGATTAACATCGTCCTTACTATCACATGTTATTATTAAGAGTCAAGACATAATGTAACTAAGGTCAATATCATCACTAACATGGGTTTGAATGATTGGTTAAAGCTCAAATTTTACACACTCTACCTTATTTTATTTTTTTATAAATATTGAGAGTTGTATCCACTTTCTTTCATGAATTATAAAATCCTCATTTGTCCACACTTAACTTCCTTGCCTTGCCACAGTGCTGCTGCTCTAGTTTCTTTGGGATTGTTTTGCACTCACAATAAAAAAAATATAACACGTGTCTGTATTTATGTTGCAATAACCCACGTGTCTTTATTTCAGTGGTAATAAGCCCACGTGTATTTATTATAATAATAAATCCACGTGTTTTTATTAGAGTTAAATATGATGTGATGTTTATCACTCACACAAGTGGCAAGACTACGTGTCTTTATTACATAGTCAAATTTCATTAGATTCTTATCTCTTTGTCCTCTTCAAAGTAATTTTTTATAGCTTAATGTCAGATAAGACAACACATGAACATAAATCTTTTTTTAAAGGGTTGGGCGGCATTCAAACTCTTTTTTGGAGATTTTCAAATGCAACATCATATTAAATATATTAAAAAATAATTAAATCATTTACAATAACTTTTATCAATTGTAAGAATCTAATTTTAAATTAATTACTAAATTATTATAATTTCTACCTCCAAGTTGAATGATGCCCATGCCCCATGCCTATATCACACATATACCTACAGATGGATTATTCTTCACTAGGGAATTAGTCCTTGGAAATTCTCCAAATTGCCCACAACCATCAATCAGATATTATTCAATACAATATGATTGTTCTAGTTTGACACCATATGAAAGTTCCTTGCAACCTCCCCCTTCAACAAAAACCCCATTCACAAGGACACCTAGGGATATGATATTTTCCAGCTCCATATACTACAAAACACATTTCTTAACGTTTTAAAGTGTGATCACTACCCTTACAGAAAAGTAATGCACATAGTTTAAGAAACACAATAGTCAATTTCTTTGAAAACAAAAATGGTTGTGATGTGTTTTTATTAAATGAAAATGGAAAAGATAAAAATTTCATAAGTGAAATTTAAATTTCTACATCAAAGTCATTACTTTACCATCATTTCTTTTATATATATATATAATTAAAATATTAAACATAATTTTATTTTTAAATATTTGAATTTGTATTTAGGTTGTGAAAATCATTACACTTCAATTTATTAAGAAGTGTTTTCACCATGTAAAGTAAATCAAAATGTTTGTCATTAGGGTTTGCTCACACACAAATTATATCACAATATTAAAAGTGTTTATAAGTTTTTAAAATTTTCACAACCTAGAGGATTAGAGTAAATTATAGTAAAATAAAATTTAATGTTATTTAAAGTTTAATTTATATTCTTAAAAATAATTATATAATTATTATTTTGATTTACCGCTCAAGATCACCGATTGGGAAAGGGAATTGAACTTGTGATGAACCTAGATTGGGAAAGGGAATTGAACCTGTGATGAATGCCATAACAACCCACCTCATCACCATTTAACCAAAACCCCACAAACATTAATGATAAACTTGAATAACAAGAATTATAATAAAATTTCCCTCTATTTTTAAAATAAAGATAAATAAATTTAATATCCTCAAAAACTTTTTCCTTTATATTCAAATTTTATAATTTTAACATTTTCAATATTTTGAATCAAAATAGTTTTTAAAATATAATAAAAACTAAATAATATTAAATAATATTAACAAATAATAACAGAAAATATAATATAAAAAGTGTTCAAACAATATAGAATTTCTTATTTTATTTAATTTTTATAGATATTTTTTACTAGTGAAAATTGAAACTCTTGGCCACCACAATAAATTCAATTTAAGTGAAAAAAATCCAATCAATCTATAAATTTAATAAATTATTTTTTACCTTAAACTTATATATTAATATATTTAAAATTAATTAAATAATTAAAATGTATTAAAAACAATAATAATATTATTGCATTAATAATTAAAATATATATATTTAAAATTAATTAATTAATTAAAATTCATTTTAAAAAAAACTATATTAATATGTATTACCTTAATTCTTGTAAATAATTAAAAATATATTTTATCGTTTGGAAATTAAAATAATTTAAAGAACCTCCTTACCCTCCCTAGATTTTTTTCATCGTGATAATCTTAAAAGGAGAGAGTGACACCTTTGATATCACGAGTCTATGTTGATGTCACGAGTTTATGTCCATGTAACATATTCTGGGATCAGATGTATTTAGAAATATTATTGTTTTAATAGTCAAACGTTTTAATTTTCTAAGTATGTGTAATTATTTTATTTATTTGTTTGTTATAAAAGAGTGTAATATATTGTTTGGTTGTATTGGGTTTAAATTTTAGGGGAAAATGTTTAGGGTGAAAATAAATGGGGGAGGGGGGCGAAATGGTGAAAATAAATTGGGGGCAGGGGCGAAATGGTTAAAAAATGTTTAAATTCTATTTGTTTTCTTATAAGTTTGATGTTAGTATTTGTAGTTTCACTATCCAAAAGATGGTTTGGTTTAGCTAACAAAGTTTAAAGTGAATATAAATTTAACATATCACATATAAAAACTGAATCAAAACCGATAAAAAGAATTTAATAAATTATATTTTATTTTATTAATTCATATTAATAATAATTATAAAATAAAAAATAAAAAAATTATAAATTATAAATTTTTTATATTTTCAAAATTATATATCTATATATATATATAGATAAAAAGATAACACTAGTTTTTGAGATATATAAATGTATAAAGTGAGATATATAAATGTTTAAAGCGATAGGATAACATTAGTTTTTAAGATGAAGTGTTAAAGGTAATATAATAACATCTTTTTTTTATTTTATTTCAAAAAAACACAATTTTTTTTTAATATTAATATTAATATTTTTATTATATTATTTTATTGTTAATATTTTTGATGTCATGTTTGATCTTATTCGTTTCTTAAAAAACACGTTATAAAATTTAGTTTGAACATAAATCCAATGGTTTCCATGTTTGTTGGCGAGAAAAGTTCTTTAAGGAATAGGTTGAAAGTCTCAACGGAGTAGAATAAAACAACCAACAAAGAACACTCAATCAAGCATGCCAAACATTTGAATTATCAAAGTTGGACTTAGGAACGTACTTGAGGGTCTTACGTTTGAAGATGTTTTCATAGGGTCTAAACCCTCAGCGTCCTCCGAGATGTGCAGACTTGCAAATCAATCACAAAAGCATATGCATAATATATAATTCAAAGTGCATGCATAAGAATATGTTAGATCATCATATATAACAATTCGGAGTATCATTCATAAGATGACAACATATATCAAGAACAAGACATTAGCTTCTTTATTGATTAATAACAGTAAGTACATGATAGATACAACGTGAAGCAGGCCAAAGACACCAACAAAGCCTTCCTCTAGATTTGTCCAGCTCGAGCCACGAAGACCTCTCTAATAGGTGCAAGAAGATGCTAGATAAGGAGACTCGGCATCTCTGTAAAGGAAACCAGGGTTTCCTAGAGACTAGGAGTGCAGGAGGCACGCGAAAATCATACTTGATTTGGGGGGAATTGAGTATAATGTCGAATCTCTCGCCTCTTGTGAATTAGGCCTACCTAAGGGGTGTATATATACCATCTCAAATTGGCTATTTCAGTTAGGCCACAAGCTCCTGTAAGTGGGCTCTCGATAAAACCCATAAACCCTTCCTGAAAAATAACATTTTATTTTATTTTTTCATATTTAAAAATGTATTTACGGGTATATTATTCTGGGACCTGCGTATGTATGTGTTTTTATGGGGGGAAAGTCGCATATGGAATTTGAAGTATATATTTTTTAGATAAAGTCAAACCTGCAAGGATAAAGAGACTACCTAGGGCCATAAAAGAGCATCAGGCCTACAGGAGTGTCGAATGATGCTATACCAATGTTCTTGAATAGAGACCCTTGATTTGCATGCATATCTTTATCTTATCATGTTCTCATGTTGAATAAGGTCGTAGATTTGCACATTTATATCTTTCTCACATTAACATTGAAGGAGTTTCTTTGGATTAGAAGGAAGACCCAATTGGATCTAGACACAAATCCAATAATACCCATGTTGTTAAATAAAGGCCTTATATTTGCATATCTATATATTTTTAATATTAAAGAGGGATTAGTTTAATGAGACTCAATTCATGTGACTTTGTTGGTGTACAAAAGCAATGGCTAGTGATAAAAGTAATTGTTAGTTATAAAGGCTTTAACCAGGTCAATTAGAGGGGTTGGTTAGAAGGAAGTTAAAGGAAATGGTAAAAATTGATTAACAAATTTTGATTAAAAGATTTTTTTAATTAACTAAATTAAAATGTAATTACTAATTTATAAAAAAAAAGACAATTAATTACTGAAACATAAATTTATAATATAAATATTAAAGTTAGTGATTATTTTGATTTATATATAATTTATTAAATTTGTAAATATAAATTTTTAATCTAAAAGGTAATTGGATTTTAAACTTGTAAAAAGTGTTTATATTTTGAGTATATTTATTGGAAATTTATTTATTTTAATATTTTTTTGGAGTTTTTCATTCAAAAATGTTGATTTTCATAGATCTTCTAAATTGATAATTACTTCTATTGATGTTCATTTCATTTCAATTGTATTTGCAATTATCGGTAAGCAATTACACATAATATCTTCAATAGTAGAACAATAGAACCATAAATAGATATCCTACCAAGAGATAAACATTTACCCTAGGAAAACCCACATGGGGGGAAACCTAACAACCTTTTCCTTTGAGAAATCATCAAGTTCAATAGAGATACATTTAGTCAAATACAAGGTCAAACTAGCCATCAATACAACCTTGGTCTAACTTGGTCAATTAACCTTCATGTCAAGTCATCCATCTACCCATAAGCTCGACCTAACTTTAGTATATCAACTTAGATTTCTCAAAATTCATTCTATTTTTTTTCCGAGTAGTCTATAATGCGACTTTTTAAAGGCTTTTACGGTAGTTTTTTCCGGTCTAATTTCTCTAAATTCCGAAAGGAATTTAGTGAAAATAGAGGTTTGATGGGTAACCTTGCACAATCTAAGTGCCTTAACGGTTTTTTAGGGTGTTGAATCCATATATACAGTCAAAAAACCAGTTTAAATAATAGAAATCAAGATTTTACCTCAATTTTTTTCCCCAGATTCTAACACCTGAAACTCCAAAAAGTCGCACTAAAGACAACTCCATTTTTTTCTGCTTTAGGAATTAGGCCTTCTACCCTAACTCATTCTGTCGCCAAAGATGTCCTAAGAAATCATCCTTCTAGCTTAGCTTGGTCTGCTCCAACAAAGTAGATATACTCATATGCTTAATTTTCCTTAAGAGAATTTAAATCCTAAATTCTTCCCTTCTCTACCTCTGAAAACTTAGTTACTTTGCCTCAGAAGACTTCATTACTTTTCTTTAGAAAAACTTTACTACTCTTCCTCAGAAGATTTTGTTTCTCTGCCTCAAACTTTCCTTTTCAGTTGGCCTCAAACTTGCCTCTTTGATGGCCTCAAACTTGCCTCTTCACTGGCCTCAGCCTTGCCTCTTCGTTGGCCTCGACCTTGCCTCTTCGTTGGCCTAAGACTTTTCACTCTGTTGGCCTCAGACTTACCGAATTGCTTTCTTAGTGAGGAGGTCAAATTGGCACATATATATAATTGTCATGCTAGTTGAATTAGTGCCTCTTCATTATATGGTTGAATTGACTTTGTAGGATGACCAACTTTACTTTTGAAGACAAAATTTAAGTTTCTAAATATTCATTTTTTTTCTTTTTGGAACCAACATGAAGAAAATGTTTGGCATTTATCATTACATACATATCAAGGGCTAAAATGTTAATTTTGAAGACCGACCATAGTTACAAAATTCAATACTTGCTCTTGGCTAGGGAGGTATTCATAATGACTATTAGATGTTCTCATGTTAACAAATTTCTCTAAGAAAATTTTATAGCAAATCATCACCATAATCGGGTCAACAAAAATGTGACACATGGTAAACCAGTAACATCAATCAATTACCATAATCTAGTCAAACAACTTTGATGCATGGTAATTCAACAACATTAACAAGTTACCATAATTCAAGTTGTTACCTCATACATATGGTATATCCTCACCATAATCTTGGTTAGTACTTCATACACACGGTACATCATTTAGCATCAACTAGTGACAATAATTCAAGTTGGTACGTGACACATTGTATCTAGACTACTCTTGGTTCACCATCAATTGGGTCAATATCTTTAACACATGTTGAATCTCCAAAGGTCACACTCTAATTGAGTAATTTGGACCTAATGCTAAACGAACCTGGTGTTTTAGGACCATTCTTCCTCATTTGGGTCAACATACTAGACACAAGACGAATGGTTGTCCTTTATCGAACAATTCTCCCTAATTCGAGTCAAAACACTTGACACGGGGAGAATGTCATTCCATGATGCTATATCATCATCACTCCCTCTCACTAAGAGAGGCATTCTCAACAATTCCAAGCTTATCCCTGAAGAATATACAGAGTTCATCTTGGGACATAGGCTTTCACAACAATATGAAATACTATAGAGTAATATTGAAGCCACTTTGCTTCTTTATGTACCATGTATCAGTACTCGATCTCACGGTGCTTATACCTATCATCATGGTCATCACTGTTATCATAGTTCTATGCTTATTCATGAGTGTGTTTTAGATTTTTTATTTTTAGGAAAAAAAATTGTAAATTTCAAAAAAAAAAAAATAACACTTCTGGAAGCTCCGAGAGCATATGTTTTATCCCTGTTGGAAAGTCTATTTTAACTCTGTTTTATGTCTTCTTTTCCTTTACCCGATGCTACCGGAATTTCCAGTAACCTCCCCTGTTTTAAAATAAAAATAAAAAATTGCATCCGCTTTTGAGTTAGCCATGTGTTCCCCTTATCAACTAAGGTTTAAATCTTTTAATCATGTGCCATGTCACGTGATAAGAAAGGTATTCATTTGAATGATGACAAGTTAAGTTGTGGTCATACGTGGAAGAGCTAGGTGTCAATCTGTAGTTACGAAGAACCAACAACAGTTTGTCCTGTCTGTCAACCCAAGTCATTGTGTCCACATGTCAAGGTACGTATTTTGTGTCAAGATTAATCATGGAGCTATGATTTAATTTCATGACCATTTGGTTAATCATGCATGAATGCTGCCAGAAATTTAGGCCTGTGATGAAGAATACGATGGAGGTGACTGCCAGCTCCAACACCGTTAAGCTCCAGCCACTTGTTGCGAAGAATATGAAACAAAGTAGGAAACTAAAAGATATCACGAGTTGTGGTATACGGTTTCTAATATTTTCCATTATGAAAATATTTTATGCATAGAAAAGTGAACCAACATATCACTTAAAGTTACCGAAAGAAAAGGAAAGGGATCAATTTTCAATTTCGACTGTTGGTGAATGAGAAGTTCCAGTGAGCAGCTTGAGGAGGAGACTAAGTTTTCAAACACTTTGCAATGAATATTCAACAACACCTATTAAGTAAGATTTTCTAATCTTGACACCTTTCTGATCTAGCAGACAACTTTCATTTATTGCTCAGATGACTAAAAAAGGAGGAAAACTTAAGTGTATTGAACCTTAAGGAGATGATTTAATAGATGCCAATCTGAATGTGAGGAGGATTTTTATACAGGCTGGTTGGTATCCATTTTTTCTCAAGGTTAGGCAGCTCTCATCTAGGAGTATCCAATGAATTTTCTCTCTCATTCAATGGACAAGAAACAAATTTTTATGGCCTCAAACTGCAGGTATCAATAGAATCCATTGCTAAAGCTTTCCACCTCCCACGTGAAGTAGAGAAATGGTTCAAAAGCCAAGTTATTACTGGAGGAGACCTCAACAGCTTCATCAAGGATGAATACAGATACCCTAAATGGGCTAAAGGGATTCCTAGCAATTATCTCAAGGATGAATGGGTTGAAACTGCCAAGCTCATTAAGATACACCTTACTTGTGAAAGAATGTATACTATTTTATTTCTATATCACATGAGGTTTTTGTTTCACATTGCAGATATGAAGACTCTCAACCTACCTTTCTTCCTGCTAAAAATCTTGACTAAGTTGTCAGCTAGAATACAAACCCATGCAACAACTTTTGTTTATAACATCTACCATCAAGCTCTTATCAAGGTGATCATTGTTGAAGAACTCATAAGAAGAAACCAGAATTGGGAGAATTTCTTATTTTATAGTGCAGGCCAACCTGCACCTACACAAAACCTTCCTGCTCAGTAATCTCCAGCCTCACAGCAACATTCTCAACCTGCCAAGGAGAAGGGAAAAATTCAGAAACCAACTACTTCATCAGTTGGTAAAAGGACTAAAAGAAAAGAAAAGAACATGAATATCTACAAGAAGGCTAAGGACAAAAAGGAAAAGGCTCCCCCGATCAAAGTTGAAGAGAAGTTGGAAAAAGGAGAAGTTTCATCTACTAGCAAGCCCAAATCAATGAAGATCGTGCCTCATATTTCTCCTTTTCCCAAGGTATATGCCAAAGCATGGAAAGGAAAGTCTGCAGTTGCAGAAAAATCAAAAGAATGGATGTTGCTAGAAGTTTTGGTAGCAAACATTTAGCAAAAGGTTCAGAAGGATTATCAACTCACCAAATCATATGAGGAGTTTATGAAGGATGCAGGATATGATGTTAGCAGTCAAAAAAGACAAACAAGACAAGTTTTTGGCAGCAGGAAAAGACATACAAGAGCCAACAACAAATTCAGGCTGAAATCCAAATCCTTACATAACCCAAGCTTAATGACATAAGTCATAGATGTGGAGAAGCAATCTGAAGGGTTACGAATTGTAACTCCAATTGCATAATCTAGTGGGTCCAAGAAGAAAGAAAAGGGTAAATCCTCTTCAAACCAGCAAATAGGAACCTCCAAGAGAAGAAAATTCCAAAAGAGCTCAGAAGAGAAAAAGGCCATTGTAAAAGAGACATCCACCAAGACTACAAGGTCACAATCACCAGTTGCCAGAAAAATAGATTTAGACAAGCTTGCAGAAGTTGCAGCTCATATGGAGGAGAGGTAAAAGGATGTCCCATTGAAATATCTTTTTGCCTACTAGTTATATTTTGGAACAGCTCAATTTTCATAATGTTTTAGTCTACACATAATTTTTTAAGTATCTTGATGTGAATTTTTGAAAATAAAATGGAGCATTACTAGAAATTCTAGTAGCATTACAATTTTTGCGCAGTTACAGTTTTTTATCGGAAGTTTCGGTAGCATATTTTTTAAATGATTTTTGACAGCTTTCAGCAGAATTTTCGAGGTAGTCCAAGGATGATAAGGACTCATAATGATATGGACATGTCAAGTGATGGTCGATAAGTGGTTTTGAGGTTGTTAAATGACACATTTAATGAATACACATGGGTTTTAAAGAACCAAGATCATGGAGAGCCAAATCAGCAAAAAAGTAGGCAGGTTTCCAGCACACTCAGCAGCATAGTTCGAATTGTCTTCTTTCTTCCTATCTGCATCTGTCTTGTTGGTCACAGTTCGATAGGATATGTCTTTAATATGCTATGACTCCTATGTAATGAGAAGAAGAGTGGATCCTTCTTTTTAGGAGAGATGGAGCTGGTGCCTCTCTCTCTATAAATATCATTTGTAAATACCATTTCAGGGCTGGATTTTGGTTGTCCTGAAAATTTTTTCATAATAAAGAAAACTCTTTTTTTACTTAACACTGGAGGAGTTTGTGTTACAAGGACTATCTAATGTATGGTGTGTTTCTCTTGTTATTTCATTCATCTAATTTATGAGTTGCAGCAGTTAACAAGTAAGAGTAAGACCACTGTTAGAGGATGTAATAGTTAATTATCTATTGTTCAATATTCTGCAAATAATCTATATGTTGTGCAGAGCATTCTAGTGAAGGTTTCATGAAGGATTTATAAGATTCTTTATGCATGTTTTTCTGATTTATGAATGTTGTTTCTTTTGCATAAAACATAGTTTATGTAAAAGGCCACTCTTATAGTTGTGTGGCTGATTTAGGATATGTTTATTTCTTAGACTGAGTACCATCTATCTGTCACCTTTCATATGTCACAATCTGCTCCCCTATACTACAAATTTGTCCATACAATTTATACTTGCCACAACTTGTCAAATGCATGAAGGTATATAAGATTTGAAATCATTTCAAACTCTTTAAGAAGTCATCCCACCATTCAAAATATTTTGCTTTGAAAAAAACTATGATGTGTAAGGCTTACTCCTTTGCAGTCAAGGAGTGACTCCTTGCGCTAACAATCACCTGCACCTGATCAAGATAGTCTTGCAAGTAATCTTTGAATCCATAATTCTCCTTGACTTGCCAATCCAACTGCAATATATGTGGCCTCTTCAATACTCAGTACAATAAATGTTTGTTTCATGTTCATCCAAGAAATTACAATTGAGCCCAAACTAAATCAATATATTAATGAACTCTTTTTGTCTTTAGCACTCTTTTCCCAATCTGAATCTGCAGTTGTACTTCATTTTTTAAGGAATATATCAAACCATAATTGATTTTTCCATGACAAATTTTATCATGTTAGCACTCCAACACATGTTGAGTAACATGCCTTGGCTCAATCATAAATTTATTTGCTTCATTCATTGGATTCATCACCACAACTGCTTTCCCGTCACCCTTACTGGGTGCTCCCTCTCACATTAAAACATATCATGTTGTGTTAATTATGTTTTATCCCTTAGCCTAATATACCATCAACTAGTATTCATAGTTTAACTCCCTCTTAAGCTAAAACAAGGGTTCCTAACTGCTTCCTCTGTAAGTAAATATTTCTGCCACAGCCACTCCATTTGACACGTGTGTCTTTCTTATTTTGTTAGATACAAATCATATAATAATAAGATCAACCAAGACTCACCATTTATTCATAAATCCAAGAATATCAAGCCCAACATGTATGCTTATGATCATACAAATTTTTCTTCCACCTTGAGACTTCTTCTCATGGACTTCAAATCCTTGAGGTAGTCCTATGTACACTTCTTCCTCCTCAATTGCTCCAAAAATGATCTTTGCATCTCCTTGGTGAAATTTTCAAAGAGATGATAATAGTTTTAACATAAATGTACCTGACAACTGGAGCAAACATATTTTCATGATCCTCTCCCTCTTACTGGGAGAATCTTCTATTCTTAACTCTCACTTTGTACACTAGATTTTGTAGATCCATTTGTAAGTCACCATTAACTTATCCTTGGCACAAACAAGGTATACTTCAAACTTGATTATTTTTTTTCTCCCTTTGGACTCAGATCTCAGTATTTAGTACAATACACATCATTAATTCTGGAAACGTCCCCTTGTCACATGCTTTGCTTCATTCTTCCACTACCTCCATTTGTTTCCAAAGTCTATGTTGCCTTTACTATGTACTTGCAATTCTCATTAGTAGACCATGGAAAAATAATTACAACCAAGAAAATGATATGAAGACAAGAGACTAAAAGTAAAATAACAACAATAGTAAGAATCAAAGAAGAAATATATAAAAATACTTATCTTTTGAGGATTATAGGAAATGTCAGCTCGCTCATGATTTTAGCCTCCTTGCATCCATCTTGAGACTTTATCAACATTATGCCCTTCCTTCCTTGCATGGGCTAGGGTTTCTTATTTCAACGAAAACATTAATATAGGTTTTTTTCTATGGTTTTGTTAATAAAACCTAAATCTTTCTTATTCAAAGACCTTTTAGCTAGTTAGGGTTTTTGAAACCCTAGATTTCCAATTTTCATATCCAAATGTCAAAACCCTAGAATCGATATGCTCTTTACATATAAGATGAACTTCATCAATGTTGTTAATCAATTAAGAATGTTTTGTTCAATGGATATCATTGGTTTCTCCAAACCAATTAATTCGAATTCCTCACAATCATTGCAGTAGTAGCAATTTATTGTCCTTGGAAACTTGGTCAAAGAATGGACTTCATCATTCTAAGTTGAGAATTATGTTTAAAAATAGATCTAAGCACTCAAAAACCCATAGAAACAGATGTAAAATTTTCCACGACATCAATACTTTAGAATTTCAGATCTTTGCAAAAAAATATTCAATTTATATCCTTGGTTTGATATGATAGGCCAATACTAGATCTATAAGAAACTTAAGCTTATCAAGAGAATTTTTTTCGATCTCTAAACCTTAAAGAGGGATTGGACCTCTTTGTTTTCAAAGTGTTCTTTCTTCAAATACATACTAATGAAAATGATCCCTTTTCTTTCTTTTAAAGGATATATATCAAGACTGAGCATCCATAATACCATTCTTCAAATATCTTATTAGAAATCATATGCAATTATAGGGTTCATGACATAACTTGTTTATGAATATGCATCATCTCCAACGAGTACATGTTTGATATATCACACTTCAACCTTTCAGTCACATATTTCCCTTATGTGGCTAAGTCTTGCTTTAAGCCACAATATTTATTGTCATATTAATATACCTTTTATGCCACATATTAACAATATTTCCATGATTGAAGACTATATGTAAAGCTTGTAGGATGAGGATATTCCTTCAAAATTCAAATCCATCATAGTTTTATTTGATGTTTTCTCCAAGGATTACAATCTTATGATCTACTCAAGACTAGATCATAGACCAATTTATTGTAAAATAAACCTTGATACAAGTCTCTTCTACCAAGTATGTTGAAAAATATATTCGGTAATCATGTCCTCTTGCTGAGGTTTTCAAGAATTATACCAAATTATAACTTTCAAACGAAATCATTGTAGGTAATGATCCATACCTCTTCATCCAAGCAATAAATGGATTCAATGGTTTTTGTTGAAAAATGCATCAAGAAATGCCTTAGATAGGGTTAGACACTCTTATCTTATATCCGTCCTCCTGAAAAATGGGCTTTGATCCCAACTTTATCTCCCTCATTAATGCCTACATCTCAAACCCTTGGGTCTCCCCCCTCATTAATGGAAGTCCTGCTCCTTTCTTTCAGTATTCTCGTGGTCTGAGACAAGGTTGCCCTTTCTCTCCTTACCTCTTCATCCTCATGGCGGAATCTTTCAGTAGGGCCCTGGAATATATGCGATGTGCTGGACTTATCATTAGTATCAAATTTGGTAATGGTGTCAAAAATATAAACCACTCTCAATTTGCTGAAGACACCCCTCTTGATGGGAGGTGCATCCAACATTATACCTCAAAGATTCAAATCCATCTTGGACATTCATGCTATACTCTGGAGGTCTAGTCAATTTTTAAAAAAGTTGCATCTATGGTTGGAATGCCACTGCTCAAACCATACACAACATTGCAAATATATTTGGGGTTCCCTACAAATTAAATTGGGACCATTTCAATTATTTTGGAATTCTTGTCAGCGATGGCTCTTTAAAGACTGAAGTTTGGGACATTCTCATTGACAAAATGAAGAGAAAAGTGCAGCAATGGGGCTCTTCTTGGCTAAAATTTGCATGGCGCATCGTTCTTCTCAAAGCTGGGCTCTCCTCTCTGCCCCTGTATCAATTCACCCTCTGTCAAGCTCCTGCCAGCATTCACCACAAGTTCAAAGCTATCCTCGGACATTTTCTCTGGCAGGGAGGCAAAAATGAAAAGAAAAAATACAACCTTGTCAAATGGATACATGTTATGCAGGATTACATTCACGGTGGGATTGGAATCTGCTCCCCCAAGCTCTTGAACAATGATTTTGGTGGGAAGATTATATGGAGACTAGTCAGTGGGCAGCACGCTTGGTGGAAGAGAGTCTTGGAATCTAAATATCTCAATTCTCCTAGGCAACAACTCTTTAAGCTAGACATCCCTAATAGACCCTGCTCAAAAATTTGGGGGCTATGCAAAAAAACCATTCCTCTCTTAGCCCAAAATATTTCCAAAGTTCCAATTGGGGGAAGTAGCATCAACATTGGAAAAGACAAAATCATGAGTCATCCCCCTCTTTTGGACAGACCTAAAACCCATCCCATCCTTTATTATCTCAATAACCGGGGATTAACTTTGTTGAGTCACATCTCTAATTGGGACAGCCATTCCCAACTCTGGACTGGTTGGTTGTTCCCCTTTGTCCCCGTACACTTAGAGGCTAATCTTAGCAATCTCAAAAATCTTCTTCATGGATTTGTTCCTTTGAAAAAATATGGTACTGATTGCTATCGATGGGACCCCTCAGGTGCTGCTTACACCATCAAAGCTGCCTACACTCGTCTTTGCAATGAAATCTATCCTTCCCCTAATTGGCCTATTTGGAAAATAGTGTGGAAATCGGAAGCCATTCCTAACATCAAGATCTTCATGTGGACTCTTCTTAAAGGGAAAATACTCATAGTTGAGAATCTCAAAAAAAGAGGAGTGCTCAAACCCTCCAGATTTCCCAACTGCCTCGAGGCCAAGGAGACAACACCTCATCTCTTCCTAGATTGTCCTTTTGTTGCTCACTTTTGGAGCAATCTAACTTCTTCCTATTAGCCTCATTGGGACCAGAATAGTTCTATATCGGAAGCAATTCAAACCTAGAAGAGAAACTACCCTTGGGGAAAAAAAAGAGTAACCTTGCAAAAAGAGTCTGGGACACCTTGCCTTATGTCCTAATAATGAATATTTGACTTTCAAGGAACAGAAGAATTTTCAGCAACAAAGAACCTTCCCTAAGGAAGGTCTACAACAAAGCTTGGAGTTTAATGTTTGAAACGATAGCCTCCAAAAATAACATTAAAGTCGACATCAGCAATCTTTGTGTAGAGGAAAGGGACTTCTTAGGCAACCTCTTGATCAATTTCAGCATTCATAAGCCTCCCTCTCAACAGGCCCTTCGAATTGCTCCTAAATGGAAAATCTGGCTCAACAATAAAGAATTGACATAATGGGTGGACAGAAGTGCAAGACCCACCCTTTTCTTTGACGGTGCATCTAAGTCTAATCTGGGTATCGCTGGTGCAGGAGGCATAATCAAGCATGGGAATGGCAGGAATGTTTTTGAATGGGGTCTCGGCTCCCTCTCTAACAATAAAGCGGAAGCCTACGCCCTCCTCCAAGGCCTTTATCAGTTAAAGGCTCTCAACATCTCCAACGCAACGATTTTTCGAGACTCCTCCATCATCATCAATATGATATTTCATGACCAACCCATAAGAAACATGGACCTCCTCTGAATCATTAGTAGTTTCTGCAACCTTTCTAGGGACATGGAAGGGATCAATTTCTACCACATACTCCATAAGAACAACAAGGTTGCAGACGCTCTTGCAAAAAATGCTTGTGCTCGTTCTGTTGGGAAAATCCTTTGTAATTTTAACCTGAATTATACTCCTCTGCCATGATCTGGACAAATCCAATTTTCAAACAACATTGGATTTCCATCCCTGACCATTTTGAATTCTACAGTCGTCGTATCCCCTCCCATACCCTCCTTGTGATTTTTCTCCCTCGGGCCTCCCTCCCTCTTGGCCCTCCCTCTCTGCGCTTCCCTATTTATCCTCTCGCCCTTCCCAATCCTTTGCACCCTTGTCCTATCCTCATTTATGCTTTAGCTATTGTCCGCCTCCTTTGTTGCGCTATCGTTGCGATCCTGTTGCGCCCACAACATAGCTCCTTTCCCGCCCCCTCTTGTGCATGTTCTCTGATCTTTGTTCCCGTTTATGATCCACCCTCCCTCTGCCTTACCTTTCCCCTCCTTCCCATGCTCTACGTATTGCGCAGTCCCTCCCTTCCCCTTTGCTCCACTCCCTTCTGTAACGCCCTTCCCCTCTTCATGGCTCGTAGTGAGGATTGCTTCCACTGCGCGGACTTGCAGGCTAAGCTGGAGCAAATCTAAGCTCATCAGAAGATTATTGATGAAAAGCACCAAACAGATGTGAAAATTTTGGATGAAAGGTAGCAAGTAGATGTGAAAGTATTACTCCATAAAGTAACTTCTCTATAGTAGCAGTTTGACGCCCTCTCCAACCGGTGTGCACATGCAGAAGAGTCAGTTCAGATTCTCAAATACATGGTCGAGAAACTTTTAGCTCCCATCTCCAGTTTGAACAATGCAAGACACTTAGGCAATGAGTACAACACGGATGCTTATACTAGGCACCATATAAGCATAGAATAAATCCTGTTCATCCTTAAGAATGTCTTTTAAGTTCATCTTTTTGCTATTCCAGTTTGTCCACGTATATGCAGTATATGTTTTTCAGGATTTTCTAAATTGCAGAAGCAAAGAAGATGTAACATTTTGTTGTAGTTACCTTCTTATTTTCTCTGAAAAAACTCTTCTTTGTAAGCAAGGAACCTTATCCTTCCCTTTTTTGAAATACAATACAGTAACCAACTTTGTTAAAAAAAAGAAAAATGCATCAAGAAAATCTCATTTTTTTTTGCCTTGATTAAATTGACAAAAATTGAATTTCCACATCATTAGGCAACTCAGATGTAGTTAACTAAGGTGACATGGCTCTTGTCACTCAGTTAGCCCAGTAAATTCGAGTTATAGGAGTTCGAGTTCTGTTAAGAGTTTTTGATTGCTAATTTGTAGAAATCAAGGTCAGTTATTTCAAGTTATTTTCAATTAATCTAATTCTAACTATTGGAGGAACTAGTGGAAGGTCATTTAAGCAGTGGGACTTCATTCAAACTCAATGATCATCTAGTTAAATGATCAATCAACCAAAAAGAGCTAGTGCATGCATAGAATTTGAGTTCCCCAGTTGTGGTGGAAATTCCAAGGCAGTGTAACATCGGTTCTAAACTAGTCTTGAGTGTACAGGTGTTGCATGCAGTCAGATGATCAACCTTGGGAATTGTGCAATCCATTTTGGAGAAATTTCTAAATAATAGGGGCATAATTTCTCAAGGAAATGCGCAAGAAAATGGGGGCTCAAGTAGAGGAAGAAATTGACTAAGGTTAGGTTATAGCTTCTTAGTGAGTAGAGAGATATGTTATTCACTTGCAGGTTGTGCTCAATTGAGCAAAGAAAATTTAATACATCTTTATTCATCAGATTAATGCAATCACACATTGGGGTTCTTAGCAGATTTATTTCCCCGAAAAAAAAACAATGTGTGCATGTGTGTTATTTCTTATCGCATGTTTAAGATTATTGTTCTTAATTGTGAATTGATTTCTGAAGAGTAGTAGAGTAGGTTTGTGTCTTGTGATTTTGATTAAAACTTCATAACTAGTTTCAAATTTACATTATAATTTCTACATGGTAGTAGATCCAAGTTCATATTAAAGTGGGAATTTCAAAGTTGTTTCTCAGGATGATCGAATTTGAAGTTCAGTGTAGGAGGATTTCTTCAGAGCTAAGAAGATGGCCTTCAATGGACTGAGGCTAGGGTGGAAGGCAACTCTAATTTTATCGCATGGAAGGATGACACAAAGGCGGTATTGGATGACAATGTATTACTAGAATACATCAAGACATATGTTGAAAAACCAGCGGAATCTAATGCCCAAAACCTTGCTCAATGGAAGAAATATGTAGCCAAGGCGAGGGGAATAATATTGGAGGGAGTACAAGACCACATTGTCACCAATATCCATGGGAAATCAACTCCTTATTCAATGTGGAAAACATTGACAGATTTGTTCCAGAATAGCAGCGACCATAGGAAATTTTCGCTCAAGGATAAACTTTGAAATATCAAGATGCAAGAGAATGACACTTTTCAACAATATATGAGCAGGTTCACACAAGTCCATCATGAGCTTTGCAAGAGTTGGTGTTACTATTTCAGATTATGATTTGGTAATCCTATCCCTTCTAGGCCTTCCTAAGATTTGGCATAACTACAAAGATTCGGTGAATGGGAGGGAAAAACTACCAAATTGGGAATGCTTATGGTTTGATTTGGCACAAGAGGAAATAAGGTGGAATACCATAGATAGGACTTCATCCAAGGGTGAGGATGAGGAAAATTTTTCATTGGTTGGAAAGGGAAAAAAGGGAAAGGGGATAATTATCAATCCAAACCAGAATCCAGCCAAGGGGTAAGAATAAAGATTTTTCCAAAATTAAAGGCTTCCATTGTCATGAATTTGGGAACCATGCCATGAAGTTTCCACACAAAAAGGCTCCACCAAAAGTGAGGTGGATGCAAACCTCTATCATATCTTGGTAGAAGGTAAATTTCTTATTATTGTCTCATATGTTGATGATTTAATTTTAACTGGTGATGAGCAACTGAATAGATCTTGCAAGGAGTACCTTGCAAGAGAATTTGAAATGAAGGACATTGGTCTCATGCACTACTTCCTCGCCTTGGAAATATGGCAAGGCGATGTGAAAATTCTTGTCTCTCAAGGAAATTATGAAAATGAGATATTGTATAGATTCTACATGGAGAGTTTCAAACCCATGGAGACACCTCTAGTGACCAATTGGAGGAAGGAGGATGCTACTTCAGGTGAGGAAGTAGATGCTACCATTTATCAGCAACTAGTGGGTTCACTGATGTACCTTGTGAACACACGACCATATATGTGTTATGCAATGAACCAACTGATTCAAGCTATGGTTAGGCCAACCAAATTGTTTTGGAAGGCAACTAAGCATGTTTTACGATACCTCAGAGGCACTACCCAGTTTGGAACATGGTGTAAACGGACAGAGGGAGTGAAGTTGTGTGGCTTCACAGATGCAGATTGGGTGGAGAGCTCATAAGACTGAAATAGTACATAAAGTGTATTTTTCAGTGTTGGGTCCGCTACGGTTTCCTGGTACAGTAGGAAGAAAATATATGTGGCACTTAGCTCAGCAGAAGCAGAGTACATGGCTACAAGTCAAGTAACATGTGAGGCGATATGGATTTGAAATATACTTGTGAGACTATTTGGTCAAATGATGGATCTAACTGTGATCTACTATGATAATCATAGTTGCATCAAGCTCTCTAAGAATCCTATATTTCACGATAAATCCAAGAATATAGATATTCGGTATCACCATTTATGGAACTGCGTGTAGAGGCGGATAATGTTGCTTCAATACATTCCAACAAAGGGTCAAGATGTTGACATTTTGACAAAGGATTTTTCAAGAGGGAAGTTCGAGTTCCACAGGTTCAGGATAGGGATGGTTGATAATCCATTTCTTGCTGAGAGGGAGTGTTGAAAAATGCAGCAATAAATTCTCAATTTGATTTTTCCTTGATTAAATTGAGAAAATTCTAATTTCCATATCAACAGACAACTTGGATGTAGTTAAGTGAGGTAACATGGCTCTTGTCACTTAGTTAGCCCAGTAAATTCGAGTCAGAGGAGTTAGATTTTAATTAAGCATGTGTAATTGCTAATATATAGCAATCAAGGTCAGTTATTTTAAGTTGTTTTCAGTTAAACTAGTTCTAAATGTTGGAGGAACTAGTGGAAGGTCAGTTAAGTAGTGGGACTTCAATAAAACGCAGTGATCATCCAGTTAACTGATCAATCAAACCAAAATAGCTAGTGAATGCAGATAATTTGAGTTCCCCACCTATGGTGGAGATTCCAAGTTAGTGTAACATCAACTATAGACTAGTCTTGAGTGTACATGTCTTGCATGAAGTCAAATGATCAACCTTGGGAATTGCGAAAACCATTTTGGAGAAATTCCTAAATAATAGGGGTCTAGTTTCTCAAGGAATTGCGTAAGGAAATAGGGGCTCAAGCAGAGGTATAAATTGACTAAGTCTAGGTCAGAGCTTCCCAGTGAGTAGAGAGATAGGTTATTCACTTGCAGGTTGTGCTCAGTTGAGCAAAGCAATTGTAATACATCTTTATTCATCAAATTAATACAAGCAAGCATTTGGTTTTTTAGCATATTTATTTCCTCAATAAATATATATATATATATATATATATATATTGTGTGCATGTTCTTATTGCATGTTTGAGATTATTTTTGTAAATTCTGAATTGATTTTCGTAGAGTAGTAGAGTAGGTTTGTGTCTTGTGATTTTGATTAAAACTTCATAAGCGGTTGCAAATCTACATCATAATTTCTACAATTTCTTTAAATATTTGTACTTCCTAGGCCACACACTTTCCTTTTAACATATCATCACTATAATGTAATTGTGTGGGAACATTCATTAAACAAAGATACTTTAAACTTCTTCTAGCTACTTCCTCCAAGTGACACTAGTTCGACTTCTCAAGAAATTAAGGAACCCAACTTCTTCAATATGGAGATGACTTAACCAATTGTGTTCTTCTTCAAGAGTTCACACAACATGGATTAGGCTTCTCAGTTACTGTGTATGTTATACTAAGGCCTTTCAACCTTACTGAGGTTATTTTTCTTTATAGACTAAGGCTTGCTACAACACATTAGCCTTTTGAATTTATATCAAATGAAGTGTTTCTTTCGAGGTAGTTTATCTTGCATAGAAATCCATCGTGATGACCTTGAGAAGTTATGCTTACTATATAGTTATGCTTGCACCATTATGTGGTATTTTTCCTTGAATTTTTTCTTGAGATCATTCTCATACATAAACTTTGGTTTGATGACACAAACTATTTATTTAATGATCCATATTGTAATAGCATATTCTACGTCCAAGATTCTTCGACCTATTGCAACAAACCTTAAGGTTCTTCTTGGCCCTTTCCAACAAACTCGAAGGCTCAAATTATGTTTTATTTCGACCTCTTTAAGATCTTTTGATGGATTGAAGCTCAAGTTTAGGGTTTTCATCCTCTTCTTGGAGACATTAAAAACTTAACTTTCATAACAAAATATGACTTTGCTTAGGTCCTCTAGAAAACAACTCCTTCTCAGAGATATTTTCACAAAATTCTGATGAATTTCCTCGCTTACAACAAAATAATCTGAAGCTTGATATGGCTTATTTAAAAACTCAACATTCCTCTTGTGGTCTGAGAACAAATAAAAACTTCAAAAAAAATTGTATCCTCATTTCCATGGCCTCGACATACCTTTTTTATGGCATTAATTATGCATAGTACTTTGGTGGAATATCTTCCTAAATTTTGGCCTGAGAAAAGTCCTAACTTGACTTATTTTAACCTTATCCTTTCAATATTGCTCTTCAAACATAGCTATAATACCATGTTGATTTTCATATATCTCCTAAACTAAGAATTACTTCTAATGATGTTCATTTCATTTCAACCGTATTCACAATTATCATTAAGCAATTATGCATTAGATATTCAACAGTAAAACAATAGAACCATAAAGATATATCCAACCAAGAGACACAATAATTTACCTTGGGAAAACCCATATGGAGGAAAAACACAACAACCTTTTCCTTAGAGAAATCAACAAATTCAACAGAGATACATCTACTCAAATTCAAGGTAAAATGACCATCAATACAAACCTTGGTATAACTTAGTCAATTAGCCTTTATGTCAAGTCATCAATTTTCCCATAAGCTCAACTTGATATGATTTGTCAACTTGGCTTGCACAAAATTTGTTCTATTTTTTTCCTCTTCAGGAATTAGGTCTTATGCCCTAACTAGTTTTGCTGCCCAAGAGGACTTAAGAATTCATCCTTTTTCCTAAGATCGATATGCTCCAGCATAGTAGGTCTTCTCTTATACTTATTATACCTTAGGAGAATTTAATATCCTAAATTATTCCTTGCTATGCCTTAGAAAATTGCATTAATTTTCCTCAGAATACTTCGTTTCTATACTTTAGAAAAACTTCGCTACTCTTCCTCAGAGGATTTCGTTGCTCTGCCTCAAAATTTAATTTTTCAATAGCCTTTTATTTTCCTCTTTTTTGGCCTCATACTTGCTTCGTCACTGGCCTCAGAATTGCCTCTTCACTCACCTCAGACTTGCCACTTCGTTGGCCTCAGACTTGCCTCTTTGTTGGCCTCAGACTTGTCGAGTTGCTTGCTTGATGAGGAGGTCGAATTGGCACATATATACAGTGGGCATGCTAGCTAAATGGGTTTCTCTTCATGATAGGGATGACTTGAATTTTTAGGAAGGTCGACTTTACTTTTGGAGCCAAAATTTAAGTTTTTGAAAATTCAAAATTTTTCTTTTTGGAGTTAACATTGTAGGTTTTAACCCTGTACATAAATTACTTGCAACAAATTCTTAAAAATAGAAAATAAAAAATGGTGTGAACATAAACATGAAACACATATACATAGATATTTTCCCATGGATCCAAAAACTGGGACTGCTAGATTGATTTTTCATTATATTCCTTTCAATGTTAAAACACATATATATATACATATTGAAGCATTCATAAACCCAAATCCCTTAACCCTGGATTAGAACATAATCGTAGTTCCCTTGACCTACAAAATACCATGGATAGAAAACCATCATTCCCAAAACCATGTGCAAAACCAATGACCATAGGTAGGTCTGCCCACCTAATATAGGGTCAAAAAAAAATTTCTCAGAGCACTACCCTGGACCCCCCCGTGTAGGTGGACTACCGCCCCACGACAGGGGGATTTGCAACCCCCCTTGTTTCACCCTACGCAACAAAGGGGGTACTACTGCCCCCCACCACCACCCCCCCCCCCCCCCTCCCCCTCCCCAACTTCGTGCATGAGGCTAGTCATGGAAAGAACATGAAGAACATGTTTTCCATTTAACATTACATACATATCAAGGGCTAAAATGTTAATTTTGAAGAGCAACCATAGCTACAAAATTAAAAAAAAAAACAAAATTAACATTGAACTTATAAGAGACTATGGTTAAGCTATAACCAAAGGGAAAATGAAGAATATATTAATGTAACATAAAACCTCAATTATAGGATATCTTATTGTGATATTAAGATTTATAATTCTTATGAATATCATATAAGTAACCATTAAAAGTTAAAAGGGGTTTAGAATGAATAATATCAAAACCAATAGTAATGTTAGTAGTAAAGCTAGGGAGGATGTTATCACTTCTTCTTACAAATATACATCCCATATGAGTCCTTAACCAAAAGAGATATATTGAATTATGTTCTTATAAATATGAACCATTAACCCAATCCAACATGGGTTACACTATGGATCCTTAATCAACAAAGTGAATCGAGCTCCAAACTCACAAGAGGTAGTTAGACATCCATTATACATAGCATAGATGGGATTTTTTGTGTCCCCATCATATCTCATAACCCACAAAAGAGGAAATTAGCCTTCAACCTATACAGGTTCCCAAAATATGACCAAATTTAAAAGAAGGAATGTATACATCATAAATAAAACATCAACCACAAGGTATGATATTGCGGTATTAATATTTATAATTATCATGGATATCACATAAATAGAATTGCAAGTTAAAAGAAATTTAGAGTGTATAACATCAAAACCAATAGTAATGTTAGTAGCTAAGCAAGGGAGGATGTTATCACATCATCTTGTAAACATACATCGCATATGAGTTATTAACCAAAAGAGATACATTGAACCTTATACTTGTAAATATGAACCCATAAACAAATTCAATAAATGCTAGACTATGGATGCTTCAACAAAAAAGAAAATCGATTCCAAACTTGCGTGAGGTGGTTATATCTTGGGCATACGTAGTGTAGATAGGATTTTTGTGTATCTCCCTCGTAACTCTTAGACCACAAAAGAGAAATTTGGTCTTTAACTTATAAGAGGTAGCCAAACCATACTAATGTAGTGAAGTGAGGGAGGACAATACCACATCATTTTGCAAATATATTTCCCATGATTTCTTGACCAGAAGATGAGCATTGAGCCTTGTACTTGCAAATATGAGCCCTTAACCAAATTCAATAGGGGTTAGACTATGAGTCCTTGATCAAAATAGAAATTGGGTCTCCAAACATCCAAGGGGTGGTTAGACCTTGACATACTGTTAGGGTCCTATATTACTAGCGTAGTCCCTTATTGTTGTTAGTGTAGCCCCATTTTATTATTTTTGTACACCTATAGTCCCCATATTGTTATTATTGTGCCCCAAATAGCCCACAATTTTTCTTGTTGTACCCTTACATTATTAGTGTTAGGTTGGCTAGGATTATATTGTGACCCCATGGACTCCTATATATAGAAAGGAGGTTTTGTCATTTGGTCATCCAAGAATTTTTCATTTATGTAATGTAAAGGAGTTTTCCCCCTCAAAGAGGTTGATTTCTAAGGCGTTGATCTATCTTTTCTTCTATTTTGTGAGTTGGTTTCATAACATTTGGTATCAGAGCTTTGGATTCTAGGGTTTCGCTGTTTCAAATAGGCCATCGTAGAATTTTTGCTATAATTTTTTTTGTACGAACATTCATAAGCTAAAAAAAACCCATTCAAGCCAAAATCTGGAGGAACTTTGTGGAAATATTTCAGATCTTGGTTCGCAATATTTTCAAATATATGATCTGTGGAAGTTAGGGTTTTTGCAGGCTCCCGAATTTCATCTCAAAGAGGTGACCTTGGGAAAATCGGCATAACTCTCTCTTTAACCATCAGATTGGAATTCTGTAATAATTGGCCAAAATTACATGGAATCTAGTTTACTGTATACCAATTTTAGAGGTGAAGGAGGAAACAATGACACATGGCACGCCGTACAAGTTTTCTCTACAGAACTAGTCCATAATTAGGTCATTGTGGGAGATTGGTCATAGCTTTTCCTTGAAGAATCCAAATCAAGTCAGACCTATGGCATTGGAAAGAAGATTCACAGGGATATTAAAGGACCAAAGAAAATATTGGGGATCTGAAATTACATAGATACATCAGTTTCAATATCGAGCTCCTCAAAAGCAAGAAAAAGGTGTGTATATTTTTTAAAAATTGCGTAAAAAATCAGTTTGAAGTGATTCCAAGGGCATATTGAAGCATAGATATCAGTATTGGGTTATAAAATTCCCCCTAAAAATAATTCAAGACAAATTAAGCCCTCAGAAGGATCTACTATGACTCATGAAGAGGAAGAAGTGCAACATGATATATCAAAATTACAAGACCAAGTGCAACAAATTTCGCTCTCGCAAAGAGTAACAAAAAATGAAATGGAAGCTAAGATGGATGGTTTGAAGAAAGGCATGGAAGCTAAGATGGATGGTTTGAAGAAAGACGTGGAAGCTAATATGATTGGTTTGAAGAATGGCATGGAAGCTAAGATGGATGGTTTGAAGAAAGGCGTGGAAGCTAAAATGGATGGTTTGAATAATGACATGAAAACTAAGATGGATGGCGTGGAAGCTAAAATGGATAGTATGGAAGGAAACATGGAATATTTTAAGAAATACATGGAAGGTTTGAAGGAAGGTTTGGCAAATTTTCTACAAGAAAAACTTCCTAATGGCGAAAAGGTAGTAGAGGAAACTCATGATGAGAAAAAAAGAAATGTTGATCATGATTTCATAAACTCTAATGTTGGATTTAAGACCCACAATATTACAAATATAGATATGAGGAAGTTTGATGGCAAGGATATGATAACTTGGATACTACAAATGGAGCAATACTTTGAGATCCACAATAAGAAAAACACATAAAAGGTATGCATTGAAACTTTATATTTAGAACAAAATCAATTTGTATGGTATCAATAGCTTTGTTCATGTAAACCACTGGTCACTTGGTCAATGTTTACAGAGGAAATGATAGCACATTATGAGGATACAAAGAGAAACACCTTCTTTAGCCAATCAATAAATCTCAAACAAAAGGGTTCAATGATGGAGCACATTGAGGACTTCCAAAAATTAAATATAAGGGTAAATAATATTCCAGAGGAACATATGATTGATGTCTTCATAGGGACTCTAAAGGATAACATCCAAAATGAGGTTTGCCTTTGGGAACCTGATACATTGGAGAAGGCATTCAGGTTGGAAAGAAAAATTGAAAGCAAAATTATGGCGACAAGGAAGCCTATCACTCACAACTATAAAGATTGAAGTGTTGCTACTCCTAGACTTATAAAAAATACAAGGTTGACACCACAAAAATTGGAAAAAAAGGAGAAAAAGGGCTTTGTTATAGTTGTGATAGAAAATATACTAAAGTTCATAAGTGTGCTGAGAATAAATTATTTTACATAGATTGTGAAGAGGAGGAAGAAAATGAACAAGAAACTTCAAAAGAAGAGGATATACACCAGGAACCAACCCTAGAGGAAGAAGAAATGAGTCAGATCATATCCTGTAATGCATTGGCAGGAATTACCACTCCTCAAACTCTCAAGATAGAAGGACATATCAAGAAGGAAAATGTAATAGTGCTTATTGATTCAGGTAGTACCCATAATGTTATTCATTGTAAGGTATCCAAGTAATTGAATTTCTTCCTATACTTAGCGCTAGAGTGTCAAGTGATGGTGGAAAATGGAGGAACTATAAATTGCTCTGGAAAGTTCCATAATATCAAGCTAACCATGGGGTAATATGTATTGAATAGTCCAATTATTTCCATTCCACTAGTTTGTGCTAATGTTTTACTAGGAGTACAATGGTCACAATATTTAGGGACAATAGCTTTTAATTTTCAAGAAATTTTCTTGAAATTTTTTTCGGAAGGAAAGGAAGTTGAATTACATGGTATTGCAAGGAAGCTGGGAAAGATAATAAGCTCTAATGTCATGAAAAAGCTTTTGAAGAAAGAACAATGAGGTGTTATCGCACAATTATGCTCACTATAAGTTCCAACATCAAAATCATATATTTCTCCAGGTATCCAAAAAGTATTGGACAAACATTCCAAGGTGTTTGAAACTCCCAAAGGACTTCGTTGGAACGAGGTTCCCTAACCTGTGTTTTTGGTAAAATTTTGTTAAAATCGGTCTTGCGTGGGGGTTTTGGGGTGGGTCAAAGCCCCTAATGTGTTGTAATGGGTTAAAGGGTAGCTCTAGGGTCTGTAAACCATGGTTTGCGGACCATAGGATAGTGAAGGCTACGATATTATAAATAGATAGATAGTTGGGTCTAGTAAGTAAATAAGTCGATAGATTGATGCTACGTGTGAATTGTTAAGATCTGTTTGGGTTGTTTTGGGGAAGGACTCCTGCTGGCTGTGTGCATGGAGATCCTCAATCCTGCTATGTGCGGACCCTGCTAGGTTGTGTGCGCGGACTGTGTTTGGGTTGTAAGTGGATCTTTGATATTAATAAATGCAAAGTATAGTTGAAGTATCTATGTGAATTGGTTTTATTTACTACTGAAGTGCATCTGTGATATTTATTTAAGCTGCGAATGTATCTATATTTTGGAATTGGCATGAGTATATCTGTGATCTGATATTGGATGCGAATATAGTGCTCTGTGATGGTATTTGGTAATGCGTACGTGGATGCGAATGTACTGGTTAGATATGAGAGATTTTTTATGGTTATATGTTGATTACACTGTTAAAAGAGCTACGAATAGACTCATTCTATGCGAACCTAATAAGCTGCGACCTAGATCTGCCTGAAATTACCTTCTCTCTCTCAGGATGGAGAAACCTGGTTCCAACACCCTCCCATACTATTTCAGGTGAGACCTTGGCCTGTGCAAGTAGGTCATTGTCGAAAGGCCCAGTAGTATAGGGGTTTGTTGGCTAACCTTCACCTCTGAACCTGGGTCAGGACCCCTCAAGCCAAAAAATGGTTCTGTTGCTGGGACCGGGAGAATTTTGAGAGAGAGATCGAGTAATGCCACGAGGTCATTAGAGACCTGAGAGGGTGGAAATTGAATAGTGGTTTGAAAGAGAGATTCGGGAATTTGTTGTAAAGGAGAATCGCAGCATGAAGCTGACAGCTGAGAAATGGAAGAACAAGTACATCTTCACCGAAGTCTATGAAACTTTCTTTGTAACCTTTACACACATGCTTCAGGAGTGGCTGGCAAGGCTCATAGAATTCCAGATGTGTTGGAAGGACAATCAGGTTTCGCAGTGTACACTAGAATTGATTCAACAGCTGGAGAGGACTGACAATACGATCACCTGTATAGTAGATCATTGGGTGGATAGCGTGCTGGGAGGATTCATGACAGAATTCACAGTCGATCAGTTCGTATTCTATTCTGAAGTAGAGTGGAGGTTCTTCAAAGGTTTTCGGGGTAAGTTCTTGAAAACATTACCATTATTAATCAAAATATTACCGTGCGAAAAGGGCGTTCTGTGCAGACAGACTGAGTGAATGACCTCTGATCTGAGCGAGAGTACAACACAAAGTGGTAAGTATTACCGAACCAATCAAGAAAGAGATAGATCCATCTACAGTCCATTAAGATAATCAGCTGCGCACGAATAAAATAGCCCTCCAGCTGCTACACCTTCGCCACCACCAGAAGAAGATATGCCCACCCACATGAATCTACCCACCTTCAAGGGTGTAGGAGATGAAGATATGGACCAATTTTTGTTTGTAGCAAAATTAGTATGAACTGCGCAGAATGTGGCTACTAATGTTGTAAAGAGAGCGTAGTTATCCCTCGCCTTTGAAGGAAGTGCCTTGGATTGGTATATGGGATATGTAGGACAACATGCAGATCCATCTATTTAGGAGATTAAGACAGCTTTAAAACATCAATTCTGGAAGCCCAAGTCCTATTCGCAGCTAGTAACTAACCTAAAATACTTTAGATAAGGACCCACTGAGTCTGTATGGGAAGTTGATTAGCGGTTAAAGAAGGTTATCAGAGATGGAGAATTTCAGTATGATGATAGATAGCACAAGGAATGGTTTATCGCTATACTACTACCTCACCTGCGCGGACCTATGGGTCAACAGGCGATTGAAACACAAGAGAAAGCCTTGGAGATTGCTATGAAACTAGAGGGTGCACTAAGAGACAATGCCCAGTTTGGGGTGCAGCAGATCTAGGGATAGCTGGAGGCAATGCACCTTGAAATACAAAACCTGCAAAAAGAACGAGGGAAAGAGGCTAGCCCAGACATATGGTGCATAAGATGCAGGGTGTCCGGCCATACCAAGAATCAGTGTCCTCTACTGACAGATTACATGCAGGCTGGGGGACCTAGCCCATTGCACCCTAAGGAGGCCGCAGGGCCAAGTGGTCCAACGTTAGGGTGTGCTGAATTTCATGTTGCCGAGCTACATGATACTAACCACTGTCCCCGTCTTGGTGCTGTTATTCATCAGTAGTTTTTTCCTTTTTATAGGTGACTAAATGCTTATCCTAGATTTCTAGAAACAAAATTCATGAATATTGTGAGTTCTAGAAATCTCATTGCCTTCATTATCCTTAGGATAAATTTTTCACTATTTCACTACTCTATCAAGTCATGGCCAGCCTATCACTCCCAGAAAACCCATCATGGGCTCATGCCACTCATTTTTTTCCCATTTTTACACTCATGATCTTAGTACTATGTTTTTCCTACTTATAACCTTTCCACTTCCACCTCAGATTGCCAAGTGGCCTAACCTTTTCCCCTATTCACCAAGTGCCTCAAGCATTGGTGGTCTTAAGATACCTCTCTAGGCTCTTTAGATAAATCAAAATCAATATTTTTGGGTCTACAATGCATAAAGTTTGTCATAAGCTCTGTTTTACACCTAAAGACCCCAAGTCAAGTCTTCAGCCAAAGACTAGCCCAAAGAACCTCTCACCAGGCCATTTAGGGTTTCATAGGTTATAGGATTGTTTAGTGTTTTGAATCACTGCTTTACATGTTCCAAGAAGATGAAATCAAATGGAAAGGAGGGTCAGCACTTGATTGCCCAAAATATATCAAAAATCCCTCAAGAAAGGCCTCCTTGGTCAAGACAACATTCTGCAAAGGTATAACTGTGCATCTTAAACATTTCTGCAGGAATGATTGAGATAGCTATCAGTAGAAAAATAGGTAAGGTAAGAGGCCAACTCCTTACTAAAGAACCTCTATAGCAAAGAAAAGGAAGTGGGCCTATGTTTAAAGAGAATCAGGGTTTTTAGGACTAATTGGCTAAATAGTGTTGCCAAGAAAAAAGCCAATGAAAAATATCACAACGACAAAGGCAAATCAACACAACCAAACACACATTGAAGATTTTTAGAAATTATAAATGAAGAAGGGAAAAAGGTGAGGTGAACTGAACATAAATGAATGAACTTGAAAGGGCTATAGAGAACTTAGAATACAACACTAATTGTTCTTCTCTGACAGCCCTAAAAACCTAAAGTTTTGGGAGATGGGAAAAATAAGTGAAATGAAGACTATGGGCCTCCATCATGATAGAAATTTTTTTAAGAAGATATCAGAAGGAGACCTCCATAGTTTTCCAAGGTAACAGTCCTTCACTACCTCAAAAGGAAAGAATGCAAAGGGTATCAGGGTGAGAGAGGTCCAGTTTTCAAGTGTAGATAATTGCCTTCAAAGGGTCAAAGGAATAAAAGTATG
Source organism: Pinus albicaulis (assembly GCA_034641835.2). Classification (NCBI taxonomy): domain Eukaryota; kingdom Viridiplantae; phylum Streptophyta; class Pinopsida; order Pinales; family Pinaceae; genus Pinus; species Pinus albicaulis. The sequence goes on along the minus strand of CM076570.1, from coordinate 1,505,317,899 downwards.
GTTTTGGGTTATAAGGTAAAAAAATAATGTGAGCATGAGTTTACTATTGAGTCATTGAGTGGTCCAACTCCAAGAATGACAAAGGGTACCAAAAACATCTGTGTCATGGCACTTGCTACAAATCAGAAGTGGCCAAGAGGAAACATAGCAGGTATAATTTATAATCTCTATCACAATGTATACATCACTGTTAAAATCAGTAAGAGGGTAGAAAAACATGTTTTTAGATTCACTAACACTCAGGAATGTCAAAAAAGAGATAAAAACATGTTTTCAAGCTTATTAGTGCAAGCAGAAATAGGTTTTTGACCGTGCCAAGACTCTCAAAGGTTTAAAGAGACCTTTTTCATCTCTCCAGTAAGCCATCACCAAAAGAAGAAAAGTCACTTTGAAAAGTTTTCAAATCACCTGCAAAAGGTCAAAAAGGATTTCAGTCAAATGACCAAAGATATTAAAAAACATTACAAACTGGGTTTCGGCAAAAATAAATTTGCATGCCTAAGGCCATAAAAGACCAAATTCATTTAAACACTTGACTCATTGTGCATTTGCTATTTGCAAGAAAAGCAAGAAAACCTTGCAGGAGAAATTTTCTGAGTTTTTGGACAAATCCTGGGCCAAGTCACTGGCGCTGCACTCACAGACTCTGGTGTTGCACAAATAGGACTCTTCAAGGTGCAGTTTTACTCGGCGCTACGCATACATAGGGTGGTGTTGTGCTCAAAGGGTGGTGCTATGCGCAAGCGAAACAACACTCCCAAGACTCAACTCTATCCGGTGCTGCGCTCAGACAAGGACCCGACCCGCCCGACACTATGCCCATAGGCCGACCCGACAGTGCGGGCAGGGTGCTACACTAATGCAGAAGTCCTCCAAACTTGAAAAAAAAATTCCCAAAGGCTCAAGGACATCCTCAAATTTTCCTTCAAAGGCCTGCAGAGGAGCTAAATATGGTAGGTGACCTATTTCTCCTCCTCTCAAGTGTTTTTAGTCATTTTATGGTTAAATGAAAGACTAAGCCCTAATAGTTGCAAGCCCTAGGTCTTCAAGATAAGTCATCCTCTGTTTTAACCCCAAAACCATTTTCAGTGAAGGGGAGTAAATTAGGGTAGTTGCATTTCATGTAAAAGCCTTCATCAACCTCAAAAGCACTTAGTCACATTACCTTATCTCCATATCACTCATTTTCAAATCTTCCCACCATCATTTCCATTTCACTCCTCTTGCCCAATTTTGCCCACCATCATCCCTAATCACCATGTCAGGGGCAGAAGATAGTGGCAGCAGTGACAGAGGCCAAGGGCCTATGAGGCCAAACCACAAAGGAGGAAAAGTGAACAGATTTGAACCCCAGAGAAAAGTAGATATCACCTCATATTCGATGATCCTATCTTGTTTCCAGAATGTAGGGTACTTCCAATTTTATGAGAGAGTCAAACAAGTGCAAAGCCACCCAGAGCTTACAAGGTTTTTTATCTTTTATCCTTAACCTGCACAACAAATAATCAAGCCTTGCAGGAGTGGACTTTGAATTATCAGCATATGCCATCTCTAATGCTACTGGTATCCCTGTTGTCGATGAAAAGTGGTTTAATAAAGCCAAATTGGACAAGAACTATTATGAGCCATTTGTCAAGACTAGGTACAGAGAAGGCTGCAAGTCTATTTTTCCTTTCTCACACCTCAAATAGATATTTGCACCCTTGATGAAATTTATCATGAAGTACTTCACCTGTTAGGGGAGATACTCCAGACTCTATTCCTACCATGTTAGACTCCTCATGCATTTCACAAGGGTCAAGATGCTCAACTTGCCCTACTACCTCTATAGAAGTATGGACAAAATGTCTTCTGTTGTCCGGAGAAGGAGTCCTTCCCAAAAAATGCAGAGCTTATTTCACAATTCCTTGATCAGGATGGTGGTATTGCATCAGTTGGAACAAGAGACCTTGGGAGGTATTCATAGCACATGAAATCTTCACAAGCCCGCAACTCCCTCATCAACATATCTTGCCCTCATCATCTACCCAAGTGCTCTCACCTCAAGAAAACTTCCCCTCCTCCCCTTCTCAATGCATCAAATGAAGAAGAGGCAGATGATGAGGAGGAAGAAGAAAATGATGAGGAGGAAGAGGAATGATGAAGTAGGGATAGAAATTGATGAAGAGGAAGAGGAAGGAAAAGGTGATGAATAAAGGGGCAGTGACCATGATGGTGATGAAGGTGAAAACAGTGAGCATGACAGTGAGCAAAATAGTGACAAAATGAAAGAAGATGATGAATAAGATGAGGAGGTTGAAAGTGGAAATGAAATGAGCATTGATGGAGGGGATATCATCAGTAAAACATAGGATACAGAGATAGATAATGAAGATGAAAATGACGAGGCAGAGACAGAAAATGATGATAAATATATGACAGATAATGAAGACATGAAAGAGGATGAAAATGATAAAGATAAACACAATGAAGACAAGAGAGAAAATGAAGGCAACAGTGAAAAAAATGAATCAAGCCTCAGTAATGAAAAGGACAACAAAGAAGAAAATAGTCATGACAGTCATGACAAAAATCAACCCCTTAGTGATAATGAAAATGATAACAGTGCAGGAGATAAGGAAGAAAGTAGTCCTGGTGATGAAAAAAATGAAAGTGAGGAAAGTGCAGAGGGTGATAGTCCTAAGGACGATCACAGCCATGACAATGACATTAGCAAGAGCACAATCACACATGTTTCACTCACATATCAAAGAGGGCCAAGGCTAGTGTTTGTTGCCTCCAAAAGGCAAGGGACCACACCATCTACCTCAGCTCAACCATTAGAAAAAGGCAAACAAAAGGTAAAAGAAGAAGAAGAAGATCATGAGGTGGAAAGGAAGTTTGAAATCATCCAGGTGGATAGTGATGAGGAGGAGGAGGCAAGGATCTCAAACTTGCTCATCCAAAACAAAAATGCACTCATTGAATACCTCCAAGAAAATTTGATTAGGGCCAAAAGTGTAAATGATGCCCTTGACTTGGAAAATAGGCAGCTAGGAGCACAAATTGCTATCTATGAAGCTAGAGCCATTAAAGCCCGGAAAGAAGCCAAAAAGGCACAAGTGAAACTAGAAGAGTTCATGGGCACTTATGAAGAGAGTGAGGATGAGGAAGGTCAATATAGGAGGAGGCCTAGACCATGGGATTGAAGAAGGCATTGGAAAAGCAAAAAGAACAAGAAGCAGCCCTAGCAGAACAACTTCCCCTTGATCAGCTTTTGGCCATGGAGATAGCACAGGATCGAGAGCCTTGGTTGGAAAGAGCCAATATACACTTGGAGGCTAAATTAGAGAAGGCCAACAAGAATCTTGACCTCCAAAGAAGGATGACTAAACAGTATGCCCGGAGAAACAAAATTGCAAGAGCCAAACTAAAAAGGGCCCAAGTCAACATCCAAGCACTAAAAGAAGAAAAAGGCCAAGATAGACTTGGAATTTTGGCATCATCTTCTCTACAGGTCTCTCAAACCCCTTGAAGGAGACCTCCACCAATTTTCAAGGAATTTGGACAAGTTTTTGTTTTTTGAGAATTTGAAGGCCTATGAGCGCATCGCCACTGGCTCTACGCTTTTCCCTCAGGAATCCTCAGAGGTAAAACTCTACATTTTTCGATTTATCATGACTAGAAAATTATGCTCACCAAATTTCAGAGCAATTGGAGCATTTTTGACCCCTCAAAAGGTCAAAAACACCTCATTTTTCACCATTCTTCCTCCTTTTCGGGCCTGGCGCTGCTCTCAGAGCAGTCTTGGGGATTTGACGTTTTGAACATGTTACAGGTGCTAAAATAGAAAACAAATGCATATCTGGAAAGAGGACTCAACAATATTTCCAACGAGCCATCACAGAGCAAAATCCAACACCGGGAAGACCCCCAAAACTTGGTTGCAACAAGACCTATTTTCTGCCTAAGGTGGTGCTGCGCTTATGGACAACATTGTTTGTTTTTGGCCAAAAGTAAAAAAAACACACTCATTTATTGCAAAATCATATTTTAGTGTTTTTTAAGGCAAATCACTCTAGAATTAGGTGCAAGAAGTTATTTTGACATTTATTTCATGGGATATTTTGTGCCTTGGGCCTTGCATGGTCTCTTGGACATTTATGACATTTATGAGTGATTTTAACATTTTCCAACCCTATCTAGGGTTTTTTTCCCTATATTGCTAAGATAAATAGAGCATGAGGGCTTCATTGTAAATGTTGGCATTTGATGAGTTTTGAGAGCAATACATGGTTTTCTTGAGTTTGAAGGAGAAATTGGTCTTGTGGAGTTTCTGAATGCCTTGCTTTGATTGATGATGAAGGAGGATAGCTTGCAGGATCCCTGAACTTGGTTATTGGTGAAGTGCTTCTCTTTCATGTTATAGTTTTCTCATGTTTTGATTATGTTTCCATCCTTCTATGTTGCAGTAGAACAGAAGAGTATAGGCTAAGAAATGTTGTTGGAGGCCCCTTAGTCCTTCCTGTTGCCTATTGTCTTTATGTTTTCCTCTACTGGGTTTGTTTAAGGAATTCTTAGCTGCTCCTTAGACCTTCCGATGCTTTTTTATTCCATGAATGGTTCAATACAGTAGTTTCAAATATTTTTTATGGTTAGCCCTGCCTATTTGATGCTATTTAAACTCTATTTTGGAATCTCTCTTTGAAGTATTACTTGTTAGGTTTTAGCCAAAGAGGCCATGATTTGATCATGCCCTTTGTCTATGCTTGAGAAGTTTCCTTAAATTTCTTTGTGGCTTGATCATTGATGTTTAGGCGTTCCCTCTTCATTGATTAAAGTTATTTGTTATCTTGAATTTTTTCTAAACCTTGAAGGTGAAATCACTAAAAGTTAAATGAGTTTCTCGCCTTCTATATTTCATTGGAATTGTTTATCTTGAATGCTTGTTTGATTAAAGTATAATCTAAGAGCTATTGGTTTGCCCTGTCTTATGGTTATGTCCTTATGTTGATCTATATTCGAGACCATCTTGTTTAAGAGGTATTTTTTTTAAGGATTATTCATTGCCCTTACACACCTACTATGCTCACAAACTTTATGTTCATTCCATTTCACACATGCCTAAAAGATCCATTTGACCATGATAGATTTTCCCTGCTATGCATCTTGTTTCATTGTTGAGATATCCATGACTTTCATAGACTCCATAGCCCAATGATTTGAAAACCTCTCACTCCACCTATTCTACTTGACCATCTTTCCCAACCAAAATAAACAACAAACCCTACACTTAACAACTAGCCTAAAATCAAACCATAATAGCAAACAAGTTCACATCTTTTGCATACAATAGAGAGAGCCCTTTGTGAGTCCAGGAAGGCTATGTAATAGGACTCCAAATACTGGTCTTATGTTACCCTATGCATTTGTTCTACCAATCTATCAAATCACGGGACCCTAACAGGTGCTTATGTTCCAGAGTTGAAGCAAATATGGTGTCGATTCTGCTCCTCTGTGGGACATGATGAGCATAACCATCGGACCTATGACTTGATGATAGATCGAGGAAACTTATACAGGCTACAGGCTGACCCTTATTCACCACTATCTCCCTCAAGCAGAGGAGGCTCCCTAGCAAGGGGCAAGGGAGGGGGAAGGGGTGGAGGTGCAGGACGGGGACAAGGACAATTGATATGTTACACTATGGGGAAATAGGGCACTTTGTGAGGTACTGTCCGAACCCTATGAGACAATATTGCCGATATTTTCGACAATTGGACCATGCAGTTGAAGACTGCCCAATTCTAATAGCAAAAATACAGGAGAAACAACAGACACCTACGCAGAATGTGCAGAGGGTTAAAGTGGAACCACATGATGAAGGACCAAGTATTAATGTCATAACACGCAGCGGCATGGCTACTGGAGGAGCTGAGGAGAAATTCGAGGTTGAACCTCTTATCTAGAAAGAAAATGTCAAACAGGAAATATTGGACCTACAGAAGGAAAAGGAAACCTTCGTCGCAGCTCACAAATACTTTACTAAGGATGAGGCGTTTACTTCAAAAGCTCTAGCAAACCTAAGAATAGACGACGAAGTTAAACCATTTCTACAGGCATGTATGAAGATGCTACGCAAGCATAAGGTAGTAGAAAATTTGCAAGCACTAATAGATAGCTGCGTAGAGAGAACTAACCCTCCCTCAGAAGTTAAGGAAGTGCATAAACTTTACAAGCATAAGAAACGCACTGGTCAGGGAATGCGTCTAACAGTGCAGATTGGTGACTATGAAATGGGTTAGGTTATTTTGGACTTGGGGTCAGATGCGAACATACTACCCAACAAACCTAGCAGCGAATGGGAGAGCCTAAGTTGGAATGGTCTACTATCCTACTATGCATGGCCAACCAACAGAAGATCATACCATTGGGGAGGTTGTCAAAGATTATGGTATATTTCGCAGGAGTTAAGGTCCGCGTCGACTTTGAGATAATTCAGATTGTGGAAGATTCGGACCCCTATCCTACGCTCCTAGGATTGGATTGGGAAATAGAAATGGGAGGCATTATCAACCTAAAGAAAAGGAGCATGGTGTTTGAGAATGAGGGAACAAGGGTGATAGTCCCACTAGACCCTGCGAAAGGAGAGCAGTATACAGAACCAGTGCGCAAAGAAGAGGATGTGGATCACGTCTATAAATTAACCACTCGGGACGAAGATTGGATCAATCCTATGGCTGATGACGTGTTTTGTTGGGAGAAGGAAAACGAATGTTTCTCTGACTCTGATGGGGAGATAGAAAATTGGCAGAATCGGTTACATGATGTATCTACTCTGCGATGTCTTAGAATCACAAAGAACTTATGGTGTATCTCCTCGGAGGTAAGAGAACTGCCCTACTTTGATGGTTCTGGTAGTATTAGGGAGTTTTTGCAAACATTTGAAGCTGAAGTCCCATGGGAGCAAAGGCTGTGGACTTTTAATCTAGCCATGCGTACAACCCCTGCAAGGTGGTGGGACATGCATAAGGGGACATTCCAAGATTGGGAAGAGTGTCGCGAAATGATGGTCCTACGGTTTGAACCCTCGATCCACCTGCACGTAAAGACTTTCCTTGGCCCAGGGGACCCACGCGAGCACTTTTCCGCATGGATAGAAGAATGGTGCGAAAGAACTACGGAGGAATGGGTCCACCTGTTCATTCATGCCTTGGGGCCAATCCCAACCGCGTGGTATTTAGTTGCAGAATTACACCAGCGCACCTGCCACTAGGAAACCCTTAAGGACGAGTTTGTAGAGACATTCGGTTTGATAAGAGGAACAGAGGCACTCGACAAAGCTTTACAGGATATAGATTCCATAGTATTTGATGAATCACGCCCTTGTGCAGCACATGGGGCACCAACTTGGGAGACGCATATGTAGGATATTGTCATCTGTCGCAATCTATCAATGGAGAAATGTGATGAAGACCTGCGAAATATCTCTATCCCAGGGTCGAAGGGAGAGCGCGCAGTTGCTAGACCCCCACTGCAGATTGTCGATGTCACTAAACCTTTGAAGCTGCGAGAAGTCAACATTGGGACGGAGGAGCAACCTAAGCTAGCTAAAATTGGGGACTACTGGGATGATGATACTGTGGGAAAAGTTACAGAACTCCTCACAGAGTACCAGGACCTGTTTCCTACAAAATTCTTAGAACTCAAAGGGATTACAAGGGACCTAGGGGTCATGCGCATCACTTTAAAACTAGATGTGTGCCCTATGAAGAAGCACCCTTATCGGTTAAACCCCAAGTACAAACAAAAGGTCAAGGAAGAAATTGACAAAATGCTTGCCGCAGGTATCATCGAACCAGTCGAACAGTCAGATTGGGTAAGTCCTATGGTGGTTCAAGAGAAAAATACTAAGGGAGAGATACAGATCTGTGTTGACCTGCACAAATTGAATGATGCCTGTGTACATGATCCCTTTCATATGTCATTCTCAGATGAAATCCTTGATAGCGTGGGGGGAAGGAAGCATACTCATTCACGGACGGGTTCTCGGGCTACCATCAGATCAAGATCGCATATGAAGATCATAGCAAAACTATGTTTTCCACTGAATGGGGATCTTTTTAGTACATTTTTATGCCATTTGGGCTATGTTATTGCCTAAATCTACCTCAGGCTGAAAGAAGGCAGAGTTCAGGGTAACCTCAAACCACGCTTAGTCTGGTAGCTAGCCCTACTAGAACAGGAGAGGGCTCTCTCCGAGTCAATCTCAACAAAAATAATTGAAGGGGCTTGAGATGACTTGAAATAAAGGCTAATTTTAGGCTAGGTATATAAGTAAAGGAGTTTGATTTGATTTTGGGGGTTTTGTTGGAAACAAAGGGAAAGGCAGTTTTGGGTTCGGGGATGAGGCCTAGTTTTTGCAAAGTTCTGAATGGGGCAAGGAAGGAAATCGTTTTGATGCTTTGGATTGAATGAATGGATAGTTCAGACTGGTGAGGAGTTGAAGAGGGAAAGAGGCTTTCAAGAATCCTCTTCAAACAGATGAAAACATGGAAAATTAAACAAAATTGAAGGCAGAGCAAAGCAATCTAATGAATTCCACCTTTATCACTCATTTGTTTAATTTAAGAAGGAGAAGGGAAATAATACACATAAACATCAGTGAGCTTACAATCACATGGAGAAAAACACCATCAAAACACAGAGTCACATGGATCCCAAAGAGGGCTGCAAACCCTGGTCTATTTCTTTGCCAAAATTGCAGAGATGAAATGTACAATGAAGTTCCAAGCAATCCCAAGTGTCCAACCCCTGAAAATGACTGAGAAAATACAAGATATAGACAAGCCTAACTCATTCCCATGCCTCTAGGGGTCGAGCTCATCATTCTAGGAGCTGTTTCAACAATATCTAAACTAAGAACTAGAAAATAGGCAATGAAACAACTTGCCTCTATATGATAGGAAATTGATTCATTCACTTACATTTCACTTTTTGGTGAATGAATCTACTAAGATGAGTAAAAATGTGCCAAAATTACATCATGGTCATGAAATTACATCAAGTTACATCAAGAGTTACATGAAAAAGTCAAACTAGCCAAAACTAGGCGAAAATCTGAGTTGTTGAGTGAAAAATAGGCCAAATCTCCCAATGCGCCGTGCCTGAAATCTCTATGCGTAGCACAACTTTGAGGCTAATTTTGAGGGCCTTCCTGAAGTCCAAATTGAGTGTAGGATAGCTCGTTGGAAATCCCTTCTTGTCTAATTTCCAACCCAAGTGGATTTATGGATTTGGTTTCCATTTGCCCCTCCAAAACTCAAATCTCCCAACACTGCTTCCTGTGTGTGCAAAAAGTGGCAGAAAGGTCATTTTTGAGGTGTTTTTGACCCTTTAGGCAACCCAGAACTTGATGAAATCCTTAGGTAATCCATAGGCATGCATAAATTTTGATAAAAAATCCAAAAATGCAAATTTTTCCTCCAGAAGAGCTGCCAATTATAAGCGCGCGCCAAGTGGCGCTACGCGTCGGGCAGGAAAATCTGTGTTTAGGCCCAAAAATTCAAAATTGACAAAATTTTTCCCAAATTTCTTGAAATTTGGGCTGAATGTCCACCATCAAGCACTATGCTGGGCCAAAGAAGCTTCGGCCAAAATTTAGAGTCTATCATGCCTTTTACGACGCTTTAGTGCCCTCTTAATGCATGTAGTTCAGTGGTGGAATCATTGTCTCGGTCATATGATGTATCAGTGTCTGTCTCCATGGTACTCAAGGTTAATGCAAGGTGTGTGTTGGCTTGAATGAGATGAAGAATGAGAATTTGGTGCTTTGTTTCAATTGCCAAATATGTGGGAATATAGGAGGGAATATGAGGAGTAGGATAGTAGGAACAATGAAATTTTATCAAGTGAAATTTGCTTTTTGAAAACTTGTGATTTGATAAATTTAGGGACAAGGGACAACCACTTGATTTTTTGGGATAAACTTGGGATTTGGTGAAATTTTACAAGTGGAATAAGGATAATGGGAATGAGAGAGGGATGGAGTGACTTTAGGGATGAAAGAGGATAGGGGAATGGGTTGTAGCGATAAATGAACAGTGATGAGGGATGGGAGAAATAGCAATGTTTTGACACCAAAACCAATTTTAAAACCCTAGAGGAGGCACCTCTCCAACAAGATACTAGGGTTTGGTTTTTCTTACTCAAATCCTCACAAACAACACCAAATACATGTTCATGGCAATAGAGGAGTGGCTTTGAATTGCTTGAGCATGGAGTAACCGAGCAAATTTGATGTTTGAAGAAGAATGGAAAAATTTTGATGTTTCAGACCAATGCGCCGTGCAGTCTGCCCAGTGCACCGCGCCCCTCCATTGCGCTGTGCCAGTGTATTTTTTACACTGCGGAGGTAGACCCAATGCGCCGCGCCTACCCAGTGCACCGTGACACTTAGCCTATGCGCCGCGCACCCAACTTCAATACAATCTGCCCTCAAACAACTTGCTCGCTCTTCAAAAATCTTCTTTGGCTCAATGCTGTCTCTTTGGCATGAAAATGGAGTTTTGAATTTGGAAAATATGTTATATGCCAAGGATTTAAATTTTTCATTTGAAAAAACCCACTTTGTAATGTTGAAAACTTGACATTTTTCAAAAACTCTGTTTTGCTTCCTTTTTACTTTTTTAACTGAATGATGAGCTTTCGCACACTAAAACACCATAAATTATGAGAAAAAATCTTCACTTGCAATGGAAAAAACTCTTAACTTACTTGCACACCACAGATTTGAGCACATTTGGAAAATTTGGAGAAGTTTATGGTGAAATTGGGCTTGCAGCTCTATGCGTCGCGCCACAAACCCAATGTGTAGCGCCCTTTTGTAGGTGGCTTTTGGAGGCCTTCCTAGTGTCAAAATTGGGCGTGGGATAGCTCAGTGGAAATATTATTGAGTCTAATTTCCAACCCAACTGGAATTTTTCAATTTGGAGTTCATTTTCCCTGTCAAAAATCAAATCTCCCAAGACTGGTCAAAATGTGCAAAATGAGGCTGCCTCAAGGCAGAGTGTTGTTGCAGTCAACTTTTGAAGGTCTTCCTCAACTCCAAATTGAGCTCATGATAGCGCATTGGAAATATATTTGTGTATAGCTATCATTTGACTCATCAAGCAAGTAATTTGGCCAACAAAGCTAGGAGAAAACTTGATTTTCCCAAGGTCACTTCAGAGGTGCATCAATTCTCCTGAGGCAACTGTATTTTTGACATCTCTCTAAAACCATGACACCTATGTAAAAATTGAAGGAGGTTTTTCTTCCTTGGCCTATTTTGGACAAAAACCTCTCTAATATTTCCCAAATTCATCTTTTATTTCTCAGAAACATCATTGGAGTAAAACCTATCCCAATGTGTGGAACACGGGATTTGTCGAAATGAAGCGAAACGAAGGGGATAAGGGGCTTATAAATTCTTGAAAAAAATTTGGGAAGTAGGGAGGGATGTTAGAAAGTAGGGGAAAGTGGAATTTTAGAGATTGAGTGAAGGGAAGGGGTCCAAAAGGGAAAAACACAGGCCTAGCCTAGAAAATTGCCAAGTTATAGCAAGAAACTAGGGTTTGTCCAAAAATGAGGAATTTGGGGGATATCAGTGATGGGAAGTGTTTAATAAGGTACATTAAAGATAGGGGAAGGTGTATGAACATCAGGATACAAGTTTTTCTGATGATTTGACCATCTAAGAGAAATTACCTTCAAAACCCTAGGAGAGGGAAATGAACCTTACCTAGGCACAACTGAAGCATGAACAAGGTGTAAAATGACCCATTGGAACCTGACATGATGATCAAAACCCTCTGATTGATAGTAAATTCATCTGAATGGTGACATGGACCGACATTTGGACAACTTTGATAGGAGTAAAAGCAAACCCTAGACCTAATACCTAATGACCAAATTTTACTTGAAGACTCACTGAAATGACAAAATTTGACCTTGACATCTTAAAATCACTTTGTAAGAGCATGTTTGATCACTGGAGGAAGGCTGCAAAGACTAACACTAACAAGCTCAAGAATGCCCCTGCCATCTTTTCGTGGGTAGTGGTCGCGGTATTCAAGGAGTTCATCCACAAGTTTTTGGAGGTATATTTTGATGACTGGACCATCTTCGAGTTGGTAAAGAAGCACGTCTCAAACTTGCGCATGATGTTGGATGCCTGTAGAAAGCACCAGATTTCCCTGAATATAAATAAGTGCATATTTTTCGTACCCTTCGAGATCTTTCTTGGTCACGTAGTCTGTCGACAAGGATTGATGGTTGACCCCGCCAAAATAGAAGTTATCATCAATCTGGCAGTACCTACAACTGAGAAATAGCTGCGCTCTATCCTCGAACATACAAGCTACTATAGGAAGTTCATTCGAGGGTATGCACTGATCACAACACCTATGGAAAAGTTTCTAAAGAAGGACGTTTTGTTTTTTTTGGGACGAAGAGTGTCAGAAGAGCTTCGAACTACTCAAGGAAAAGATGGTCTCTGTGCCTATCCTTATATTTCCTGACTGGGAAAAGGTTTTCCATGTTCATGTAGATGCGTCAGGGATCGCCCTGGTAGTTGTCCTTACGCAACTTGAAGACGGAGACATTGACCATCCAGTTGCATTTGCTAGTAGGAAAATTTATAGTGCAGAGCGCAACTATTCCGCTACTGAACATGACGGGTTGGCCATGGTATACGCCCTACAAAAATATTGGCATTATCTATTAGGAAGGAACTTCAAGATGTTTACAGATCACTCGACTTTGAAGTACTTAGTGAATAAGCCTGTGTTGGGGGGGGGACTGGCTACTGCTACTATTGTTTCAAGAATATGACTTTAAGATCATCATGAAGCGGGGGAAGTTGAATGTTGGGCCAGACCACTTATCCTGAATCGAGAGCGGTGAGGAACCAACTAACCTAGAAGAAGGACTGCTCGATGCGTAGCTGTTCGCGATTAAGCTGGTTGATGCGATCAGGCTGCTACAGGCGAAGATGGAAAACCCATGGTCACAGTGACTCAGGACGAGTCACAAGATTGTGTTGGGGGCCTCTTGGAACAAGGTTCCCTAACCTATGTTTTTGGTACAATTTTGTTAAAGTCGGTCCTTCATAGGGGTTTTGGGGTGGGTCAAAGCCCCTAATGTATGGGTTAAAGGGTAGCTCTAGGGTCTGAAAACCATGGTTTGTGGACCATAGGATAGCGAGGGCTATGATATTATAAATAGATAGATAGCTAGGTCTAGTAAGTAATTAAGTCAATAGATTGATGCTATGTGTGAATTGTTAAGATATGTTTGGGTTGTTTTGGGGAAGGACTCCTACTGGCTGTGTGTGCGGAGATCCTCAGTCCTGCTGTGTGCGGACCCTGCTACGCTGTGTGCTTGCACTGCATTTGGGTTGTAAGTGGATCTTTGATATTAATGAATGTGAAGTATAGTTGAAGTATCTGTGTGAATTGGTTGTATTTACTGCTGAAGCACATCTATGATATTTATTTAAGATGTGAATGTATCTATATCTTGGAATTGGCATGAGTATATCTGTGATTTGATATTGGTTATGATTATAGTGCTTTGTGATGGTATTTGGTAATGCGCACGTGGATGCGAATATACTGATTAGATATGATAGTTTTGTTATGGTTATATGTTGATTACACTGTTAAAAGAGCTACGAATAGACTCATTCTGTGCGACCCTAATAAGCTGCGACCTAGATCTGCCTCAAATTACCTTCTCTCTCTCAGGGTGCGGAAACCTGGTTCCAACACCCTCCCATACTACTTCGGGTGAGACCTTGGCCTGCGCAAGCAGGTCATTGCCGAAAGGGCTAGTAGTATAGGGGTTTGTTGGCAAACCTTCACCTCCAAACCTGGGTCAGGACCCCTCAAGCCAACAGACTCCCACCTATTCGTGATCATGATCATGCTATTAATTTGATTGCAAGAAGTGTTCCTCCAAACATCAGGTCTTATAGATATCCTTATGTCCAAAAGAGAGAAATTAAATGTATGATTGCAAAAATGCTAGAGGTTGGTATAATTAGTTAAAGTTCTTTCTCTGCTCCATTAGTATTGGTGCACAAGAAGTATGGATCACGGCGCACGTGTTTGGATTATAGGGAGCTCAATAAGCTCACTATTAAAGATAAATTTCCTATTCATGTGATTGATGAATTATTGGATGAATTACATGGAGAAATTTATTTCACCAAATTGGATCTCCGTTCAGGATATCATCAAATTAGAATGAAGACTGAAGACATTCTGAAAACAGCTTTTCGAACTCATGAGGGTCATTATGAATTTTTTGTCATGCCTTTTGGCCTTACCAATGCACCTTCTACATTTCAAGGGTTGATGAATTCCATTTTCAAAACCTTCCTTAGAAAATTTGTGTTAGTATTTTTTGATGATATACTAATCTACGACAGGTCTTGGAAGGATCATGTTCAACATTTTTACAGGGTGCTCAAACTATTGGAGGAGAAAGAATTATATGCAAAAACCTCCAAATGTTTCTTTGGAGTACAAGAGGTGGAATATCTGGGTCATATTGTATCTCGAGAGGGTGTTAAGGTAGATCCTAACAAAATTAAAGTCATTAAGGACTGGAAAGTCCCCACAACCATAAAGAAGTTGCGAGGATTTCTCGGGTTAACAAGGTCTTATCGAAAGTTTGTTAATATTTATGGGAGAATAGCAACACTTCTAACAACGTTATTGAAGAAAGATGCATTTTCATGGACTCCTGAAGCAACTAAGGCCTTTGAACATCTTAAAGAGGAAATGTGCCAAGCATCGGTCTTAGCTACGCAAAACTTCACAAAAAACTTTGTTGTGGAATGTGATGCCTCGGGGAATGGAATTGGTGTTTTTTTAATGCAAGAAGGAAGGCCCATTGCTTTTGAAAGTTTTCCAATCAAAGGAAAGTATTTACAGAAAGATATTGTTATGCGGATTAATCCCTCTTGTGGACAAGAGCGATCTCCCTAGTATTCTACGAATAGCTAGAAACAAACATCCATTTGGAAACCTTTTTCTCTAGACTAATTTCAATTCAAAATTATTATAAACAAAGAAAGAGGACGGGCCCCTACCTTGAAATTCAACGTTCGATGCAGTCTTTTATCCGGTCGCTCCAAAGAGGCTTCTCCAGTAAATAGAACCTACAATCAAAGACAAGACAAAAGAATCAAAGCACCTGCAACATATAATATTCAAGAAAAGCTAATCCAACTTAGTGATCAAGGAGTCTATGTATTGATGTTATTCAACAAGCATAAGAACAACTCAATGAGAAAAAGAGATCCATATGTGTTATCTTGAATGAAAAGAGTAACTTTACAACCTAATGCCTTGATGTCGTAAAAGTTTCCCCTGGGGTCTTGAACAATCGTTCCTCCTTCAGTTTGACAAGCCTTCCTCTATGAATACTAGCATGGATTTATGGACATAAGGGTGTGATCATTCTCATGCCAACAATAACTAGTGTAGATAGTATGCACTCTTGGGAATTTCTTCAGCAATTACCATATACAAGGTACAATCTACCCTTGAGACTAAAACATGAGCTCAATTTATAGGGAAATGGAAGTAGTTTCAGTTCCATGAAGAGGGATTTGGATTCCTCTCATGAAGGGATTTGAGCTCCATAGACCAAGGGATAAAGCTCCATGAGTGGAGGGATAAATCTCAAATTGATCGCGCCTCTAGAAGCTTCCATTTGGGAGAAAATTTGCCCAGCTAGGCTTCTATAATTTACTTTTTCTTTAATTCGGTACTTTTTACGGGGGTCCACAGGTTTTAGTAGCAGAACGTGCAGGGGCTGCCGTAGGCTATAGAAAAAATATTCGTGAACCCGCAGGAAAAGGCTATAAAAATTGCAGAGGTAGACTTTTAAGGGTTTTAATGAGATTTTCTCCAATTCCAAGACTTGGTTTAGGAACATTAGGTTTTTTTACTTCTAAGGGATCACAATATAGGTGGTGATAGACCCATATGGACAGTCAAATGTCATGGTGAAAAAATAACACATAACACATATTTATGAGAAGGAAATGTTGGCAATACTACATGCACTTAAGAAATGGCGACCTTACCTAATTGGAAGACAATTCAAGGTAAAAACAGATCATGGTATTCTTAAACACTTTTTGGAACAAAGGCTATCTTCAAAAGAGCAGAAAAAATAGGTCACAAAGATGTTGGGTTATGACTTTGAAATCATCTACAAAAAATGGAAGTTAAATGTTGTTGCAAATGCACTCTCAAGAAAGGATGAGGATGTGGAAGCATTTCTATTATCCAACCAGATTGGGTAACCGAAGCAAGGGAGGAATGGAAGAATGACGAAGAAGTATGGACACTCATTAAAAAAATTTAGCAAGATCCCAGTACATATGATACATTTAGTTGGAAAAATGATTCCTTCTGGTATAAAGATCGCTTATATATTTGTAATAATTCCCAACTAAAACAAAATATTATTTTGGAATTGCACACCTCTCCCTTAGGAGGACACTCGAGATTCTTAAAAACTTACCACAGGGTAAAGAAATAATTTTTTTGGGATGGCGTTAAAACTGATTTTCAAAAGTTTGTGGCAGAATGTTTAGTTTGCCAGCAAAATAAAGTTGAGAAAATTAAGACCCCGGGTCTGCTACATCCTTTATCCATTCCAAATCAATGTTGGGAGGAGGTTTCAATGGATTTTATCACAGGTTTACCTAAGTCCAAAGGAAAGAGTGTCATCATGGTGGTAGTTGATAGAATTACCAATTATGCACACTTTTGTGCATTATATCATCCATTTAAAGCGAGTGCAGTTGCTATTGCATTTATGGAAACAATTCGAAAGATACATGGAAACCCAAAGATTATTTTAAGCGATGGAGATCCCATTTTCACTAGAAATTTTTGGACAGAATTGTTTTCTTGTTTGGGTACTCAATTAGCTCATATCTCATCTTATCATCCTCAATTCGATGGGAAAATTGAGATAGTGAAATTTTTTTTGGAAGGATATATTCATTGCATTGTATATGATAAATAAACACAATGGTTCAATTAGTTACCTCTGGCTGAATGGTGGTATAACACTTCCTTCCACACTGCAGAAAAATGATCCCATTTATGGCACTTTATGGATATCATCTGTCATCCATCACAACATATTTAAGAAAAAATTCTAAGGTTCAAGCAGTGGAAGATCACATTGAGCATCAAAAAAAATCTCTCCAACTTTTAATGGATAATCTAAATTTTGCACATAATTGAATGAAATAACAAGCAGATCAACATCGCAACGAGAGAATATTTGATGTAGGTGACTGGGTATTTTTATGACTACAACCATGCAAACAAATGTCCCTCAAGAAAGCTAAGAAGGATAATAAATTATCACAAAAGTACTATGGTCCTTACAAGATGTTACAAAATATTGGTACTATGGCATACAAATTGGAGCTTCCTGCATCTTCCCAAGTGCACCCAGTTTTCCATGTTTCATGCTTAAATAAGGTTATAGGTGACACAATTCTGATTCAAATAATATTTCCAAAACTTGATGAGGAAGGAAAATCATATTGGAACCTGAAGCAATCATGTAAACAAGAACTCGACAACTACAAAATTGATCAATTTCAGAGTATCTCATAAAGTGGAAGAACTTACCCACTGAAGATTCCACGTGGGAGGATGATAATTTCCATAACTACTCAAGCATAGAGGACACCACTTTTTTGGAGAGGGGCATGTTAGGGCCATATATTACTAGTATAGTCCCTTATTGTTGTTAGTGTAGCCCCCTTATTGTTATTGTTATACCCCTATAGTCCCCATATTGTTATTATTGTGCCCCATAATAGCCACCATTTTTATTTTTGTGCCCTTACATTATTATTGGTAGGTTGGCTAGGATTATATTTGAGTTGGGGAATTCATAATCTCCACAGTATTCATTTTTACGTCTATGTTTCAGGTCTAGTTCAAGACCCATCATCAGGACAAATCTTGCCAATAAGAGACGAGGATAGATGAAATAAATATAAGATGGAGCGAACGGAGAGATGAGGAGAAAGCAGGAGCCGACCAGCAAATATCAAGAAATAAAAAGATTAATAAAGTTTATTTAATGTAATTTTTTATTTGTATTTAAATTACCAATAAATTATGTTTTATTAATTAATACTAAGGGTCATTAAGGACCGTTAATTATTTTACTTTCTAATAAAATAATTCTAATAATTAAATCATTTAAAATCAATTAATGGTCCTTAATGACCCTTAGTATTAATTAATCGAACATAATTTATTGGTAATTTAAATATAAATAAAAATTTACATTAAATAAACCTTATTAATATTTTTATTTCTTGATATTTGTTGGTCGGCTCCTGCTTTCTCCTCATCCCTCTGTTCACTCCATCTTATATTTATTTCATCTATCCTCCTCTCTTCTTGGCAGGATTTTTCCTGGTGATGGGTCTTGATCTAGACCCGAAACGTAGACGTAAAAATGAATACTATGGAGATTCTGAATTCCCCAACTCAAAACTCTCACCACACAAACCTTCAAGCTATTATAGGATTATATTGTGACCCCATGGACTCCTATATATATAAAGGAGGTTTTTTCATTTGGTCATCCAAGAATTGTTCATTTATGTAATGTAAATGAGGTTTCCCCCTCGAAGAGGTTGATTTCTAAGGTGTTGATCTAACTTTTCTTCTATTTTTTGAGTTGGTTTCATAACACATACATAGTGTATATGGGCTTTATATGTATCACCCTCATAATTGTTGTCTCATAAAAGAGTGAATTTGGCATCAATCTATGAGAGGTTTCCAAAATATGACCAAATGGAAAAGGAGTATTGAATGTAAAACATAATTCCAATGAATGGATATAATACTGCAGCATTAAGATTGAAAATTACCATAGAAGATGTAATGGCCCTGGTGAAAATTCCATGTCATAAAAGTAAAAAATAATAACCACGGTTGATGGGACACATATTCGAAGCTGAATGTTGGGAAAAACATCCTAGTGGGTCTTTTTAAAAAGTGATTCCATACAGGTGAATTGGGTTAAAATACTCATAACAGGTTATTCCTCCACTTTGAACAATCCTAGTGGGTGTTCATTTCAGTTATTATGGCTAAAGGAAATTGACAAAGGCAATGGAAAAGGCTTTGGAAAGGCAAAATGTCATATTTGGCACAATTATTTATGAAAATAATGGAAATTAGGAGAAAAGGCTGATGAAAGGTCTCATGTTGCATGTGAGGAGGAAAATTAAGGAAAATAATGGAAAATGAAGAAAATAGAGGCCTCATCAATAAAAAGGCTTCTGGGGATCAATTGGAAATATTTTTCTCTCATTATTCTCTCTCTCATACTCTTGGACACTTATATTTTTCTTGGAGAACTTTGTCATTGAACCAAGAAAGAAAAGAAGGTAAGAAGAAGGAGGAAGCAAGCAAGGAGGAGCAGGAATCAAGCAGCTACAACACAATTTTTGGCAGGTATCGATTTGCATGTGTGTTTTCCTTGCTAGATTTGGCATGCATGGTATTGCATGTAATTCTTTTCTATCTTGGCATGGGTTTTCGCCATGTGTGATTGTTGGAGCGGGGGTCCCCTGGGGTACATTTTTGAGTAAAATTTTGTATAATTTTTCATATGCGCGTTGTGTGAAAGGTCAAGGGGATTTGGGGCGGGTCAAAGTCCCTATTTTATGTAAATGGGTTATAAGGGTACTCTGTGGGCCTCAAACCATGGTTTGAGACCATAGTATTTGTGCGCTAAGCTAGTATAAATATGTAAAGGTCAAGTCATGAAGATATATATTTTGGTTATGCTTATGTTGACAAACATTGTGTAAGGTTTTTTGTCTAATTCTGGGTTTTTGGGTAGAAAGACTCCTACTGGCTGTGTGCATGGAGACCTAGTCCTGGTTATGTGCAGACTCTGCTGGCTGTGTGCGCGGAAGGGTAATTGTAAGGGAAAATTTTGTTGTACTGAATTATTGGAATCTACTACAAATACTGGTTTTGGCGAAGCACTGTGTTACCTATTTACTATTTCTTCTGTTATGCTTAATTGTATCTATGAGAGTAGATCTATTCTTTATGTATGTTGATGGTTGAATACATGAATAAATCTGCTTAAGAAAATGTACATTGTGAAGATCTGATCTTGTTCTTATATATCTACGATGAAGTTGATCTGTGATTCATCTGTTTTATGCATTATCTGTGTTTGTGATGAGACAATATGATAAGTATTATTCTGTAATTGCGCACATTTGTTTCCAATCTGCAACACATTCTGTTATAATCTTGTTTAGGTCCACCAAATTAATTTTCTTCCTCAGGGTGCAGAAACCTGGTTCCAACACCCCCCCATACTGCTTCAGGTGAGAATTTGATTTGCACAAGAAGGTCATTTCCGAAAGGGCCAGTGGTTGGAGGGTTTGTTGGTTGCGATAAACTCTAAACCTAGGTTAGGACCCCTCAAGCCAACAATGACAGTGTATTAAACCTAACCATGCCATGTTCGAATAGCCATGGTGTTGTGGAGTTCTCATGTCTTGGTTTAGCTAGATTACCAGATGGATTCGAATCTGAGTGAGTTGGATCTCTAAATATTATTATTATTATGACACCAAACCTATGTATGTGTTGCCTCGATTTAGGGCCTAGTGATCTGGGTTTGGATGCCTTAGTTTAGGGCCTAGGGATCCAAGATTGGATTGTGGTCAATCCTGAGAGGTAGTTGCCCTTGATTAGGCCTAGGAATCCTTACATTGACTGGCGGGATATACGGTAAATCCTAGAGAATGGTGTCTCGGTTTAGGGCCCAGTGACCCCTGATTCAGACTGTGTGTTCTGGTAAAGTCTGAGAGACTAGGAGACATGAAATTTTTTCATGGTTTAGGCAGAGAGAATTCAGTGATATCCATGCTTGTGTTGGACTAGTGATCGGTTGTAGATCACGGTAAATATAGTTATGACATGTTTATTGTGTTGGCCTAGTGTTATGGGGTGGATCACGATAAATCATAATTTCTATTCATGAGGGGGAGGTGGTTTAGCCTCGGATTCCATGGTTGGTTCTTTATGTTTGAGTCCCACATTCATGCTTGGAATATGGCACGGGGGTGATTGGCTGAAGAGAGATTTGGATCAGTCAATCTATGGTTGGGTGGAATGTGGAAGTCCCATCTCCAGTTGTTTTTTACACTCATTAATGAGAAGCTCATTCCTTTGGTATGTGATGTATAATTACACTAGTTATTATGTGGATTCTATTGTTGTTGTACCCATGGTATTTCTGTTTGTATTATGCTGGTTATAAGCATGTATTCTATCAGTGAGGATGTATGGATATATTCAGGTTTTTACTTGTAAATGAATGCACAATGTATCTATGGTCAAATGGATTGTATTTCAGCTTATGATGTAAGGGATCAATGCTTCTTAGCGATTCTCAGATAATTATGAGACCCATATGTTTAAATCTGTTGTTTACACATGTAGATGTAATGTTTGTGACATGTTTGACGAAATTCTTGTCATGCCTAGGAGGGGTCGAAATGAGTTCTTGATGATGTGATTGCTTTTGTACCTTTGTTTTTATGTTATTTATCATCTCCTAAATTTTTCATGAAGTTTTGGGTGGTGACTTGGGCTCTGGGCCTAAAAAGGTGCCTCAAATCCTTGAGTTGTAGGCACAAAACTAAGTAGTTGTGGCCTTGACCACATGCTTGATGTGTTATTCCTGTGGCTATATCCTCCTATCCACTACCTTGTTATGTTATGCCTACAGATAAAGCTCAAAATGGTTAAAAAGTCAATCTAACCTAGGGGTAATAGGCCTCAGTGGTTGGGTTACCTTCTGGGATAGTTGTTGATGCTGTGAGGTTTGTTTGTAATGTTTCCATCGGTTCCACTTCCTCAAGTTCATCTAAGAGGTTGAATCTCATATTAGTAGCCTCTCATTGCATGCTTACCTTGGCTGGCTGGTTACTTGGGTAGATGTGGGAGGAGGGTGTTATAGAGTGGCATCAGAGCATGGTTCAACCCTCAGACTAGATAGACAGTGTGTTGATCATGCATTTATGTTGGTTACATATGTGATGAGTATGATTGTGGTCTATATGTGCCTGTTGCATCTGTGTTGTGTTGGCCATGGTGGCAGTGTTGTTTCCATGGAAGGGTTGATGGTGTTGTTTTCAACATGTTGTCATGAGTGTATGACTAGTTATGTGTTGTTCTTGATTATGTGTTGTTCGTGCACGCTTGCTTACATGTTGCTATATGTTGTATATGCATTGCTTGTTTATGCTAGGTTACATATTGGTCATGCTTGTGTGATGTCTGTGTACGCTTGCTTATGTGACGTTATATGTGGGACATGCATTGGTCGTTCAGGATTGGTTATACATGTCAAGTGGGTGCATATGGTCAAGTTTTCATTGTTTGGTGAAGGTTGTTGTGCATAAGGTCATTGTATGCAATTAGGTCATCGTGATGATATTGGTATGTTATAATGTTAATGTGTGTTGGCTAAGATAGAGCAAGAGATGCAGAAAATCAAATTGAAGTTGTAGCATTGGACCTCGAGGCAAGAGCATGTCATCATACATGATTAGATGTTGGGCATGTAGGTATGTAGGTTAAGGATTGTTATATACATTATGGTTATGAGCATTCCTTTCATTCTATTGATGTTATGGTTACATACATTATAAATGCTAGTTGATTAGTGTGGTTATATGTACATGTGTCAGATAATCATGAATGATAACAACCTATGGTGGTATGCATTGCTATTGTTGTTTTATATTAGATAAATTATATGTTGTTGATGAGCATGTTATGGGTTAACTTGTTGTTGTTGTATGATAGTTATATTTATGACTAGGTTACATGTTGTTGATGAGCATGATATATGACTTGTTGTTGTCACATGCTAGTGACTTGATGGTTAGGGTTATGACGTTCAGGAATGAGTCGACCTAATTATGATAGTGTGTTGTATTATGTGTAGATTGATTGTGCATATGTGATTGTATGCATGAATGACAATTGTTTATGGGTTTAGGGTGTGAACATGTTAGCTATATAATGTTATGGATAGCATGACCTTATTTATGATTGGGTTGGTAAGTTGTGAAGTTATATCGTGCTAATATAGATTGACTGTGCAGACAAGTTAAACTCCCCTGAGATATGTTAAGGTATGAGTTTTCTTATGTTGTCCAATTTGTACTTGAATATTTGATTATGTCATATATTTGGTGTTTGAGTGTTGGTGTCTATTATGTCGTCTATTTATTTTTGAATGTTTTATTAATCACATGATATGAGTCTGTGTCTATAAGATTGCATGAGGAAATGATTTTTCCTTAAGATGGTTGTATTAATGCAATATGTGTTTAGATACTTGATGTGTACTTGAGTATAAGTTTCTGATAGTGGTAGTATTGTGATTTTGACTACTAGTTGATTATGACATGACTATTAGTCTTGGTGGAGGCTGATTTTATTTAATATATATGATATCTAGATATTTGGAACATGTGATTGACATGTGTGAATAGTTGCAGGGAAACATGCCTGGCATTAGCATGACAAGGTAATAGTTTATTTGTTTATGTAACTAATAGTTGGGTGATGTGATTCCATGTAGTAAGACTCAATTGCAGTAAGGTAAATGGTAAAGGAAAGGAATTGGGTAAGAATTCCTTGGGCTATGTTTGGAAAGGATTATTCCAAATAAGTGAGCGCTTTGCATGGAAACAGTAAGTCTTCTTAACCTTGAATTTGTCTAAAATCATGTGGATATATGCTATATTCGTGAACATGTATTTGGCATGTATAAAAATTGGTTTCCATCTATGGATGGATTCATAAAGGAATTAGAGTCCCTTGAGAGGTGTATGTGTTCAATCATAAGGCTGCATTTTGGCACAACATGATAAGGTAATTGGTGTATTGTTATGTTTACTTATGCATTTAAAGCTATGTGGTTATGGAAGTATGATGCAGGGGATTACATGGCAAGAGACTACCATGAAATATTGAAGAAGGCTCGGGTTGAGCTTTCCTTTGGAAGCATTGGGAACCATGGGGGTTGGGGCATGGTGTTTGTCACTAAGTCTTGTTTCTTTGGTCTTTTTTATTTAGTTGCGCTTGATTTTCGGTCTTGATTTTGTCTAGTGCATGATCTGCCACTTTGTTGCAGTGTCGTATTGCTTATGTTTTTCATGGTATTATTATTTCTTACTCTTGTTCTTGCATTTTATGTTTTGAGAGCCTTGGGAATTGGTTGGGAAAGATGAAATTTAATGGAGCTCGGGGAGAGCTATGTGGTACCCAATAGGTAATGTAAGGCCTGTATGAAGCTCGGTGCATGAGTAAGCGCATCGAAAGGTAAGAATATGGTTGTCGGCTAGACTGGTTGGGTCCGTTGTGGTAAATGGATGGTGGAAATACAAACATGAGAAAGGAAACAGAGAAGGTAAATAAATTGGATCTGAGGTGTTAGATGCCTTGGCTATGTTGGGAACTGTTGTTCTCAATGTTGTGCATGTTGTGCACAAATAAAGGAAGTTATCTTAACCTAAACCTTATGTTATCTGGTAATTATGATGTGATCATGATTATGCAAATGTTTGTATATGTATACATGTATGCATGTATGTATATCATGTCTGACAGGGTCCTCACAGATCATGATTGTTTAATGCTAATGTTTATATGTATATATGTGTGTATGTATGTCGTTGTCTGACATGATCATGGTTGTTATATATATATATATATATATATATATATATATATATATATGTGACAGGGCTTTCAAGGATCATTCTTGTGGAGGGATGATTGCTTATGGAGGTGAATGTCATGAAGAGGTTCTTGGTCTTACGAGGAATCAAGTGGGAAGAGTAACCCTGACATATCTATGAGGTAAGTATCATGTGGACATGAATTGATATTATATGCTTGTACTATGCCTATGTTTATGTTATGGGTAGGTAATGTTGAGGGGTACATCAATGAAGTGAAAGTAGTGTGATTTGTGACATGTTGGGATAAGCATGGATAGTGGAAAGACACCAGAAGCAAGGTTGCTTGTGGGGTCAGTGTGTGGTCTATGGATGTGTAGTACTACTGTTGTATATATGTTGCACATGTTGTATATTCAGTGATTGTACCTATGGTGATGTGTAATGTTGCATATGTAGTATTATGTACATATGATGTTGTATGCTTGTTGTATATATGGTGTTGTGTATAAATTGCATATGCAGTGCTAGGTATATATGATGTTATGTGCATACTAGATATGCGGTGTTGTGTACATATAGTACTGTGTGCATGTTGGATATGTGGTGTTGTGTGCATATGGTGTCGTGCGCATGTTGGATATGTAGTGTTGTGTACGTATGGTGCTATGTACATGTTGTATATGTAGTGTTATGTATATATGGTGTTGTGTGTGTGTTGTACATATGGTGTCGTGTGTATGATTGTACGTGTGGTGATGTGTGCATGTGGTGTTGTGTACATGTTGTACATATGGTGTTGTGTGTAGGTAGTGCCATGTACATGTTGTGCATGTGGCACTATGTACATGTGATGTCGTGTAGTTGTCGTACATGTGGTGTTGTGTACATGTGGTATTGTGTACACATTGTACAAGTTGTGCGATGTACACTTGGCGTTGTGTACAGATTGTGCAAGTGGTACCGTGTACATGTGATGTGTTGCACATGTTGTGCAGGTAGTGTTGTGTACAAGTGGTATTGTGTACATGTTGTGCATATGGTACTGGTATATATGTGGTATTTTGAGAATGTCGTACATGCTAGGTTGCGAGCATGCGGTACTATGTATGTGCATGGTGTAGTCATGGTATCGTGACATGTGTTTTCATTTTGTTGTACTCAGTATATGTATATGTATTGTGTTGTGTTGTACACCAGATGTAGGTGTATGTGTTGTGTACTATACATTGGGTGTAGGTGTATGTGTTGTATGCCAGTATAGGCATATGTATTGTGTTGTATTGTACACCGGGTGTAGGTGTATGCATCGTATGCTGGTGTGGGTTCGTGTATTGTATGGTGTTATATGTCGTATGTGGATGTGCGTGTTGTGATGTACATTGTGTGTATGCTTACGTGATTGAAGAGAAGCAAAGGAACTGGGTGTTTTTCAAGTGTGGTAGCCAATTCACTGTGTGTACAAAAGAAAAAAGGTAGAAGTAAGGACCGATGAAGGATAAGTATTGATATTTTATTTCCGTTCTATTATGCATGTGATTTATGATTCTGGTTTATGATGGGTATATGTGATATATGATTTTGATTATGATGGTTGTGTTTCAAGCTAACCAGATGTGATATGTTTATACATGATGATTTGATCAAACAACTAGTTTGACTTGTTGTGACAAGAAGTGAACATGATTGCAAGTGTACCTTATTGACGATCTAACAATGAGGTATGATTTGAGTTTATTTCATTTTATTTTGAATCTAATGAAAATTATGTGCTTGGTACAGGAAATAATGAAATTCCCAGTTGGGTGGTTGAAACTGATTGAAAGCGTTAGTAGCAACAACAAAAGGAATTGAAACTGGCAACAGTATGCTGGTAAAGCACTTCAGGAGAAGGGAATTTGTGGGACAATGGTACCCAATGGTGTCCATTGATAGCCATGGGCATGCCTGATTGGTATTATGGTTTTGAGGTAGGTATATGCCTTGTTTTTTGTATCTTCTGATGCGAAGAAGTATTTCCAAGGGATAGATCACTCGGGATAGGGTATGCAGGGGAACTTGGAAGGTGAGTAACTGCATGGAAGGGGATGACTAGATTTCCCGAGGGACTGTGCAGTAGAGAAGGGAAGGTCGGGGATGGATGTGTTTTGGTCATTAGTATTGCTATATGGAATCAGATGCACATTGGGAGTGTGCCCTGGGACAATGATTCGATAACTGTTCACAAGAGAGGAAAAGTGGCGCAGGATTGTAGTGTTGGATGTTGGATGCAGCTTTGGCTCTAACAATGGATTCTAGACTTCTCCGGAAGGAACTGAATCATGATATTACTTTGAGGGTGGAGGTGTTAGCCTCTGGATTCCCTTGTTGCTGATACGAGAATCATATCCTTTTATCTGTTGGTTGAGAAAATGTGTATATGTGTGTACTATTGAAAATACTGTAATGAGTTGTGTTATAAAGCTCCAATACATGATATGACTGTCATGATGGTTTTTGATTTTGAGTAGGTTATTCGTTGTAAATACTGCAACAAGCTATGTTATAAATCTCCATGGTAAATATTTTTTCTTTTCAGTGGTTTCACTGAGGTATATGTGTGGTTGAACACTGAGGACAGTGCCCCCCAAGGGGGAGGGTTCTGTAACAACCCTGGTGAAAATTCCATGTAATAAAAGTAAAAAATAGTAACCACGGTTGATGGGACATGTATTCCAAGCTGAATGTTGGGAAAAACATCCTAGTGGGTGTTCATTTCTATTATTATGGCTAAAGGAAATTGGAAAATGCAATGGAAAAGGCTTTGGAAAGGCAAAATGACATATTTGGCACATATATTTATGAAAATAATGGAAATTAGGAGAAAAGGGAGATGAAAGGTCACAGGTTGCACGTGAGGAGGAAAATGAAGGAAAATAATGGAAAATGAAGAAAATAGAGGCATCATCAATAGAAAAGCGTCTAAGGATCAATTGGCGATATTTTTCTCTCATTATTCTCTCTCTCATACTCTTGGACGCTTAGATTTTTCTTGGAGCACTTTGGCATTGGACCAAGAAAGGCAAGAAGGCAAGAAGAAGGAGGAAGCAAGCAAGGAGGAGTAGGAATCAAGTAGGTACAACAAGATTCTTGGTAGGTATCAATTTGAATGTATGTTTTCCTTGATAGATTTGGCATGCCTGGTATTGCATGTGGTTTTTTGTTGTCTTGGCATGGGTTTTTTCCAGGTGTGACAGTGTATTCAGCCTAGCCATGCCATTTCCGGATAGCCAGGGTGTTGTGGAGTTCTCGTGTCTTAGTTTACTTGGATTACCGGATGGATTTTAAGCTGAGTGAGGTGGATCTCCGAATATTATTATTATTACGACACATAATCGGTTTATGTGTTGCCTCAGTTTAGGGCCTAGTGATTTGGGTTTGGATTGCGGTAAAGCATGAGAGGTGTTGCCTCGATTTAGGGCCTAGTGATCTAGGATTGGATTGAGGTGAATACTGAGAGGTGGTTATCCATGATTAAGAATAGGAATCCTTGCCGATGAATGACATAATATATGGTAAATCCTAGAGGGTGGTGTCTCGGTTTTGGGCCTAGTGACCCTTGATTCAGATTGTGGGTTGCAGTAAATCTTGAGAGACTAGGATATAGGAAAATTACTTGTGTTGGCCTAGTAATCGGGTGTAGATCATGGTAAAGACAGTTATGAAATGTTTATTTTGTTGGCCTAGTGATCTAGGATGGATCACGGTAAAGCTTGATTTCTATTGATGAGGGCGAGGTTGTTTAGCCTCGGGATGCCCTGGTTGGTTCTTTCAGATTGATTCCCACATTCATGCTTGGAATATGGCATGGGGGTGATTGAATGAAGAGAGATTTGGCTCAGCTAATCTATGGTCGGGTGGAATGTGGAAGTCCCATCTCTAATTGGTTTTTACACTCATTAATAAGAAGCTCATTCCTTTGGTATTTGATGTATAATTGCAATGATTATTATGTGGATTCTATTGTTGTTGTACCCATGCTATTTTTGTTGTTATTATGCTAGTTATAAGCATGTATTTTATCAGTGAGGATGTATGGCTCTATTCATGTTTTTACTTGTAAATGAATGCATAATGTATCTATGTTCAAATGGATTGTATTACAACTTATGATGTAAGGGTGAAATGCTTCTTAGCGATTCTCATATAAGTATGAGACCCCTATGTTTAAATTTGTTGTTACACTTGTAGATGCAATGTTTGTGACATGTTTGATGAAATTTGTGTCATGGATAGGAGGGGTCCAGATGAGTACCTAATGATGTGATTGCTTCCATACTTTTTTTTAATGTTATTTATCCTCTCCTAAAGTTTTCATGAAGTTCTGTGCAGTGACCTGGGCTCTGTGCCTAAAAAGGTGGCTCAAATCCCATAGTTGCAGGCACAAAAATGAGTAATTGGGGCCCTGGTCACATGCTTGTTGTGTTGTGCCTATGGGTATAGCCTCCCTGTCGCCACCTTGCTATGCAATGCCTCTGACTAAGGCTCAAAATGGTCAAAAAGTTAGTCTAACCCAGGGGTAAGAGGCCTAAGTGGTTGGGTTACCTCCTGGGGAAGTTGTTGATGATGTGTAAGGTTTGTTTGTCATGTTTCCATCAGTTCCACTTCCTCAAGGTCATCTAGGAGGTTGAATCTCATATTAGTAGCCTCTCAATGCATGTTTACCCCGGTTGGGCAGTTACTTGGGTAGATGTGGGCGGAGGGTGTTACAGAAGATAACATGGGTTCTTCTGCAAATGAAAAAATGTTTTTCTTATTGATCCCTTGATGAAGGTGTTTCTTCTCACAACTCTTTGGATTTTGGTAGCAAGAAAAATCTATAGGATTTTATAACATCTCTCCCTCTTATCCTTCTTATTCTAATAGTTTGGCATCAACCTTACTTCCAACTCTGGCTTTTATTTTTCCCTAGTTGAAGACTCTTGGTGATCCAAGCAAATATTGGTGGCCACTCACCTATTCCACTTGGACCTGCAACATTATTTCCTTTAAATTTCCTAATTTCCAACACAATTTCCTATTTTGACAGTTTTCTATTTTTGCTAGTATTTTAGGTCCTAAACTTTTGGAGCCGTTTTGATGCCCTAAATGACGTTTTTTTTTGGGAAATGGGAAAATGTGTAACCTGCGACAAAAATTTGCAGCCAAAATTTGTTGTCCTCAGATAGACCTTTGTAACGAGCTATCGTGCATGCCAAACAAAAATCATATGCCAAAGTTATGACCCAACGAAGTTGATGCTCCAACTAATCTCAATGGGGCTCACAAAATTTTGGCACTTCATCTCCTACGGTTAGGGTTTTGGATGTTTATGGTTTTTAATTATTTATTGATGATAAAATAGACATGAGAGCCTTATTGTAACTTAGTTAAGAAGGCATGTAGCCGTCTGTTGGAACAAGGTCTCCTACGAGCTGCGAAACTGGTCTGATTTTGTATATTTTTTATTATATTTAGTCTAGCGCAGGGGTTTTGGGGTGGGTCAAAGCCCCGAAAGCATTGTAATGGGTCAAAGGGTAGACCTAGAATCCGCAAACCATGGTTTGCGGACCATAGGAAAAATCAGGCTAGATTGTTATAAATAGAGGAACATTTTGAATTATAAGGTAGGAAGATAAGGAGATATTGATGCGAACTATGGATTAGTATATCTGTTTGGGTTTTTGGGAAAAGGAATCTTGCTGGCTGTGTGCGCGGAGATCCCACGTCCAGCTGTGTGTGGACCCTACTAATGTGTGCGCAGGTCGGGTTTGGGTATTGTAAGAAGGAACTGCGGGATTAATGAATGAGTAAGGTTGCTGCGTAGTTGAATATATTTGTACTACTGATGTGAATCTTTGATAGTTATTGTGTTATGAATATTATGTGTTAGCTGCGAAAGTACTGTGCTAAGTATTTCTTCTGCATTTAGTCTGTTATGTTTTATGAGAATGACTGTAATACTACACTACTGGGTTAAATACATATGATTTGTTGAGTACAGTAAGTATAGCTGACCTTGCACATGTGGATTCGAAGGGGATCTATAGATCCGATTCTAGGATAGGTAATCTGGTCATTATCAAGCCGGACGCAGCTCTGCTCGGCTTACCCATCCTCTCTCAGGGTGTGGAAACCTGGTTCTAACACCCACCCATACTGCTTCGGGTGGGAATTTGACCTATGCAAGCAGGTCACTGCCAAAAGGGACAATAGTATAGGGGTTTGTTGGCAAACCTTAACTCCGAACCTGGGTCAGGACTCCTTGAGCCAAAAAATGGTTCCGTTGCCGGGACCAGGAGCATTTTGAGAGAGGGATTGGGTAATGACAAGAGAGTGTTGGAAGCCCAAGAGAAAGGAAATTGAAGAGTGGTTTGAAAAGAAGATTCAGGAATTTGCGATAAAAGAGAATCACAGTATGAGGTTAACAACGGAAAATTGGACAAATAGGTACATCTTTACGGAAAGCTACGAAATTTTCTTTGTGAAATTTGCAATCGAGATTCAGGAGTGGCTAGCAAGGCTCGTAGATTTCCAGAAGTGTTGGAAGGACGAACGAGTCACTCAGTGGACTCCAGGGCTGATCCAACAACTGGAAAGGACTAATAACACCATCACTCGCACAATGGATCACTGGGTGGATAGTGTGCTAGGAGGATTTGTGACAGAATTTGCCATTGATCAGTTCGTCTCATACTCTGAAGCAGAGCGGAGATTCTTTAAAGGTTTCCGGGGCAAGTTCCTGAAGACATTACCCCTGTTGATTAAGATATTACTATGCGAGAAGGGTATTATGTGTAGTCACACCGAGTGAATGACCTCAGATCTAAGCGAGAGTGCAACACGAAGTGGTAATTACTATCAAACCAACCTTGAAGGAGGAAGATCTGCCTATAGCCCTCTGCGAGAAACGGCTGCGTAGAGCCCCCCAGCTACACCACCGTCGAGGCCGCGCAAAGGTAAGAACTCGAACTCGCCCATACCCCCACCTCCTCTGGATAGCGATATGGCTGCGCATCTATAACTACCTACCTTCAAGGGGGTAGGAGATGAGGATATGGACCGATTTTGGTTTGTTGCAGATTCCGTATGGACTGCACAGAATGTGGCAAGCGATATGGTGAAGAGGGCGCAACTGTCCCTGGCATTCGAAGAAATAGCTTTGGACTGGTATATGCAATACATATCTCAGAACAGGAATGCATCTATTCAAGATATAAAAGATGCACTGAAGCAACAGTTTTGAAAGCCAAAATCTTACTCTCATCTAGTAGCAGACATGAAGGACTTTAATCAAGGAGCATCTGAGTCGGTATGGGAAGTTGACCAGCGACTAAAGAAAGCAATCAGGGAAGGAGGATTTGAGTATGACGATCGAAAACATATAGAATGGTTCATCGCTATGTTGTTGCCTCACCTGCACATACCAATGAGTCATCAGACCTTCGAGTCGCAGGAAAAAGCTGTGGAAGTCACTATGAAGCTAGAAGCTGCACTAAGAGAAGATACTTCGTTATGAATACAACAAATTCAGGAGCAGCTCGGAGCTATGCACATGGAGATTCAGAACCTACGACGGGAACGAGGAAAAGGAGCTAGCGCAGACCTATGGTGCATACAATATCAAGTATCTGGACATACAAAGGATTAGTGCCCGCTACTGGCAGATTACATGCAGATAGGAGGCCCTAATCTGGTGCATTTAGGAGCAAATGGGGAACTCAACCTATGGCGGCTAGGCTCAAGCGGATCTTCATTGTGGTGCGATGACTGCCGTGTAGCAGGGCTGCATGATACGAACCATTTCCCCCGGCTAGGTGTGTACGTCTCAGAACTGAATCAACAATGGTGTAGATTCTGCCAGTCAGTGGGACATGATGAGAAGAAATGTTGGACTTATGATCTAATGATAGATCGCAGAAACCTGTATAGGGTGCAATCAGACCCTACATATCCCAGATCCCCTGCCAACTTTGGTGGCTCTCCAGCTAGGGGCAGGGGAGGTCGGGGAGGAAGCGCAGGTCAAGGACGCGGACAACTAATCTGTTATAACTGTGGGGAAGTAGGACACTTTGCAAGGGACTGCCTAAATCCCACAAGGCAATCCTGAAAATATTGCAGACAACTGGACCATGCGATTGAAGATTGCCCAATCTTAATAGCAAAAATGCAGGAAAATCAACCCACCCCTATGCAGAATGTGCGGAGAGTTAATGCCAAGCTAAGGAATGTAGACCCAAGTGTCAAAGTCATAACGCGCAGTGGGATGGTCACTCGGGCACCACAGGAAGAGGCTGCCAGGGATCCTTTGACCTATTGAAGAGGATCAAATATGCAAAAGGGACAAGAAACAATGGCCATAACTGACCCGAACTTCGCTCAGGAAGAAGCAGCTACTGCGCCGGTGCCGACACACCCCAAGACAGATGAGGGGGTGGAGCCCTTCCTACAGGCATGTATGAAGCTGCTATGTAACCCAAAGGCTATGGAGAACCTTCAGGCATTAATGAATAACTGCACAACGCGACTTGATCCGATCCTAGGGACCAAGGATGTACACAAGCTATACCAGTATAAAAAACGCACCGGAAGAGAGATGTGGTTGACTGCGCAGATTGGTGACTATGAAATGGATCAGGTCATCTTGGACCTTGGATCCGATGCGAACGTGTTACCTAGACAAACATGGAAACAAATGGGAGAACCTAAGTTGGAATGGTCCACCATCCAGTTGCGCATGGAAAATCAACAGAAGATCATCCCTTTGGGAAGGCTGCCCAAAATCATGGTAGACATCGCGGGCGTAAGGGCCCAAGCTGACTTTGAGGTAATAGAGATCATAGAAGATGCGGACCCCTACCCTGCGCTCCTTGAACTGGACTGGGCTATAGATATGGGGGGTGTTATCAATCTCAAAAAGCGAAGCACGATGTTTGAAAATAACGGTACACGAGTAATAGTACCATTGGATCCCGCAGAAGGTGTGCAGTATACAGAGCCAGCGCGCGATGAGGAGGAAGTAGATCACATTTACAAGTTGACTATGCAGGACGAGGATTGGATTAACCCCACGATGGAAGGAGTGCTCTGCTGGGAAAAAGACAGTGAATGCTTTTTCGACTTTGATGGGGAACTGGAGAATTGGCAAGGCCAGTTGCATGAGGTCTCGGCGCTGCGATGTCTGTGGGTCACTAGAAACTTCTGTTGCATCTCCTCTGAGGTAAGAGACCTACCCTACTTTGGGGATTCGTGTGACATTAGGGAATTTTTACACACACTCGAAGCCGAAGTCCCCAAGGGCCGCAGGCTATGGGCCCTTAAGCTAGCCCTGCGCGGAACACATGCGCACTGGTGGGATACGCATGGGAAGGAATTTCGCAATTGGGAGGAATGTCGGGATAAGATGATCCTGCAATTTGAAGCTCCAGCTAGGAGACAACTCAAGAAGCTCCTTAGGTCAAAAGACCCACATAGATATTTGCTCGTATGGGAAACGTAGTGGTTCGATAGAACCCCAAAATAATGGGTCCACATGTTTATCCATGCTCTGGGACTGCGCCCAGCTGCATGGTACGTAGACGCGGAGCTACATCAGTGCACTTGCCATTGGGAGACTTTGCGGGATGAGTTTCTGTGAACATTTAGGATGGTGGAAGGCAGAGGAGCACTCGACATAGCTCTGCAGCACACTGACACCTTGACTCGGGCTAGACCACGCCTATACAGTGCATCTGAATCATGGGGAACACAGGTACCACACAGGATTGAATACTGCAGCCTCAGCGACATGGAAGGAACGAATGATCCCTGAAATATCCCAACCGTGGCGCTAAATAGGATGCGCATGGTTGCCAGCTTGGTTAGGCTACACCTGCCTCGCACTACCACACAACCGACGTTGGATATAATTCGGGATGCACAGGCAGCACGAATACTTCCTCCGAGGTCAGTAGATCTGTGGGAAGGCTATCGGGTGCGAGCGGTGACATTCAGAACACTACACTCTGATAGCAAGGGAATATTACCGTTACGGAAAACAGGCAGCTGGAAATTAATGCGACAATTTATTGTAAGTTTCTACCGTTTTCTTGATGGTAAGTTTCAAGTTAGATTCACCCTACCGTTGGATAGCCACGGGCACTATAAGGAAGAAAGGATAACTCTGATTGGGGCTCCATCTCATCTCTGTAATATGTATGTATTATTCTACCACTTGATTGTCTGGATCTTCAGCATTATGTTCATACCCAATCAACCTACTTCCGCTGTCTGTGAGTTTCCAAATTTGGAAGCCTATCCTTTTGTTGCTATGGCAGCCCCTAACCTTTCGAATGTTTCGGCACCTACCATTCCAGCGCCTGCAGACATTGTGTTAAGAGGGTCTGGGGACGCCGAGATTGATAAGTTGATTGCCCTCTGGCTCCTTATAGGGAAAATTGACTTTGAACCCTATGCAGAATGGTGCCAAAGCTACACGACGGAAGTTCACGACCTTTCCAAACCTGGGATGATCACAGGCCCTAGCTGAATGGGCTCGGAAGATGCCATGAAGGATGATACACAACTGCCGCAGCTCGCTATGAGAACTGACGCAGTCGAGTCGCAGCTAGTCCTGCGCACGAAAGGGCTGACTAACAAGGATACTCCATCCCCCTGGGGGAAGCGGTATAGGGATACATTGTGACTTCTCCGCAGTTCCAGGCTACCTGCCAACGAAAGCCATACTTGTTCACTACCTAGCACTATCTTGGTCGACGACCACCTCCCAATAGCTACAGAACTACAAGTGGACTTGGCGCAGCTGCCTCACGAGGCGTTACAGGGTTTACACACCGCCGTGCTGCAAGAGATCCATCATCGCGACTGGACTGCGCAGCAACAACTCGATGTGGCCACACCGCTCTCACATGCCAGATCAAAGATATCTCCCTTATGGTGCAACTCGAAACAGCGGTTCACCAGCTCGACACAGAGATCCCTGATGAACTCCCGGCGTCAGCTCCGCTTCAGGCTACCATAAAAGGCTTGGTTTCAGCACTCAAGGCGTCCCGAACCAAAGTATAGACCCTCAAGACCAAAATGGCCTGCCAATTCACCGCGTGCCAGACCCAAGCATAGCCTACCATACCCCCGGAGGTATGGGCACAATGTGCTGCGTTGATAACAGAAGCTACGGACATTATTACAGGAAAAATTACTCTGGGTACTCAGTTGCTCAAGGCGGCCATATAGCTCCGGATAGCGGTCCAGTTCAACCTGATGCTTCAGTGTGTCAAGAAGGACTTACGACAGAAGGAAGCTGCTTTCGATCAGATCGAAACTACCTTGCCCTCCCTCGTCCCTGCGCAGCGTTTGGCACTCTTAAAAACTAGCAACGCCTTCCAAGACACGATTGCGGATCTCTGACGCGCCAAACATGCCATTAAAAAGCGCTTGAAGCCATGGGGCGATGCCGCCTTCTAGATATCTCAGGGTGCTCACGACGCCATCGTGCGACTTAACCAGATATTGGAGCAGGTTACCACGGCTCCTGAAGGACCGACCTCCCTGAAGCTTGTAGATATCGCACAGAGTGCTGCTGCCCAGAGTCAATAAGTGTTACCTACTGTTGATACATGACCTCAATACCTTACGTGCATGAATGAGACCCCACCACCACGGTGACTGGGGATGAGTCAGTCACGAGGTCGTGTTGGGGGTTTGTTGAAACAGGGTCTCCTACGGTACGCGAGCTTCAAAATTAAAATTTTGTATATTTTTTATTATATTTAGTCTAGCGTAGGGGTTTTGGGGTGGGTCAAAGCCCCGAAAGCATTGTAATGGGTCAAAGGGTAGACCTAGAATCCGCAAACCATGGTTTGCGGACCATAGGAAAAATCAGGCTAGATTGTTATAAATAGAGGAACATTTTGAATTGTAAGGTAGGAAGATAATGAGATATTGATGCGAACTTTGGCTTAGTAGATCTGTTTGGGATTTTGGGGAAAGGACTCCTGCTGGCTGTGTGCGTAGAGATCTCACGTCCAACTGTGTGCAGACCCTACTGCTGTGTGCACAGGTCGGGTTTGGGTATTGTAAGAAGGAATTGCAGGATTAATGAATGAGTAAGGTTGATGCGTAGATGAATGTATTTGTACTGCTGATGTGAATCTTTGATAATTACTGTGTTATGAATACTATGTGTTAGTTTCAAAAGTACTGTGCTAAGTATTTCTTCTGTATTTAGTCTGTTCTGTTTTATGAGAATGACTGTAATACTGCACTATTGGGTTAAATACATATGATTTGTTGAGTACAGTAAGTATAGTTGACCTTGCGCACGTGGATGTGAAGGGGATCTATAGATCCGGTTCTGGGATAGGTAATCTGGTCATTATCAAGCCGGACCTAGCTCTGCTTGGCTTACCCATCCTCTCTTAGGGTGCGGAAACCTGGTTCTAGCACCCACCCATATTGCTTCGGGTGAGACTTTGACCTGCGCAAGCAGGTCACTGCTGAAAGGGCTAGTAGTATAGGGGTTTGTTGGAAAACCTTAACTCCGAACTTGGGTCAGGACCCCTTGAGCCAACATCGTCACATCTCTTCTTAGAGATAAGCTACCATCACCCGAGCTAGTTTTCTTCCTTCGTGCATGTTAACAATTTTTAGCAGTTGCTATTTATTAATTGAAGTTTTGTTTTTTTGTATCTTTGTTTTTTTGTTTAAATATGCATTTCATTCTGTTTCTTCATAAATTCGGATCAGTGGTATTAGAACGATTTGTTCTTTCTCTATTTTTTTTGTGCATGTCCCCAATGAGGTTGGGTTATAAGGAGTTGGAACGTCAACTTCTAGGGGTTGTAACTTTGGCATATGATTCCTGTTTGGCATGCATGATACCCCATTAGAAAGGTCTTTCTGAGGACAACAAATTTTGATTGCAAATGTTTCCTGCAGGCTACATGTTTTCCCATTTCCCTAAAAAACACCGTTTAGGGCCTCACAACGGCTCTAAAAGTTTAGGACCTGAAAAATTGCCAAAAATAGAAAACTGTAGAAATATGAAACAATGTTGGAAATTAGGAAAATGAAAGGAAATATTGTTGGGGGTCTAAGTGGAATAGGCGGGTGGCCACCAATATCCGCCTGGATCACTTGTAAACCTTCTTCTATACACATTTCTCCTTTGCAAACTTAAGTGTACTTGCAAAGGTGTGCCAACAAATGACATTGATTGTCAACAACTTTTACCTTCACTTGCTGCCAGAAGCTGCTCGTCATTGAGGCTAATGATCTTTGATGTTTTCTCTCTCTAGTTTTGAAATATCAAAATCCATTAGAGAAGAATCCCTTTGATTGAGGTGATAATAACAAAGGGGAAATTTTGTTTGATGTGTCTTGCAATGGATGATTTAAAAATAGATTTGATTTGTTTTTAAATTTAATCTTCATGGGATTTGAGTTCTTCCTAAAAAACTGGAGATGGTGTATCCATTTTTCCATTTTAAGATTGGATCATTTATGGAGATACTCTTGGATCAAAAAGAGTTTAAAGCACATAATCAAATACAATCATAACGTTAGTAGTGAAGTGAGGGAGGATGACATCACAACACCTCACAAACTTGAAGCCATGTGAGTTCTTAACCAAAAGAGAGGCATTGAACTTTGTATTTGTAAATACGAGCCCTTAACCAAATTTAACAGGGAGTTAGTCTGTGGATCCTCAACTAAATGAGAAAAATAAACTCAAAACTCGCAAGAAGTGGTTAGACATCAAGCATACCTAAAATAAATGGGCTTTGTTTGTGCCCCACTCATAATATTTGTCTCACAAAAGGGAAATATATTTTTCAAACTATAAGAAACATTCAAATTATGAAAAAATGGAAAAGTAACAAGGTACCAATGTAAAAGAGAACCCTTGTCATAAGAATCTTGTTATAGTATTAAGATTTACAATTATCATAGATATCCCATATATAAGTTTGAAAATTTAAAAGAAGTTCAAAATGCATACATAGCAATAATAATGCTAGGAGCGAAGTGAAGTATGATGCTATTACATCACCTTGTGAACTTGCATCCCAAAGTCAACTATTAACTTGATAAAGATTTTGGTGCACCTAATGTTTTATTAACCACATTTTTTTTACAATTATTATAGTTAAATTAGTTAGCACATATAACTAACAAAAAAGTGTAATGAAAATGAGAGTGTTACCATGGACCCAAAACCTAATCATAAAATATTCCACTATATTGATAAGGCTCCAAATAAAACAATAGGGAAAATTGAATTCTAATTTGAGGTGGCTAGACATCACATCCTTAATATAGACCAGCCATGTTTATGTCCTATTTAATTTTACTCTATAGTATAACAAAATATTTAGCAATATATTATAAT
This sequence comes from Pinus albicaulis, assembly GCA_034641835.2. Lineage (NCBI taxonomy): Eukaryota > Viridiplantae > Streptophyta > Pinopsida > Pinales > Pinaceae > Pinus > Pinus albicaulis. The sequence continues at coordinate 1,505,278,672 of CM076570.1, read as the reverse complement.
AAATACTAATAAATACACCTAAAAATTAAATGAAAACAATCAATTACACATATTTTCAAATTCCAACATTGATCATCCCCACAAACTCAAACTCACTTGCCACGAGTCCCCAAGCCTTAGAGTCACTAGGCACTTGGGCACATTGAAAGGCATTTCTTGACCACATGCCTATTTGCTCCAATTCCCTAAAACCCCTTTCCCTAAAACCCCTTTGGGATAAGGTCCCTTCCCTTTTTATGCTTATATGGCATAATCCTAAAGGGCAACATAGATGCAATAGGGTTGAACACCTTTATGGACAACTAGGAGGACAAGATCCCCACATATTTTCCAACTCACGACATTGATAACTAGCAAATAGAGATCTCATTAGTGAATATCTTGAGAATGTCACGAATATATCTATGACTATGCAAGCCTTTGAAATCTATGATTAAATTCTCCAATGTTATTATATGAACATAATTACTAACTCTTCTCAAACATGCTATCTATGGATATCAAATATTACAATACATAATCGAATGGATTGAATTCTTTTAATGAGTTCAGTAAAAATCATTAATATTAAAATTAATAATAATAATAATATTAAAATTTATAAATAATATATAATTTAATTTAGGCATAGTTTAATTTATAGATGAAATGATTTATTTTAATAGTATTTTGATGAAATTATTTATTTTAAATTTTTTTTTTTGTTAATTTTAATTGAAATTCGATAATTTTTTTTTTAAATTTTAGTTTAAGTTGTTTAATTTATATAATTCAAATGTCTTACTGATTTTTTAAGATGATGAATCTTTTCATACATTTAAAAATATATTTTAAATAACAAAAAATCACAAACTTATTTAAAATTGTATTGCTAAATTCAAATGAAAAAAACCATTTAATATCTATAATCTATAAATTTGCCATAAAATCTTTCATTCAACAATATAATACACCTTAAACATCCAATAAATTAATGATTATTTGTTTGTAAATTTTTAAATATGAAAGGGTAAGTTGGAATTGCTCATTCACTGTTCCAACCTGTTTGAATATACATGGGTTAAAAGTTTGTTCTCTCGAATTTAGAACCCCTGTTAAAAGTTTGTTCTCTCGGATTTAGAACCCCCAGATTTTCTTTGTAACACCAAACCATTTTATATTTTAAAATTGTTAAATTTAAATAAAAAATATAAAATTACCCAATTTAGAACCCACAATAATTAATAAATATTAAATAATTATATAAATACAGAAAAGCCGTGAAGAAATGTGGAGAATCAAACAAACAAAACATGCAGTGTAAGAAATTTAAAGTCTATTTGGAATTCTTCTTAATTTATCTTTCCGGTTTCAACCTGTTTATGATTTAGTCTTACTAAGGATTTGCTCTCTCGGATTATAAAACACCTGGCTTCTTTCGAAGGCCTAATAATATATCAAACGAGTATATAAAGCCAGAAGAAACCAAAAGAAAAGGATGAGAAACAACAAACCTGTGTAGTAAGATTTCCAAGGTAAATTATATATATTGTGTATATTACTCTCGAATGAATACACCAATCAATGCGGGTTTATTCTCGGGAAGATGCCACTGAGATTTTATGGGGTGTATATATATTAAAAATGTCTTTTTGGGGAAAGATGATTGGATACCGTGCCACTGTTATCTATGGAAATGTACGAGTATATACATTGTATAATGCATCTGAAATATATATAAATATATATATGTATATATATAAAAGCAGAGTTTAAGCTTTGACACGAAGGGTGATAATCTAATAGTACGATGCTGTTATGTTGATATGATTGTAGGTTTTGTATCTAATGAGAGTAAAGGAGAATATATATATGTGTCAGTCTGGAAGGGATGGGGTGGTGTTTTGTGAGCCTGAGAATGGAATACAGATGGGTTTTCATTGAATTTGGGTTATAGATTAATCCTTCTACTGACTGCGATAATTTTTTTAGACATGCAGGGATTGATGGGTTTTATATTGAAGGGATCATAGTTGCTATGGTTTTGTAAGGAGTTTTCATTGCTATTAGCTATGGTTGTTTGTGGGCGGAGGCAACAAGGGTGAGAATCATGGTGTATTTCTAGAGATTGTATGTATTGGGTTAATGCATTTCTCTTCATGATTTTGGCGATTATCTTCTTATATCTTTTATGGGGTGCAAGTAACTGTCCATAATCTATACAAGTACGGGCTCCTGCTCCCTGAGAGAGGAGCATTGTGTGCCTGAGAACTTGTGCATGTGGGCATTTGCTGACTGAGATCTATAGGCATGAGCAGTACAGGGAGATATTGCTTGTTATACCGCTGCTGAGAATGGGTGGGGTTGTTCCTACTGTGGGGTTTTGAGTTGTGGGGTTGCTGCAAGATTTTCAGGCCTGACAAGGGTCCTAAAGTGTATTTGGGTGTGTCCCAGTGGTTCAGTAGGGGCTTAGAGTTTGTTCAGTTATGGCTACTGAGAGTGATCTCATGATTCATTATACTGATAGTTTGCTCCACGGTGGAGACTTTGGGGAGCTTGATAAGGAGCTTCTGACTGTAAGTTCTGATGGTTTTGTTGTCAAACGTCTTCTTTTAGATTATCAGGAATTTTAACAGGTTTTGTGTGTTGTCCTGGTTGATTGATTGCTATATTGTGTTTCGATTGAAGCCTAGCACAAACCCATCTAAACTTGCGTTTGACATAAGTTTGAGGTTGTATATGTGGAATTCCAGTCCGCCGCCACTTTGATTCAATGGGCCATCGGTCTGTGTTAACTCGAGATATGCCTCCTGAAGCTTTGGAAAAGAGAGGTGCATATCAAATTGCTGTACTGTGTATTGGATTGAAGAGTAGCACATACTGAGATGCATCTCTAGGTTGCAAAGATAGAGGTCGTATATCTCGAATTCTAGCCCACATACACCATGTTTCAATGCGTTCTTTGAAATGAATCCTGAAGCTTTGCAACCTCGAGTGGATATAAGACCAGAGTTAAGATGGCTTTGTGCTAGTGCCCATATTCGTTTGTGCACACACATGAATAACACTAAGTGTTGATGGTCCTCCCCACTCCTATACGGCTCTAAAGAATATATGATTTTAGTTTTGTTTCTATGTGCAGGAGGATTTCTTTGAAGGGATAACTGTTCCAGATTTCGATTTTGGAGAAAGTGGCGATTTCATCAAGTCTTCTATCCATGACAGAGCTCCATATGAGGATAGAGTTCTATGGAATGGAGATGCCCAGAAGCAGGAAATCGTCCTACCAGTTGAGTCTGATGAAAACATGGAGACCGCACAGAAACTGCACAGTTTGTCCCTTGATTCTATGGATAAGGCTACTGTTTTTTTGCAGTTTCCTGAGGCTAAAACAGAGCCAGAGTCTTCGATTCTTATAGGTTATCCTACCTCAAATGGTATGTCTTCCTCCTACACATCTGTGACTTACAGTGCTCCTACTGTAGTTTCCCCAACAACCCAACTGGCTGTAGCATTTAACCAGGCTTCCCTACTTTCACCCCAAATTAGCCTGTCTAATGGCTCTACAGAGGTATTAACAAGCAGTACCACAGAGGAGCTACTCTTGGAAAAAAACAAAGATCTTGCTTCCACTGTTCAGTTTTCTACGGTGCCGAGGACTGGTAGCTCCATTGACCTTGGCAATTTTGTTTCAAAGGCAGATACCGCTGAGGATTCATTGTCTCCCCTTCCTACCTATACACACAGGCCTAGTATGATGCAAAGAAGTTTCAGCAGCCATTCATTGGATCAATTAAGGACTAATCCCAGAATCAATGAGGCTTCCTTTCACCCCCAATTTTCTCCTGTATATACTTCTGTTACAGAATTGCCAAGCACGGCCCACAGATTGCAGCCCCAGTTGTCTGACTTGCAAGGGATGCACATCAGGCCTGCCTCGAGGTCAATGCGCCGAGTTTTCAGCACAGGCGATATACAGGTTTGAAGTTTATTATTCTGCTTTCTTCTTTTCTTCTGGCTTTGATCTGGCAAAGCTTAGGGCCTAGACACATTTCTAAGCTTTTTAGGCACCCACGTCCTCACTGTATCATGGGTGGTGCACGCTGGTCACTTGCAAAACAAGCTAACATTATGTTGCTGGGAAATTTTACAAAATTTTCGTTGGTTCTGTTGCATGTGCTTGGAATGTTGAATTTGGAACTTGGTGTGCTAGTTTCTTGTTTCATCTGGACAGGTTATGTTTGTTTTCATATTTGGTGTGTTGGCTTCTTGTTTCATTTCAGCAGGTTAGGTTTGTTTACATGCTCGGTGTACTGGCTCATTGTTTCATTTGGGCAGGTGAGGTTTGTTTTCGTACTTCTGTTAATGTTGCTTGTTTGTGCTGTGTGTTTTTGATTTTGGGATTTGTTCCACTTAGAAATCTACCTAGTAGGCTTGATCTCCCTGAACTGTTTTGCATTGTGGTGATTGGTTTGTGTTTGGAGGCCGATTCAGTATACTATTGCAACTGGGCTGTTTTGTTTCCTTTGATTTAGTCTTCTTCATTCCATTTTACTACCGAGACTGTCGGATTTTCTTGGATTTACCTTTTAGCCATTTTGGGTTCCATTGTGTGGAAAAAGATTCATTAAACTCTAAAAATGAAAAGTTAAAAGTTAAAACCATTTCAGTATGGATCCAGTGTTGATGTTTTTCTTTGATGTTGGGAGGGCTTTGTCTATTTTGGCAGTTGGCTGCATGCATTTTTCCTTCTTGATTGAATGTTAATGACTCCAAAATACCAATATTTATTCTCAACAGAAGCCAAAAATGCATAAAATTAGGAAACTGAAATCACACAAATTAACACAAGGAATTACGTGGTAAAACCCTGACAATGTGTCAAGGAAACCTCCGTTAATTGTTGTCATTTTTTTAACAATAAATATCTTAAAAAAAAAAAAAACTCTTTATTCCATTGCAGCACTGGGGCTGTTGTTTTTCACTCTTAGTTGTGTTCAATCTTGGACTCTTCATTTATTCTTTGGATTTTGGGGATCTGCCCATATTGGTAGATGGCTTGATTTGATCTTTTAAATGATTCACAGGGATTCTTTATGCAGTTGTTCTAGGCTGTTACATTACTCTTTGGATTTAGGTTCATATTTACAATTTTGCCCATTGTACAATTGGTTTATTTTGGTTTAGGTTCCCCTGTTCAATTCATGTGGGCTATTAGTTTCTTGTGGCATTTTATTGCACTTGTGCTACTATTTTCTTTATTTTAGGATGGTCCTGCAGTAGGGATATTGAGGAGGTGGCTTCTTCTATAGTCCCAGGCTTCATTATCACTTGGGTGCCTATTTGTTTATTCAGGCTTTTCTTGAGCAGTTATGTAATTGGGTCGGTTTGTTCATGAGTTTAGAATCTGGAAGGGCTTTTGATTTTCATTATATTAGTAGACTGCTTCTGTACACTTTCGTGCTTGAGATATTTTGTTATTTTACCCTTTCAGTCAGATTTGGAGCTTTTGTGATATTTCAATATTTTGGTATTACTGCAGACAAGCAATGGGATGCAATTGAACCATGGATCTGGAAGCCCTTTGACATCTGAAACTTCAAGTTTTGAAGAAGCAGGATTTAAAATTGGTCGTTATAGTGCAGAAGAGCGCAAGCAAAGAATTCACAGATACAGGAAGAAGCGCAGTGAAAGAAATTTCAACAAAAAGATTAAGGTATTATTTAAGCCAGTACCGTAGTTCTCTCCATTAGAATTTAGTAGTATTATCTAAGCCAGTCCCCCAGTTCTCTCCATTAAGTATTTCCATTGTTGGGATTCTCAGTTTGGTTCTCTGTTTGTAACTTTGTTCACGATACTACAATGTGCGTGTCATACCTGTCTTCATGGGAAGCTTGTATTTGCAGTATGCATGCAGGAAAACGTTAGCTGATAGCCGACCACGAGTGAGGGGGAGGTTTGCCAGGAATGAAGATGCAGGAGATATTCCTTCAAAGTTACACCATGATGAAGATGATGAAGATGAGGTATGATTGAGACTTGACTCCATTCACGGTACTGGACTTCTAGATTATATGACACTAGTGTTATTGTATTCACATTATAAATAATTTTTTGACAATTACCTGAAGATCGCTTTTTCTCAAAAAAGTTTGGAAGGGATGTTTTACATTTGTTTTGATTATAATTTGTCAAAACTGTCTTGAGAGATTTTACCAGACAAATACATCTTAATATTGGTTGATATCCACTGATCCAAAGATGGTTGGAATCAGAGAACTACAGTAGCACCCATAGGCTTTCCAATGCATATTGGAAACTTTACTATTTGCTAAGTGTCCAAATGTTTGAAGAATCTGGATTACAAAGAGGATCATTAATCAGATAAACGTAAGGTTTAAAGATTTAAGATTGTTTTTGGCCTTTTCAGTATTCCTAGTACCGACTTGATTTTCCTTATAGGTCTTTTAATTTCGTATATAGGGTGATTACACCTGGACTTTGCCACAGATATAGATGATCATCTATTTTCATTGTTTGAATTTCAGTTGGTTTCATGAAAAGGATTTTTTCTTTCATCCTGTTTATCTTCCTCTTGAGAAACTGTAGCCAAAGTGAGGTGACAAAGCATGTAAGAATAGGTCCTCCTTTGTAGTTTTTATCACGAAATTAAATGATTTGCTAATTTTCATTTCCAGGTGGATGCTGTTCAAGAGGATGATGAAGATTTCTTGATTGGCAATGGCCATACAACTTTCAGCAATGGGATGATCAGAATGACACATCTCAATGGGACCAATGGTTACCCTTTTGGGTTTTAGTTCTTAATATTCAGCGGCCAGCCTGTGAAGGATTCGGGCTGTTATTCATTGTTGGAGCCTGAGATTAGTTAAACACGTTAATTCTTAGATTTTCACTCTCGTCAACTTCTACAATACAAGTGCCAGGTTGATGGTTTCTCAATTAGGCCTGAGTATGTGGCCAATGTAGATATACTCAGTGGATTGAGTTTTCACCAAGGGCAGAGGGCTACTTAGATTACCATAGATCCATTCTGCACCATATTTAGCAGAAGAATAGCAATAAATATGCACAATCTGCAGAAGGTAGCTAATTTAGGTTTCTTGCAGGGACATAAATTTACTCTTCATCACCATTCGTCATTGTATATAATAAAACCAATCAAAGAAGCATCGATGTTAAGCTTATTAAGATTGGTCTGGAAGAAACTTCCTTACCTATGTTCTTTTCTATGCTTAGAAGCTTGTGACTTAGTTTCACATAGAATAAAAGCACTAGTCAATTATTCCGAGACAAAAGAAGTTGAGTATGAGAAGGGAGATGTTCGATGTCAATAATCTCTTCTCTTGTATATTTGATTATGAGCAGCAAAAAATATGAATGCCCCATGAATTTTAAGCGAGCATACTCTTCTCAATACATACAAGTAGGCATAATGATGACTTGAAACTAGAGAAGCTCTGTTCATTTCTATCCACTTGTTTGATGACTACTACTGGTATAGCAATCGTCTAAACTATATCTGAATTAATAGATTTGTAATGTTCTCAAATGCCTTTGGGACCTAAATACAGTATGAGATGTGGAATGTGTCTTAATACAAATACACTTGTAGTAAGTTAGTAACCTGTCACTACTGGATCTGTGGAATTTCCTGGATAAATTGTCTTGAATCAGTTGGTCTACAAAATCCTCCCTTCTTTTACAGGAGTAGAATCTAATTGTCTTATTTTTAATCTCTGACACTTCATATCAGCTATGAAATATGTGATGCTGCGCTGAATGACTCTTTTTTATTGATGTTGAGAAGATACTAAATAATGTTAATATTTTTTTTCTATGAGAAATATCTTTATATTCCAGACGAGGAACATACATGTTTCGGTCATCAAAGAGACTGAAGGCTTAAAGCCATTACAATAAAGTCCATCATGCCATTCACAAAAAATGAACAAAAAATTAACTTAGGTGGGGAGGATAACAATCATTCCACCCAATTACCCAAGATAAACCCAATTGACAATAATATTCTTAATACTTAGACACATTATTTGAGTAATAAATCACCTTTGCATCTTTTCCATTTTCCAATTCCTCTCCTAGATCTTTAAACCCAATTGACAATAATATTCTTGATACTTAGACACATTATTTGAGTAATAAATCACCTTTGCATCTTTTACATTTTCCAATTCCTCTCCTAGAAAAGTCTGCTGCAGCAGTAGCATCTGATGAGAGTGACTCTTAGTTTTAAAAGCTTTGCATTCCATATCGATGTCTTATGTAAGGTGTCCAAATTTCATCTTTTGCTCAATTAATATTGGAAGGCAATTCAAATGAATTGATTCAACGATATTAGGGCATAGAAGACCTGAGAATATGGCTACTGCAAACCTGCAACAAATGCAAGAGATAGAATAATAAGGCAAATATGTAGTTTGCTGTAATTAATAATAAAACAGCTAATCATGGAGGTTTGCATTTCTAAAGAACTTTCTCGCCCTTCTGTTGATTCCAAATTCTGATAGCTCAGAATTAATAACAATCCAGCAATAGTGTGAAGCAAAATGCAACATAAGCCTAGAGCCAAAGAATTCAGGCTCCAAAACTGGAAGGTGATTGTAATGTGGCGAAGTAAGATTTTATACCACATATGAAAATGAATCATTTGTTTTATGATTTTTTTTCCTTTCTTCTCTGCCTGGTTAATTATTATTATATTATTATTATTTTTTTCAGAATTGTAACGGTGGTCTTGCTGATATTTTAACCCAACAAATTGCACCTCCAAACCTGCGTCTTTATAAATATATATTGCAAGTTGCAACCCATGTAGTCTCTACATAAATGTAATCATAGCAGAGCTCACAGCAACTCACAAGTAAACCAACTTCAATGCCAAAGGGAACCACTTCACTAGCAGAGTTATCAAGTGATGTCAAATACTAAATTAAACTGAGAACTTGCAACCCCGGTACCTGTGGCTCCATAAATCTATATTGCATCCCATAAAGTATCTTTGAATGTGGCTTAAACAAACAGAGAAGAGACAAAACTTGAATTATAAGCAAAAATAAAAGGGCCAAAAGAAGGAAGCCTGGTTCAGTGCTTTTGTATTGTTCTCCAACAGAGGGCAATTAGGAGGCCACACAGTAATTTTCTGAGGTGAGTAAAAAACAGTGTGGATAGGTTAGATCTAATTTAACCTTAAGAACTTGCAACCCAAATTCCTGTGGATCCATAAATCTCTATTGCATCCCATAAACTATCTCTGAAACGTCTTTGAATGGGGCTTAAACAAACAGAAAAGGGACAAAGCTTGAATTATTAGTAAAAATAAAAGGGCTGAAAGGAGGATGCAGACTGGTTCAGTGCGTTTGTATTGTTCTTCAACAGAGGGCAAATAGGAGCCAACAAAGTATATTTGTGAGGTGAGGAAAAACACAGCAGATTGGTTAGGATGTAAATAAACCTAATAACTTGCAACCCTAATACCTGTAGTTCCATAAATCTATATTGCATCCCATTAACTATCTCTGAAATGTCTTTGAATGTGGCCTAAACAAACAAAAAAGAGACAAAGCTTGAATCATGAGTAAAAATTAAAGGGCCGAAAGAAGGAAGCAGCCTAAGCAGCCTGGTTCAGTGCGTTTGTGTTGTTCTCCAAGGGCAAATAGGAGCCAACAGAGTATATTTCTGAGGGCTGTAGTCTAACTACACTGCTTTTTTGTCTTGAAAATTATGGGAATTCTGATAAGATTTTAAGAAAAAATCTGGCAAGGATTTTTGTAAATCCAGGTTATCCTTATCCAACTTCAATATTTTATTTTCGGTGTGTTGGAGGTTTTTGATGGTGCTGAATCTATTTCCACCATCAAAAACAATATTCAAACACTGCTACTGCATGATTTAAATTTTTTTTTTTGCTCAAATTCTAGCGACTTTTGGCGATCTGAGCAATTCCTCCACCTCCGTAGACAAACAACTCCTTTCTGAGGTGAGATAAAAAAGATAAAAACACAAGGGATTGGTTAGATTAGTGCGTTAGATGCAGGTGACACATTGAATTCTTTAAAATCTAAAACTGTAAAACCAAGCTATTTTATTTTCCATGGGCAAGTCGTAAAAGGCCTTTTAAGCAGGTAGTGGGGATACACTTTTTTTACAGTTAGATTCTATTTATACATGTCTGCCTCATCCTTACAGTAATGGTATTAAAATTCCCCGGGGCCTCTCGTTATCAGTTGTCCTTGATTCCCTGTCTTTCCATTTACCTCAATGTGAGTTTTGTACTAAAAATAAAGGACCGAAGGAGTTGAAAAATACGCATTTCGTTTTTATATTCAAATGGAAATAATATCGAAATTTTCAATATTATTTCTTTAATATTGGCTTGCAAAATATAGGCAATGCAATATTTTAAATATATATATATATATATATATATATATATATATATAATCATGATTATATTATTATTTTTTAAATGAATATTATATTATAATAATAATACTTTTTATTATTATATATATATAAAAATATAGCATGTTACAATATCATCATGACATATTGGTATAGCTTACTGTGGCAAAGAGTAAAATTTAAAGGAGAGCAAAATTTAAAAAATTGTTTTTTTTTTTTTGATAGTTGTGGCTATCATAGTAGAAAGCTTTTGGTCTAGGAAAATAAAAAGACTATGGGTGTTACATGGAAAGGAATATGGGTCTTACATGTGAAGGAATATGGGTCTATATAGATAAAATTGGACTATCCAAAGAACCAATCATGTTATTAAGTTTACAATTACTATTATAAATGTACACAATCACAATAAAACCAAGTAAAAAACATGAAAAGAGAGTATACAAGTCGGGGTATATTGTTGCAACCTACCTCATCAAATAACTCAATGGGTCTTGCACTATAATACCCTCCTTGTTCCGTGACTAGCCAGGGGACAAGCATAAACAAGAAAAATGAAGGTAATGAAGTCAATGGGAAAGTGTTGTACTGAACTCTTATCCTCTAAATGGTGTTAAAGAAGTCAATGAGTAATGTTATCTCAAACCCCTTTTTGTTTCTTTTGAAATAGTTTTGAAAAAGTAAATAGGCAAAATGTTAATAAACTTGTTAAGGTTGTAAAGAAGAAGTTAATTGTTTTAATGTCTTAAGATAGAAAAGTATTTTCATTTGAAAAATAAGGTAATGAAGTCAATGGGTAAGTGTAACTCTTATATGGTGTTAAAGAAGTCAATGAGCAATGTTATCTCAAACTCCTTTTTTTCTTCTTTTGAAATAGTTTTGAAAAAATAAATAAATAAAATCTTAACAAACTTATTAAAATATTAAAGAAGAAAAATCAAGATAATAAAGAAGACCAATCAATAATTTATGTTTTTTTATTTTTTTGATAAATGATTATTTTAAATGGATGCAGTTTTAATTTATTTTAGTATAGAAGACCAATCAATAATTTATGTTTTTGATTTTTTTAATAAATTATTATTTTAAATGGATGCAATTTTATTTTATTTTATATTAACATAAATTCAATATATGTATTTCACTATCCAAATTATAACAAAATAATATAATATTAATATTTAAGATGGATGTAATAAAGAATGGTTATAAAGTAGTGTGCATTTTAAAATAAATTTGTTAATAAAAAAATATAATAAAAAATGTTAAATATATCAAAAAAAAAAATATAATAAAAATTTATTATTTATATTAAAATAAATAATAAATTTATTAAATATATTGAAATAAAGGATTGTTATAAAGTAGTGTGCATTTTAAAATAAATTTGTTAAACATATTGAAATAAAGAATTGTTCCACATAGTGTACCTCGTGTTTGGAGAAGGATATATCTATTGAATGGTGTTAATAAAGTTAATGGACATCACATTTGGTTAGAACAATGTTTGTATTGAATGATGCTAATAATCTTAATTAGCAATGTTGTAAGGCTATCCTCTTAGGATTGAACGAGCTAAAATGTTTCTGGATAGATATATACAAAACATAGTAGGCATATTTAGATAACATAACATAATAATGATTTATTAAATGCATGCAGATAAAAATATTATATTAAATGTTTGTGCCAAATGACATAAATTGATGAAAATGCTTTGAGACAAAGGCTAATAATTTCTTAATAATGATGGGGTAGTCATTTGTGAAAGGTGTGTGTTTATATATATAATTTTTGTTAAAAATGATTATATACAAATTAATAATATCTTATATATAAGTATATGATTTTTTGGAGTAGATCATCATATTGTTTATTATATATTTTGGTAGAAAAAAATGGAAGAATTGGCATGCAAGGTCTATTTTAGTGAGCATGTCTTAGTTTGGAAAACCAGGGTCCAAAATATTTTAAATTCAATCTAACAATGTTTGTTTTAGGTCGCAATGTTCAAAACCTATGCCTATATCCTTAATGTTGATCTACAAATTAGGATCTTTCCAATTGTGTGAAAATCACCTCAATCATAGCTCATATGTGAAAGTTATGCCTCTCGCTAGTTGACTTATCTTGTTCACCACCATGGTAAGAGTATATGCCATGTCATCCCTCCATTATTCAAACATGTGGGGCTAGCTGTTATAACTCTATTTGCCACTTCATTATAGTGAGAGAAACCCAAGTTCAACTTACCTTAGTTGTTGGCTAAAATGCATCTTCTTTCCACCTTTTCTTTTATTTATGTGAGATTTAACCTATGTTAATAGGGTGAAATAACATAATTGAGCAATTTCTCACAATCATTGTTCTAAAATATTATAATTGTGAGATAATAATTATTTCATAATTGAGATAATTAAGAAAAAACTCATAATTGTGAAAAAGGTTTCTAGAGTTTGTCATTCCCAAGGAGATCAACTTGACCCACTTGTGTATGAGTTGGATATGGGTGCATTATTGTAGAAGTTTCCTAACTTCTCAAGCCCCTACGCGTCCAGATGCATTCTCCCAAATGATAGAATAAACCTATATAATTTCACCAAGAGTAAAGGGAGAGGGGAGAGTGGGAATTATATCAAGATGCTGCGACCTTGATTTAGAGATTGAGATGCATACTTTGTTTTGAGGTCATATTGCTCAGAGAGGGGGAGACTCTGCCAAATTTTGGAGAGGAGATCTTATGCTTGAAGGTATAATTGCACCATTTGATTCTTGATTAATAAGAGATATATGCTCCTTTCCTTTCAGATATGTTCTTGCAACGATTTTTCATGTTATTGTTTATTGCTTTGAATTGACGATCTTCTGCGGAATATCCCTTGCTGTCCTTGTTTGTTTGTGCTTTTGTGCATACTTAGTTCGGTGACATAAGAGTGACATCTCCTAGTTGGAGCGAGAAGATTCTACATCAAACTCAAGAGACTTTACCAATCTGCGAGGACTCCAAGTGTTGGTTCAAACCCTATAGAATTAGGGAATGCATGATTGCTTTCTTGTATGATCATATGGTTGGGAATTTTATCTTGTATCGGTTAGTCATTTCTATTTGATGTTTGGTAATCCTAATAGGTCATCGGATTATGGAGCAATAACTCCTTGCATGTAAATCTCATTGCAATACTAGCCATGTGTGGAATGTCAAGAAGATTCTAGAAGGTTCAAAATGTTACTACAATTGAGGGTTGAGGAAGATAAAACCCTACCCCTAGATTTGTATTGAACAATGTTAAATACTAATCCACTAGGAGGAGAAGTTCCATTATTTAGGATTGTATCTTGTTCCATAACTAAAATAGACATTTGAAAGTGGTATTTTAAGAGCATAATAGATGAAGAGGATGATTTTGTAGCAACAATTTAGGCTACAATGTCAAAAGGTAACTTCATAGTGAGTTACCATTCCTTTGTAAGAACATTTGACAACTAAAGCAAAGAGAACAGAGCATTGACCTCACCTCCTGTATTGGGTTTCCTCCTGTATTGGGTTTCTAAGAATACTTCTAGTGCTCATTTGTGTGGTTGGTGTGTTTATGCACTTGTTCTTTCCATTCCTTCTTTTCAAAAGAAAAAAAAAATTTATATTCCACAAAAAGTGAATATACATATTGCAATCCTAAGCATGATTGTTTCAGCCTTGTAGATTTTTCCAGAACTGTTAGTTATTCCTGTTTGGTTCAAGAAACTTGTTCATTCTACACTGATACAAAATAGGGATAAATCCCTTTAGTTGGTCTTAAAATTTTCATTCCAAAATTACTTTACTGTCTCCATAAAATAGCACAATTCTTAATGCTTTCCAAAAAAATAATTTTCCACCTATTAGGGAACAAAACCGTTATTAAAATTTTGAAGTGGAAATCCATTGTTTCTTGTTCTACTTCATCAACCGTTTTTGCAATTCCAAAGTTGCCTAGTTGAAGCATCAAGGCTTCTTTGGAGAGTTTTTTTGCCTTCATGTTTAATTCCCTAAGAAAGTGAGTAAAATATAACCTGTCAAAGGACTATTGTGCCTCTTTAATATCTAGGAGCAATGTTTGGAGATATATGTTGTTAATTGATATCTTATTCAAAGAAATCGATATCGAACTTATAGTCCCTAGAAACATGAAATTTTTTTATTCTCTTCAGCGTTGGGATTGAGAGGAAAGTTCTTATTGCTATGAATTCGACTTTATTGTTGGTACCATGGCCAAGAGCATATTGGAATTGAAAGAAATGAGTGTGTTAGAAATAGAGAACTATGCATACACCATAGTAACTTGGATGCCCTTGTGAAGCTCCATTGAAATATCCCTAGGGGATCTCATAATCTATGAATGCCATAATAGGACTTTTTTTTCCCACTTGGTGGGGACTATATATTCCATGCAAAATTTTGTATCATCTCATGTGTAATATTTGGAGGAATATATGAGTATTAAAAAGTACTTGAATTTGAGCCCACCAAATCCTTTGGATGAGGGTACAAGGGAAGGATTCAAATTACATGAAAAATTTATCATTTAACCAAATCTTCAATCATCTCTTCTAAACTGACGTTAACCTAGTGTGCTTGATGATAGAGCTCAACATGTACCAACTTGATGATATGTACTATATAGGTACGCGAGAGAAACAAATGATAAATAAATTCTTCAAAAAATTTACATAAAGGACAACGATTTGGACCCATTCACCCTCATTTCAAACAATGATCACATGTGAGGAGCTTGTTATTGATGTTAAGCCATAAATTTGATCCTACTTTTTAAAGGGGTTTTAAGCCTCCATAGATAGTCCCACCACCACAATGGTTCCTTGGAAAATCATGATTCAAAATATACAAGGTAGCCAAATTTTGTTGTGAAGTGGCTCATTACCAAGTTCTTTAATCAATGTATTTCAACCTCATTCTTTCTTCAGTTTAATATAAGTGTGGACCAGTAAATTTATATATTAATACCATTTAGATATTTCGGGTCCTTCCAAAGCTATATAATATGTATGTTTATAGAACGCCCTAGCATTAACCCGAGGGAATTATGATTTAACATCGGTGAGAAAAAAACAAATTATTCCTATTCAGAGAATTCAATAGTGCATTGGAAAGTTGAAACTTGTCACTTTCCCTTTGTTGGGCAGTGAAAGAGGTATGAAATTACTATGTATTTACTCATTCTTTTGCCATAGATATACTACTGTTTTCCTTGGAAAGGTAATTTATCATAATAATTACAATAGAATTGGAAAGGTTTATGTTTAGCACAAAAAGATGACTTAAGGTTACTTTTTGATTGACAAAACAGGAATTCGATGAGGTGAACAACTGTACCAAAGGCGGGGTTGAAAATAATCTAACTGCTGCTCCATCAGCATTGAACTATATTTAGCCAAAGGCAAGGAGATCTGAACGAATAGCCCAGAAAAGGCAGGGGACAACTTAGCCTCAATCAGAGTAAACAGGATGATGACTAAACGAAGAGGAGCGAATCCCTCAGGATCTTTCGATCCTGAGGGATCGCTGTTCAAACTCATCTTACTCCTTGATTTGTCCGTCGAGATTTGATATATAAAGTAATGACCTTTAGTGACAAAGGGACGGTTGTTGTTGAAGTCAGTGAGTTAGTCGAAAGGATTTACATTTAAACATTTCCTTTGTAATATAATATAATGTTTTATTGAGAGAACCTTCTCTGTAATGCTTTATGTTGGTTTAATATAAGACACGCATTTCATCCATCTTCTAAAGTTCTGAATTAGCCCAGCAGTATTTCACTGGCGCTAAGGGCCCGGCTCTGGTGGAATCACTTCGCTGTTTGTATTTTTAAGCCTTGGTTACTGTCGTGTGAAGTGTGTTTAATGTTTGTTTCAATTACAGAACTGGTTTACTGTTGTTAGATCAAATACAGAGTCATTGCTATTTTATCTTTTACAAGAAGCACATCTGCCGTTCGATTATCTTGTTATTATCATAAAGCGTTGCTGTTCTGTATCTGATTTAAGTTGCTGTTCCATTAGTTTATGATTTTTTATAATTGATTGTTGCTTGGTAAGTGGTTGTCGACAGGATTAAAGCATGGAAATCTAGTTGCCTGATTATGTTAGAATTGTAATTGATGTTCATTTTATGTTGCTGTTCCATTTATGTTCATTGCTTATTCATAGTCTTCGATTAGCAAACAGATGAGTTATAGTTACATGCTGCTGTTCCTTTCCAGATTTCATTTCTTTTAAGCTGCTTTCATTGAATCTGTTTTCGTTTCGATTTCTTTAAGATATCCAACTGTAGAGGATAGAGGTTATTACTTCCAAGTCCCCAGATTGGTTATTTTGCATCGATTTCTAAGGGAAAGAGTTATTGCTACTGCATCCCTGATCGATGTTTTGCAAGATTGATGTAGTTTAATATTTCCATTCATGTCACTATAATTAGGTTTCTTTACAAGCATTTTTTACTTTTGCATTTGATATTTTGTACTACATCTTCACAGCATTGCTCTTAGATAATTGCAGCGTCATACAGAGTACACTCTTGAAATAAAAAGTCGCTCCTGGATTGATGATTAATGTAGGCTAATCAGGTGTTCAAAAGATACATTTTTATGACTTAACATTTTGGCGCCGTTGTCGAGGAGAGTGTATTCCATTTTAAAGGAGTAATGCACAGCTGCTTTTCTTCTGCTTGCGGAGAATTGGGTATTAAAGACGGAAGGTAAGAACCTGCGCACTGGGCAAGAAACACACTTGCTCGCAGCCCGCTTCACAGCAGAAGTAGGTAAGCTTCTTTCTTTAGGTAGGAATGAAGGTTTGTTTCTTTGAATGAATAAACCAACTAAGCGAAACAAAATTCCTCCTAAAACTGAAAAACCTAAGGGACCGGTGACCCTTGGGCGCACAACATTTATTGACGAAATCCTTAAAAGAAATGAATCTCAGCCATCAGTAGGATTTAAAAGAACTACTTCTAGATAGCCTACTAGTTCCCTTTAGGCTACAGAGTCACCATCTGAAGCCTTTGCTGAGATACACAGTCAAACAGAGGGAATTGAGTAAGATTCCCAAGAAATTGAGAATCCTTGCATAAGTTTCCTTCAAGAAGGGAACTCTAGCAATCTCCGAGAAGGAGAAGGGGAAACGGGAGAAACCAGAGACTCAAAATATCCTATTGAAACTACCCAAATAATAAGTAGCCCAGATAAGGGAAGTGCTGTTCAACTTATTCAGAACCAAGGTCCTGAATCACCTCAAACAGTAGGTCAACAGGAAATACTTATTATCCCAAACAAAGGGAGTGCTGTCAAAGCCATTCCTGCCCCTGCTCGTCAACCTAGAAATTCCTTGGAAATCCCAGAGGGATATTGGCATATCTTCGATCAAATGGCTCAGAACCAAAATCAGAACCAACAGGCACCCCAGCAAACCTTTACGCTGCAATATCCTATAGTAGATACTGCAGTCAATGCACCTATGAAAGCCATCCCCCTTCAACATATTCCCACATTTCATGGCTTAACATCAGAGGACCCAGATGCGTTTTTGTTTGAATTTGATGTGCTGTGCAGAGGATATGATTACACCACCGATCCCAAAAACTAAAACTATTCTCTTCTACATTAAAAGGGGCAGCCTTACGATGGTTTATGGGATTAGGTGGGGGTGTCATAAATGATTGGGATCATATGAAGGCTGCATTTTAAAAGAAGTATCAAGATTATTGCAGGTCTCGGGAATTAAAAGATGAAATATTCCAAATGACAACAAAACCAAATGAGACCTTGGAAGAGTATGTGGAACGGTTCCAATACAATCTTTAGAGATCCCCTTATGCATCTTTACCCTTATCTGATAATGTTTTGAAAACCACATTAATTAGGGGAATGAAAGATCAATGGGTTGAAACATTGAATATTATGGAAAAAGGTGATATATATCAGGAAAGTTATCCTAACATCATTGATTTGTGTATCAGGTGTTCGAGGGGCAATACAAGGTTGAAATTAGCAGAACGTGATATAATTACAAGGGAAAATAAGACCTCTAATGAAGGTGTGACTCATGGAGAGATTGGAAATCTCCTAGAAGAATTTAAGACAGACATACTTGGGATTCTAACAACGCAGTTCGATATTATGCAAGCCAAACAGAAACAGGTAGAAGCAGAGCAAAACTTGGCAATATTCTGTCCCAGATGTAGAAAGAAACATAGCCACAAAGAATGCCCGTTGGATGTGATTAAAGTCTGTGCCATTTACACGAAAGATCACCCTACAAAGGGATGTCCTTCGCTTCCTAGGTTAAAAGCAGTTTATAAGGAGGCAGAAGAAGAATCAGAAGTGGTATGTCTGCTTAATCAGTGCCGACAATGGCAGCCACGACCATCAGGTATGCCAAATGATCCATTTTCTTCTCAGCCTCCTCAGTATAATGCTCAAAAATATAGTGGGATGTGGCAGAATCAACCACCTTTTCTTAATTGGTCACAATAGCCATTTCCTCCCACATCTTGGCCAAATCAAACAAACCAAAATAATTGGCCTAGCTTTCCTTTCTACCCACCATTTTGGCCTACACAATGGTCCCCCTCTACTTCCCAGAGTCAGGCCTGGCAGTCAAACTGGCAAAAACCTACAAATCAGCCAGCCGGATCAATTCCTCTCTCAACCCACACTTCCAGCTCCTTATACAAACCCCCAGACCAATTTAAGACCACAACTCCCAGCCCAACCTAACCCAAACCCAAACAATAGGCCAGTTTAGTCTGTCCAAATAATGGAACCCCCAAAAGTAGAAACTGAGCTGAGGGAGTGCAATGATCTTCAATTAAAGTTTGGGCGCATAGTGGAAACAGAGAGAAACAATGATGTCCATAATGAGGATCCGTTACCTGTAGAACAAACAGTACAAAGTGAGAAGGAAGTTCAACAACAGAATAAAAAACGAAGTCAACAAGTAACCACTTTCTCTCCACCATTCCCAGAACGATTAATTATACCTCATCCATTAGAACAACCTAATTTTGATCTTCTGGGAGAATTAAAAAATTTATGTATAAAAATCCCTCTCCTCCAAGCTATTCAAGACATTCCTATATATGCAAAAACCATTAAAGAATTATGCATAAAGAAGCCAAAGAGGAGAACAACAACCAATCCTACTGTCCAAATAGTCGGTACCTTATCTGACTTATTATCAGGAATGGAAACACCCATCAAATATGAAGATCCAAGAAATCCTATAGTGACAGTACAAATCAATGGCCAATCATTTCCAAATGCCTTAGTTGATTTGGGGGCAGAAATTAACATTTTAACAACCACCACCTGTCAAAAACTTGGCATTACATCACTAGAACCAACAACAACCTTGTTGGAATTGGCTGACCGATCAGTAGTCAAACCAGAGGGTATACTACAAGATGTAATGGTATCTGTAGATTCATGGGAATACCCTGCTGACTTCCTAGTTATCAATCCAAAGAATCGACTAGATGGACACCCGTTAATCCTAGGTAGACCTTGGTTGGCAACTGCCGATGCTTATATTGGATGCCGACAAGGCAACATGACAATTACAAGGGGAAATTATGTCAAGAATTTAGCCCTATATCCCCCAGCCCAGCCAAGTCTATCAATAATCAAAACAAGAAAACCACCTGCATCATATCTTATGGAAAATATGAGATCACCTCTAACTATAGAAAATGCTCTTGATTTTAAAGATCAAATAGAGGATGATATCATTAATAATTTTATCAATAAATCACAAACCAGATCTCATTTGCAATGTCACATGATCAAGGCAGCATTCGATAATAAAGAAGAAGAAGATCCTTTCAAAGATATTCCTGATCAAGCAATACCTACTACTTCTGTGTACAATAGCAAGGTTGTAGAAATTGAGCCTGGAAAAACTCTAAACATTAATAAAAATCTCACTGCTGAACAAGAAGAGAAATTGGTCCAATTATTACGAAAATACAAAGCAGCCTTTGCATGGGATTACCCCGATATGAAAGGAATTGATCCTCAATTGTGTACTCACCACATTTACATTGAAAAAGATGCAAGACCCATTCGCCAACCTCAAAGGAGACTAAATCCTCACCTTAAAGATATTGTGAAAGTTGAATTACAAAAACTATTGGATGTTAATTTCATCTACCCAATATCTAATAGCAAGTGGGTCTCCCCATTAGTGGTAGTACCAAAAAAGAACAGAAAGTGGAGGATATGTGTAGATTACCGTGAACTTAATAAGGCAACACAGAAAGACCACTTTCCCCTTCCTTTCATTGACCAGGTATTAGACACATTGGCAGGGAAGAAATTCTTTTCTTTCCTCGATGGCTTCAGTGGGTACAATCAAATCTAGATTGCCCCTGAAGACCAGGACAAAACTACTTTTACCTGTCCATGGGGGACATTTGCCTATCGAGTCCTACCTTTTGGCCTATGCAATGCCCCTGCTACATTCCAAAGGGAAATTCTCAGCATCTTTGCAGACTTAATAAATGAAGGCCTCGAAGTATATATGGATGATTTCACACCTTATGGGGATGACTTTGAGCCTGCATTGGAAAACCTAGAAAAGGTATTGCAAAGATGTATTGACACTAGGCTTTGCTTAAGCCACGAAAAGTGTCTTATGATGATGACTGAAGGAGTTATCTTAGGGCATTATATTTCAGCAGCTGGAATTCAAGTGGACCCAGCTAAAATTCAAATAATATTGTTAATTCCCACACCCACCACACAAACAGAGGTACGTAGCTTTCTTGGATTTTCTGGTTACTATAGAAGATTTATAGAACATTATTCTCGAATAGATGCACCTTTATATGCACTGACTGGAAATGTTGATTTCATTTGGACAAATAAATGTGACAATGCCTTTAATGATCTGAAAAATCTTGTTTCAACAACTCCAGTGCTGAGGGGCCCAAATTGGAATTTGTCGTTCCAAATTTCATCTGATGCCTCAGACACAGCAATTGGAGCAGTACTTGGGCAGGAGGAAGACAAGAAGCCATATGCAATTTACTATATTAGCAAAAATCTATCCCCTGCTGAATTAAATTATACTGTGACTAGGAAAGAATTTTTAGTTGTAGTTCATGCTATAAACAAATTTAGACATTATATAACTGGGTATCCTGTAGTACTATATATTGATCATTCTGCCATTAATTTTTTAGAAAATAAACCTGTTACAAACGGAAGAGTGACAAGATGGTTGATTTTACTGCAGGAATTCGATATCACAATCAGAGATCGACCTAGGAAAGAGAACCCTGTAGCTGACTTTCTTTCAAGAATGCCAAAGCCAATAGATACAGAAGCAGTTGAAGACCACTTTCCGGATGAACATCTCTTTGTTGTTACTATCAGAACACCATGGTATGCTGATATAGAAAACTATTTGGCAATAGGTAAATTACCTAAACCTCTATCCCTTAATGAACGTAAGCAAATAATACACCATAGTACTCGCTTCTCCTGGATTGGAGGCTACCTATTTCATACAGGAGTAGATATGAAAATAAGGAGATGCGTTAGGGAGGATGAGGTGTTTGACATCTTGAAAGCATGCCATGATGGACAGTGTGGCGGACATTTTGCAGATCGTAGAACTGCCCATGAAGTTTTACGAACAGGCTATTATTGGCCTACTATCTTTAAAGATGCTAAAAAATTCGTTCAGGCCTTTGATAGCTACCAAAGGGCAGGTCGCCCGGGGCAGTATGTTGAAGTACCTTTGAACCCTCAACTACTGATTGAACCGTTTGAACGATGGGCCCTTGAATTTGTTGGTCCTATTAGCCCCCCATCAAACCAAAAAACATACATCCTAGTTGCAACTGAGTATGTCACCAAATGGGTTGAAGCAGAGGCTCTTTCAAAAGCTATAGAGGAATCTGTAATACAGTTTCTTTTCCAAATCTTTGTGCGCTATGGCCTCCCAAGGGACATAATCACAGATGGAGGACCACAGTTTGTAGGTAATAAATTAGCTGAAACATTGCAAAACTACCACATTCAGTACAAGATTACAACTCCATATCACCCACAGGCCAATGGCCAAGTAGAGAGCACGAAAAAAGTAATCGAATCTATATTAACAAAAACCGTTGCCTCACATAGACGAGATTGGGCCTACAGATTGCCAGAAGCATTGTGGGCATATCGAACAACGTGGAGACCTACTACAGGATATTCACCATACCAATTGGTATTTGGAAAAGAACCCATATTTCCTTTAGAAATTGAAATTCAAACATTACGAACAGCTCAAAAGGTGGGTCTAAATATGAATGAAGCCCAGGCTAAAAGACTGCAGCAAATTAATGAGTTAGATGAAATTAGGCTCTCTGCTCTTCAACACACAGCATTAATTCAACAACAGAGAGCCAAATGGCATGACGCCCATATCAAAGAAAAGATCTTCCACGAAGGAGACTGGGCACTCCTATATGATTCTAGGTTTCAAGATTTCCCAGGAAAACTCCAGACACGATGGCTTGGACCCTATGAAATACAAAAAGTGCATGATAATGACACTATTAAATTAGTTACAATTGACGGATTTAGACATTCCTTTAAGGTAAACGGTCATCGAGTACGATTGTATCATAAACCGCTTACCCGGGAATCCTTTTACCAACAGTTACGGGAAGATTCTACCATCAAAATTCTCGCTGAAGGGGAGAACTCCTCCTCGGCACCAGTTTGATAAATCATTTTTTTTTAAAAATTTTGTACATAAAGCATTTTTCTGTTTTTTGATTGTTGTTTTATAGAATTTGTTTTTTTAAACATTCTGTTAATATTACTTCTTTATTTCTTCATCGTTTGTTTCATGAAATTCGGTTTCTTTAAAAGAGAAAAAAGGGAAAAAATTATGTTTATTTCGTCTGTTTTGCTGTTCCTTTCAAAAGGAACAACACTTCTGCTGTTCTGCTGTTCCTTTTGAAAGGAACAACAGTTCCGCAGAGTGCTTTTGCTGTTCCTTTCCAAAGGAATAGCACTTTCGCAGAGTATTTTTTGTTGTTCCTTTCGAAAGGAACAACAGTTCCGCAGATTGTTTTTGCTGTTCTTTTTAACGGAACAACACTTTTTTGAGTGGATTGTTTTTTTTGTTTTAAGCCAACATTTTGAATCACTTTTCTAAAGGCAAATATATCATATACAATCATACAAATTAAAGCTTACTGTAATCAGCAAATCAAAAGAAATCGTCATTTTTAAGGAAATTGTCTAGTAATGATAAGAAAAAAGGAAAAAGGGGCAAGATCAATAACATAACTTTGCTATTTTATTACCATTGAATTAATCTGATCGATTATTTTTATCATGTTTGGTTCTTTCCCACATGCTATAACTTTCTTTGATGTTTATCTATGGAATAGGAATAAGGGCATATTTTTTTTTCTATTGAGATGTTCAGACTTCTTCCACCATCCCTACTCTTAAGGAGTGTTGAGCCATCCCTTATGAATAACTAAGGAAAAATGATGTATAAAAAAAGAAAAAATATTACATATTTTATTAATAATGATTTTGTAGATGGAGGATAGGGGGTCTCATCAAGAGCCAGCCTACCGTGATCATAGGGAAGGCAGTGAAGTGGCATTCTCATTATGGCCACCAAACCAAGGAAATGGTCCAATAGACAATTGAAAAAATCAAGAAGTCCTTGGAACAGGAGGTCTCATCACGAACCGGCCTGCCCACCTTTCACTTCTTCCTGGTGAATGACATTGTGGTTTATCTGGTCACCAAGCCAACACAATGGCCTCCGTCATGATATTCAACAAAAAGCACTTCCTCAGTATAAATAAAGGAAAATAGTTCCGTGGGTAAGAAAGCAACTCTGTCAAGGTTATGGACACCTGTGAGCAACAGAGCTCTGCTGATGGTATTGGAGTCACATTTATACACATCAATAGTTATATTTAACCCTTTTCCTATATCTCTATTTAAATGTCAAATGAAAATATGAATCCTTTACCTTTACCTCCGAACCTATTATACATGAAAATCATTACAAATCGATCACATTAATTCGAAATGGTAAATAATGCAATTGTACATATGTTTATCTTATGCTGTCCCTTCTCCTCGTATTTGAATCATTACAAAACGATTTTCTATTCATTACCGATTTATCACATGCATTGATTTCAGTAATTACTATAATTTGATTGAATGTACCATAATTACGCCTGCTTTTTACTGTTGTACCATTGCTGTCCCATACTTGCTTCTCTTAATTGACAGTCGAGGATGACTTGTCATTCATTTAGGGGGCGCGTATGTCTGCATGCAAATCAAGCCCCAAGATTTCTTTACCTATATATGAACTAAATCTCTGCATTTTAGGAAATAACAAATTTTCAACGAACTGTGCTGTGCGGTTCCACTGTGATTACTGTGTGTTGAGAAAAATTAAAAGAGCGCAGAGATGGGAGGACGACCAATTCGTAGTGAACCACAAGTGCTGATCGTCTCTGATGCTGCACGAGCAATTTTAGAAAGACTGGGGTGGATTACATATTTCATGAGGATGCAACAACCCCATGAAGCAATGGCCACCGAATTTTTATTGAACCTGCAGGAAGGATCCTCCATGGTCAGAGGGAGACGGATAGCTGTATCCGACGAGATAATTGCAGAGGTATCCAGCACCCCCACGCAAGGGACTATTTGGACTCAGAAAAAGATTAGGACTTGAGAAGCCATGAATATTTTTCAAGATGACGGACAGACGTTAGTTATCAAAGGTAAAAGAGTCCAGCCAGCATCATTAGGAGAACCATGGACAAAGTTGGCCAAGATTGTGCAAGCTTACATAACGTGCGACAAAATAAAGGATGTGGTAAGACCTCGCCACCTTAAGCTACTGGCTGTATTAAAACATAAATGCACCATTAATTTTCCTGCATTTTTAAATTCTTTGTTGCATGATACTGCTCGTGGTATAAGAAAATCCTAACATGCAGATATGGTGGTCAGCCACCACTGTCTAATTCGGTTAATAGTGAGTCATAGCCTCCCCCAACAAGAGACCAGATGGGAAGAGTTAATATTTTCCATTGACGGAGGGTTAGCATTACCCGCTCCAAAACAGAAGAGGATGGCTGGCTCAATAGCTGAGCCTTCTACTCATAGATAGTCCCTCCGATTGAAATGAAGTAGGAGGATGGTGGAAGAACTTCCAGGCAGCAACAACCAGCCCCTGGAATTTCACAACTCAGAGGATGAAAATCCTCCACAATTGGAGGGAGTAAGCCCTCATACTAACGAGGAAGAGGAATTGGAAGGAGAAATTCGCTACTCGGACGAAGAAGAAATAAGTCGCCACACCGGTAGTGAAAAATAATCTAGTGCAGAGGAAGGATATAATGAGGTAGAAGAAATCAAATGAAATACTGAGGAAGAAGAAGTTGAAGGAGAAATTCGGTATTAAGATGAGGAGGAAGGAAGTTATCACACCTGTGAGGATGAGGACAATCATAGCAGCCATAAGGATGAAACAGAGCCTCCCGAAAATGCTATCGTAAGCCCTTTACAGGAAGACCAATTGGCCCAGATTTTGGCCAATATGAGTGATTATGCACAGCCTCATAGCCCCTTGGACCTCAATATTGATATTAATCAACTACTAGAGTACTCTGCTATTGATAAAGAAACAGCTGGAGAAAATTTGAATGAAACAACAAACCCTAGCGAAGCTAGGGTTGCTTCTCCTGAGAGGCGTGAACAGGAGAAAGAGAACACCGAAGTTGGAAGCCCCCAAGAGACTGCAGAGTTAACTGAGAATATGATTCCCGGAGAATTTAGCCAAGGGCGTATGAATGTGGAAGAATAACCCCAAGGAGAAGATCAAGAAGAGAATTCTACTGAAGGCATGGCTGACATAGGCCAAAACTCTGTTGAGCAAACAGGTTCAGATAAAGAAGCAGCTGTTCCATTAAGAAAGAGGAGGAAAACAACTAAGATTGAGAAGCTTCACAGGGAACAAATAAAGCTTCATAAACTAGTAGAACAGCTCAGGCAAACCATTAGGGTTATGAGAATGAAACAGATTCCTAAGCGAGCCCCTAAGAGAAGAAGCATTGCTATCAAAAGAAGTTCGAAAAAGAGAAGGGTGAACCCCCAAGTTACAGAAGAAACCATACCTGAGCCTAATTATGAGGATGCAGAGCAACAAATGGCTGTTCCAACACAAGCTGTTCCAGAGGAACCTGTTCTAAGTGAAAATATGCAATCTAGCAGTCAACACACTTTTAATGATCTGACACTGGTCAGACTTCAAGAAGAATTGACACAGGCCCGAATAGAGAGGCAAAGATTGGAGGAAGATACTGTCCCAAGAAAGAGATATCAGGAATTGCAGCAACAAATGAGAATTATTCATGAAGCATAAGATGAAGCTCATGAAAAATTTCGGAAAGCAGAGGTAAAGGCTGATAAGGTATACAATCAAATGGACACTCTCTGCTCCTTGTATACTGATGTCTTAGCTTGTAGATGCCCCGCCAAAAAATATGCTTTGTTTTTACTAGAAATATATTTACAATTAAAGATCAAGGCAGTTAGGGCAGGTAAATCCATAGAGCTAAAAACCATAGATGACTTGGTATCATGCTGCAAACTTTATGGGATCAAAGTACAATGCCTTTTGTGTGAATTTTACTTGCATAATATAATCCTTGAAAATGACTATGAATCAAACCCTAGCCCTTTTATTGGAGATGTTCAGTTCCAGGCATTCATTTCCTTTGCTGTAAATCAATTAAAATGGCTTAAAGCCTATAACGCCTTTCAAAGGCAGGAAAATGAATTAGATCTGTGGGTTAGAAGTGAACCTCAGGACCCACTTCAATTTTGGATTAGACAAAAAAGTTTGATGACGAAGGAAGGCGTTACCCAAACTCTGGGGCCTGTCCATAAATCAATTATTTTGAATGGAACAGACTATTTTTCATTCATTAGGAACCAAACTTATACAGCAGCCAAGGTCCAATGGAGAACCTCGAATCAGAATGTGCAAAATAGGGAACCATTTAATTATAGAAACTTTGGGCTAGCTGCAGACCGCTTAATTTCCTATAGCCATCTCATTTTAAAAGAAGGACCATACTGGTTAGGATGTATGTTCCACAACCCTATTGCATGGTACCTTGCTTCGGACTACAAAACTATTTATGAACTTCTTGAAGGACAGACATAACATGTTTTTGAGGAATTAGCTACACTACGTGGTTTTAGGCCTGTTGATGACAAACATTATCCGGCTTATTATTTCACTGCTCTTCATGTGAACTATAGTTTTCATGAGGGCATGAAAAAGATTAAGCAGGGGGGTATGTTAGGCAGTGAAAGAGGTATGAAATTACTATGTATTTACTCATTCTTTTACCATAGATATACTCCTGTTTGCCTTGGAAAGGTAATTTATCATAAGAATTACAATAGAATTGGAAAGGTTTATGTTTAGTACAAAAAGATGACTAAAGGTTACTTTTTGATTGACAAAACAAGAATTTGACGAAGTGAACAGCTGTACCAAAGGCGGGGTTGAAAATAATCTAACTGTTGCTCCATCAACGTTGAACCATATCCAGCCAAAGGCAAGGAGATCTGAACGAATAGCCCAGAAAAGGCAGGGGACAGCTCGACCTCGATTAGAGTAAACAAGATGATGAATAAACGGAGAGGAGCGAATCCCTCAGGATCTTTTGATCCTGAGGGATCGCTGTTCAAACTCATCTTAATCCTTGATTTGTTCGTCGAGATTTTATTTATAAAGCAATGACCTTTAGTGACAAAGGGACGATTGTTGTTGAAGTCAGTGAGTTAGTCGAAAGGCTTTACATTTAAACATTTCCTCTGTAATATAATGTTTTATTGACTCTTGGATTTTGAGAGAACCTTCTCTGTAATGCTTTATGATGGTTTAATATAAGACACACATTTCATCCATCTTCTAAAGTTTTGAATTAGTCCAGCAATATTTCACTGGCGCTAAGGGCCTGGCTTTGGTGGAATCACTTCGATGTTTGTATTTTTAATCCTTTCTTACTGTCGTGTGAAGTGTGTTTAATGTTTATTTCAATTACAGAACTGGTTTACTGTTGTTAGATCAAATATAGAGTCATTGCTATTTCATCTTTTACAAGAAGCACATCTGCCGTTCGATTATCTTGTTATTATCATAAAGCTTTGCTGTTCTGTATCTGATTTAAGTTGCTGTTCCATTAGTTTATGATTTGTTATGATTGATTGTTGCATGGAAAGTGGCTGTCGACAAGATTAAAGCATGGAAATATAGTTGCCTGATTATGTTAGAATTTTAATTGCTGTTCATTTTATGGTGCTGTTCCATTTCTGTTCATTGCTTATTCATAGTCTTCAATTAGCAAACAGATGAGTTATAGTTACACATTGCTGTTCCTTTCCAGATTTCATTTCTTTTAAGTTGCTTGCATTAAATATGTTTTCGTTTCGATTGCTTTAAGATCTCCAACTGTAGAGGATAGAGGTTATTACTTCCAAGTCCCTAGATTGGTTATCTTGCATCGATTTCTAAGGGAAAGAGTTACTGCTACTGCATCCCTGATCGATGTTTTGCAAGATTGATGTAGTTTAATCTTTCCATTCATGTCACTATAATTATGTTTCTTTACAAGAATTTGTTACTTTTGCATTTGATATTTTGTACTACATCTTCACAGCATTGCTCTTAGATAATTGCAGCCTCAGATAGAGTACACTCTTGAAATAAAAAGTCGCTCCCGGATTGATGATTAATGTAGGCTAATCAGGTGTTCAAAAGATGCCTTTTTATGACTCAACACCCTTGGCCATGTATCTTTCCTTAGTTTTATCTTCAAACCATTCTCTACTCTCCAAATAGTCCAATTGTCGACCATAGGAAAGGCACCCACCGGGGATTTCCACACAATGAAGCCTTTATCAAATTTGAATGGCTTTTGAAACTAGTATTCGATGGACTCATTGGGAAGGTATTTTAACTTTTGAGTTCATTCCCATAGAGAATTGTTTTTTTAATCCTCCACAGGCTTTGAGCTACCAAGGCTTTATGGAAAATGTAGATTGTTTTCAGTCCCCAAACCCACAATTTTTGAGGGAAGTCACCTTATCCCATTTAATCAATGGTGATTCATCTTGATTGAATATTTCTTTACTAGAGAAATATGATAATTATTTTCCTTATTTTGGTGAAAATTCCTTTGGGACTTGACCAAGGGAGTTTGGAAGATTGGGGTATGGAACCATTAGGGAGAAATTTGAGGAATAAAATGAATTTTTTGGTGGTAAAATTTTGTCGTTTCAGTGTAGCAAATTTTTTGCTATTCAACACAAAGAATTTTCCAATGGTGCAAGAATATCCTAAATAATAGTTCATATGAAAAAGTTATATCACTCAGAAGTTGACCTTCCTATTTTGACCACCATAATTCGAGAGGATGCCACACCAATCCCCATTATTCATGGAAAAGGCGCTAGCCACGTGATCATGATTAAGAAGAATATATACTAAGTCCATATAGTAACTCTAGTTAAGAGTTGAAGGAGTCAAACATAACCATAGTAGGATATCAAGTTGTGTTATAAATGGGCCACTAGGAGGAAGAGAGGCTGCATTCTATTCAAGTACATTTTGTTCCATAGATGAGTATACTAGCCGGAGGTTGGATAGGGAGAGAGAAAACACAGGGGATTTATCCACTGTAGCATCCCATAGGCCATAGATCTCACTTATTTGTACTTTCGTCCATTTTTTTTATTTATATAAAGAGAGCATAGTGGCCTCACCTTCCAGCTGGGTTTTCTCCTGAAAGGGTTTCCTAGGTTATATCATGTGTTAATTTGTGATTTGTGAGTTTTACTTCACTATTCTCTATTTTTACATAATTATAATTTATACGCATACCGTTAATAAACAATATTTTACAAATTGAGGAATATAAGGAGAAATAAACCCTCAGAGTGTATATTTCAGATTTTAAGCATAATTTTATCATATGTTGTGAAAAATGGTCTAGTGGAATATCCAAGGAAAATTACATATCATATTGGCACTAGAGCCAGATTTCTTTGGGTATATTGTGAGGATATTTAAGGGATATGTATTGGTTAAGTCGAAAGTCACAAAACCTCAGTCATGGCCAACAAATATGTGAATAACTCTCATGATTCCGTAGAGGAGAGGTTTGTGTAGTTGGAAGTAGAAGTCGTAGATATAAGCCATAAGAAAGCCTCCTCATGGTAGACCTAACCAATAAGATCAAGATGTTTAGAGAAGATGGAGTTTCTAATGCAGAGGTTGGGTTGGAGGGGAAATCAACAAATCAAGAAGAACCAGAGAGGGAATCTAAGAAATAACCCGAAAAGGATCAACCCAATTCGATTTCCATGAACCATTCATAGTCCCTATTCATAATGGAAGTGAAGGTCGACATCAAGATATATCAAGGTGAGATTGACACTTTGAAGCTAAATCATTGGTTGCAAAAATTAGAGTTTAGTGTCCATAACATAAGATTTCATTTGCTCGGATAAAATTAGAGGGACATACCCTAAGTTGTGGGAAAGCCACATAGAGACCTTGAGGTTGGAGGGAAATCCTTTAGTGATTAAGTGGGAGGATTTCAAAAAATTCATAAAGTCATAATTTTACCCTATCAAGTATATAGAGGAACAGTGGACTCAATATCATTACTTTAGGTAGAAGTAGGGGTAGAGTGTACATGAGTACACCATAGAATTTAGAAATATGGCCATAATGTCAGGTGTCTCCCAAAAGAACCCAGATGTACTCCTAAAGGATCTAGGGGTGTTATGCACAATTTAATATTGTGAACAAAAGTAATTTCCCTAGACCTAGTGAATTGGTCTAGAACAACAAAAGACAAATAAAACACATTTTTTCCTTAGAGAAACTAAAGAATGGGAAATAATCCTACTTGGAATCTGTCGCAACCTTTTCTTTCCTCCTTGCTTTTGAGCTCTAATTATAGCTCTAGATGATATAATTAGTGTTGCATATTAGTTTTCAAGGAGCTATTTCTCCGTGATATCGTGTCTAATCAAATCATCATACAAAGAAAACAAGGCCAATAACAAAATAAGAAATCCCCAATCTCGAATGAACAATCACGCAACAAATAATCGATTCTACGCTATAGAGAAATGAAATCACACCTGAAATCCTTGCATATTAGAGAAGGGTTTTGAGTTTGATGCAAATATTGCACTCCACTCGAGCGATCTACCACATCCACACTCGATCTCTTATCCCTGCACACAATCAAAACCAATCAAAGATGACAGGTGATCTTCCTCGGAAGATTGTTAGATCAAAATAAATAGAACCGACCATAAAATATGCTGAATACACATTCATAAGGGCAGGAACATGAAATTCCATTGATCATAAGAGAAATTATAGTGCTTATACCTTCACCTCAAAGCTTCCTCTCCAAAATTTGGCAGAGTTTACCCACTATATCTAGGAAGTGAGAATGAAGAGAAATATACAAGTGGCAAAGATCTCACGAGCTCTCTCACAAATGGAAAGATAGAAGCATAGGCTCAAAATTGCAGTATAGCTCCCCAAAAAGTAGTCTGAACCTCTCAAATAATCCAATATAAATAGGCAGAAGAGAGTTATACAATATTTTGTCACACTCCACTTTGTATCGTCATACCGCTAGTGTCACAAAATGTGTTCTCCATGAAACATGTCTAAAAAATCCCAGAAGAAGTGGAAGGAGACTTGACTTGAAAATATTCTGAAAACTTGTCAAGAACCTTGTTTTACAAGCCCATCACATTCTGCATAGCTAATGACTTGTGCTTGTCACATTTTTCACCACTGATGTCTAGCGTTGGAAACACGACTTTTGTCTGGAAAATCTGCGTTGGCCCTTTTCATGTAGTTATTCCCAAAATGGAGGAGAAGATTCCTTTACTATAAGGCTCGAGAAATGCAACATGGTTACAGGTAGTTGATGATAGAAATGAGACCTCGCATTCATGGCCATGGATCCTCTTTCCATGGATATTTCCCTTTATGTGGAACTCCTCCCACCTTTTATGGATCCTTAACTCCATCTCCTTCCCTATAAATGAAACCCCTACCATCCACTAATGGTTGGTTGCCATCCTATGTGTTATAGGTCAATTTGGGCATTGTTAGTATGAATCTTATTTTGCAAGTGTACGAAAAAAGACCACTTTAGCTGTGCATAACAAAGAACCTTAATAGCAAAGATGGATGCCAACATCTTCAGATCTGCAATTAGTTGATCAAGATAAATGCTGCAAAAATCTAGATCTATGCATCAAAAGACATTAAGTAGTAAATAAAACAAGATTTACTCCATGCATCCAATAGAAAAGACAAGAATATGTTGAATGAATTTTATATTAAGGGAACTTGGGAGGAAAACATAGAAGGATGTTACTAGTTCTCCTCAATGGGATGGGTTCTTGTAAGTCCTCAACACTTCAGATCTAAAATTCCTCTCTTTTGATGGTGTAGAAAACGAAGACAAAATGGAACTCAAAGGGAGCTCACAAGCAAAAGGATAAAAAAGTATGACAATGATGGTGGATTAAAGTCAGACCAAAAGTATAGATCCAGAGTGATCTTTAGGCAACCAAAGGTGATGAATGAATGGAAAAAATCTTCTATTTATAACAAAATATTGAGTTAGTCTAGATATTAATGCATAGTTAAAATATTATTAACCAAATCAAGATCTAAAATTTATGGAATATTTTATTATTTTTGTTGGAGGGAAAACGAATTTTGACTTGGGTCAAATCCCTTTATTTTTAAATAGTAAATAAATAAATGATTTATTTATCATTTTAAGGATGTGGTTGAGTAATAATTAAATAAATAATGATTTATTTAACTATTTATGAGTGATTTAGTCAAATTTTACAAGGAATATTATTTAAATAAGGTTTAAATAATTATTCCTAGAAAATAATAAGATAAATAATAATTTATCTAATTAATTTTCCTGTTTTGGGTTAAATATGACTAGGAATATTAATTAAATTGTTTTTTAACTAATTATTCCTTGAGGAAAATCAAACAAATGTGGATTTATTTAATATTTCCTCATGGGGTTTCCTGTTTAGACCATAAACAACTTAATAAAAGTGTTTTACTAAGTTATTTTTCATAGTGAAAGCAATTTTACTTAGGGTAAAATTGGTCTTACATGGTGTACTTAGGTCCATCTAATAGTAACAAGTTAGATGACCAAAAAATGGTGTAACAGATTGCCCCCCAGCGTGCGAGCGTTAGGAGCTAATTGTATGATCGAAGTACATTGTAAGAACCCAATCACTAGACACTGAAGGGGAAGTCAAAGAGAGAGAAATGTAAGGTAGACCGAAGCGCTAAAGTACTAGACCCTGAGGAGGCGAGACTTACAGGTGCGACAAGTATCTTTTATGAGTGAGTACCGGTGCTATAGGCGGCAGGGGAGGCATACCTATGCCCGCCGAGACAAAGTACAAAGAATAATGCGTCCAATAAACAAGGGACTGAAAAATATAGTACACGCTGGCATAAACATGAGCCAGGTAAAAAAATGATAGTGAATCCCACATACATATTGTGCCTGGGATAACAGCTAGGACTTATAAAATAATATCTGAGTATATGAGATACAAATACAACCCAAATGCCCATGTAAACAGGAAAGGGCTCTGAAAATCTTACTGATACATGCAAAAAAAAAGGTGCTGCAAGCGGTTGAGGCCGACATCATTAAATATATGGATCTGCATCATAGGCTATAATGAAGAGGTCATCCGGGCATGTGGGGGGCTACCTGTAGGGCCACCCCCTCATGAGAGTTGAGAGATCTCGCACACACTCGGGAATCACCGATATCAGCTGTTGCATCACTGAACCATCAAGTATACGGATCTTGATCATGCTGAAAGGAGTTGGAGCTGAGAAACAGTCAAGTCAAAGGGCAATAAGGAGTCCCTTTGCCTGATTCGAGGCACCGAACAAGAGTGGAAGCTGGAACCAAGGTACATTTCCCTCTAGACCCGTCTTCTGGAATGAGTGAGCTGATGTCGACAGAAGGAGGTCCGCCATAGGTGAGGCAATAAGGGATCCTCGACTAAGACATGAGAGAAAATAGTAGAGAAATTGACAGATTGACACCAGGGATGATGATAAAATGGGTGGTATTGAGTAGCAGACATATGACTTCCCTTGTTAGAGCATAAAGGGTATGGATGACCTGGAAACGACTGACACAATATCATGAGGGATAGGGGACAGTGGGACTGAAGGCCATAATGGGCGACACGAGAGAGGAACCAAGCAATGAAGGATGGAGGATTATAGTGGGATACAATGGGAATTGGGATAGAATCCATGAATGCAATGATGACTCAACTCGAATGCTCTAAACACGGGTGACTCGATGGTGCTGCCACATAGAAAAGGTCCAATAGGGACCATAAAAACATGAGTACATGATGGTTACTCATGACGAAAATTGACACGAGCATATACAAGTATGAAGGCAAAGTGGTGCCCCCAAGTACAAGTGTTGCAAATGAAGAAATTCAATTTTTGGGAGTAGTGAAGTGACGCTTCGTGGAAAAGAAGTGTCCTGGTGAAGTATCAAATCACAAAATCATGAGCTGGCTACCTAAAGAAATAAAACATTAATTTCCAGAAGGAAATGTTAAGGGTAATATTTCTTCAGATAGAGTGCATTGCGAGGATTGGGAAGGGGATGGCCTTCGAAGTCCTCTAAGAGATATTCCCCCTTACCTAAATCCTTACTGATGATTTAAGGTCCTAGCCATAATGAGTCAAACTTCCCATGAACAAGGACATCATGGGCTTGGTCATACACCAGAACAAGATCACCTTCGTGAAAAGTACGAGGGTGGACTTTTCGGTCATACTAAGCTTTGGTGTGTTTCTTAGCCGCTTCAATGGTTTGCAATGCAACACGACGGTCTTTGGAAGCGCGCTCAAGCATGATAAGTTGCTGTTCTAAAGGTTGGGTGTCAAGGAGAAGTTCGATGGCTAGATGAAGGGAAGGGATTTCACACTCGATCGGTAGCACTGCCTCCTCTCCAAAAACAAGGTGGAAATAGTAAACCCAATGGCAGTTTTAACAGAATTTCTATAGGCCCACAAAGCAGGGAAGAGCATAAGGTGCCAGTTGGTTTTGTGCTTATCCACCATCCGTTGAAGCATAGTTTTAAGGATTTTATTGAATGATTCAACTTGGCCATTACCTTGGGGGTAATAAGAGGAGGAATATTGGTGCTCAAAGCCCAACAGTGAGGATAGCTCATGCCATATCTCATCTTAAAAATGTCGGCCATGGTCAGAGACCAATTGTTTCAGAACTACGAATCGAGCGATCACATAGTTAAAGAAGAAGAGGGTTGTAGTAGCCATTAGGGGAATTTTGAGGTCTAAAATGGGCCTCCTAAGGAAATTATAAAATAATAGTGGAAAAAATCAAATAAGATTTGATGACATCATCAAATTTTAGAGGGAAAAATGAAAAAACTACTTTTTCAACTCATATTTTCAACTTATCTCCCAAAGTGTTTACTAAAATTTCGAGCGGGAGTACTCGTTGGATGCGAAATGTAATTCCTCATCCAAGGAGTACCCATGTTGCATACTTTCGATGGGTCCTACTACACGAAAAATGAGAAATACATAAAAAACGTGATTGTAATCACGTTTTTTTATGTATTTCCCATTTTTCATGTAGCAGGGTTCATTGAAAGTATGCAACATGGGTACTCCTTGGATGAGGAATTAAATTTTACATCCAACGAGCACTCCCACTTGAAATTTGAGTAAAAATTGTGGGAGATCAGTTGAAAATACGAGTTGAAAAAGTATTTTTCTATTTTATTATTTTTTAATATTTTTACCCTTTTATTTAGAAAATGGTAAATCATCCCCCATGGTTGACATCATCATCTTGAATCCTATTGGTTGTTATAAAGTTTATTTTTGTTGTACATTTTTCTTAGGAGGCCCATTTTAGACCTCAAAATTCCCCTAATGTGCCATGTTGTTAAACGTTGGCATAGCCTCAACCCATTTGGTGAAATATTCAACTGCCATTATGATATACTTATGGTTACCAGCAGATGACGATCGACACTTCATAAAGTCTATGGCCCACTTACAAAAGGGATCAGCTGAGATGACAGGATGGAGGGGAGCCAGAGGGGCTC
The DNA here is from genome assembly GCA_034641835.2 of Pinus albicaulis. Classification (NCBI taxonomy): domain Eukaryota; kingdom Viridiplantae; phylum Streptophyta; class Pinopsida; order Pinales; family Pinaceae; genus Pinus; species Pinus albicaulis. The sequence continues at coordinate 1,505,241,920 of CM076570.1, read as the reverse complement.
GTGCCTTAGGGGAAAAATGTTGGCAATTGGGACAGTGTTTGACTGCCTCAATGCAATCACCAAAGAGAGAAGGCCAAAATTACCCAGCGCGCATGATTTTCTGGGAAGTGGCCAGACCAGAGAGGTGGCCACCACAAGCGCCATTATGACAGGCATTGAGGACTTGTTCTACTTCAACATGTGTGAGACAATGACAAAGGACAAAATCTACACCGCAACAATAGAGGTCGTCACCAATAAGAAGGTAGTGGGGGGCTTGGTGTCGGATACGTTGTTGAGCATCACGGTCAAGATGGAGGGTGAAATTTTGGGTTCGCAAATAAGTGAGGATGTCACCATACCAAGGGTCATCGGTGGTAATGGAAAATAAATGTTCATCGGGGAAATTATCATTAACTGGAGGATCTTGCATACCTGTAGGTAGTTTGGAAATGAGTTCGGCGATGGCTAAACCTTTATTTCTTTTTGGTGTGACAAATTCAAGATCAAATTCCTGGAGGATCACGATCCAATGGGTGTACTTCCCATTGATGATTCGACGACTCAATAGGAAGGCCATAGGGTTGGAATTAGTCACGACCTTGGTGGAATGCATGAGAATGTAATGACGAAGTTTCTGGACCGAGAACACGACAGCCAGTGCTAATTTCTCTTCATGTGAGTAGGATATAGGAGGTCCTACCAGGTTTTTACTGACATAATAGATAACATGCTTAATTCCATTGTCATCTTCCTGAATGAGGACTCCAGTTACCGAGTAGGTGGAAAAGGAGATATATAGGATGAAATCCCTATCAAAGTCAGGGGGACGAATCAAGGGAGCGGACGGGAGAGAATTTTTCAGGGCATCAAAATAATCTTGAGCATAGGCATCCCATACAAAAGGGATATTAGAGTAGAGGAGTCTAAGGAACCCATGCATGGTGGTGGCATAGTCAGGTATGAACCGATGAAGGAAATTAGCTTTACCTTGGAGGCTTTGTAACTAGCGTAAAGAATGAGGGATAAGAAGCTCAAGGATGGCTTGAAATTTCAATGGGTCAAGAGTGATACTATATTTAGACACAATGAAGCCTAGAAAACGGCCGACAGGTACAAAAAAGACACACTTCAGCAGGTTGAGGTGGATATTGTACTTGTGAAATCGGAGAAAGATGGTACGCAGATCGTGGAGGTGCTATGCCCAATGTTTAGAACGTGCAGTGAGGTCGTCTAAATAAGAAATTATAATATGAGCCAGGTCATGGAAACAATAAGACATAGCTTGCTAAAAAGTGGCTCCTGCGTTTTTAAGGCTGAACGGCATGACTCAATAGGGATAGGTTTCCCACGGACTAATGAACGCGGTTTTAAGTTGATCAGCACAATGGATAAAAATTTGGTTGCACCCAGAGAAACCGTCCATAAAGGATAGAACCTCGTGCCCTGCACACTCATCAATGATTTGGTCAATGAATGGTGTGGGGAATTTGTCTTTGGGACAAGCTTTGTTCAGATCGCGAAAGTCAGTGCAGACATGGATGGTGCCTTGTTTCTTAAGAATGGGAACCAGATTGGACACCCAAGTGGTGTATTCAATGGGATAGATAAAACCAGCCTACTTGAGCTTATCGATTTCGGCTTTGATAACTTCTCGTCTAAAAGGATTAATGGGTCTCAACTTCTGATGGATAGGATTGGCATCAGGCCATGTATCGATATAGAGTTCGACAATGGTAGGATCAATTCCAGGCATTTCTGAATAGGACCAGGCGAAAACATCACAAAATTCTTTGAATAGCTTGGTGTAAGCCTCAACCTCTTCTGGGGTGCAATGGGCACCCAAGGTGATATTTTCTTCTCAATTTTAATGTTAGGAGAGATATTGGCCATATTTCCTTCTTTGAAAGCATCAAGTGTAGGGATGGGATCTTTAAACCAATCGACCTCATCAGGAATGAAGTCCTTAGTTTCCACAACATATTGGTCATGGGACTGCTGTGGGAGGAAGTATGCGCGGTGGTGCATATCATACCATGGAAATTCAGGTTCGGTCATAGCTTCCATAGTGTCCTCATCGGAATGGAAAAGGGGGTGAATGGAAGAAGAGAGACTGCCTGACGTGGTAGAGCTACCTGACTCATCATCATGTGAAGAAAGGCTCACATGCACAATGTCATGGGGGATGACAGAAGAGTAAGCAGATAAGGGATCTACCGATGTTGAGCCCAGGGTGATCACTGAAGGGAGGTCATGCGAAACATCAGGGGAAGTCTCCAAGGGGGCTTCCACCGAGGGTCTCATGGATGATGATAGGTAGAAAATGTTGGCCAAATGCTTTATCATTTCGACATCGGGAGGTGGAATGTCAATTGGAGCAAGCAGATCCTCTGGTTATGTCGGAGCAGAACTCGCAAGCAAGTGAGAGGTGAACTTGTCATGCTTGGCTTCGAATTGGTGGAACGCTTCCAAAGAGGAACAATAATATTCAAGGCAGGGACAGAGGCGAGTGTAATGGCCATGGAAATTGCACAAAGCACAATGGTGATTGGTGTGTAGAGTTTTGAGTTTCAGGATTGAATCGCGTATAGTGACATAAACCTTAGGGATATCAAACTCCGGAAACATCTCATTGACCATGGAATTAAGGTGAGGCAACTCTGGACAAGTATGGGTGGTGAGACCGAAAACATCACACAAAGCACACTAGATAGTGCGTTTTGGTGGCCGAGGAGGGGCAAGGTTTGTCGGGGCGGCCTTGTCTTTGGTTGCCTCCTTGCAAGCTTTTCCCTTCTTACCCGAAGCGGTTGTTGAGCCTTGCAATAGGTATGCATTTACTCTTGATTACTGTCCTTTTTCCTCTTCCTTATCCATCTTGTGCCATGATATAATAATATAATGAATGGATTTTGATGAATAATGAATGAAAAATGATCCTGATATGATTTAATCGTCCAAACTAATTCCCATTTCTTTTTATGAGGAAAATAACAGAAGGAACAACAAGAATTAATCACGGGAAAGAATACGCATTAAATGCGGTCGAATCGGAAGACAAATCAGTAAGGATTAGCGCAAGAACAAACAAACTGTTCGAGGATAGCATTTTGTCATGTATCCCTCAGGATCCCCTGATCCTGAGGGATCACATTTATCTTTCCTTTTAGCTATAAAGGGAAAGGGAGAGCTAATTCTAAAAAATCATGTATCTTTGACTTCTGCATAATTTGTAATTGTAATTCACAGAACGTAGTTCTGAAAAACGAGATCGTATTGTGATGTCAATTGACTGTGATGATTAATATATAATTTGCGTTGCTATTTATTCAAATATTTTGGAGTAGTTAAGCAGTATTTTCTGGTGGCTAAGGGCCCGGTCTCTGGTGGATCTCACTGCTATTCCCTATGTTATACTTTTCCATTTATTGCAAGTGTATTCTGCTTTTCCGCTTTGCAGTTGAAGTGCTTTTGATGATTCAGATTTCTGGTATTTATTCCTGTTGAGTCCCAAATTTGCATCTTTTCCATACATTTTTCCATACCTTTTTCACTCACCTAAACCTCCCAAATTGTCAATATCATGTGCAAAAGAGCATTTAACATGGTTTTTAATTATATTTTTGTGTTTGCTATTTGATCTAGATTTTGTTCATTCAGCTGTGGAATCTTGCCACTTTCCGCAGCTGCTGCAACTTTCCGCAGCTATTTTGTGGAACTCTATGCTACAGGTGTCTACAAGGGAAACGAGCCACATGGGCAGGCTAGGAATGACGTGGACATGGTTCGTGTCCTATTGGTTCAAGCAAACTCGTCCAAAGAAGCCGCGGTCAAAGGCGTCCACATGGAAGTCAACCATGGAGTTTCATGTCGGCCGGACTCTGTTTCGTGTCACATGAAGACCCATACGGCCGTTTCTAAGCCTGCGAAGGTTAAATCGACATCTGTACAGGGTTCTAGAGTCGAATTCAAGCATCCACCTCTCGTAGATTTACTTTCCAACACGGCCATGCTCCTATATCCGTGGACGTAGTGGTCTACATGCTCTCCACTAGCATGAACTTTAGGAAACAATTATAGTTTGTTGTTATATATAATGCGTTTGCATACGAATATGAAGTTAGTCGATATTAGTGAATGTAGTCTCTGTTATCTTTTGATTAGTCTGCTCTGTAGTGATTACGATGCACTTGTGCCGTAACATTACCATTCTGTAATGACTGCTTTTTAATATGAGAAGACTCTGTTTTTCAACTTAATTCGTATTTGAGGACCGTTGCCAAGGCTGTGTAGAGGGCCCCTGCTCAGCTAAGGTTTTGTGCATTAGTGTATAATTTTAATTTCATTTCATTGTGTCATAATCCATTCATATGTTCATATATTGCATTTGTTTCATTTCTGTTTATACACTTCCATAATTTCCATTTCATTTCTGTCTTTCATGCTTTATGATTGTTAATCACTGATCAATGTTCTTGTTTCAGGTTATAGATAGGCAGCCCGGGCATTTTCATAGCTTTTTGACTAATGACATGGAACTAACATTGTTCTGCTGCTAATTTGCTTTTCATAGCTTTTGTTTAATTTCAGTATTGCTTTGTTCATTTCGGTTTTGTTTATTTGCTTCAGTAGTTAAAATTTAGATATACTAATCTGCTCATAGCATCTTCAGTTGCCTCCGAAAGCCACAGCTGGACTGATGGTGAGGGATTGCATTATGAAATGTGTAGTTTAGTATTAGTTTCTTTTCTGCAAATTTAGATATATTAAGTTGCTCATAGCATCTTCAGTTGCCTCCGAAAGCCACAGCTGGACTGATGGTGAGGGATTGCATTATGAAATGTGTAGTTTAATATTAGTTTCTTTTCCGCAAATTTAGATATATTAAATCATGCATGACATCTTCGGTTGCCTCCGAAAGCCACAGCTGGACTGATGGTGAGGGATTGAATCATGAGTGTATGGTTTAGTATTAGTTTACTTTTTGCAAATTAAATATCAGTTACTCAAGTTGTTTATGATTACTTCCGAAAATCATAGCTGGACTAATGATGAAGGGTCAGAAGATAAATTGATGTAATCTGATTTAGATTTATTTTGTTGCAATTTTGAATTTCCTTAAGCATAGTTTCTTTTGTGTTTAGTTGGCGGCAAGAATAGTTTGGTTTTCATGCTCACTAGTTTACTGTTTTGATTTATTAGATTAGCAGCACTTTTTCATTTCAGCAGTACATTTTCATTTTCTTTCAAGTCTTGTCATTGTAAATTTCAATTTGCTTTTTAAAGTTTCAAGTTGGTAAATCATTATAGGGGATATCACTTCCTTGAAAAAACATAACCAAACTTGTTTTCATCTTAGAATTTCCATTTCACCTTAGAAAACCAAAAACGACAAAAAGTTAAGAAATAGGTTATCTTGCACATATAGTGCGCCGCACTTCATCGGCTTACGATTCCCGGATTGACAAATTAAATGCAGCAATTTAGGACACACTAAATTGACCAAACATTTTGGCGCCGTTGCCGGGGAAGTGTAACTAGGTAGCCAATTTCTTAAAAAAAAACATAAAATCATAAAAGAAGGGAAAACTTGATAACTTCTTGAAGTATGCTCTCCTCTTGCACCTAGTGTGATCTGGAGGATCAGAAAAGAAAGTTATTGGTTTAGTAATTTCTTAAGTATGCTCTCTTCTTGCACCTAGTGTGATCTGGAAGATCAGAAAGAGAATTATTAGCCCAACTTTTTAAAAATAAAAATAAAAATGACATGCATAGAGCAAGAGATTCTAGGGGAAGGTTTATAGCTAAAGCCAAGAGTTCGATTTTCATAACTCCATCTTCTTCAAGGCATAGACCAGATTCACCACCATCTACCCCTAGCCTTAAGATTTTTGGAAGTCGAGGAACAGTTGAATTATAGGATTCTCCTATACCACCTACTAAAACCCACTTAGAAAACAAAGAGACTTTCTCTCATCCTTCCTTGGTAGAAGAACTAGAGGACTATAAGGACTCTAAAGAAACTATCATGGCGGAGGAAGTAATAAATAGAGGTGGAGGTAGAAGAGGAGGAGATAATGGAGATAACAATGGTGAAGGAAATGATGGTAGAAATAGGGACAATTTGCTTGGATTCCCTATAGTTGATGAGGAAACTCATGCAACAATGAAAAATATCTCACCATCTTTTCTCCCTAACTTTTATGGATTGCGAAGTGAGGATCCTGAAACATTTCTGTTTGAGTTTGAAGTTGTGTGCCGAACTTATGACTATATGGAAGACTCTCAAAAACTCAAACTGTTTCCTTCAACATTGAAGGGATCTGCTTTGAAATGGTTCATGGGATTAGCCACTCAATCTATTAGGACTTGGAATGATATGAAACAAACATTTTTGGATAGATACTTGGACTATTGTATGCCCACCAATCACAAGGATGAGGTATTCAAAATGATGCAAAAAGAAGATGAAAATTTGGAAGACTTACTTGAAATATTTCACTACAATTTGAAAAGAGCAAAGATGAGCAACTTAGATGAAGAAACCTTGAAAGACCTCATATTAAGAGCCATTAGAGATGAATGGATAGATATTTTAAACATTATGGGGAAAGGAGACATTTCTCAACTTCCATTTCGTGATATAACAGAACTATGTATCCATCTCTCAAGGAAAAAATCTAAAACAGGAAAAGGACCTAGGGATCCTTCTCTTATTAGGGCTAACAAATCTGCAACTGGATCAGTAAGTAGGGCAGAGATTTGTAACATGCTTGATGAGTTCAAAACTGATATTTTAGGGAGCCTTAGTGAACAACTAGACACCCTTAAAATCCAAAACAAGAAGAAAGCAGAAACAGATGCTTTAGCCATCTTTTGTCCGAAATGTAGGAAGAAACATGCTTTAAGGGAATGTCCCTTGGATACAAAAGTTGTAGAAACATGTATGATTTGCTCAGAGAATCATGAGATCAAGGATTTTCCTTCAATTCCTGGACTCAAAGCTGTCTTTCAAGAAGACCCAAATTCAGTAGAATCTCTCTGTTTTGTCGCAAGGAGACCTTGGCAAGGACAACAAACTCAAGGGTTTAACAACCCTATGAATTTTCAAACCCAACCAAATTGGAATCCTTGGCAACAACCTTGGCCCCAACATCAAAATTCATATCAGCCATGGGTACAAGGGATGCAAAATCCTTATGGGAGATTTTCTCAATTTTATCAATATCCTCCATCTTTTCAAAGTCAACAAGCTCCACAACTTCCAAGCCCAAATCCACAACTTTCATTGCCATTTCCACAACAACAACCTTCTCAACAAAATCCAAATCCTCAACTCATGCTCCCATACCAACAGAAGACAAATCAACTTCCAGCTCAGCCATTTCCAAATCCTAACAATAAGAATCCTCAAACTACTTATGTGGTAGAAGGACAACAATTTCCTACCTATATGATTGTTCCTCTCAACGATGTACAACTCAGATCTGGTAGAGTTTTAGAAAAACCTTCTATAGATATTCAAGAGCAAGATACCTCTGAGGAGGACTCTCTTCAAGTTAATAAGGGTTCTGAGGAAGAATCTCTTCAAAATCTAAGCATGCAAAAAGAAAAAGAAAAGTTAACACCCACAACTCCTATAGTTGAGCAACCAACATCTTCATCTACACCTCCTTTTCCTGAAATACTACAAATTGACAAAGGGGTGGAAAAACAAATCTTGTTGCCTAACTATGACTTTCTAGATGAATTGAAGAATGTTTGTATCAAGATTCCCTTGCTACAAGCCATTCGAGAGATTCCTATTCTAGCAAAAACAATAAAGGAGTTGAGTTTCAAAAAACCAGGAAGGAAACTAAAAGACACAAGAAGAATCCACCTGGTAGGAAAAATTGCAGATATTATGATGGGAAAAATTACCATGCAGAAGTATGTAGATCCAGGAAGTCCAATTGTGAAGACACATATAAATGGGATAGAAATTCCAAACACATTGATTGACTTAGGGGCTGCTATCAACATTATGAGTAGACAGACTATGGACCAGCTAAAACTTCCTAACCTTCTTTTTACACCTACTTTACTGCAACTTGCAGATCGATCCATTATTAAACCGGATGGTGTATTAGAAGATATTTCAGTCTCCTTAGATTCTTGGGAATATCCAGTAGATTTTATGATTTTGACTCCCAAGAGTAATCTAGGAGGGCACCCACTTATCTTAGGAAGACCTTGGCTAGCCACGGCTGATGCTTTTATTAGTTGTAGATCTGGAGACATGTACATTTCTAATGGTAATTCGACAAAGAAATTCAATTTGTATCCTCCAGCAAGAGCAATCACAAAAATAGGAGACAATGAATGGGTCGATGATGAGAACACTATACAACCTGTCTTTACCATTTCTGAAATCAGTGAGGATAGTCAAATTCTGAATACATTAGAAAATTTTGAGATATCTTCAGAATATGACCCCACACAATTTCAGTTGGAATCTGACATAGAATATTTATCATCAAGACAAATGTCTCTTTACTCTGTGGAAGAGTTTGGTAATTCTGCTATTGAGATTTTTCCAGAAAAAACATTGAATATCAACAAACATTTGGAGAAGTCACAACAAGAAGAACTAACCAGAATCTTGCAAAAACATTCTACTGAATTTGCATGGGAGTATACTGATATGAAGGGTATTGATCCTAAGACTTGCATCCATCATATCTATATTGAGGAAAACAGTAGACCAATCAGACAACCTCAAAGAAGGATGAATCCAAATCTTAGGGAGATAGTGAAAGAAGAGCTCCAAAAACTTCTCAATGTAAACTTCATTTATCCAGTTTCAGATAGCCGATGGGTTTCTCCTTTGGTTATAGTGCCTAAAAAGAATGGTAAATGGAGGGTATGCATTGATTACAGGGAATTGAACAAAGCAACTTTGAAGGATCACTTTCCTTTGCCTTTTATTGATCAGGTATTAGATACATTAGCAGGTAAAAAGTACTTTTCATTTTTGGATGGTTTTAGTGGCTATAATCAAATTCAGGTAGCACTTGAAGATCAATATAAGACCACATTTACTTGTCCATGGGGAACTTTTGCCTACCGAGTGCTTCCTTTTGGGTTATGTAATGCACCAGCAACATTCCAAAGAGCAGTACTAGGAATTTTTTCTGATCTAATTCATGATTGTGTAGAGGTTTATATGGATGATTTTACGGTTTATGGTAATTCATTTGAAGAGGCATTAGAAAATTTGAAAAAAATTCTTATAAGATGTAAAGAAACAAACCTTTCATTAAGCCATGAAAAATGCTTTATGATGTTTACTGAAGGGATTGTTTTAGGACATCATATTTCAGGAGATGGGATTAAGGTTGATAGATCAAAAGTTGAAGTCATCTCCAAGTTGCCTATTCCAAATTGTGAAAGAGATGTTAGAAGTTTTCTAGGATTTACTGGTTACTATAGAAGATTTATAGAAAACTTCACTAAAATAGCATCTCCACTCTTCAAGTTGCTTACAAAAGACTGTGAATTTAAATGGGATCCTGATTGTCAATCGGCTTTTGAAACTTTGAAAACAAGAATATCTGAAGCACCTATCTTGAGAGGAACAAATTGGAAACTTCCTTTCCATATTTCTACAGATGCTTCAGATACAGCTCTTGGAGCTGTGTTGGGTCAAAAAGATTTAATTCCTTATGCCATTTATTACACCGGTAAAAATTTGACTCCCACAGAGTTGAACTATACTGTGACTGAAAAAGAGTTTTTAGCTGTTGTTCATGCAATTAATAAGTTTAGACATTACATAACAGGCTATGAAACTTTTATTCATGCTGACCATTCTGCAATTAGATATTTAATGAACAAACCTGTTACTAATGGCAGTGTGACAAGATGGCTTTTACTTTTGCAAGAATTCAATATTACTGTGTTGGATAGACCAGGAAAACAGAATACAGTAGCTGATTTCTTGTCTAGGATTCAAAATACTAAAGAAGATTCTCCTGTAGAAGATAAATTTCCTGATGAATACTTGTTTGCAGTAACTATTAAGACCCATTGGTATGCAGATATTGCTAACTATTTGGTTACAGGGAAACTACCTTCACATTTATTTCCAAGTGAAAAACGAAAAATTATTCAGGAGAGTTCAAAATATTCATGGATTTCTAACGAATTGTTTAAAACGGGGCCAGATCTTGTGATCAGAAGATGTGTCAGGGAAGATGAAATGCCTGATATTCTTAAGGCATGTCATGATGAACCATGCGGCGGACACTTTGCGGACAAAAGGACGGCCTATAAAATCCCTTCTTTGGGATATTATTGGCCTTCCCTCTTCAAAGATGCAAAACAATATGTCAAAAGGTGTGATAGCTGCCAAAGAGTAGGGAAACCTACCCTTTCAAATGAAATGCCATTGCAAACACAGGTACTCATTGAACCCTTTGAAAAATGGGCTTTAGATTTCATTGGACCTATTAATCCACCATCTAAGCAAAAGAAGTATATGTTGGTTTGTACTGATTATGTTACTAAATGGGTAGAAGCTAAAGTATTAGTATCTGCTACTGAAAATTCAGTTGTTCATTTTCTTTATGAGGATATTTTTACTCGCTTTGGTGTTCCAAGAGAAATTGTAACAGATCAGGGGAGCCAATTCACATCAAATTTGGTGGAGAAGTTGATGGAAGAATACAAAATCAAGCACAGAAAATCTACTCCTTACCATCCACAAGCCAATGGTCAAGTGGAGTCCACAAACAAAGTTCTTGAAAGTATCATCACCAAAACTGTTCATCTACATAGAAGAGATTGGGCAGAAAGGCTTCCAGAAGCCTTGTGGGCCTATAGAACTACATGGAGGAATACAACAGGACATTCTCCCTATGAACTTGTTTATGGGAAAGAAGTCTTGCTCCCCATTGAGTTCCAAGTCAAGACCTTCAAGATAGCAGTTCGGTTGGGGATGGACTTATCAGAAGCCCAAAAGCATAGAATGGAGCAGTTGAATGAGCTAGATGAGATCAGACAAGAAGCAATTCTAAGAACTGATCTAGTTCAATATCAAAGAACTAAATGGCATGAAAAATATATCAAAGGGAAGAAGTTTCAAGAAGGAGATTGGGCATTGCTATTTGACTCCAAGTTTAAATATTTTCAAGGGAAATTTCAGACTCATTGGCTTGGGCCATATGAGATTGACAAGATCTTTAACAATGGAGCTGTAAGAATCAAGACCATTGATGAGTTTCAAACTCCTCTTTTAGTGGATGGCCATAGATTGAAAGTTTATCATAAGCCACTCTCTAAAGAGGATTTTGTCAAGTTGTTTCAAGAAAGTTCTGCAATCAGGCTGGTACAGAAGAATTCTTCTTCTCCACCAGCCTAGCTTTTGTTTTTCAAGTTAAAAAAATAAAAAATAAATAAAAAAAAAATGGTATAAGCCTGAAAACCAATCATTGATTGGCAGTCTTATACAGAAAATATAGGGTGAAAATCAGGGACACCTGACACTCTATATTTTCCAAAAAAAATCTCTCTTTCATTTCACAAGCTTTGTCACTACCCACTCCATTTCATTTCATTTCATTCCACTTCATTCACTTCATTTCATTCCATTCCATCAATAAAATTTTTTTTCATGACCATTTCCATCTGGTCATTTTTCATTTGTTCATTTCCATTCATCCAAGTAATAGCTGTGTCAGTTTCCGCAGCTGACATCTATTTCCGCAGCTGACTCCAGTTTCCGCAGCCAGAAGCAGATTCCGCAGTTACTACTCTGTTTTCAAAGAGAATGTACAGTCAGATGTTATTTCCATAATTATGAAATAAAATGCAGGTGAGAGGATCAAAAATGAAGACATGGAGCATTCAAGACACCAATGGAGATCAATCAGTTGAGACCAAGGGCAAAAGGCAAAGATTCCAAAGGTATGAATAAAATTTATTTCAAATAGTATTGAAAAACACATTTTTATATAGTTCTGAACCATGAGCTCTATCCATTACGCGCAATGATTATATTGACAGTTCCGTAACCTTTCACGATCTCCATATTATCCTCTTGCATTCATTCACAAACGGTTTTATCATTAAAAGTCCGATTTTCACTCATGTTCCAATATCCTACCGGAGATAATGAGACGTATTTGATTTGACCAAGGACTCTTACAGCCGCATAAATTCATAACCGTTGATTGAAATGTGTTCATATTTATTGCGCAGCCACCAAAATTCAAAACGCTGCCGAATGTGTTATACTTTGTTAATCTCTTTGTCGTGTCTCTGCCGTGTTTACGAAACCCCACTCTGCTCATTCTCACTCCCTGTTTCACTCCATTTCGTTCCTTTTGCTCATTCTCACTCCCGTATATCTACCCACAGTCTCACTCCATTCCGTTTATGGTGCTCATTCCCATTTTATGATACATCCCCACAGCCATTGTGCTCGTTCCTGAGCATTCAACCATTCTACTTCCATTTGAAACCCTCACGAAGGCAAATTTGTGAAGAACAGAAAAGTGAAATGGGTAAATTGCTAAGGGCAGAGCCGGAAGGACCGAAGTTTATAGAGGGATATCGACAAGCAAAGGAGATATTGAAGAAAGAAAAATGGCTGCGTTTTATTCAGAAATTCAGAGGTTATCACAAAGAAGTTACGAAAGCATTTGCAAGGTCGTTTGATGGCTCGGAAGCAGAGATTGGAGACCTCAAGTTTGCAGTCAATGAAGCATCTATAGCAACAACCACGGAACTTCTTCAGGAGGGAGAGCGTTGGTTCAAAAATAAAAGCATCAGTGATGAGGCATGGAGAACAATCTTACGAAACCAAGGTATGGACATAACTGTTTTTAAGAGAGGAATTCCTGTGCATGCATTAAAGGAAGAATGGGCCACTTTACTGCTAATTGTTCAGAAATTCATTACATGTGAAGGCCGTTTTGGGTCCATGTATATGTACCATACCAGGCTATTGATGAATTTTCTAGAAAATCAAACTCTCAATCTCCCATATTTTCTATTCAATAGTTTGAAGAAAATGTCCGTGACTGTTCAGAAACATTTGGGAGATGTAGAACCCCATCTATATCACCACGGCCTTGTAAAAATTTTGATTGAAAAGGAGTTAAAGGAAAAGAAAGACACATGGGAACAATTTCTGGTTAGAAATTTCTTTGAGGAACCTCAGGAAATTCCTGAAGGTAGTACAACAAGAAGAAGTAGGAGAAAAAGAACAATTGATGAAATCCAAAATACTCCTACTACTACTATGGAAAGAACTGATAGGGAAGAGAGACTGTCAAAAAGGAAGAAGAAGGAAATCAAGGGTAAGAAGCCAATAACACCAAAAGAGAGAAAAACTATTGAGGCCATACATCAAACTCCTTCTTCTGAAGAAGAAGATCATCAAGTGCTATCTGAAAGATTAGTTTATCTTCAAAAACAGTCATCTATGCCCAAGAAGACAGAGAAAGGAAAACAAAAACAAAAGGATAGTGTACCACAGCGTGTGAGAAGAAGCAGCAGACTTAAGGGGAAATTGAGGAAAACACAAATTAAGGGTCCTCATTTCATTGATTTAGGAGAGGAAACATCTGAACAGTCCCCAACTGACCATAGTCCATCTCAGTCAGTTAGTGAACCTGGTTCATTTCATTCTCAGTCAGACATTGAACATACTCCATCCTATTCTCAGCAAGATGTTGATGTAAGCCCTTCTCAGCCAGATTTTGAAAATAACTCTCCTTCACGGCATTTTGGGGACAGCCCAATAAAAATGACACTTGAAATAGACCCCAAGCAGCAGGAAGTATATGACTATATAGAATCTTTGGAAAAGGCAGCCACAGGTCCAAGTACTTCTTCCATTCAGCCTCATACATTGCAGGATGATTTGGTCCAATCACTAAAACAAGAAATTTTTGAGTTAGAGCTTTTAAATAAGCACATCAAAAACGAAAATGAGACATTGAAAGAACAAGGCAAACTGGAAAAAATCATCCATGATAATACCATGCTACATTTGGGAATATGGTAGAAGAAGAATAAGAAATTAAAAAGGAAATGCCAGAAATTGAGCAGAGCACTTGTAAATATCAAATTTAGGTGCTTAATGAAGAAACCCAGAATGTTGGCAGTACCAAGAAAGAAGAGGAGAGGATTGGATGTGTTGGCTGAAGTATCAAGGCACATGAATTGAAGAAAGAGTATCAAAATTTTGGTTGCATGAGGACATGCAACACCTTCACAGTGGGGGTATGTTGAGTCCCAAATTTGCATCTTTTCCATATACTTTTCCATACCTTTTTCACTCTCCTAAACCTCCCAAATTGTCAATATCATGTGCAAAAGAGCATTTAACATGGTTTTTAATTATATTTTTGTGTTTGCTATTTGATTTAGATTTTGTTCATTCAGCTGCGGAATCTTGCCACTTTCCGCAGCTGCTGCAACTTTCCGCACCTATTTTGTGAAACTCTATGCTACAGGTGTCTACAAGGAAAACGAGCCACATGGGCAGGTCAGGAATGACGTGGACATGGTTCGTGTCCTATTGGTTCAAGCAAATTCATCCAAAGAAGCCGCGGTCAAAGGCGTCCACATGGAAGTCAACCATGGAGTTTCATGTCGGCCGGACTCTGTTTCGTGTCACATGAAGACCCATACGGTCGTTTCTAAGCCTGCGGAGGTTAAATCGACATCTGTACAGGGTTCTAGAGTCGAATTCAAGCATCCACCTTTCGTAGATCTACTTTCCAACACGGCCATGCTCCTATATCCGTGGACGTAGTGGTCTACGTGCTCTCCACTAGCATGAACTTTAGGAAACAATTATAGTTTGTTGTTATATATAATGCGTTTGCATACGCATATGAAGTTAGTCGATATTAGTGAATGTAGTCTCTGTTATCTTTTGATTAGTCTGCTCTGTAGTGATTACGCTGCACTTGTGCCGTAACATTACCATTCTGTAATGACTGCTTTTTAATATGAGAAGACTCTGTTTTTCAACCTAATTCGTATTTGAGGACCTTTGCCAAGGCTGGAGTAGAGGGCCCCTGCTCAGCTAAGGTTTTGTGCATTAGTGTATAATTTTAATTTCATTTCATTGTGTCATAATCCATTCATATGTTCATATATTGCATTTGTTTCATTTCTGTTTATACACTTCCATAATTTCCATTTCATTTCTGTCTTTCATGCTTTATGAGTGTTAATCACTGATCAGTGTTCTTGTTTCAGGTTATAGATAGGCAGCCCGGGCATTTTCATAGCTTTTTGACTAATGACATGGAACTAACATTGTTCTACTGCTAATTTTCTTTTCATAGTTTCTGTTTAATTTCAGTATTGCTTTGTTCATTTCAATTTTGCTTATTTGTTTCCGTAGTTAAATTTAGATATATTAAGCTGCTCATAACATCTTCAGTTGCCTCCGAAAGCCACAGCTGGACTGATGGTGAGGGATTGTATTATGAAATGTGTAGTTTAGTATTAGTTTCTTTTTTGCAAATTTAGATATATTAAGCTGCTCATAACATCTTCAGTTGCCTCCGAAAGCCACAGCTGGACTGATGGTGAGGGATTGTATTATGAAATGTGTAGTTTAGTATTAGTTTCTTTTCTGCAAATTTAGATATATTAAATCATGCATGACATCTTCAATTGCCTCCGAAAGCCACAGCTGGACTGATGGTGAGGGATTGAATCATGAGTGTATGGTTTAGTATTAGTTTACTTTCTGCAAATTAAATATCAGTTACTCAAGTTGTTTATGATTACTCCCGAAAATCATAGCTGGACTAATGATGAAGGGTCAGAAGATAAATTGATGTAATCTGATTTAGATTTATTTTGTTGCAATTTTGAATTTCCTTAAGAATAGTTTCTTTTGTGTTTAGTTGGCAGCAAGAATAGTTTGGTTTTCATGCTCACTAGTTTACTGTTTTGATTTATTAGATTAGCAGCACCTTTTCATTTCAGCAGTACATTTTCATTTTCTTTTCAAGTCTTGTCATTGTAAATTTCAATTTGCTTTTTAAAGTTTCAAGTTGGTAAATCATTATAGGGGATATCACTTCCTTGAACAAACATAACCAAACTTGTTTTCATCTTAGAATTTCCATTTCACCTTAGAAAACCAAAAACGACAAAAAGTTAAGAGATAGGTTATCTTGCACATATAGTGCGCCGCACTTCATCAGCTTACGATTCCCGGATTGACAAATTAAATGCAGCAATTTAGGACACACTAAATTGACCAAACAATTCCCTTGAATATGCATTTCCAATTTATTTCCTTAAGGAATTAGTTGCTAGTTAAAAGAACTGGTTTTGATTATTTAAAGCGTAGACAGTTATTTCCAATACTTTCCTTCTGTTCAATAGTTCAAATCCAGTTGAAAGAGCTCGGTTAATGCTTCAGTGCTCTCGGTTGATTGTCATTCGAAAGAATGAATCAAAATTTTGGGTTATAATGCTTAGATGAATCACTTTTTTTAAAGCTTCAAGATTTATGATTACGATTGTATGTATAGTTTTCACATATTGTGTACACGCTTGAGATAAAAGGACTTACCCAGGTTGATAATTAATGTGAGGAAATTAGGAGTTTTTAAAGACACTTGTTAGCACCCAACATTTTGGCGCCGTTGCTGGGGAGCATGTTGCCACTCTGTAAAGAGTAATGTATGATTTATGTTTTTTCTGCTGAGGGAGAATTGGGTATTAAAAATGGAAGGTAAGAACCTGCATAGCGAACGAGTAAAATGCTCGCTCATCTGCCCGATTTCTAGCAGAATTGCGTAAGAGTTTAAGGTAGGAATGAATGTTTGTATTTATGCATGAATGACTAAGAAGGAAAGATCTAAAAAAGACAAAACTCCTCCTTCTAAACCTGAAAAATCTAAGGGACCAGTGATCCTTGGACGATCAACTTTTATCGAAGAAATCTTAAGAAAATCTGAGTCTCAGTCATCAGTAGGACCCCAAATTGTTGCTGCCAGACATCCTACTGAATTCCTTCAAGCCGCAGGATCACCATCTGTAGCTAATGCTGAGATTCATAGTAATACTGAAGGGATTGAGAAGAGTTTTCAAGATACTGAGAATTCACAAACTCGCCCTTCACAAGAACGAAATTCTTGCAACCTTCGTGAAGGAGAAGGAGAAACAAGCAATATTGAAATTAAATTATCAGAACCTAGATCTCCTGAAGTAGTGACTGAGCAGAGGACACCCAGTATTCCAGATCAAGGTAGTGCTGCTAGAACCATTCCAGCCTCTTGCGGACATCTTAGGAATAACTCTCGAGCTCCGGAGATCCCTGAAGAATATTGGCATATTTTTGACCAAATGGCTAATAACCAGCAACCTCAAACTTCTACATTGCAATACCCTATTGTTGACACAACTGTCAATGCCCCCATGAAGGCTATCCCATTATAGAACATTCCTACCTTTCATGGGCTAACTTCAGAAGATCGCGATGCATTCATTTTCGAGTTTGATGTCTTATGCAGGGGTTATGAATACACTACCGACCCCTAGAAGCTGAAGCTATTCCCCTCTACTCTGAAGGGAGCAACTCTGTGTTGGTTCATGGGGCTTGGTGGAGGCACCAGCAATGATTGGGACCAAATGAAAAAATCTTTCCTTAAAAAATACCAAGATTATTGCCGAACTAGAGAACTAAAAGATGAAAATTTTCAAATGGTAGCTAAGCCTAGCGAGACTCTGGAAGAATATGTAGAGTGTTTCCAATATAATCTGCAAAGATCTCCTTACACAAATCTGCCTGATAATGTTCTAAAAACCATGATGACCAGAGGTATGAAAGACCAATAGGTAGAGACACTAAATATAATGGGTAATGGTGACATTTATCAAGAAAACTATAACAATATTATAGATTTGTGTATCAAGTGTTCCAGGGGTAGCACAAGGCTGAAACTAGTTAGACGCGATGCAAGCCCCAAAGACAACATAGCCTCAGGAGGAAGCATTACACGAAGCGAAACCGACAATCTGTTGGAGGATTTCAAGACTGATATCCCGGGGACCCTGACGACACAATTGGATGTCATGCAAGCTAAGCAAAAGCAGGCTATAGCAGAACAGAACTTGGCTATTTTCTGCCCCCGTTGCAGACAGAAGCACAGTCATAAAGAATGCCCCCTAGATAAAATACAAACATGTTCCATATGCACTAAAGAGCACGCCACGGAAAGATGCCCATCACTCCTAGGATTAAAATCAGTATTTAAGGAAGCAGAAGAAGAAGTGGAACCAGTATATCTGTTGAACCAGCGTCATCAATGGCAAGCGCGATAGACAGGTATGCCTACCGATCCATCTTCATTCTTTCCTCCCTCGCAATATAATTCTTAGCAATATTCAGGGGCAACATGGCAGAATCAAGCACCTTTTTTGCCACCTCAAGCATTTTTTATGCCACCATGGCCCAATCAGTGAAATCCAAGTAATAATAATTGGCCAAATTCCCCTTACCCGCCACCGTTCTGGAAGAACAACCAATATTCCTCCCAATGGTCCCCTTCCACCTCACAAAATCAGAACTAGCAATCAAATTGGCAAAGATCTACGAACCAGCCTATGGGGACAGTTCCTCTGCCTCAACCAACTTTACCAGAACCTTACACGTTGTAGTCCTCAATCTAATATACGACCACAACTTCCAGCTCAACCCAACCCAAATCCTAACAACAAACCAGTTCAGTCAATACAAATCATTGAGGGTCTGGACCCTAAAGATGAGTTGAAAGAATGTAACAAACTTAAGTTGAGATCTGGACGCATAATCACTTTAGATAAGGATAAATATTTGTAACTTGAAGAACCACACACAAATAAGCCTTTGAATGTAGATGATCAACAAATAAAACAAGGGGAAGATACAATCAGACAAAAAAATCCTGAACAAATCATAACCACTTCCTTACCATTCCCAGAAAGATTGTTGATACCATGCTCGATTGAATATCCTGACTTTGATCTTTTGGGTGAACTTAAAAATATTTGTATAAAAATTCCCCTCCTCCAGGCTATCCAAGATATTCCAATATATGCCAAAAATATTAAATAATTGTGTATAAAGAAGGCTGTGAGGAAAACAAAAATAACCCTTACTGTCCATGTTGTCAGGACTTTGTCTGATTTATTACTAGGCAAAGAGACTCTTGTAAAAATATGAGGATCCCGAAAACCCCATTGTCACAGTCCAGATAAATGGCCATTCTTTTCCCAATGCTTTAGTTGACTTAGGGGCAACCATTAATATTCTCACAACTACAACTTGCAACATTCTTGGCATCACAACCTTGGAGCCAACAACTACCTTACTGGAACTATTGATTGCTCAGTTATTAGACCAGAAGGAACATTACAATATGTGATGGTCTCTGCAGACACTTGGGAATACCCGGCGGATTTTTTGATTATTAACCCTAGGAACCAGCTAGATGGACATCCCTTAATATTAGGAAGGCCTTGGCTAGCAACTGCTGATGCTTATATCAGCTGCCAGATAGGTAGTATGACTATAACCAGGGGGAATGATGTGAAAAATTTAGCTTTATACCTTCCTGCTCAGCCAAGCTGGACTATTATGAAAACCAGTAAGCAACCTGCAACATACTTAACATAAAATATTTGGTCACCATTGACTGTGGTAGATGCCCTTGAATTCAAAAACCAAACTGAAGACGATGTCATGAATACTTTTATCAATCATCCTACCATATTATCAAGTTCGAAATGCCACATGATTAAAGCAGTCCTTGACAATGAAATCGAAGAAGATCCCCTGAGAGATATCAATGACCAAACAATACCAACAACCACTGTTTATGATTGAAAACCTATTGAAATTGAGCCAGGGAAGATCCTGAACATTAAAAATAATCTGAGTGATTGCTATAGGGTAAAATTCTTGGGTTGTTGGTTATCGAATATCCCTCTTAGGGCTTTCCGGTGCCTGAGGTAGGCAGTAAGATAAGCTGTATAGTTCACAAAGAAGATGCATATATTTTCATGTCAACTTAAACAACTTGATGAAATGAGATGGAAGATTACATCTTTTTAGATCCTGAAGTCTTTGGAGAGCACTAAGCAGAGAAGCAGGGATCCTCCTTCATTAGCTCCAAATCCCGACCCTGTGATCAATCAAAGCACCCATGTAATCTATACCACAATATATTTCCTATCAATTAAGTTAACATATGATAAACATTAAGAAATGCACATCTAATCCATTCATCTCATGCTATATAATTAATTGAAAAATAATAACAATAATGACGCATTGAATGGACAAAACAGATACAGTTCTATTGATTTATAAAAAGGAGGATTACAACCGTCGGTTGTACCAAGCCCTCCTCAGTCTTCCAATATCTCTCTCTCTTTCTCTGAATGTGGTGATGTCTTAACCAAAAAGTTCTCAATGAACCTCTTTGATTTTTGACCTTCACACTACAACAACAAACGCTCTGCTTCACATGTATTCAAAAAACCTTCGACCTTGGACTAAGAGCCTACAACTCCATTTTATAGGAGATGGAGAGGGCAAACCTTGCCTTTCTCCTTCCACTAGTTCTAAATAGAAAAAACCAAGATGTTTCCTCAAATTACCATGCTTTTGCCTTTCTTGAGAGTTTAGTTGTTTTTGGAAAGACCTAATAAGAGGTTAGTGCCTTGCAGTTTCTATTTTTCACTAAATCTCTATGAGAAAAAGCTGGAGTTTCAAAACATTCTCCGCAGTTTTTCTTGTTTCAAACTCAAAAAATGGGTAACGCTGCCCTCTAGGCTAAACAGAGTGTTGCCCTAGCCACTAACGTGGCATTTTCATGGATCAGGGGCATTATAACGCATTTTGGCTGTTATAAGGGTGCGTTACCTTGGCAGAAGTAGGTTTAGTTTAGGTATCTTTCTTCCTTCCATATTTATCTTCTCCTCTGAGATGATGAGGAGGTCATTTGACCTGTAACAGATGCCCCCTAAAGTGTGAGGTCAGAGATGAAGACGATGGCCTGACTACTTTATAATATGTGTAGTAGAGCTAAAGAGATTGGAGGAATAAGGAAAACCTGAAACAACAACATATGTCAGAAAATATAGTATCTGTCTTGAGTTGGGCATTCCCATGCTCAACAGCTAATCAACATGATTTCTCTAGTACAGAGATATGAACAATGTGTCCACTGGTAAACATAACGTGGAAGTGTTTTTCATAACAGGATCAGGCTGAACAAGCTGTCTCCATAAATGATATTGCAACTTGGGGGAGGAAACACAACTGTAATTATGTAACCTTTGGCCCAAGGTCTTGGCCGACGCTTCAATTAAACTGGATATTTCTCGACATGTGAATGAAGGAGCTATCTTCGAACATGTGAGAAATTGTCTGATTACCAGTCGATAATGAAAAATGTTAACAGATGTGAAGGTGGCCACCGATAATGATGATGGTCCCTAAGATGCACAGTACAATCTAGCGAGTGTGAATAAAAGGAGTTGAAGTCAAACACTCGTAGAATTATTCGAACGGGAGCCAATGATGAAGACCCCCAATCAAACACAAGATCACCTGCCACTGATGTCTGCAAGTATCTGGGTACTGATGAGTTTCTGGATCACCTTCCTAGATAAGATGTTGAAGTCGATAGGAAGAGATTTGTCGAAAGGTAGGCACTGAGGTGTCCTACATCAGTGAACACGAAACGGAAAAAAGATGATTTTGTTCTTGATGGAAATAATGAAGAGAAAATGGGGATAACTGACAACAAATAATTTATGGCATAATGATCGGTTTGGTTGATATGAGGAGCAGTATATAGTGAGATCAGCTTGAACAATAGAAGGCACTGTAACAGGGTACTAGGCAACTAAGGCTTAATGAACACCAAATATTTTTTTAAGATTTTACCAGTGTAGGAACACTGGGAGATGAAGGCTAAACTCATAGATGGTAGGGTTCGAATAACTGCGAAAGAGTTTTCTGGGAAATGCCATGTTCAAGATTTTTGCTGCCAAATCGACCTTTCTTAAACGTAACAGAGGTAGTATCCATTTTGTCCAAAATTTTTCCCCCTCTGATTAGGTTTAACGAGTCCAGATGAGTAAACTCGGTGAATTTTTCATTTTTAGAGAGTCTGAAAAATGTCGTAAAAGACAACTCCGGGGGGTACCTTTTTCATGTACTGATAACTAGGCACGACAAAGGGAGAATGGTAAGCCCGAAATAGTTCATTTTTCGTGAGTTAGTCCATCGAAGCCGGAAAAGTGAGAAATCTATGTTCGATGGATGTCTACCTCATTTTGTTATGAGTACAAGGAGACGAAGTAAACTCAATATTCTTTTTGAAATTTTAACGAGTCCAACAGAGAAAAACTCGGTGCTCTCTGTGAAATTTTAACGAGTCACATGGAGAAAACTCGGTGCTCTCCGTGAAATTTTAACGAGTCACGCGGAGAAAACTCAGTCACTTTTTCTTTTTAATGAGCTTTGTAAAAGAGGAAAAGAATGGCTCCTGATTCTCTGTCGTGGTAGTTTAACGAGCCTGTCAAAGGCAACTCAGGGTTTTTCAGTTTTATGAGCTAGAAAAAGTCCCTAAAAAGAAGGCTCAATGCTTCTTCATGTCAGTTTTAACGATTCTGAAGAAGAGAACTCCATGTTTTTCAGATTAATGAGCAAGAAAATGACCATAAAAAGAATGCTCGAAATCGACTTCGTGTAATTTTAACGAGTCCGAAGAAGAGAACTCGAGGTTTTTTTCGGATTATTGAGCAAGAAAAATACCATGAAAATAACACTCGAATAAGGGTTGAACATGGTTATATTTTCATATAGATATTAATCAGTCATCAGAACATCGGTAACTAAACTCAATAGTTGCGACACATATGCAACAAGAATTCATGACTTTTTGCAGACTAGCTAAGAGAGCGATGCCCCAGAAATGGCTATAAGAAGGTCAGAAGACTTTCATTTTCACTATTTTGAATGCTTTGAAGGAGCTCTAGGGTGAAAAAGTGTGAAAAATTCAGCTGGCGATTGCGGTCAATCCGGGCAACGGTTCATCTTCCTGCAAGATCTAGGCAAGAGTTGGAACCTCCTGTTATCATTTCATTGTGTTTTTATAATGTTTTGCTGGTCGAAAATGTGAATTTTGGTAGGCCCTAAAAATTTTTAGCGACTAACGTGGGAAAGCATTGCTTGGCCCGCGTTAAACGCACATCCCATGAAGGAAGGGTGCATTAGCACACTCTGTTTTTCTCTATAGCCCGTGTTAGGCAGAAAACATGTTTTAAGCACCTCTTGTTTAACATTTTGAAGCACTCCAAGCAAATTCTAATCCTTTGAAAATGTTGTTCTAGCAGGTATTCAGCTGTTTATCATGAGTATCAGGCGAGAAAGGGAACATGAGTAGGAAGAACGAGATATGGTCACCGATGCTGCAATTTTGTTAGCTCTCCACAGGTGTGGTTTGCACGGTTGGAACTGATGAGGGGTCAAGAGGACCTACTGAGGTGGTTGATTCAGTAGTGGGACGAGTGTTATCACGTCTTTCGCATTGGGGGCAGTGAGCTCTCCATTTAGAAGGACGATATCTACTTTTTGACCGGCCTGTCATGTCGTTGACCAAGGCGCTCATTGCATACAGAACACACAGGAAGTTAGTAACTGGGTGCCCATCACTCAGGTGGCTTCGAGACCACTAAGGTCTCTGCTATGGATGATAATTCGCTTGGCAGGGTCCAAGAGTCAGCATGTGGCCACCAAGGCCCAGATGTTGCCAGCCTTAGACTGTATGCAGCCCCAGGTATTTGATTGGTGTGAAGGGGTTGTCCGTCGGGTTCGTGCAGAACTTACAGCATGCAAAACCCGTACCCAAAGAGAGTTTGGGTATGGTACACTGATCGTATCTTTCCTACTAGAGCGGGTGCCAGTGATGAGACCTAGGATGATTACATATGTGTTGGGCCCACGCGAGCCGAGATAGGCTCGATGGGCAGCTTTGATCCTGCAGACTGGAGAGGGTCCATTCCGTCACTGTTTTGATGATGGGTTCTTTGATTGGCTCAACTCTCAGATCATTATGATTGAGGATTATCCCTATGCAGGGATGAAATTCACCGGAGATCCAGAGCTAGTGTTGCCCCCTAGCACCTAGTGGTGGCTAGATGGTAAGAAAGGAATGATCAACGTACTTTGGAAGTATTTTTTGTCTTTTGAATGTTTATGTGATTTTTGTTTTGTTTTGTTTTTCTTTGTTTAAGTAGGGTGAAAATATGTTTTGACATGAAGCTTGTTTGCTTGACACAGATGTGGCACCTGTCCACCCAGCTGGGGCTCCTCGCTATGCACGGCAAGGACTGTAGCTACCCGGGGCTGGCGCAGCAGCAGAGGATGCGGAAGCCACCGGAGATGATGATACCTAGATCCTACATGAGCTTTCTAGAAACCTGGAGGGTTTGAGCATGGGTGTACCACCTCTTCCTATACGGGAGGTCCCAGTTAGTCTGCAGCGGCATACCGTGGGTGTACCGGAGAGATATCTGGTGCCTTTGAGGAGGATAGCTAGGGCAGTTGTATGTTATTTTGAGCATCAAGCTTAGTTGGCGGAGCAGTTGTATAAATGTCATAGCGAGGCTTAGTGTAGCCAAATTTTTGTAAAACACCCAATTTTTGAGAGATTTTTTGATGTAACGTTTGTACTGGACACGACATATATATATGCATACTTTTGGAAATTTATGTGTTTTTTAATTTTTATGTATTTTCTATGGGACAAAATATATATACTAATGTGTAAATCTTTTATAAAAAATGTGACAAACGCCAATCTAACACATAGTCTGCCAAAGAAGTGGCCAATGCATTAAATTCTCTAGGAACATGCTCAAATGTGATTGTTTGAAATTGATGTTCTAAAAGTCGCACCCTTAAAAAATAGTGTAACAAGACTGGATGACGGACATGGTAATTATTGCATAATGACGAGTTGGGAATCTAACCTGACCACTAAATTGGAGATGTCGCGAGATGTAGCCATTGTGAGGAGTTCGATCACTGACATGTACTCGGCAACATTATTGGTGGCGCTGCCTAGGAAAATTCCCCCAGAACCAAGAAGTTCTAACTCAGGTGTGTAGAGAACCCAAGCAGCTGAAGCAATGTGTCTAGTGTGATGACTAGCACCGTCTGCGTATCCGACGTATGATAAGGAGGATGATGGAATTTGTGCGAAAGAAAAAGATTGTATATGAGAAAAAACACCTCAAAAACCCAAAAATATCCAGAGACATCAAAACAATACGAAAAACTTATATACATAAAATTACAAAGCATATTCCTAGTGCGTAACTAGGAAAAATACTTCTTCAGATAGAGCCCGTTGCAGGGTTCCGTGAGCGGAATTCCATTGCAGTCCTGAAGTTCATAAGCTCCTTTTGAGAGGACTTTGGTGATGACATAAGGCCCAAGCCATAATGGTTGAAGTGTTCCTGCCCCCAAGAGGTTGTGTCTCTGATCATAGAGTAGTACAAGATCACCCTCTTGAAAAGAACGAGGCTTGAAAACTTTGTCATATTGAGCTTTGAATCGGCGTTTGTGGGCTTCAAGTGCTAGTGTGGCATCTCGACGAGTCTCGTCCAAGTGATTGAGCGAGAGAAAGCACTCTTCTGTGGCAGTGGTGCTGGGTAGGAGTTCAACAATGAGCTTGAGTGATGGAATTTCACACTCGATTGGAAGTACTGCCTCCAGGCCGAATGCGAGTTGGAATGGCGTGAAACTTGTCTTTGTGGAGGTAAATCCCCTCTACAGACAGAGGCGATCCCTACTAGCCCAGAACGGGTATAGCAACAATCGTAACACGCTATGGTGCAGGTCCCTAATTGCAATAAACCAACTTGCGAAGAAGGCTTACCTCGAATCCAACGCTGTTGTTTGTAGAGAAGGTAACGCTCCTGTTCCTTTGCTTCGGCAGATCACAATCCTCACGCTCGTCGCGATCGAACACCTGCACACGCAAGAAACACAACAAACACAAGCGTAAAATCCAATATATACAATTATGCGTCAGTCAGAGAGGACACAACTCATGATCATAGTGAACAAAACGAGTGGAACCATAACCAATAGTCACTTATCATTAATTCATACAAAGGAAAATACAACCTGGCTATGACGCTGAATTCTCCTTCGATGGGTCATCAGCAGAATGCGTCTCGGTAAAGCTTGTCAAGGATGGGGACAAGCCTCTCTCTTTGATCGTCGATCTCCTTGCTATTGATTTGACACTATGAGGACTATTGCAGCATTCTTTAGGCTATGAAGGCTCTTGGAGATTCTTGGAGATTCTTGGAGACTAGCTTGCAAAGGGAAATGGAAAGCTTATATAGATGGTGGAAGAGGAGTTGGGATCCCTACAATCATGGGATTGGCCCTATCCTCAAGGAAGCTTCCATGAGAGGTGGAAAACTACTTCCTCTACATGGAAATCCAGAGCCAAACGTCCCAAATCAATTTAGAGACCAGTTCAGGAGTTGGTTGGAGTCAATCTTCCACCATTTATTTTTAAAAAACACCCTTTATTAAGCCTGGCACGAGTACGACTCTGAGACAGAGCGCCAATTGGCACGCCCTCTTTGAAGGATTTCCCCCATTGGCGTGTGTATAACACAGGGTAGTCGTGCCAAGGATGAAAAGGCTGTTTTTAGGGTTTTTCACAAGGAGATGTCTTTAGGGAAATGAAAGTACATGTCTAGGGGAATGCCATGAAAGTGTTTTTAGGTCACGTCACTGCTCACAGGTCATGGAATAAGCCCTCCAATGTGCGGGACGAGGAATTGCAGGGACGGTGACAAATTGCTGTGTAACAGATGCCCCCTAAAGCATGAGGCCCGAAAGAGAGAGAGGGGTGAAATGATTTACGAGAATGTGTCCAACTGAAAACATCGCCGTCGGAAAACTTGTGTAGAGAAGTACAACTGATATCTGAGATACATGATATATATGTGGTATGGGCGCAGCCATCCATAACAGAGTACACAATAATCCAGATCCAAGGCATGGACGCAGCCATCCAGTAAGGATTGATAAATAGACTCAGGTATGGTTGCAGCCATCCAATCAGTGAGTCATGTAATTAATCATAATAATCCACAAAATCGTAGCCTGGATTATAACAGATAGGAATCCAGGGCCTTGCGCACCATCTCGACCCGAACAAAGTACAAGTTCAAGCATGGGAATGAGTGAGCTGAAGTCGAACATGCAAGAACATTTTCTGATTACCAGCCAATGATGAAGGCTGTTAACAGACGCGAGAGGGACCACCAATAATGATAATGGTCCTCAAGGTACTATAGGTACAATCTACAGCATGTGAATCAGTGAGCTGGCGTCGAACACCCGTAGAATCACTCGATCGGAGGCCAATGATGAAAACCTCATGTCGAACACGAAGAACCTGCCATTGAGGCATGCAGGCTCCAAGGTACCAAAAGGGAGTCTCTAGATCAGCTTCCTGGATGATGAGCTGAAGTCGACAGGAAGTTACCTTGATTGAAGGTGGGCCATAGTGTTTCCCACATCATCGACACGAGACAGAGGAACATACTGTCTTTGTGAATCAAGATCAGATGAGAATCAGAGGAAGGTTGATACTTGCAGAGGTCAACTTCTCTTGAACATATTGGCGGCACGACAGTGGATTTGGCAGTATTTGACATCAAAAGATCAGAGGTCATGATGACAAGGCAAAGAGCCGATGAGAGGTCAAAAAGGATTACCCAAACCCATGGAGGCAAACAGATAATGAGATGAGATGTCCCCAACCCGACACGAATGCAGACAAGTGCCATGTTCAAGAGAGACATACTGCTGACACGACAATGATGCTGGTTCCATTTTCCCCACCATTTATTTCAAGTACCTCTTTATTTTTACACAAGCTTGAAGAGGATACCATATGCTTGCTATATAAGTCCATCCTAGTACATTTAACGAGCCCTAGGAAGGAGGAACTCGAATATCGTCATTATGACTGAATCCAATGTCATCAGGGTTTAATGAGTCTGACAAAGGAATAACTCAGCGTCTTTTCATGTTTAGAGAGTTTGAAAAGATAGCGGAAAAGTAAACTCCAATGGTCCCTTTTTGTAAACAGTTCCTCAGACTCGAAAAGGTAAAAAACAATATCCGAGAAAACCTCCTAGTCGCGATAGGCTAGGGTATTCCTTTTTCGTAAATAATCTATCCCAACCCGAAAAAGGAGTAAACGTATACTGGATAGATGTCGTTTCGCAGCCAATCAAGCGACTCGGCAATATTTTCATGTTTAGGGAGTCTAGAAAAGAGCTGAAAGTTGACTCCTCCTGGAGGAACGAGTGGTATAAATGGTAACAACTGGTTCCGGTAATGGTGGAACTGCTCAAAACAAGATAAAGGTCAAGAGGATGGCTAACAAGACCACTCATCGCAGCGGTTCCTCAGGAATGGGTAAAACAACCAAGTAAAGGCATATGATCAGCCAAGTAGATAGTGACGATGGAATAAAAAAACCAAGGCTCATCTAGCAAAAACAGGCTAATAAAATGACAATCACAAGAGGTAAAATGGGAATGGTTTCATTTTTACACAAGGAAACTCTGCTTGAATTTGGTTTCATTTTTACACAAGCTTGAAACAAAGATAAACTATGCTTGAAACCGGTTTCATTTTTACACAAGCTTGAAATGGAAACAAACTATGCTTGAAAAATTAAGCATGCCCCCAGCATGGTGACTCAATTCGAGGTACATGGGCCCCAAGCTTTCAATCCAGGGTGAAAGGAAAGAGGGAGTGAAGAACTGCACGAGATCAAGAGAAAAGACTCGACTGGATTTTATGAGATCCTTCAATAAAGACTAATTAGTGGGAAGGTGTTTTATTATTTAATGAGGTTGACACATTAAAAGCACACTTATCCTCAAGACACCTTGTTCTTCACTTGTAATATTACAGACAAGGAACTCGTCCACAACCTTGTTTCATTTTATGAGCTTGACACAAGATAAAGGAACTCTACTCCGACGCACCGTTTATTTTTTAAGGAGCCCCACACAGAAAAGAACCATGTCTACGTACCATCATAATGAACAAGAAGTCATCACTTTGGCAGAGTTCCACTCCTATGTGATGAAAAATCTCAAGTCAGACTCACGCCTCAAAGACTGATGCACAGTCTGAGTACTCATCACTGAGCACGGCATCTGGGTAGCCACATAGTTGACCTGCGGTGGGGCGGATACAACGGGTGGATAAAAACTAGGAAGGGATGATGGCAGTCCCATTGCCATATCAGGACCAAAGAACAAAAGCTGATCAATGGTCACGATTCGTCCTTCATGCGGAAAAAAAACCACACGAAAAAGGGAAGAGAAAAGCGCTCCCATGTCATAGGTGTAATCACGCCCCAAAATTAGATTGAAATCCAAGGGGCCTAGAACAACCATCACGTCCATATGGACGGTTTTACCTCCCAAAGTAACAGGTAACCTTGGAAGGATCCCTAATGGTTGACTAGTTCTTCTGTTAAATGCCAACAGATTCTGCGAACAGGCACAAGCAGCGGCGAACCAAAAGCTTTCCAGGTAGTTGAGGATAGAACAGTAACAGATGCACCTTCATCTATAATGGTGCTAGGTAGATCCAGACCAAAGGCCTGTACTGTTATCTCGAAAGGCTCATAAGACGGAAGGCGGTATCCTGCGAATCGATTCCAATCAAAGGAAGCGACCAAACTACTCAGAGGGGCTACCATCGAACCGAGATGGTCTTCCCCTGGTGTTACGGAAGAAGAAGGAGCATCCTCCACGACTTCCATCACGGAGTCAGGAAGAATATCCTCCGGGACCTCCATCACGGGAGGCGGAGGAGTAGATTTTTGAGATACAGGGACAGGAGAATATTTCTCCAAGTCCGAGGAATCTGAAGAATCAAGAAGAACCTAAGGGATGTGAGGTCCACTCTCAATGGAAAAGACCTGGTGTAATGTAGATGGGGCCAGGTCAATCGACCCCACGACCAATGGTTGGTTGGGAATGGATTCCTGAATTTGAATTTCCGGGGGAGTGGGATTGACCAAGGATGACTCTTGACCAATTGTAGGATCAACTGGTGGAGGACTCAAAGATAGCCATTTATAACCAGCCGGGAGGCATGGTGTAGAAACGGTTGCATCGTCCAAGAATCTTTTGGCTTCATCCATATAAGGACAAAGGTGAATGGCATGGTGCCCTTCACACAACTTACAGGGATTGGCAAGCTTACCCTGTTTCTTAAGAGTTTTACTAGCACTAGCTGAAGACGTGCCCCCAACCTGACTCCTAGAAGCCAAAAGCAATGGCGGGCGACTGTTGGACCATACTTCGAGCACCTTGGGAATGCCAGGGTAGTCTCGAAGAAGATGGTCTCCCATGCACAACATGCAAGGGAAATTGAATTTCCGCGGAGGGTTGGAAGGTTTATCAAGAGGAGATATTTTAGAATCAGTAGCTGCAGAGCTAACCTCTCCTTTATCAGAATTCTTCTTCTTTGTCTTCTTCTTCTTCTTCTTAGCCACCTGGTTACTCGAATCCAGACTTTCACCAGGCGAAGTAGAAGAGGAGGACGCAGAAATAGGCGAAGAAGGGGAGAGGTCCACCTTAGAATCAACATGATGTTGTTCAGGCAGAGGAACTGATTGAACAATCGCTGAGACATTCGGAACCACAGAGGTTGAAAATAACCAAACATGCAACCCAACAGTTAACCCAGGAAGGGACAATGTTTCCATATAAGGAGCGCCAACATTTCCAAAAGGAGGAAAATGACCAAGATTCCCATCGGAGGGGATTCCTTTGTTGGTGAACTCTGGAAAAGTTTCCATCAATAACTCAAAACCGCACACGGGCTAAAAACCAAGGCACACAATCAAACGGCCAAAAAGCAAATTCTAACAGGGCGTGTGATCGCGGGTGATTTATTTTCCGACATTGAAACTTAGAAACTTCACCGTTTCATGTTTTAAGAGTCGAGAAACAGATGAAAGGTGACTCTATCTCTTTCAGTTTTGAAGCAAGCGTGAAAGGACAAGCGCTTGATGATCTTTTCAAATTTAAGGATTCATATAAGATCAAAATTATTGCTTAGGAATTCTAGGCAAAGGGTGTACCAAATAACCGTGAACTGCAATATACACCTTGATTTCAAAATGAAAGAGAAATCAACCAAGGACTTAACGTACGTGCAGGCAATCTCCCCGAATGCTGTGTTCGGTGAATCACGGGTATAGGGCGGCAGACTCAGCTTCCTATGGATAAAGGATAGAAACCTAGTGGGGTCTCCCTTTA
Organism: Pinus albicaulis; assembly: GCA_034641835.2. Lineage (NCBI taxonomy): Eukaryota > Viridiplantae > Streptophyta > Pinopsida > Pinales > Pinaceae > Pinus > Pinus albicaulis. Next base: position 1,505,210,531 of record CM076570.1, on the reverse strand, counting down.
TATATGTGACGGTATGGGGAGTACAAGTCCATGCTAATGCTGTCTAAAGCCAAGAGGCAAACGACAACTACTAGGTTTAAATACGTTAGAACACGTCTCTAGCCTAGACCTCTAAATATTTCGTTAATGTTTCAATGCTGCCTTAGTGTAAATTGAATAAATTTTAATGTTTATCTTCAATTATGTTTCAGTTTTCAGGCCCTAGCGAGTGTTATGTCTCAAAATCTCCTAAATGCACACTACATGAGAAAAGAAAACTTTTCAATTCGATGAATGCTATCTAGTTAAGGGAAGAGCTTCAAATGATGCAACAAAAAACAACATTGCAAACGAAATCTTTTCCAAACTAGATGACTTTCACTATCCAAAAGTGATTTCAAACATTCGACGATGCGAATAATGCAATGTAATCTATGCAAAATCCTCTTTTCGAAAACTATGCAATTGTAATCTATGCACAATTTCCCTTTTCTTTTGAAATGATAAGAATGCACTCAATGCATTTTTCAATGAAATGAGAATCTAATTAATGCATGATTTTAATAAAAGTGAATGTAGTCAAAGCGATTTCTAGTTTTCAATCATTAAACAATGTAATCTAAGTTCAATGATGGATCTCAAAAAATACTTTTCAATGCAATGTGATCTAATGCATTTTAACGAAAAGAAAACTATGAGATGAAAACTAAAAGAACGCAAATCTCCTTAATGAAGGATGAATGCAAAAGAGATGTAAACAAACACTAAGAATGCAATCGTTGTTTCAAAACACTTTGTAATGAAATTCCTTAAAAGGTGACAGAACATAAAGAGGACTTCCAAAGCATGAGATCAAAACAAGGCAGTCATTCCCTTTTACATCAAACAATCATGGAGAGAAGACATTTCAAACAATGAGAAATGTAATCTATGCTCATACAGTGAAAATAACAGAAGGGAAAGACACACTGGTGAAGGATTTAGGGAAAAAATCTCAATTTTCACACACCCTGAAATTGGCACGACTTTATCATTGACAACTAGCACCAACTGGCGCGACTTGCTCATTGACAACTAGCGCCAATGGAAAATTGGTGCGGGTTGCTAACTGACAACAAGCGCCAACGCCTGAAAATGAAAAAACAAAGAATTTCTCCCAACCAAGACCAGACTCACCACTTCAAGCAGAATCTCCAAGACCCAAATGAACCATGTAATCTAGGCTCAAAGCGAGACAAAGCGGAATTCGAATGAAGAAGAAGTCAATCACTCAAATAACGCAGTAAAATAATAGACAACCACAAAATGAATGCAGAAGAGCAATCACAAGGTTGACTGAATAGATAGAAACCAAAAAATCCCAAGGGAGGCTCGACGCACAATAGCACCTAGATACCCTAGGGCTAAAATGTAAAATCGATAGAAATGGAAAAAAAACCAAAGGAAGAACTGGTCATAGTCATTCAAACAAGGCCCTAGAACACTCAAGCAGTCGAAAAAACAAGACCAAACACCCAGATCAGTCTCAGAAGGCTCAAAACATAGTAAACCCTAATACCTTACAGGATTGGTGCGACTGTAAGGCTGAAACTAGTGCCAGAATGGAACTGGCGCGAGTAATACATTGACAACATGCGCCGGTGGGTGCGACTGTCAGGATAATAAGCGCGCCAGTCGAGTTTACTATGGAAAAATAAAAAGATCAATCCATGGAACAGACTAGTGATGGTAAAGCTTAACAAAAGAAAAACACACAGAAAGAGCCAGCCAAAAGAGTTGATCAAGCAAGCAAAGTCAAGAATCGACCGAAAAGACAAGACAATACTCCAAGCGTTCAGTTCATAAACTAGACCGGAGATTGACTGAGGCAGCATTCATCTACTTCTGCTAATGCAGAGCAAGAGTGTTTCAAAGGCTATCTGGCTAGCTTCAGGCTTCGTCTGTATTTTATAAAGCAAACAACAAGCCAAATCCCCAGTGGAGTCGCCAATTTGTTGTGGAGGTAAATCCCCTCTGCGGACAGAGGCGATCCCTACTAGCCCAGAACGGGTCTAGCAACAATCGTAACACGCTATGGTGCAGGTCCCTAATTGAAATAAACCAACTTGCGAAGAAGGCTTACCTCGAATCCAATGCTATTGTTTGTAGAGAAGGTAACACTCACGTTCCTTTGCTTCGGCAGATCACAATCCTCACGCTCGTCGCGATCGAACACCTGCACACGCAAGAAACACAACAAACAAAAGCGTAAAATCCAATATATACAATTATGCGTCAGTCAGAGAGGACACAACTCATGATCATAGTGAACAAAATGAGTGGAACCATAACCAATAATCGCTTATCATTAATTCATACAAAGGAAAATACAACCTGGCTCTGATGCTGAATTCTCCTTCGACGGGTCGTCAGCGGAATGCGTCTCGGTAAAGCTTGTCAAGGATGGGGACAAGCCTCTCTCTTCGATCGTTGATATCCTTGCTATTGATTTGACACTATGAGGACTATTGCAGCATTCTTTAGGCTATGAAGGCTCTTGGAGATTCTTGGAGATTCTTGGAGACTATCTGGCAAAGGGAAATGGCAAGCTTATATAGATGGTGGAAGAGGAGTTGGGATCCCTACAATCATGGGATTGGCCCTATCCTCAAGGAAGATTCCATGAGAGGTGGAAAACTACTTCCTCTACATGGAAATCCGGAGCCAAACGTCCCAACTCAATTTAGAGACCAGTTCAGGAGTTGGTTGGAGTCAATCTTCCGCCATTTATTTTTAAAAAACACCCTTTATTAAGCCTGGCGTGAGTGTGACTCTGAGACAGAGTGCCAATTGGTGTACCCTCTTTGAAGGATTTTCCCCATTGGCACGGGTATAACATTGGCTAGTCGCGCCAAGGATGAAAATGCTATTTTTAGGATTTTTCACAAGGAGATGTCTTTAGGGAAATGAAAGTACATGTCTAGGGGAATGCCATGAAAGTGTTTTTAGGTCATGTCACTGCTCACAGGTCATGGAATAAGCCCTCCAATGTGCGGGACAGGGAATTGCAGGGACGGTGACAAATTGTTGTGTAACACCTGTGGTAGTTTTGACTGACGTATGGTACACCCATAATGCAGAATATAACTTTCGATGCCATGTGGTTTTATGGTTGCCTACTAGTCGACGAATCATGGTTTTGAGGATGCCATTTACGGCTTCGACTTGGCCATTTTCTTGTGGATAGTAGGATGAAGACTGATCTTGTCGAAATCCTAGCATGGAAGTTAATTATGTCATCATATGGTTCTAAAAATGTGATCCATGATTAGTAACTATTGAAAGGGGTACTCCGAAATGAAAAATAACCTGATTGAACAGGAACAAAGCGACAGTTTCTCCAGTGGCTTTGAAAGTGGGAATGGCTTCTACCCATTTCGTAAAGTAATCGACCGCCACGACAATGTAGTTGTGTCTATCGACCGAAGTGGGGTTGCATGTAAAGAAATATATTCCCCATTTAGCGAAAGGACTGATGTAGATAACCGGGTGTAGGGGGGCGGGGTGAGCATGCATTTTATTCGTGAAAATTTGACACAGATGGCACTTCTGGACGACTGTGATGCAATCTTTAAACAAAGTGGGCGAATAATAGCCTGCACTCAAGATCTTTTGGGCAGTAGCTATGCCAGAAAGATGACCGCCGCACGCCCCCGCGTGACATTCATTTAAAACGCGTTCCGCTTCGTCAATAGTAAGACAACACCAAATAATAGTATCGACACCAGGACGATATAGAGTATCGTTGAGAACGAGGTAATGTTGCACTTGGTGGCGAATATGATGGCGGTCGTTCGATGTGAGGGTTGGGTAGAAGCATTGAGTTTGGAGGTAGACCAAAATGTCTCCATACCAAGGATCAAAAGAATCAACTAAGAAGATGGATTCATCAGGAAATGGATCATGAGCTACATCTCCTGGGTTGATTCTGGGAAGGTCCACAGTAATTCGGTAAAGAATAGAGATTTCTTTGCTTTGGCAGCAGCGAAAACCATGTCAAATTGTTGGAGGATCACTATCCATTTGGAATATTTTCCTTCGATAATTTGGTGAGACAAAATGTGTCGCATGGGATTCTCCAAAGCAATAACGGTAGTTTGACGTAGTAATATATAGTGTCGGAGTCGAGTGGCAGCGAAGACCACTGCAAGGGAGAGTTTTTCCACATGTGAGTATCGTAGTTCGGGTCCAATGAGACATTTTTACAAGTAATATATCACATGTTCACTATCGTCATTGTGAACTTGAACCAGAACCATGCCAAGTGAGGATGGTGAGGCTGCCAGGTAGAGGAGAAAGTCGCGTGAGTAGTCAGGGGCACTAAGGAGTGGGGTTGAAGTGAGTGCCTATTTTAAAGCGTAAAATGACCGTTGAGCTTGGTCATCCCACAAATATAGTGTTCCCTTCTTCAATAATCACATAAATCCTTTCGTCATCTCGGCATAGTTGACAATGAATCGACGTAAAAAGTTTTCCTTCCCTTGCAAACGTTGGAGTTGCAGGATGGATTGTGGCATCGAAAATTCAACAATTTCTTTAACCTTATTGGGATCAACCCTAATCCTGTGCTTGGAGACAATAAAACCTAGAAGATGCCCGGAATCGACCATAAATATGCACTTATGAGGGTTCAGACGTATATTGTAGAATCGACACCGAGCAAAAATTTCTTTCAGATGAGCAAGGTGATCAGGTCGTTTCTTGGAATAGGCCGGAAGGTCATCCAAGTAAGCTTGTACAATATGTCGAATGTCATGGAAAGTGTAGTCCATAGGCTATTGAAAAGTTGCTCTAGAATTCTTCAGATTGAATGGGAGTTTACGATATGCAAATGTGCCCCAAGGACATATGAAAGCAGTTTTATGTTGGTCATCTTTTTTAATCGCAATCTAGTTATACCCCGAGAAACCATCCATAAAATAAAAAGACTCACATCCGGCGCAATCATCATGGATCTGATCTATGAACGGCGTAGGATATTTTTCTTTGGGACAAACAGCGTTCAGATTGTGATAATCAACACAAACTCGGATGGTGCCTTGTTTTTTGTCTACGGGGACCGGATTGGAAACCAATTCTGTCAAAGGAACGGGATGGATGAAACCTATGTTCAAAATTTTTTCTACTTCAGTTTTGATGGCAACTACTTTGTGTGGGTGGACAGGTCAAGGTCGCTGTTGAATAGGTTTAGCATTGTCATAAAATTTGATTTTGTGCTCGACTATAGACGGATCTATGCCGGGCATTTCGTTGTAAGACCAAGCAAACACATCACATAATTATTAAAGAGGGATGTGAAGTGTGCAATTTCCTTGGGATTGCAATCTGCTCCAATCTGAATGTTTTCCATGATACCCGTTTTGACCGAGATATCTATGAGAATTGTCTTAGAAATATTTCCCATGTTCCCTTTCGAATCGATGGTTTTAACAGTCATGTAAAAGGAAGGGACTATATCAGGTGGGTCAAAGGATGGGATTTGAGTAGTTATTACATCTGAATCGAACATCGAAGCACGATGGTGGAATTCTCCCCAACGTCATTCTTCTAGAGACATGATTTCTCGAATAGCTTCGTCCGTAGGTAGGATTTCATCGAGGATATATTTAGAAGGAACTGTGATGGGTGGGGAGTTCGTACCATTGGTCGAAACCATAGCCATGGAGGGTTCAAATGTAATTTGGATGGTTTGGTAAACCAACTCGGCTGGTGAGAGAGGCATCTAATCTCCAAAGGAATCAATTTCTGAAGGTGTCGGTAGGATCCATGGGTCAATAGAGCCATCTAATATGGTTTATATCATTGCAAATGTATTTGGAATCTCAAGTGGTGGGAGAGGAAAACAACCCATTAGGGAAGATGCCTTCAGAAGACCGGTACCAATACTGACGTATGAGTCAGGAACGCCTCCTATTAGGGGTACAGTGCTACTTGGTAATGTGGCATAATCAAGGGTGCAAAAGGATAATTGATCCACTGTGACTATTTTCCCATCCAACGGAAAGAGGATGAGTCGAAAAACGAAAGAAACAATGGCAGTTATGGCATATGACCAACTGCGACCCAGCAATAGATTATAGTCAAGATGACGATCTACGACTTCAACGTCCACCGTTATCGTTTTCCCACTAAGTGTAATGGGAAAGCTAGAAAGGTAGCCTTTTGGGAGGAAAGTGTGGCCATCGAAAGCTTTGAGGGAATTTGACGGTGGAGACAAAGTGGGAGAACCCAAAGCGACCCAGCAAGTAGTTGACATAATGCAGGTCGAAGCACCTTTGTCAATGACAGTACTATGGATTGGTCTCCCTTTCGACACAACTTGTATCTGGAATGCAAGCTGGTGTGAGAGGTGAGGTTTAGATTTCTCCATGTCAAAAATGGCTAGTGTAGAATCCTGGGGATCAATCCCACCAATGGTCGAAAGCAAGGCTTTCCTTTATGTTGGGAAAGTTTTCAATACTTCGAGAGCAGACATGGCTGATGGTGCTTGCACAAAATATTCTACAATGTTGTAGTTTTGGGCGGCACGTGCAGAGGTGTTATGAGTCATGCGTCAAAGTTTTCCTTTGGGGGGACGAATCACGGGGTCAACAGTAGGCCGTTCGATATGCAAATCGTTGGGCGGCGGTGGATTTGAACTGGTACCAGGTTCTTGAGTATCTATGATAGGATTTCAATAAATTTTGGCTCAAGTCTGGAGTTCAACACTTTCTATGCCATAAATGGCAGAAGGTCCTTCACCAGAAGGATGTGAACCACCATTTCCCCTTTGCAGGGGTTGTGGCGAGTTTGCAACCATGTGTTGCTGTTGCTACTGTGGATTAGGGAAGGGATTATGTAGGATGGTAGGTGTCCTCCTAGAGTCCTTGTTTGCGATAAAATCTGTGCATTCCTGCAGCCGAGGGCATTTGTATGTCAAGTGGTCCTCCGCACAGATTTTGCAAGGAAATTTCATGGGTTTTTCATTCCCTTTGTCATTTTTAGCAATGTTTTTCTAATTGGGATTATTCTGATGGTCCGGATGCTCTTCCGAAGAATATGTCTTTTTCTTGTTCTTCTTATTCTTTCCACTGGGTTTTTGTGAAGTTTGTACAGAATTTACCTCAACGGTAGGAAGAGTAGTTGACTGGTTAGGGGCATTAGCAGCCAAAGATGGCTGGGAGGTTTGTCCCCGAGACTGTTTTGTGGCTACACCAGAGATTGTGCCAACGAGACCATCGGCGTGGAATCTGGGTTTCTAAGTAGCCGGAGAATTTGGATTACCAAGGGCATAAGGGAGTAAATCATAAAGCGTGCCTGATTGCGAATAGATTAAATCTAAATGCTGGGCATGATGAATGGATTGATCTTCTGTGACCGCACCAGACAGGCCAATGTCTTTAGCTAGGGTTGGTAAGAGAGATTTAAAAAACCAATTAGCTAGGAGATGATCCGGGATTGGCGCTTTGACTAGCTTCTTCCTATGCCTCCATTCATGAATGTGATCGGAGATGTGGGTGGCAGTGTCTTGGCGTAACGAGGTTAAAATTTCAGTACCGGTTTCAAATCTAATAGGTAATTGAATTTTTTTTAGAAATTCCGTAGCTAAGGCGCCAAAAGTGTTGATGGCGGTGCGTGGTAATTCAATATACCGCTTGGCAGCATTGCTAGTGAGAGTGCGGGGGAACAACTTAAGCTGGATGCTATCATCCAACATGGAATTAGATACCGACCATAGATGAAAGGTGGTGATGTGTGAAGCCGGATCCTCCCCTTGTTTCCTGTCGAATTTCGAGATTTCAGACGTAATCTTGTGCGGAACTGGAGGCCAGAGTGGGTTATGATTTATGGGATCATTAGTCAGTTTATAGACGTCAGGTATGTCTAGAGCTGCTAAAAATGACAATTGTGTGTTCGCCCCCTGATCTAGCCAAGGAAGTATTGGTTGACTATTTGGACCATAGGGTTCGCCCATCAATGTGTTACTAGTAGGATAAATAGGAATTTGACAAAAAATTGCCTATGGGTGGAGGGGTAGGGATATATGGTTGCTGTCCATAGGGAATATTGTATTGCAGGGCGAATGGTTGGTTGCCCCCAGGATAAAAATGACCCCCTTTTCCAGATGGAGGTTGGGGTGGGTTGGCCCATATGGACGCAATAGAGCTGCCTGGAGGCATGCTACTACTTGCATAGTTCAGCAACAACATAGACCCTACACCGATATTTAAACCACTTAAGGGAATAGTGTTAACAATAGGTTGTTCGGTTTGTCCTAACTATTGCAGGGGTAGTGAAACGTTCCCTATTATTTGCATGCTCGTGACACTGCCCCCTGGTATGGAGGCCAAGGGGTTTGAGCTAAGCAAAGGGTTCCAACCGAAAGGTTTGCTAAAAGGAACCGAAGTAGTCCCACTCGTGCATTAGGGGAATTTTGAGGTCTCAAATGGGCCTCCTAAGGAAAATGTACAATCAAAATTCATTTTATGAGAACCAATCACATTTTAGGGGATGACATCATCCCTAATGGTTGAGGTGGCATTGCTTGAGTTAAAGGTACTTACTTGTCACATTCTCAATGGTGGATAAAAACTCATGGTTAACCATGGTAGTGCTCTAAGTACCTTTAAGGTCAAAGTAAAGTACTCATAATAAATTTCATTTCACACTTTTTGAATAAAATTCATACATAAAATAATATATTACATTTATTATATTATTTTTATATAGTACATTAATTACATGTTGTTATACAATTTAAATAATATAAATTTTAATTAATAACATATTATATAATTAAGAATTTATGAATTTATATTTATATTTTATTTTAGGTTATTTAAGGACAAATGCATTAGTTGTTCAATGATAATGAATTTTTCTTGAAAAACTGATTCTTATTTATAGTCACATCAATACAATTTTTTTATTAATTTTATTTTGGTACAATTTTTGAATTGAATTTAACCATGGTTACATGGATTGTGGTGCAAAAATTGAATTTAAAATTCATAAATGTTATTTTATTGATTTAGCTATTATTTTATTATTTCCTTAGGAGGCCCATTTTACACCTCAAAATTTCCCTAATGGGAGGGGAAACCGTAGGTCCCGACGTGGTCATGGTAGGAGTAGATCTTGAAGGACTCAGCGAGTTACTCACAATTGTGATGACCGTAGGGTTGGGACTAGGCATAAGTTGACTATTGGGGTTACCGAGTAATGGCATAGAACTGACAACTGGCAGGGAGGATGGTGGCGAACCTGGGATGGTTGCCATTGGTATCAACCTTGTGGATGCCGGTTGTGAAATGGATGTTTGTGCACCGAAGAAATATCTTGGCGTGGTGGAATCTGAATTATCATAGTTGCCGATTGTAATGAGGTACGACGCCTTCCGTAAAAGGGTCCTCTGGAAATTCCGTATGGTATGAGGCTATGTGAAAAGTAGGATTTGTCAATGGAGACTGCTCTTCCGCAGAAGGAACGGGTTCACCAAGGTTCAATTATTCCTCTGGGGTCAAAGTAGGTAGACCTTGCTATCGTCGGGACAAACGGCGTGAGTCGGAAGACGCCATGGTGATCGGTTTATTTTTAACAAATTTTAATAAATTATGATGTATTATAAAGTATCAATGACAGTAACCACACACCTAAAAAAGAAAAAAGAAAAAAGGACTCTCTAAAATTAATCAGCAAGCAGCCAGAATAGGGTGCCCTGTCTGAGTACTACCGTTTGTTGGAGATGAAACTCAGTATCACAATAGCATACAGAGAGGTTGGTCATAAGTACAATTATGATTACTCTAGAGCTTCACCTGAACCTCAGAAAATAGGTGTAAGCACTCTCATGAAGATGAGTACCCTCCTAAAGACCAAAGAAAGAGTAGGTCCGTCTATTTTAGGTACCAGGACAGCCCATCCCAGTCACCTTCTGTAAGTCCCTAAAAATTTTGGCCACTAAGGATACCTCAAATCACAGAAATCATCAAGGGGGTCATGGTCATAGACAACACGCTATATGGGCAGAACACCTAGATCCCTGATCTAGTTTTGACATCCCCGAAGGGAACCCCAATATATAGCATGCCCACCGAATGCAGTCGAAGGCAGGCTACCTTCTTGTGCACCCAAATGTTGTCTCGCACTTAGCTCCAGTAAAGGGGTGGTCTTGATAATATGAGTGCAGTAGGATTTCGCTCATTAATGACTCTAGTCTCAAATTTTGAGATCTTGGGTGATTTTATCACTTTTTCTATCCCAAGATCCTAGCCCGAACTACTGTTGGTGTGAGTTCAGAAAATGTTATATGATTGATTTTATTATCGGTTGATTCTTATTGTACTTGATTATTAGTCTTGTGGAGGGGGAGTGGACGTATGAAATGTAATGAGACTCTGACTCAGAAAACCATGCAAAAATATGCTCTAAATATTCAATTCGATGAAGAGTATTTCTACCAGGAGAGGTTTTCTTTCAAAATCCATGCACCAAAAATTAAAATAACACAGTTCAACTTTAATGATTCAGACATCAAATTATCTCTTTTTCACAGTATTTTAATCAAAATTTTCAGAATTAATCTAGCTAGATACAGAAAAACTAAAAAAATAAAATAAAAATTCTTTTCTCTAAAAAGCAGATGTTTTCGAAACTAACTTTTCAAATAAGAACAAATAAACAACAATGCCAGCTGGTAAACAAGCACAAGAATTTAGAAAAGGAGTGGTTCTGATGGCTAAAAAACTCTGCAACCAAAAAGGGGACACAACAGGAGTGAACAACAACTTTTGGCTGAGTAACGCACTGGTTCTAAGCAAAGATCGCGTTAATGCAGGGACTAACGCACTGTAATCAAGTAGAGGCCGCGTTATAACGCTCTGGAACACTAGTAAAGGCAGCGTTAGCCAGGGTAAAATTATTCAGATGGCCAAATAGGGTTTGAACTGAACTCTGTGAGCTTTTGAAATGTCTACTGGGCATAAAAGCTGGTTAGAAGGGTATGTGAGCAGAGGAAAGAAGGAGGAATGAAAGAAATAGCCCGAAAACTTGGGGTTAAACTCCCCAGCAGAGTCGCCAATTCTGCTATAGGATTTCTTCCTTCCATATTTATCTTCTCCTCTGAGCTGACGATGAGGTCATTTGACCTGTAACAGTGATGACCAACAACAGAAACTTATTCAAGTCCTTTGGAAAAATAAAGGGGCTTTCGCTTGGGATTACTAAGATATGAAAGGGATTGACCCTCAGCTATGCATGCATCACATTTACACTGAAAAGGATGCAATAACCATTCGAAAACCTCAACGTAGATTAAATCCTCACCTAAAATACATTGTTAAAGAAGAACTTCAAAAACTGTTAGATGTGAATTTTATCTATCCTATATCTGAAAGTAAATGGGTTTCTCCATTAGTTGTGGTTCCCAAAAAGAATGGGAAATGGTGAATATGCGTTGACTATAGAGAAATCAACAAGAAAACACAAAAATACCATTTTCCCCTTCCATTTATTGATCAGGTCCTAGATACACTGGCAGGGAAGAAATTTTTTTCTTTCCTGGATGGCTTCAGTGGCTACAAAAAAATTTAGATTGCCCCTGAAGACCAGGATAAGACTACCTTTACTTGTCTGTGGGAAACATTTGCTTACAGGGTATTACCTTTTGGATTGTGCAGTGCACCTGCCAAATTCAAAAGAGCCATACTCAATATTTTTGTAGACTTGATAAATGAAGGATTGGAAGTATACATGGATGATTTCACACCCTATGGATATGACTTCGAGCAAGCATTACAGACATTGGAAAAAGTTTTGGAACGGTGTATTGCTACCAGCATATGTTTAAGTCACGAAAAGTGCCATATGATGATGACAAAAGGCCCGATCTTGGGTCATTACATTTAAGCAGTTGGAATTCAGGGAGATCCAACAAAAATACAGGTAATTCTCTTACTAGCTACTCCCTGCACTCAAACAAGGGTACGTATTTTTCTGGGATTTTCTAAATATTATCGTAGATTTATCAAGAATTTTTCATAGATTGCTACACCATTATATGCCTTAACAGGAAACAGTGATTTCATATGGACTGACAAATGTGACACTGCCTTTACAGAATTAAAATGGCTAGTATCAACAACATCAATATTACGAGGCCCGAACTGGGATATACCATTCCAGATTTCATCAGATGCATCAGAAACAACCATTGGAGTAGTTCTTGGCCAAGAAGAAGACAAGAAAACCTACGCTATATATTAAATTAGCAAAAAATTAACCCCTGCTGAATTGAATTACACGGTAACAGAGAAGGAGTTTTTAGCTGTTATTTATGTTATTAATAAATTCAGACACTATATAACTGGATACCTTGTAATTCTGTACACGAATCACTCTGCTATCAAATACTTAGCTAATAAACCCATTACGAATGGAAGAGTGACACTTTGGTTGCTACTTTTGCAGGAATTTGATATAACTATAAGGGATCGACCACGGAAGGAAAACCTTGTGGCAGATTCCCTCTCTCGAGTGCCAAGAACATATGACACAATAGCAATAGAGGATCAGTTTCCAGATGAACACCTGTTTGCTGTAACCGTGAAAATTCCATTGTACGCAGGTGTGGTGAATTATTTAGTAGTGGGAAAACTACCTAAACATCTGACACCCAGAGAAAGGAAATCGATAGTACAACACAACACTCGGTTCTCCTGGATTGAAGGATACCTTTTTCACACAGGGGCCGATATGCACATCTGCAGGTGTATTAGGGAAGAAAAAATTTATGATATCTTAAAATCCTGCCACGATGGACCTTGCGGTGGACATTTTGCAGACCGCAGAACTGGACATAAAATTTTACAAATGGGCTACTACTGGCCCACGAATTTTAAGGATGCTAAGAAATTTGTTCAGGCCTGCGATAGTTGTCAAAGGATGGGCCACCCCGGCCAATCTTATGAGATGCCCCTGCATCCACAGCTGGTCATAGAACCTTTTGAGCGCTGGGCATTAGGATTTGTTGGGCCAATCAACCCATCATCCAACCATAAATAATATATATTGGTTGCAACAGAATACGTAACTAAGTGGGTAGAAGCAGTAGTATTACCAAGAGCCACAGAAAAAACTGTGATAAAATTTCTTTTCGAAATTTTTGTACAATATGGGTTACCTAGAGAAGTAATCACTGATGGAGGGCCACAATTTGTAGGCCACAAGATCGCTGCCACACTAAAAAATCATCATGTTATTCACGGAATTAACTCTCCATACCACCCGCAAGCAAATGGGCAAGTAGAAAGCACCAACAAAGTAATTGAATCTATTCTAACAAAGATAGTCTCATCGCACAGATGAGACTGGGATACTCAACTGCCAAAAGCCTTGTGGGCATATCGCACAACTTGGAGGAATACTACTGGATACTCCCCATATCAGCTGGTATTTGGTAAGGAACCTATTTTTCCCATAGAGTTTGAGATAAAAACACTAAGGACAACCCAGGAAGTGGGATTGGATTTAACTGAAGCCAAGATTAATAGATTACAACAAATAAATGAATTAGATGAAATCCGGATTTTGGCTTTGCAGCATACTGCACTTATTCAACAACAAAGAGCCAAATGGCATGATTCTCTGATCAGGAAAAATACATTTCATCAGGGCAACTGGGCACTTCTCTATGATTCCAGGTTCCAAGATTTCCTTGGTAAATTTCAAACTAGGTGGTTAGGTCCCTATGAAATAAAGGAAGTACATAATAATGGCACTCTTACGTTGGCCACCATTGATGGGTCTGATTGTTCCTTTAAAGCAAATGGGCTGTTAGGAATCTGTAATCAGCAATATTGGAAAAGTATAATCACAGAAACAACATCGTTTCAACCAACTTTGGGATTCTAGGATCTAGCCCTCCTGAATCCGGAGAGGGATCTCTCCAATAATTGCAAAGATGAATTTGTCTTTGAAGTTTGGGGTAATGATATTAGGCTAGTTGTGAAGGCCAAGGGTTTTGTTTATTTTTTGGATGGTTGAGCATGATTACTGTTTGAGGTGGAAAGTCCTGAATGCAAAGAGTTTCAAAGGTGAGAAGTTGCAAGCAATCAGAGTAAACTTCGGCCAAAAAGATAGATAATTGCAGGTTTTAGTCCATTGGGCTATGGAGTCAGAATAGGATTTAATTGGGACAGCAAGAGGCAAGAGTGGTTCATGGGGCAAGTCATCTGTGTCTAAGGATCTCTTTGAAGTTTGATTTATGGAATGAAATGATACAATTAAGAAAGGAAATTAAACAGATGCAGAACAGAGAGTAGCCCAGGATCTGATAAGTACTTTTAAACTAGTCAGCCTTTGACAAACACTTAAGAAGAAAATAAAAGAAAACTAGGATTTGGTAAGTACTTTTAAACTAGCCAGCCTTTGATACACTTTCAATAGAAAACATCTTAAAATAAAGGGAAACTTGAAGGCAACTGTTGGAGTATAAACTAGTGGGCTGGGCTCACCACAAATCATCTCCTAGCTCTGCTTTACTTGGTTACTTTAAAGACCAACACAAAGGTAACACAGAATGGCCTAAGATTTGGTAAGTACTTCTAAACTAACCAACTTTTAACACATTCCAAGGGAAATATTCAGACAGCCTTTGAAAATAAAACTAGGACCAGGGCACACCATATCTTCCATAGTTCATCTCTACTTAACTAATACTGAACATAACATTCAAGAAAAATATTCAGCTAAGGCAATAAGACGAGGGAACGCCAAAATTCCTATGCTTAAACTAAATTAAATCATTCTCAAATAACACAGATTGGAAGAAAACATATAAATAAAGATTTTCAGTCAGAGAAGGTTACTGATATAAAGTAGGTCCTAACTCTATGCAAGCTTTTCTTTATAAGAGAATTTGAAACACAGTGAAAAAAGAAACAAATAACAAGTTACAATTAGAGAAACATCACCATTAACATAGACCAGGATCCCATAAATCAGCTTGTATTGATGCTCTAAACCAGTTACAACTTTAAGTCCAATGCTTTAGTTTAGTAATCATCTACTCATCTCAGCCTAACTTATCTATTACAAGCAGAGCTCCAAGAGCCAGTGAACACTATTTATAGTCAGAAGTTTAAGCTCAGATGTATTTCAAAGTTATGCAACCAACAGTTTCTCATCTTCTACAGAAGTATTTATAGAAGGATGAGGAGGTGAGATCTAACAAAAGATCTTAAGGACAATTAATACAGAGGGATGACTTCTCGGCCTTTGAAAGGGCTCGATGAAAAAGTTTACAGGTGTTTCACTGCATTAACTATTTTACAATTAATATCAAAGCTTGGTGGGAGATTTATTGACTTTTAGGCTCTATCCAGGACGAAATAACTCCGCTGATATTTGTTTGCATTAGTTTCCTTAGCAAAATTAATTGCTTGGCTGCGCTGTGAGGCAGATATTTTCTTAATCAATAACTTCGGCCTCTGTTTGAATGGTTTGAGGCAATAGGTGGCTTTGTGGTAGCCGAGAGGAATCAA
Source organism: Pinus albicaulis (assembly GCA_034641835.2). NCBI lineage: Eukaryota > Viridiplantae > Streptophyta > Pinopsida > Pinales > Pinaceae > Pinus > Pinus albicaulis. Next base: position 1,505,194,992 of record CM076570.1, on the reverse strand, counting down.
TTCACCTCAAATGTGACGGTGGAGGCCTTTCTGTCTGTTAAACACTGATGATGTTCTTTTAATGGTGTTTTAATTCTGGGAATTAGGCTTTTGATAATCATTCTTAGCCGTAATTCCAAAATCTGTCTGCAATCTTCATTCTGTTGTGCTATGTCTTCAAAAAATGATACTCTTTTTAATGTGATTTAAATCACAGTGTCTTGTCGATGTGCAGGCCGCACAGGTCTCTTCATAGCATCAATGCTCATAGAGCATCGACGAAACATAGATCTTGAACCCTGCGAACGACTTCTTTTGATGAATCAAAGGCATAGGAAACTTCTTTCCCGGCCTCTGAATTTTCTTTTGTTATAACAAAAAACCATTCATCCCTGTAAATATACACAAAATATTAGAAAATCCTGTGTTTTTAGGTTTAACTGCTTCAGAAGGCGGGGAAGGAGCGTAGCTGTTGGATGAAAGCATCCAACGGTGGAGATTTATTTTGGAAGAGGTCAAAAAAGAGCGGGGGAATGAACGAGATGGGGTGATTTTGGACCGTCCGATCTGGACACGTGGATGGTCCAGATCTAATTGGAGGATCGCAATTGGGGGATCGCAATCGTGGGTGGCAAGAAAGTACACCGATAGAAAGTTGTGATGTGATGTGGCGCAGACCGTCGATCTTAGGATTAGATCAACGATGGAGAATGAATCGGGAGAATGGGCGATCGGGGCAAGAAATATAACTCAACGATTGAGAAATGCGATGTGATTGAGAAGAGCGATGCGATTGAGAAGAGTGATGTGATTGAGCGCTGGTCGTTTGATCGGCTCAAGATCAATGGTGGGGATTAGTTTTTGAAATGAACCGGCGAAAAAAACCTTATAATATATAAAACCCAAAGTTTAAATAAAACAAAGGTTTTTATGGATCAGGGTGGGATATTTATATATGGAGTGGATAGGCGCTCGACTGCGGGGCATTTGGATACATGGAATACAATGGGCCGGGGGTTTATAAAAACAAAGGCCAATCGCAATCAGAGTTTTGGGTTTGGTCTTTTTAATCTAACCATTGGAAAATTGCGATGCGATTTAGCGCCTTCGGACTTCAACACTTGGTCCCGGGGAAAGTCGTAAAACAAAAAGGCGGGGGGGGGGGGGGGGGGGGAGTTAATATATATAGCCCCCAATCACATCGGAAAATTTTGATGCGGCCTTTTCAATCTACCCATTGTATTTCCCCGATGCAATTGTGCGATCGGTCTTTTTGATCTAACCATTTATATTTAGCACGTGATTTTGGGTTTTTAGATCAAACTTTGGATAAATGGGTTTTCGGGTTTTACAAAGGAAAAAGAATGTCGGGGAAGAAAATTTACAAGGTTTAAGCGCCGAAGGCGGGCCCACGGGTTATATGAAACAATGATAAGATCGGGGGTTTTTTAATTACAAAGGTTAATCGCAATCAAAACTTTCGAACATAGCAAAAAGACTTGCGCACTTGAAACTTTCCGATGCGATAAGCGCAGGGACTATAACTCTTGGTTTTTCGCACAGGAAGCATGAGATCCGGAGTTTATAACAAAGGGGGCTGATCACATTGGGGTCTTTATAATATAAGGCTTAATCACGTCAGAACTTCGGAACATGGCAAAGACTTGCGCATTTGAAAATTTTCGATGCGACAAGCGCCGAACAGGATTAGTGCTGGGGTTCTAGGGTGTGGTCATGTGGGGGAAGTGGTTTAGGACTTTAGCCCAAGGGGGCTTAAGCCTTTATGTAAAAATATGTATTTTTCATGAAAATTTTCAAGGTTTTTAATGGATTTGGGGGTTTCGGTATGGTTAAAGAGTGAGTCTTTAACCTTGTAAGAGTGATTTTCATGAAGGGAAGAAAAGAAATCATGAAAAAAAGGGAGTTTTTATGGAGAAAAAGGGAGCAAATGGAGGTTATTTTTGAGTGGGGGAAGGGGGAAAATGTTGATTTTGCAGCAGTTTCTTCTCATGAAATTAGCAGGATTCCTGAGTATAAAATGGGAACAGAGATGAAGATTTTGGACAAAGGCATGAGGCCTTCAAGAGTCTTCAAAAGCCAACAATTTTTAGTAATAAAATTTGTTCTTGAAGGCTTAAAAAGTCTTAGCCACCTTTTGCTATAACAAATATTATAGGTGGCTAACAGTGGCTCCACTTGGGGATGATGCCTTCTTGAAGGCATCAAGAACTTCAGACTTGCATTCTCTGGGAGGCTGACCTGTGCCACATCTATTATGTTCTATGGGAGGCTGACCTGTGCCTGATCCATTGAGTTGCCCTTCCTTTGCTGGGATGATCTTCTCTAAAAACATATTAGCAGCTATGAAAACAATGGACCTCCATCAATACAAACTTTCTACCTACCCAATCCTACTGATCTAGCATTTTTTCTTCATAAGAGTGCAATTGGATTGGCAAACTCTTTTCACAACGTTTTATTCTTTTGAAAGCAGGAAATATAATCTATCTCTACTCCTTATTTCTCCATGGAATCAGATTAAACAGTTGAGTCCATATGATTCTCTACCTATTCTATCCATCTGTTAGGATTAAACATTCTAACAGCTTTTATTCTCTAACTTCTACAACAGAAATTTAAAAGCATTCAAGTCAAGATTAAAAAATCTAACTTGGAGCTGGTCTATGGCACAAACACATGCTGCACAAAAACATTTATTTTACAGAAAATTTAAAAAAAAAAAATGGAAGGCTTAAGATCTGAAAATTCAAAGCACTTCCTTCACCTTCTTACAACTCTGTTTTGGTTCTTGTTTGAGCTGTTTTTTCCTTGTTTTCTGGTTCATATTTTGAGCTAATTAGAACCATATTTTCTTCTTTTTGACTCTGAAAAAATAAAACAGATTTGAGTCATCTTTTTTTTTTTTTTTGGAAACTTAGGTTCAGATTTTGAACATGTTTGAACCTTTAATTTCTATCCTAAACTATCTACTGATAAACCAAGATTAAACAGTTTGGAAAATAGAATTCACTATCCTATCAGTAGAAAATTTAAAGCTAATTAGTCAAGTTTAGGCTATTTGAATAACTAGAAGTTTGTTATTTAGGAGTGGCATTTAAGCTTGCACACTTTCAGAATTTTTTTCTCTTTTTTGGTATGGGACTATACCTTTCTTGTTTTCACAATTTGCCCTCTTTTCTTTCTTTCTTTGTTTTTGTATTTTTGATTTTTCTATGTTTGAATGCAATGGTGGACGAAATATTTATACTAAAAAAGGTAAAAAGGCTTCAAAACATAGCATTTTATCAAGAGAAGTAATGCTTAAGCATCCTGCCATTGACAGGACCCCCAAACAATTCTGATCCATTCAACTCCTGCAAGAAAAATGCATTGTTACCAGCAGTTGAGTGAATAGAGTAAGGCCGAAGCCATAAGTTTTCAAATTTTCTATGCTTGCCCTTCTCTTCCCTTCTTGAATCCCATTTTAAAACTTTGTCCACAATATTGAAATTGCTGGCCTTTGTTCTTCTTTCAAAAAGATTTTTAATGCTGTCCTGCTTCTGCAATGATTTGTTATACACCTCCTCTCTGGTTTGCTGAAGATGAATGGTCTGGTTTATTCTTCTGATCATGTCACTTTCTTCAGTTTGTAATTCTTGAATCAACTTCATTACTGGTACACTAAGGCTGTTTGGAAAAATTTCATCAGTACCATACACAAGCTAGAAATGTGACATATCAATAGATTTCTTCAAAGTCAATCTGTTAGCCCAAAGTGCATGAACCAAATTTGTGTGCCAAGACTTTTTATTGTCCTCCAACAGTTTCTTGATTATGTTCACTAAGATTTTGTTTGAGGATTCTAAAAGTCCATTACCCTGGGGGTAATAAGCTGTGGAATGCCCCAATGTTATCTGATATCTGTGACAGAATTCAACCATCTTCTTTGATCCAAATGCTGTTTCATTATCAGTGATGATCTTGGTAGGACAACCAAATCTGGAGAGAATGTTAGTCTCCATGATTTTTATAATAACCGAATCATTGGCATGTCTACAAAGCATGGCTTCTATCCACTTAGTGAAATAGTTTGTGGCAGTGAGAATCCATCTATGCTGGGCAGAAGATGGGGGATGGATTTCTCCTATGAAGTCAAGTCCCCACTATTGAAATGGGGCTTCAACAGTGATTGGATGTAAAGGCAGGGGTAACATTTTTCTTTTTCCTTCAAAAAGTTGACGTTTATGGCAAGATATGATCATCTTATGCACATCATGAAAAAGAGTAGGCCAATAGAAACCAGCCCTCAAAATTTTGTTGGCTGTTGTCTTCCAGTATAAATGACCTCCACACTCTCCTTCATGGAACTGGTATTTAACCTTCTCTGCATCAAACTCAGGAAAAGATTTAAGCAATACACCACTTGCATTTTTCCAATAAAGACATCTATCTATAATGCAATAGTTTACAACTTTTAACTTTAGGAACCTTTCCTTTATTTTTGTCAAACCAGGAGGTGTATTTAAATTAAGAAAAACATAAATAATATCAGCATACCCAGGAGAATTCATAAAATGATCTTCAACTATAGGAGTTGAGAATTCTTCTTGGTCATCCAAAGCATAAATCATATTAATATCAAGAACTTCAAAATTTGATTCAGCCATTAATCTAGCTAGACCTTGGCCTTTGATGAGTTTAGTGGGTTTTATCTCTAAATCATATTCAAGAATAATAGCAATCCACTTACCTCTCTTACCATCTGGGTCCTGTGTTAGAATGTCTTTAACAACTGAATTTGGGACGAAGGCAATGATGTGTGAGTGAAGGATGTACACTCTGAAGTCTTTCAAAGCTTTAACCAAAGCAAAATCTTGCTTCTCCATAATGTTGTACCTCAGAGGGGCATCCCTCAATTCCTTGCTAAAGAATGCAATAGGCTGCTCTTGTCCTTGTGGATTTTTCTGTAAAAGGACAGCAGCTATGGTATGTTCTGATGCAAACGAAAAAATATAAAAATCTTTTGAAAAATCAGGACTTATAAGAACCAGTGTTTTGGTTAATGCTTGTTTCACCAGTTCAAAGGACTTCTTTGCTTCCAAGGTCCATTTTACCCCTTGATCCTTTTTTAACATGTTTGTGATATTCCTAAGGAGCTCAGCCAAGTTGTGGATGAACCTTCTCAAAAAGTTAATCTTCCCGATGAAAGAATACAACTCTTTGATGTTTCGAGGATGAGAGATTTGCAATATGGCCTCAATCCTCTTTGGATCTATCTTTATACCCTCTTCTGAAATAATGTGTCCGAGAAGTTTACCTTCTTGGAGACCAAATAGTGTCTTCCTAGGGTTTAAAGATATCCCAAACTTCCTGCACTTCTCGAAAACCTTTCTTAAATGGTCTAAGTGCTCTTCATCTGTTTTCGAAAACACAGTAACATCATCAAGATAGATAATGATGAAGAAGCCCAGTTCCTCCGAGAATGCTATGTCCATGGCTCTTTGAAAAGTTGCTCTAGCATTCATTAGACCAAAAGGCATTTTCACATACATGAAAGTGCCCCATGGTGTAGTAAAGGCTGTCTTTAATTGATTAGCAGGGTGAACTAAAATCTGATTGTACCCTGAATAGCCATCAAGCAAAGAAATTCTTGTAGACCCTACGACCCTTTGTAAAATATGATCCATCTTGGGTAGAGGGTAGTTGTATTTTAATGAAGTTTTGTTTAAGTCTCTAAAGTCTATACAAAGCCTGATCTCTCCAGTTTTCTTCCTAACAGACACCAGATTAGATACCCATTCAGAATATCTCATAGGGACAATAATACCAACATCATACATTTTCATGATTTCCTTCTGAACCAAAGGCAACTGAACAAGGTTTATTATGCGCAGTTTCTATTTGAATGCTTTTTGGTTTTCTTTGAGGGGAATTTTGTGCTGTATTATTTCAGTGTCATAGGGCTTAAGATCTTCGTAACTCCACACAAAAACATCAGAAAACTCTTTAAACAACTCAATGTATTTGAGTTTAATGTGAGCTGGTAAAGTCTTAGACAGTTTAATCATCATAGGTTTAAGTTCATTGCCTATATTGCACTATTCTACTTCAGTCTCTACAGGTTCCAGTTTTGGTTTATTTGCCACATCGTTAAAATCAAACAACTCTTCTAAAGGGGCCAGACCCTTAGGCAAACTTTCATCTTTAGAGCGCAGAGTTTCTAACTCCTCTGTTTCTAACTCTGCATTCGATTCTGTTTTTTTTATAAGTTTGCTTCTCAGGAAATTAATATTGACAAGCTCAGGAGATGGCTCTTCTTCGCCAAGAAATTTTTCTTCATCGCAGTCTGTATCATAGTCCAAGTCTAAACTCTGTAGTTCAAATTCATTTCTGAATTGCATGAAGTCTTCTATTTGTTTATCTCTGTCGAACACCTGCCAATATTTTTTGTTATCGGGAATGGCTGGTCTAAATTTTATCTGAGTTGTATAGTTCTTGGTTTCATATGGTGTTAAGCATGTTCTGGCTGTGTAGGCTAAGCTGTGGGCTGCAATATTTCTTTTTCTTGGGACAAAAATCAATTTTGACTCTTCGAAAGTTTTTAAAAGGTCCATGACATCGTTGCAGTAGGCCCTAAGTCTGGGATGATGAGCGTTATAATCCCCATTGACTTGCCTTACGATTAATTCATAATCTTCGTGAAATTTAGTTCTCTTGGCTCCTAATTTTTTCAATAGATGTAAGCCTAAGAGAAGGGATTCGTACTTCGCTATGTTATTGGAACACTGAAAGTTTAATCTACAGGAAATACATTCTGTGTGGTCATTTTCAGTTTTATAAATCCAGACACCTACACCAGCATTAGTTCTAGTGCAGGATCCGTCAAAGTACATACTCCTTAGAGGACTGTTTTCGGTTTCGTCTGTTTCGTGAATGTCCTGTTCAACTACTGTGCTCTCTGATTTTTCATGATTAGCAGCACTCAATTGAATTTGTTTTGACTTTTCAGGTCTTTCGTTAAGTAGAGGACCGTTTTCTTGAGAGTCAAGGTTTAAAAGCAAAGGACGCACGACTTGTAATTCAAGACCCATATTTGGTTTGCTGTTGTTTAAAGTTTCAGCAAACTATCGTGACAACTCCGTGGTTTTTGCCTCCTCCTCTCTATCGGCCACTAAATCTGTCAAAGTTATTTGTTCACCTAATGTTTCTTCACTAAAGAGGATAAATGAATCAAGGCCTGTGTTTACAGAGTATAAAGGGGAGTTTTGTGGTCTGTCTTGACTTGTCACTGTGTATTGCATATGAGACTCCTTGTAGAGTCTTCTATTCTGATTGAAAACAGGGATAGTCGCGTAGGTCATGTCCATTTGCATAGTCCCTTGTAACTTAGCCCCCCATGATCTTGATAATAACATTCCATACTTTGGGGGAACATCAACCACAAAAATATCCGTGACTAAACATTTGGCTGGAATTTGGGCTAAGTTAACACAGAGGTCTTTGATTAATCCTAAACATTTTACTCTGTTGGAGTCAAAGGAGTAAAGGTCTTTGTAAGGTCTAGTGATTTCTAGATGAAGGCTCTCCATCACAGCTTTAGGCATTAAATTATGAGAATCCCTGGAGTCATCCATAGCGTTGTGCAAAATTTTTTCATGAACGTTTAAACTCACATAAAAGGGAAGAATAGGTCCCTCTTGATATCTACCTTCAATCTTTTGACCGAAAATAAGCTCTGGCTGGTCATCATTAAGATTGACTGTAGCATTGTTTTCTTCTATATTTAAAGCCTTCAAAATTTGGGTTCTATATACATGTTGGACAGCTAACTCAGTCAAGGGAATAGAGATTTTGATCTTTGAAATTTCCTGCTCTAGGCTGAAAGGAATTTGACTCTTCAAAGTGCTGGTCTCAGCCTTATTAGCTGTGACTTTATCAGCAATATCAGCTTGCTGATTTGTTTTATTTACACTTGATAAAATTGTTTTCACAGGAGTACTAGCTGAAATGTTAGTACTACTAAGGTCTGCACTCTGTTTTTCATTGTTTTGAGTGCCCTTTTCTTTACCATTATCAGAATTTACAGCCACTGTTTTATCCTTTTGTTTGAAAACTCTAGGCTTGGTTGTAGTGCTGTTTTGTGAAGATTTGTCAGAGGTTTTGTTGACCGGTTTTGCTTCTAAGGTCATACTATTTTTGAGACTCTATGATGACATTTTCCATGTCTTGATAATAATTTTCATCATCATCTCTTTTGTCATCATAAGGTTTGTATAGACCTTTTTTTCTATCATAATGAATCTCAAAGTCATCATTGTCTATCCCCAACATGTTGATATCATCCCCCTATGCTATTTCATCTATTTCCTAAACCTCACTTACATAGTTTTGATGAAAGGGAGGAGTGATCTACTGATCATCTTCCCTAGATCTGTTTGGAGGTTGGTTTCTTCTAAAATTCTAGTTTTGGTTCTGGTTTCTATTTTGAGGAGTAGTTTGGTTTTGATTTGCTTGTGATCTCTTAATTATGCTCATCTCTTTCATCATTTCTTCCATCATTATCTCCATCTTTGAGTTGGAAGTAGAAGGTGTGGAATCCTCTCTAAAAGATACTCTCTTTTCAATTTTCATTCTTGCTCTCTTCTCCATTAAGTTGACTTCCACAGAGAGAGTACCCTTTTGCATATCTTCAAGAGTTGCAAAATCTCTCTGTCTCAGCTGATAGGTCATGTCAGAGTCAAACCCTTCAGGAAACTTGTTTAAAGCTGAGCCCTGTGGAGGTTTTAGTTCTGGGGAAAGTGCGTTATACACACTATTGAATCTAGTGCAATAAGCTTGCACACTTTCCCTAGTGTTTCTATGGAGGTTCTTGTAGTCAGAAAGGACTTGGAGAGGGTTTTTCTTTACTTCCCATTTGTTTAAGAATGTTTGATGGAAGGATTAGAGATCATTAATACTATGGGGGGCTAAACCTTTGAACCATTTTCTTGCTTCTCCCCCTAAAATCTGAGCAAATCACCTAAGCTTGACAGAATCATCATCAATTTCATTTCTGTCAAAGTAGTCATTCATCTTATCCACATGTTGTGATGTAGTTGTAGCATTGATAGTCCTGTGGAAGATTGACTAGTGGTGCAGGAAGGACTAGGGGAGCATACCATGCTACCATGATAGGTGGTGGGGGTGGATTCACAAGGAGTGGATTAACAACAGGAAAAGTGGGCCGAGGTGTAGTGGTTTGAATAGTGGATGTAGGGTAAGCAGAAGTGGATGGACCAAGGATAGACTGCTGAGTTGATCTTGGATGAGAGACACCTAAGTTGTGAAGGAAATGTAAATTAGGAGGTGTTGTTTCTCTGCTACTAAGAGGTTTACTTGTTTCAGGAGATGATAGTGAAGAATCAGAATCTGACTAATCTAAATCACCAAGAGACCTAGTTCTAAATGGATTTACTAAGTCAACTTGAGATTGTTGTAGAGTTGAAAGATTTTCAGGAACTGAATTAGCTCTCAAGGGTGATCTGAAAACAACTGATAATTTAATCTTAGGAGACTTCCTAAGGATACTTTCTGGGTTATCAGCTATCTCAGGTGGATCAGGGTCAAGATAGGTTCTAGTGTGAATCTTTCTAGGAGCCACTATGCTATGTTTTTCAGACCCAAATAAAACAAGGAAGGTTCAACCAGGTATGACAATCTTTGAATGGTTAACCAGTCTGTTTACACAAATTTTAATCCTACAGTCTTCTGACTGATTTTGAATGATATTATAATGATAAGGGTTCTTCCCAGTGGATTCTTAAGGTATTTTCAGGATTTTGGAGTCGCCAAGTGGAAGTTTTTAGCTCTTTTCAGAGGTAACAGGTCTTATGGTCCACCACCGTGTTTATTGAATACCAATCTGAAATAATTTTTCCTTTTCAGAGTTATTTTTCAGTTGTATGGTTTTTTAAGAATATCTTGACTTTGTTTCAAAACTTAGCTATGGTTATGAGACAAAAAGAGTTTACTCTTATGGCTAAGCCAGCTGATTTTTCAAGGTTGGATAAAGTCTTAAGAGAATCCTAGGGTTTACCTAGATTGTCACTGATTTAGACAAGTTCTATCATGATTACCTTTCTTAGGTGGTGCTTGAAAAGGATGATTTTTACTCTCAAGGTTTTATAAAAATAAAAATGATTCTGGGTATTTTTTCCCTAGTGGAGTCGCCAAAAATGTTAGGTGCTAGTGGCTCAGTTGGCAAACCGAACAATTTTCATAAAACCAGGGGTTATCTAGAGTTTTAAGGTATTTTTGAACTTTTATTAACTCAGAAAAGATTCCCCAGTGGAGTCGCTAGAAATGATAGGTGCTGGTGGCTCAGCTGGAAAATAGAACAGTTTTCATAAAACCAGGGGTTATTTAGAGTTTTAAGGTATTTTTGAACTTTTAATAACTCAGAAAAGATTCCCCAGTGGAGTCGCCAGAAATGTTAGGAATCTGTAATCAACAAGATTGGCAAAGTCTGATCACAGAAACAACATCGTTTCAACCAACTTTGGGATTCTAGGATCTAGCCCTCCTGAATCCGGAGAGGGATCTCTCCAATAAGTGCAAAGATGGATTTGTCTTTGAAGTTTGGGGTAATGATATTAGGCTAGTTGTGAAGGCCAAGGGATTTTTTTGTTTTTTGGACGGTTAAGCATGATTAGTATTTGAGGTGGAAAGTCCTGAATGCAAAGAGTTTCAAAGGTGAGAAGTTGCAAGCAATCAGAGTAAACTTCGGCCAAAAAGATAGATAATTGCAGGTTTTAGTCCATTGGGCTATGGATTCAGAATAGGATTTAATTGGGACAGTAAGAGGAAAGAGTGGTCCATGGGGCAAGTCATCTATGTCTAAGGATCTCTTTGAAGTTTGATTTATGGAATGAAATGATACAATTAAGAAAGGAAATTAAACAGATGCAGAACAAAGAGTAGCCCAGGATCTGATAAGTACTTTTAAACTAGTCAGCCTCTGACAAACACTTAAGAATAACATAAAAGCAAACTAGGATCTGGTAAGTAATTTTAAACTAGCCAGCCTTTGATACACTTTCAATAGAAAACATCTTAAAACAAAGGGAAACTTGAAGGCAACTGTTGGAGTAGAAACTAGCGAGCCGGGCTCAGCACAAATCCTCTCCTAGCTCTGCTTTACTTGGTTACTTTCAAGACCAACACAAAGGTAACACAGAATGGCCTAAGATCTGGTAAGTACTTCTAAACTAGCTAGCTTTTAACACATTCCAAGGGAAATATTCAGACAAACTTTGGAAATAAAACTAGGACCAGGGCACACCATATCTTCCATAGTTCATCTCTACTTAACTAATACTGAACATAACATTCAAGAAAAATATTCAGCTAAGGCAATAAGATGAGGGAACACCAACATTCCTACGCTTAAACTGAATTAAATCATTCTCAAATAACACAGATTGGAAGAAAACATATAAATAAAGATTTTCAGTCAGAGAAGGTTACTGATATACAATAGGTCCTAACTCTATGCAAGCTGTTCTTGATAAGAGAATTTGAAACACAGTGAAAAAAGAAACAAATAACAAGTTACAATTAGAGAAACATCACCGTTAACATAGACCAAGATCCCATAAATCAGCTTGTATTGATGCTCCAAACCAGTTACAGCTTTAAGTCCAATGCTTTAGTTTAGCAATCATCTACTCTTCTCAGCCTAACTTATCTATTACAAGCAGAGCTCCAAGAGCCAGTGAACACTATTTACAGTCAGAAGTTTAAGCTCAGATGTATTTCAAAGTTTTGCAACCAACAGTTTCTCATCTTCTACAGAAGTATTTATAGAAGGATGAGGAGGTGAGATCTAACAAAAGATCTTAAGGACAATTAATACAGAGTGATGACTTCTCGGCCTTTGAAAGGGCTCAATGACAAAGTTTACAGGTGTTTCACTATATTAACTGTTTTAAAATTAATATCAAAGCTCAGTGCGAACTTTATTGACTTTTAGGCTCTATCCAGGATGAAATAACTCTGCTGATATTTGTTTGCATTAGTTTCCTTAGCGGAATTAATTGCTTGGATGCGCTGTGAGGCAGATATTTTCTTAATCAATAACTTCGACCTTTGTTTGAATGGTTTGAGGCAATAGGTGGCTCTGTGGTAGCCGAGAGGAATCAATTCGCCTCAAATGTGACGGTGGAGGCCTTTTTGTCTGTTAAACACTTATGATGTTCTTTTAATGGTGTTTTAATTCTGGGAATTAGGCTTTTGATAATCATTCTTAGCCGTAATTCCAAAATCTGTCTTCAATCTTCATTCTGATGTGATATGTCTTCAAAAACTGATACTCTTTTGAATGTGATTTAAATCACAATGTCTTGTCGATGTGCAGGTCACACATGTCTCTTCACGGCGTCAATGCTCATAGAGCATCGACGAAACATAGATCTTGAACCCTGCGAACAACTTCTTTTGATGAATCAAAGGCATAGGAAACGTCTTTCTCGGCCTCTAACTTTTCTTTTTTTATAACGAAAAACCATTCATCCCTGCAAATATACACAAAATATTAGAAAATCCTGTGTTTTTAGGTTTAACTACTTCAGAAGGTGGGGAAGGAGCGTTGCCGTTGGACGAAAGCATCCAACGGTGGAGATTTATTTTCGAAGAGGTCAAAGAAGAGTGGGGGAATGAACGAGACGGGGTGATTTTGGACCGTCCGATCTGGACACGTGGACGGTCCAGATCTAATTGGAGGATTTCAATCGGGGGTGGCAAGAAAATACACTGATAGAAAGTTGCGATGCGATGTGGCGCAGACCATCGATCTTAGGATTAGATCAATGGTGGAGAATGGATCGGGAGAATGGCCGATCGGGGGAAGAAATATAACACAACGATTGAGAAATGTGATGCGATTGAGAAGAGTGATGCGATTGAGTGCTGGTTGTTTGATCAGCTCATGATCAACGACGGGGATTAGTTTTTGAAACGAACCGGTGAAAAAACCCTTATAATATATAAAACCCAAAGTTTAAATAAAACAAAGGTTTTTTATGGATCGGGGTGGGATATTTATATCCGACTGCGGTGCCTTTGGATACATGGAATAAAATGGGCCCGAGGTTTATAAAAACAAAGGCCAATCGCAATCGGAGTTTTGGGTCCGGTCTTTTTAATCTAACCATTGGAAAATTGCGATGCGATTTAGCGCCTCCGGACTTCAACACTTGGTCTCGGCGAAAGTCGTATGAAACAAAAAGGCGGAGGGGGGGGGGGTGGAGTTAATATATATAGGCCCCAATCGCATCAGAAAATTTTTATGTGGCCTTTTCAATCTACCCATTGTATTTCCTCGATGCGATTGCGCGATCGGTCTTTTTGATCTAACCATTTATATTTAGCACGTGATTTTGGGTTTTTAGATCAAACTTTGGATAAATGGGTTTTCAGGTTTTACAAAGGAAAAAGAACGTCGGGGGAGAAAATTTACAAGGTTTAAGCGCTGAAGGCGGGCCCACAGGTTATATGAAACAATGATAAGATCGGGGGTTTTTTAAATACAAAGGTTAATCGTAATCAGAACTTTCGAACATAGCAAAAAGACTTGCGCGCTTGAAAATTTCTGATGTGATAAGCCCCGAGACTATAAATCTTGGTTTTTCACACAGGAAGCATGAGATCCAGAGTTTATAACAAAGGGGGCTGATCGCATCGGGGTCTTTATAATACAAGGCTTAATCGCATCGGAACTTTGGAACATGGCAAAGACTTGCGCATTTGAAAATTTCCAATGCGACAAGCGCTGAACAGGATTAGCGCTGGGGTTCCAGGGTGTGGTCATGTGGGGGAAGTGGTTTAGGATTTTAGCCCAAGGGGGCTTAAGCCTTTATGTAAAAACAAGTATTTTTCATGAAAATTTTCAAGGTTTTTAATGGATTTGGGGGTTTCGGTATGGTTAAAGAGTGAGTCTTTAACCTTGTAAAAGTGATTTTCATGAAGGGAAGAAAAGAAATCATGAAAACAAGGGAGTTTTTATGGAGAAAAAGGGAGCAAATGGAGGTTAGTTTTGAGTGGGGGAAGGAAGAAAATGTTGATTTTGCAACAGTTTCTTCTCATGAAATCAACAGGATTCTTGAGTATAAAATGGGAACATAGATGAAGATTTTGGACAGAGGCATGAGGCCTTGAAGAGTCTTCAAAAGACAACACTTTTTAGTAATAAAATTTGTTCTTTGAAGGCTTAAAAAGTCTTAGCCACCTTTTTATATAACAAATATTATAGGTGGCTAACATGGGCATCGGGTGCGCCTCTACCGAAGACCACTCACAAGAGAATGTTTTTTTCAACAGGTATGCAATGACTCCACCATGCAAGTTTTAGCTGCAGAAGATAATCCTTTGGCAGCTTCATCTTTGTAAAAATTAATTTATTTTTCTAAAAAAAAAAAAAACTGTAAATAGGATTGCTGCTTCAATTTGTTTTTTTCTCTGCCTATTTTGCTGTTCCATCTTCGGAAAAACACTTTTTGGTTTTTCTGTTCCATATTTGGAACACCAACTTTTGATTTTGCTATTCCATCTTTGGAACAACACTTTTTGATTTTGTTGTTCCATTTTTGGAACAACACCTTTTGATATTGCTGTTCCATCTTCGGATCAACACTTTTTGATTTAGCTGTTTCATCTTCGAAACAACACCTTTTGATTTTGCTGTTCCATCTTTGGAACAACACTTTTTGATTTTGCTGTTCCATATTTGGAACAACACCTTTTGATTTGTTGTTACATCTTTGGAACAACACCTTTTGATTTTGCTGTTCCATCTTCGGAACATCACTTTTTGATTTTGCTCTTCCATCTTCAGAACAACACTTTTTGGTTTTGTTGTTCCATCTTCGGAACAACACTTTTTGATTTTGTTGTTCCATCTTTGGAACAACACTTTTTGCTGTTCCATCTTTGGAAACAAGCACTCTTTTTTTTTTGTGTTCCAATTTTGGAACAACACTTTTGTTTCTTGTACAATTTTTGTGTGTTCTGAACAACATTTTTTTATATATATATTTCACAAACACCTATTTCCTCTTATGGACTTATTCCTAGCTCATTTCAACCTCATTTCTTTGATTCCTTTTATGACCTGAAGTACAGTACCTTCATGTAGATAAGAATTATGAATTTTATTAAAGCAGGTGAATATTTTTAACGTTATGATCTTTGACAAAGAAAACTTCTTGATGATAGACTTAAAACAATTGAAAGGGACAGAATTATTTATATTTCACTTTATTGTACTGATTTCTACTGTATATGATACTGATTGATCATCTTTACCATGCTAATTCTACTTTCCCTGGTTATAATTGTCTCTGTCTATTATCAATGAGATTATGGGTATACTTTTTCTTATTATTGACATGCTTCAACTTCTTACACCATCCCTACTCTTAAGGAGTACTGCGCCTCCCTCTTTTTATCATAAAAATATGTAATGAAAACTAAATTTTATCTACAGATAGAGGATAGGGGGTCTCATTCAGAGTCAACCTACCATTTTCATAAGGATGTAGCAATGTGACATTCCCACTATAGCCACCATGTTAGGTCTCCATAGTTTGCAAGATTGGCAAGAACAAACGCTGCAGAGCCTACATCAAAACCACTTTGGAATCCTAGGATCTAGCCCTCCTAGATTCAGAGAGGGATCTCTCTATATGTGTTTTCAAAGAATATATCTTTAAAGGCTTATGATATGATATTATGCTAGTTATGAAGTAAAAGGGTTTTGTTTGTTTTTGGTTGGGATGGATATCATTAAAATGAAGTCTTTTTGAAGGGTAAAGGTGTGAGCAGGTTGAGAGAATGGTTCAGCTGATAGGATAGGTAAAAAAACAGTATCAATCCATTGGGATATGGAGTCACAAAATGATTTAATTGCACAACAAGTTCCAAGTGTGGTCTATGGGGCAAGTTATCTATATCAAAGGATCTTTTTAAGATTGAGTTATGGTATGAAACATTAAAAGTGTTGTGAAAGAAGAAAAAATACAAGAAGACAAAGGGAAGCCTAAGATCAGGTAAGGACTTTTAACCTATCTTGATTTTGAAATACTCTCAAGAGAAAACATTTAAAACAAATAATAGCCTAATATCAAGTAAGGACTTTTAACCTAGCCTGATTTCAGCATATTATCAAAGGAAAACATTCAAGATGAACATAAAAAGTAGCCTAAGATCAGGTAAGGACTTTGAACCTAGCTTGCATTTGGCATACTCTTAAGGGATATTTTCAAAGAAAATGTTAGAGACAAACTAGAGGATAGGGCTAACCATAAACTTCTCTAATTCAAATTTAATTAGCAGACTTTTCAAGAACTTTCAAAGACAATATCTTAAGTTATACTCAGTAAACATGGGCTCACCAACACTTCACTCGTTAGACTCTATTGAATTATCCTCAAAAACACAATTAGAAGAAAACATAAAGATACAGATTTATTAGTGAGAAATAGGGTACTTTACAGTAAATCCTAATCTATATTTGCTGTTCTTTATTAGATAAAGTGGACAATATAGAAAACATGAGAAAAATAACAATTATAGTAAGAAAAACATCACCATTGACATAGACCAGGATCCCATAAATTAGCTTGTATATTTGATGTTCAAACCAATTACAATCTTCAAGTCCAGTAAGTCTTTTATAGCTTCGAACTTCTCTTCTCAGCCTATCTTTATTCAATTACAAAACAGAGCTTCAACAGCCTCAATAGCTATTTACATTCAACAATTACTCAACCAACAATAATAATGAACTCCTCATATGATATATATAGGTGAATTGAGGAGGTGGAGTGAAAGAAAGGGTTATTTGTTCAATTAATAAATAGTAAATGCTTCTCGTCCTTTGGGAGGCCTAAGGGAGAAGATATCAGATGTTTTAACTCTGTTTTAATTAATTTTACATTAACTTCATCAAATTTAGTCACTTTTGTTGACTTTTGAGGCTTTTGGGTAGGCTGGCAATTGCTTCTGAGCTGTCTTTGGCAAATATCTCTGACTGTGCATTCAATTTGTATTCTTTTGAGGAAAATGAACTTGTAGGTGGAATTTTGATCTCTGGAGGAGTAACTGCTTGGGTGATTTGGCATTTGAAGTCTTTCTTGACTGATCTGTCCTGATTTGTCACTTTAAATACTGAATTAGGCCTCTGATTATGCTTTAAGGCCTTCTTATCATCTTCGGGATTTGTCATTTTCTAAACTGTTTTAACTTTAATTTACTTCCCCTTAACTTTGCTTTATCTTTGTAAATCATTGGTTAAGCTTTCGATCTTCTTTGCTTTATTCTTTAACCTTTATCCTTCGATTTCTTTGCTGAGCTTTTCCTTTTTTGCTGTGCTGGAGGATTTATTAACTAACCAGTGCTCATGAGGCACTGGTTAATATTAAAACCAACTCCTGAATCTCTTATTGGCATTTTGGAACCTAGGATCGTCATCCTGAGGTTCTGTGCCACTTAGATTGGTTGTAGGGTGGCCTTTTAGTACCTTGGCTGCCATTAAAACCCTACAAATAAAACATCAAACGTTATGAAACCCTGTAATTTGGTTTAACTGGTAACAGAGGCTGGCGAGGGTAGGAGGAGCACTGAGGAGGGGAAAATGCATGCAGGAGGAGGTTCCATGGCAGAATCTTGAAGAAAACAGAGTTTAAAATTGAATTTGGTGCGAAACTGAGGAAAGCGGTTTTGGAAAACCACGAATGGTTTTCACGCACAAAATGAGTGGTAAGCGATTTAGCTTGAAATGAATGAGATATCATTTATCGGGCGACATGTGTCCTCCAAAAACCACTGATTTCACGTGGAAAATGCGCGATTGGTTTGATTGGAAATTTGAATGCGAAACAGGTTTGGGACCGTTAGATCTTCGGGCCGAACATCAATGGTCGGGGATGAGCACAAAACATTGGAAGTTGCATGGTGGATGAGGTGGTGGGACCAAGGTAACATAAGAAAATTTGTCGGGTAGTGGGTATATTTGGGAAATGGGATGGAATGAGGAAGCATGGCAGTCGTTAGATCAAGGCTTGAGGCCTTTGATCTATGGTCAAAATTTGTTTTCGCAGATGCACAAGGATGGATGTCGGGTGGTCAGAGGATGAGAGGGGAGTGCATCGACAGTCAGATCAATGAGATCGACGGTTAAGATCTTTTGTGGGGAAAGGTAAGGCAGGGTAGGAGGAGAAAAGGGCCCACCTTGGAAATTTTAAAGTTTTCTTGAGATTTAATAAGGTCTCAGGTTATGAAAAAAATAAGGGCAGAGGGGTGAAATAATGAAGGAAGGGGGGCTAAAGAAAAAAGGGGAAGGTGCGGTCTCATGGAGGAAAGGGAATTGGGAGCGGAGAAATAAAGGGCTGGGGATAAGGGTTAGGAGGAGGGGTTTGATAACCGTTGGATCTCCCAGATCAATGGTGGAGATCTGCTATCAGGAAGAAAGAAGATGAGAAAGCTATTGGGCGATGGGTAATGTGAGGGAACACAGAGAGCCATTGATCTTGGTAGATCAATGATGCAGATTATCAGAGATGGAAACATCGGCGAGGGAAAGGGAAAAGGTAATGACGAAAAAAGATGTGATTTGCCGATGTGATGGGGGCTAACGGTAGGTGCTCGGGCACGGTCCCATGGAGGAGCAAGGGACCGGGATCCAAGGAAAGAAGGGTTGGGGATTTAAGCTCTCGAGAGATCGGTCTATCGGAAGAAAAAAAAGGTAAGGGGAAAGAGGATTTACGAATGCCGATGCGTGATGGAGATGAAGTGCTAGCCGTCGATCTAAAAAACAGATCAATGGTTGAGAGTTCATCGCGGGATTAGCATATCGACAGAGAAGGGGTTCGGGAGAAAAAGAACTGGGATCATAGATGGTGATGGCCGATGCGATGGGATCACATCGGGGGAAAATGGAGTTTGGGGAGTGGAAACGGAAAATGCCGATGTGCGATGGCCGATGGGATTAGCACTTAGTTGCAAGGCATGGTTTTACTGCGGAAAAGGGGCTCGGTGCTTAAGTGGAATGGGCTTAAGGCCTAAAAAGGAGCGGAAGGTTTTTCAAAGGTTTTTATGTGTTTTTTATGGGTTTTTACCTAAGCTACTATCTGCCAAGATTAAGCTGTCTGACAAATTTTATTCTCTATTTTCTAAAATAGAAATTTAAATAAAAACAAACTAGGATTAAACTGTCTGATTTGCTATGGTGTCTATGGCTGTATGTACAAGCTACAAATAGAATTTATTTGCAGAAATTCAAAACAAAATTGTGAAGGCTTAAGATCTGTAAGTTTAAAACATCCATCATTCTTTCCTCAGCTCTCAGATTTTGATCTGTTTAGAGTCATTCTTTCTTTTGATTCTTTGGTTCAATTTTTCAGCGTATTAGAACCATTTCTTTCTTTTTCTTTGGCTAAGACTTTTGTCTGATTAGAGCCATTCTTCATCAAACTTACAGGTTCAGGATTTAAGCTTGTTTGAACCTCTGTTTTTCTATCTAATCTGGTCTACTGATGAGCCAAGATTTAATTGTTTGGCTAATCTGATTCACTAACCTATCAGCAGTAAATTGAAATCTATCTAGTCATGATTAGGCCGTATGACTAAATAGCAGTGTTCTTTTTGGTAGTGGCATTTGAGCTTGCACACTTTCAGATTTTTCCTTTCTTTTTTGGTATGGGGCTGTACATTTTTTCTTTTATATTTGCTCTCTTTTTCTCTTTTTCTATTGTTTTTGTATATATATTTTTTTTCTTTCAAAGTAAAAAAAAAAACTAATTAAATGCTCACAGGCTGAGATTTATTGCTTTCCTATCTAACCTAGTCTAACTCTGAAATATTTACATGTTTTATATGATACAATAGTGCCAGTGTAGCCAGTTGAGTAGTGACAAAAAGGAATAGAAAATCTGGCTGCTTGTCAGAGGTAACCATGGTACATATTGAATATTAATATTCAAAACCAAGGCTATCACAGAAGGTGACAACTTCTTATGTATTTGGCTCTTGCAAAGGATCCATGCTTGAGAATTTGAGCCAATTAGGACCTCCACACACTCTTCCATAGGATCAACAAAGAAAAGATGAGAACTCTCTTCCTTTTGGCCCTCCATGATTGGTAGATTGTCTGCCTCTAAGACATCAGTTTTGAGGACTGCATCTTAAATATGTTCCTTGGAAGCATCATAATCCTTCACCTGCAAATCAACAAGTAGTGAAATTTCTTCTTTCTCTAACTCCATGCTTGCTTCTGATGTTAATTCAGGTTCTTTGGATGATAGATTGATATCAGAAATGGGAGAAGTTTCCTCTTGAAAATATGACATATCCTCAGTAGGACAGTCTTCTATTTGTTTTTCTCCCCTAAATACTTTCCAGTACTTTTCAAAGTTTGGGACAACTGGTCTGAATTTTTCTTGAATTGTATATTGTTTGCTCTCACAAGGTCTCAGAAATGTATTAGCAACAAGGGCTAATCCACTGGAAAAAATGTTTTTGTTTTTAGGAACAAGGGTAAGTTGGAATTCTTCAAATGATTTTAACAAATCCCTGGCATCATCCTTATAGGCTCTAAGTCTGGGGTGTTTAGCAGTGTATTCCCCATTTACTTGCCTAATTATCAATTCTGAATCCCCATGAACTATTATTCTTTTGGCCCCTAATTTTTTCAATAAATGCAGGCCTAAAAGGAGAGCTTCATAATCTGCTATGTTGTTTGTACATTGGAAGTTTAATCTATAGGAATGACCCTCACCATGATTGTTTTCAGTGTTATGCACCCATATGCCTACTCCTGCACCATTTTTAGAGCAAGACCCATCAAAACTCATAATCCAAAGAGGATTGTTTTCAGATTTGTCATTTATTTCATTGCTGTCCTCTCTATTTTGTTTGCCTAATCTATCACTGTGTTGTTCCTGAAGGTCTGCACTAAGTTGAATTTTGTTTTTCTCCTCAAGATCTTCAATGTTTTGAGGTTTTATTATTTGATTTTCATGATCCACACTATATTTATGACTGTTTTGGACCTCAAGACCTGTGATCTGTTTGCTGTGATTTTTTGAATTAGCAAACTGCCTTTTATTTTTCTCCTTGTTTTCCTCTTCATTTATAGCTGCCCCTATGTTTGGATGTGGAGGGAACACTATATTGGGTGATGTTTCATTGACTAACTATTGCTCATTAGGAATCTCATCATTGTAAAGAATGAATGAGTCAAGGTTAGTGTGTATGGAATAAAGAGGAGAGTTTTCTGGTCTTTCTTGGTTACTCACCATATATTTCATATGTGATTCCCTATAGAGTCTTCTAGGTTGACTGAAGATAGGGATGGTGGCATAAGTCATATCCATCTGCATAGTACCTTGCAACTTAGCACCCCATGATCTTGAAAGAAGCATGCCATATTTGGGGGGTATATCAGCCACTACAATGTCCATCACTAAGCTTTTGGTTGGAATTTGAGGTAAGTTAACAAATAGATCTTTTATAAGGCCTAGGCATCTTACTCTACTTGAATAAAAGGAAGATAAATATTTATAAGGTATAGTTGCCTCAAGGCCTAGTTTTTCCATTATTACTTTAGGCATGAGATTATGTGATGCCCCTGAATCAAGCATGGCATTGTGAAAAATATTCTCATGGATGTTCAAACTGATGTAGAATGGCGGGGTAGTTCCTTCTTGAAATTTTCCTTCAATCTTAGGACCAAACAGAAGCTCTGGTGTGTCATCATTCAAGTTAACAGTATCATGAATTTCTTCTATATTCAGAGCTTTCAAAACTTGACATCTATATATATTTGAGTGAATAACTCAGTGAGTGGGATAGAGATTTTGATTTTGGAAATTTCATTCTCTAGGCTAAAAGGAATCTGATTTTTCAAAATGTTTGATTCAGCCTTCTTAGTCACTGATTCATCAGCAAAATCAGCTTGCTGATTTCTACTATTTACAATAGTCAAAATGGTTTTTTCAAGAGCATTAGCTGTAATGCTAGTGCTGCTAGGGTCACCACTCTATTTTTCATTGATTTGGGTGTTTTCTTCCCTTGTTTGGATCAAAACTTTCAACCATTGTTTTATGATTTTCCACTATATTTTCGGGAGTATTTACAAGGCTGTTTTTGGCAGAATTTTCAGAGGTTTTCTTCCTGGGAGTTTCTTGGTTCTTCTTACTTCTTAGGTCATATTGTTTAGGTGATCCTCTGATGGAATTTTCAAAGTATGGTTCATAGTATTCAGTTTCTGGTCTTCTATCATCATAGGGTGTATATATACCTTGTTTTCTTTCATGGAGGAAATCAAAATCCTCATTGCTTACTCCCAACATGTTTATGTGATCATCCTCTATTTGTTCACTTGTTTCTTCATCCTCATTGACATAATTTTCATGAAAAGGAGGTCTGATCTGTTGATCAGCATCTCTTTGTTTGTTCTGAGGTTGATTTCTCCTAAGGTTCTGGTTCTGGTTTTGAGGCTGGTTCCTATTCTGAGCATTTGTTTGGACAACTAACCTTTCCATCATTTTTTCCAACCTATCCATGTTCTTGGCTAGATGGTCTAATTTTGAGTTAGATGTGGAAGGTGCAGTGTCTTCCCTATATGATACCCTCTTCTCAGTCTTCATTCTGGCTCTTTTCTCAATTAGATTGGTTTCCACACTAAGAGCTCCCTTTTGCATGTCTTCTAAAGTTAAGGGATCCCTTTCTCTTAGCTGATAAGCCATTTCAGGATCAAATCCTTCAGGGAATTTGGCCAAAGCTGAGCCTTTTGGAGGTTTCAAATTTGGGGCTAGTGCATTATAAACACTATTAAATCTAGTGCAATAATCTTGAACATTTTCCCCAGTATTTCTCATGAGGTTGTTGTAATCTGAAAGTATTTGGATTGGGTTCTTCCTAACTTGCCATTTGTTTATGAATGTTTGATGGAAAGCTTGGAGATCATTAATACTATTAGGGGTTAAGCTTTTGAACCATTTTCTTGTTTCTCCCCCTAAACTTTGAGCAAATAATCTGAGTTTAATGGTCTCATCATCTATCTCATTTATATCAAAATAGTCATTCATCTTGTCCACATGTATTTGAGCAGTAATAGTACCACTAGAATCATATAATGGGATCTTGGACTGATAGTCCTGTGGAAAATCGGCTAAAGGTAAAGGAAGGACTAGAGGAGCATACCATGCTACCATGATAGGAGGTTGTGGGAAAAATGAGGGGTTTACAAGCGGAGGGTTTATGAAAGGAGGAGGAGGATGGAATGGAGTAGTTTGAACAATGGGTGTATGGAAAATTGTTGAGCAAATCTAGAGCAACAAAAAATTGTTGAGCAGATCTAGGATGAGAAAAACCAAAGTTATGGATGAAATGAAGATCAGGTGGAGTGGTTTCTCTACTATCAGTATGTTCACCACTATGTTGAGTTGAATGTGAAGGCTCAAAGTATATCTGATCTATATCACCAAGTGACTTGGTTTTGGATGGGTTTTTTAAGTCAACTTGTGTATCTTGCAGAGCTGAGAGGTTTTCAGGTATAGAGTTAGCTCTATGAATTGGTCTGACAACAGTTGAAGTCTTGGATTTAGGAGATTTCCTAGGGATAATTTCTGGATTATCAACTATCTCAAGAGGATTTGGGTCAGGATAGGCTCTAGTATAAATATTTATAGAAGCCACTATGTGGTGTTTTTAGACCCAATGATGAGAAACGTTCAGCCAAGTATGGCAGTCTTTAAAAGGCTAACTAATCTTTTTCAATGAAAACTCAAACTTCAAAGTATTCTTAACTGGGTTTGAATGGTGTTTGAAAGATAAAAGGGTTTCCTAGTGGAGTTTTAGGAAAAAATAGTGTGGTCATCAGGCCTATTGAATACCAATGGAGTCGCCATGTGAATGATTTTTACTTATTTTCAAGGTTTGGTTGTTGTTCACCATAAACAATCAATAATAACCAGTCTTGGTGACACTTGTTTCATTTAGAAATAGGGGTTCTTTGAGTTGTGAAGTTACCTATTAATCAATATTGTTGGTCCCCAGTGGAGTCGCCACTCTGTTAGGTCTCCGTAGTTTGCAATATTGGTAAGAACAAACGCTGCAGAGCCTACATCAAAACCACTTTGGAATCCTAGGATCTAGCCCTCCTGGATTCAGAGAGGGATCTCTCTATATGTGTTTTCCAAGAAGATATCTTTAAAGGCTTATGATATGATATTAGGCTAGTTATGAAGTACAAGGGTTTTGTTTGTTTTTGGTTGGGATGGATATCATTAAAATGAAGGAAGTATTTTTGAAGGGTAAAGGTGTGAGCAGGTTGAGAGAATAGTTCAACTGATAGGATAGGTAAAAAAACAGTATCAATCCATTGGGCTATGGAGTCACAAAAGGATTTAATTGCACAACAAGTTTCAAGCATGGTCTATGGGGAAATTTATCTATATCAAAGGATATTTTTAGGATTGAGTTATGGTATGAAACATTAAAAGTGTTGTGAAAGAAGAAAACATACAAGAAGACAAAGGGAAACCTAAGATCAAGTAAGGACTTTTAACCTATCTTGATTTTGACATACTCTCAAGAGAAAACATTTAAAAAAAAGTATAGCCTAAGATCAAGTAAGGAATTTTAACATAGCTTGCTTTCAACATATTCTCAAAGGAAAACATTCAAGATGAACATAAAAAGTAGCCTAAGATCAGGTAAGGAATTTGAACCTAGCCTGCTTTTGGCATACTCTTAAGGGATCTTTTCAAAGCAACTGTTAGAGACAAACTAGAGGATAGGGCTAACCATAAACTTCTCTAATTCAACTTTAATTAGCAGACTTTTCAAGATATTTCAAAGAAAATATCTTAAGTTATACTCAGTAAACATGGGCTCACCAACACTTCACTGGTTATACTCTATTGAATTATCCTAAAAAACACAATTAGAAGAAAACATAAAGATAAATATTTATCAGTGAGAAATAGGGTACTCTACAGTAAATCCTAATCTATATTTGTTGTTCTTTATCAAAGAAAGTGGACAAAATGGAAAACATGAGAGAAATAACAATTACAGTAAGAAAAACATCACCATTGACATAGACCAGGATCCCAGAAATCAGCTTGTATATTTGATGTTCAAACTAATTACAATCTTCAAGTCCAGTGAGTCTTTTACAGCTATAAACTTCTCTTCTCATCCTATCTTTCTTCAATTACAAAACAGAGCTTCAGCAGTCTCAATAGCTATTTACATTCGACAAGTTTTTAACCAACAATAATGATGAACTCCTCATATGATATATATAGGTGAATTGAGGAGGTGGAGTGAAAGAAAGGGTTATTTGTTCAATTAATACAGAGTAAATGCTTCTCGGCCTTTGGGAGGCCTAAGGGAGAATATATCAGATGTTTTAACTTTGTTTTAATTAATTTTACATTAAATTCATCAACTTTAGTCACTTTTGAGGCTTTTGGGTAGGTTGGCAATTGCTTTTGAGCTATCTTTGGAAAATATCTTTGAATTTGCATTCAATTTGTATTCTTTTGAGGAAAATGAAATTTTAGGTGGAATTTTGATCTATGGAGGAGAAACTGCTTTGGTTATTTGGCATTTGAAGTCTTTCTTGAATGATCTGTCCTGATTTGTCACTTTAAATACTGAATTAGGCCTCTGATTAAAGTCCTTCTTATCATCTTCAGGCTTTATCATTTTCTAAACTGTTTTAACTTTAATTTACTTCCCCTTAACTGTGCTTTATCTTTGTAAATCATTGGTTAAGCTTTCGATCTTCTTTGATTTATTCTTTAACCTTTATCCTTTGATTTCTTCACTGAGCTTTTCCTTTTTTGCTGTGCTGGAGGATTTATTAACTAAACAGTGCTCATGAGGCACTGGTTAACATTAAAACCAACTCCTGAATCTCTTATTGGCATTTGAGAACCTAGGATCATCATCCCGAGGTTTTGTGCCACTTAGATTAGCTGTGGGGTGGCCTTTTAATACCTTGGCCACCATTAAAACCCTACAAATAAAACATCAAACGTTATGAAACCCTACAATTTGGTTTAACTGCTAACAGAGGTTGGCGGAGGGTGGGAGGAGCTATGAGTAGGGAAAAATGCATGCATGAGGAGGTTCCATGGCGGAATCTTGAAGAAAACAGGGTTTAAAACTGAATTTGGCGCGAAACTGAGGAAAGTGGTTTTGGAAAACCACGAATGGTTTTTGCGCACGAAATGAGTGGTAAGTGGTTTATCTTGAAATGAAAGCGATATCATTTATCGGGTGATAGGTGTCCTCTCAAAACCACTGATTTCACGTGGAAAATGCGCAATTGGTTTGATTGAATATTTGAACGCGAAACAGGTTCGGGACCGTTAGACCTTCGTGTTGAAGATCAACGGTCATGGATGAGCATGAAACGTTGGATGTTGTGTGGTGGACAAGGCGGTGGGACCAAGGTGACGTAAGAAAATTTTTTGGGTAGTGGGTATATCTGGGAAATGGGATGGAATGAGGAAGCATGGTAGTTGTTAGATCAAGGCTTAAGGCCTTTGATCTATGGTCAAGATTCGTTTGCGCAGATGCACGAGGATGGATGTCAGGCGATCGGAGGATGAGAGGGGAGTGCGACGACCGTCAGATCAATGAGATCGACGATTAAGATCTTTTTCAGGGAAAGGTAAGGTGGGGTGGGAGGAGAAAAGGGCCCACCTTGGAAATTTTAAAGTTTTCTTGAGATTTAATACGGTCTCGGGTTATGAAAAAAATAAGGGCAGAGTGGTGAAATAACGAAGGAAGGGGGGCTAAAGAAAAAAGGGGGAGGTGTGTTCTTATGGAGGAAAGCGAACTGAGAGCGGAGAAATAAGGGGCTAGGGATAAGGGCTAGGAGGAGGGGTTTGATAACCGTTGGATCTCCCAGATCAATGGTGGAGATCTGCTGTCAGGAAGAAAGAAGATGAGAAAGATGTTGGGCGATGCGTAATGGGAGGGAACATAGAGATTCGTTGATCTTGGTAGATCAACGGTGCGGATTATATCTGTTTAGATTCAAAAAGATGATGAGCTTAGTGAAAAGAGTCGCCTTCACTAAGTGGGCCCGCAGGCTATTTTTGGCGCAAAGTCTATTTTTAGACATGTCGATCATATTCTATGAGTTACAGGATGCTATTTGTGGATGGTTGGTCAAGTTGGAAAAATAGATGGACTTCTATTTTTAGACATATTGGGTGGAATCTATTTTTAGATTGCCAGTCTAAAAATAGATATGTCGAATATTATTAGCTCTTAATAATATTTTGACTCTAAACATTATCTTATTCTCTTGGAGCACTTCAGTTAAGTGCACAGATGTGGCACAGGAGCTGACAGAAGGAATTACGCTATTCCTGAGGGTTGAGTGGAGCTATTGCATGGAGACTTCAGTTAGAACTCATGTGACAGAGTTTGGTGGAGTTATTGAGGTAGTTGGTGGAGTTGTGTTCAGTTTAACTCAGTTAGACACAGTTGAGCTAGTTGTATCTAGTCTAACTGATTGATACACTAGTGAGAGTGGTGTGAATTAATTATTAATTAATTCACTAAATATTAACTCATTAATCAACTGAAGAATACATCAGTTAACTACAGTGCATGGACAGTTTCAGTGGAGACCAGTGGAGAGATAGGTGAAAGGGTAAGATGACTATTAGTTGTGACTATAGTGATGCATTGATTGCATCCAACACTCAATGGAGATGCCAATGAGGATTGCGCAGTGCAATCCAGGTGGATTTGAGTTCATTCAGAGACATTCTTCAGTAGGGATTGCGCAGTAGAGGTAGGCTAGCAAGTGGTAGAGATCGTTGCATGGATTTGCTAGATCGGGCTTGATTAGTGTGTAGTGATTGTATTGTACTGAGAGCTTGATATGATCAGATTTGTATGAGGATTGTTACATGATCTATATGACATATATTATATAGAGATAGTTTGGGTATTCATCTTCAGGCTTTCTCATAAATTCACTGTGTCAATGTGTGTGAATTTTTATGGTTTCATGTGTGCATTGCAATTGATTTAATTTCCGCATGTGATGATCAATGGTGGAATAGATTCTGTATTGTGCATGAAGTTAAATAGTGTGTCATTAGGAGAATATTGGACATATAACACATAAGTTATATAATTTCTACATGGTATCAGAGTAGTTGATCATTGGAGCAGATTGCAATTATTGAAACCGTTGAGTTTTGTGCTGGTGGAATTCGAATTTGCAGCAGTGTTTTCTTGGTGTCTAAGTTGAGCATTCATTGAAATGTATTTCAACGGATTGAAATTGGAGTATGCCCTTGAGGGAAGCTCGAATTATATTGCATGGAAGGACAGGATGGAGGCGGTGCTGGATGACAATGGGTTGAAGGAGTTCATAGATGCAGAAATTCCAAAGCCTGCTTCTAGCGATGCTGCCGCACTTGACACATGGAAAAAGAAGACAAAAAAGTGTTGAAGGATTATGTTGGAAGGTGTGAAGGATCACATAGTGTCCAGCCTTCATGATAAATCTTCTCCATTATTGATGTGGAAATCTTTGACAGACTTGTTCTAAAGAAGAAGCGACCAGAGGATGTTGGCACTTAGAGAAAAACTCAGGAAAATAAAAATGGAGAAAGGTGACAGTATACCTAAGTACCTCACGAAGTTTTTCCAGTGCAGGGATGAGCTGGGAAGTGTGGGGGTTAATGTAGATGAAGAGGACTTGGTGAGCTTGGTTCTCCTTGGGCTTCCGAAGAGTTGGCATAGCTACGAGGACTCTGTCAATTGTCGGGATAAACTGCCAGGATGGGAGCGACTTTGGTTGGATCTTGAGCAGGAGGAGATAAGGCAGGGTACCAGGGATGGATCTTCTTCGAAGAATGAAGATGAAGAAAATTGTGCTTTGGCTGCCAAAGAAAGGAAAGGGAAGGGAAAGAAAAATCCTTCTCAATCTAGTGCGAAAGGCAAGAAGTAGGACTTATCCAAGGTGAAGTGCTTTCACTGTCACCAACATGGACATTACACCACTAATTGTCCACAGAAGAAGGAAAATAAGTAGGCTACTGGATCTGCAGCTGGAGAGGCTTTAGCCTCTCATTTTGAGCAGGATTTTTCACTGATCGCATGCTTGGTGTCAAGTGTGATGGGATCAGTGTGGTTTCTTGAAAGTGGTGCGTCTTTCCATATGACCAGAGACAAATATTTGTTTATTAATCTGGATGAGAAGGATCTTGGAGTGCACATCGAGATGGGTGATGATGGTAGATACAGTGCGACTGGTATCGGGACCATTTCCTTTGAGAGGGAGTCTGGAAAACCTTTCATCTTGAAGGATGTCATGCATGTTATAGGATTGAAGAAGAATATGATCTCTGTGGCTATGTTGGAAGACAAGGGATATGATGTTTTTTTTAGCAAGGGAAAGGCTTTCCTGCGCAGTAAAGAAATTGGTGAAACCCGGAGGATAGGGGTTCGAGTTAAGAACCTTTTTCAATTGTAGGTAGATGGCTGCGTAACAATGGCAGGAAAAGTAGAAGGAGTGGTGAGCCGGGATGAGGGCAAATTGTGGCACAGGAGATTGGGCCATCTTCACCATGGCGCTTTGAAAATTTTGCAGCAGATTTCTACCAGGCTTCCCAAGGGTACACTTGCGCAGTTAGATCAGTGCAAGGGATGTACTTTGAGAAAATTTGTGAAGACCACTTTTCATGAGAAGGATAGTCGTGCCGTGATGATCCTTGAGAGAATTCACACAGACGTTTGTGGACCTTTCTTAGTAGCTTCGACAGTAAAGCACAGGTATTATGTGATATTTGTTGATGACTTTTCTCGTAAGTGTTGGATCTTATTCATGCAGAAGAAGAGTGAGACATACTCAAAGTTCTCTGAGTTCAAGGCACTGGTTGAGAAAGAGTCGGGGAAGCAGGTGAAACCTCTTAGGAGCGATAATGGTGGTGAATTCATCTCTGGTGAATTCAAAGAATTTTGAAGCGTAGAAGGAATTCGAAGAGAGCTCATAGCGCCTCATAACCCACAGCAGAATGGGGTCGTGGAGCGAAAGAACAGAATGATCGTGGGTGCTGCATGGGCGATGTTGCATGATCAGGGCCTTCCCATACACTTTTGGGATGAAACATGCAACACTGCAGTTTATGTGCAAAACCGTTGTCCTCATAGAGTACTTGGCATGAGTACACCCGAAGAGGTGTTTTCTGGTAAGAAGCTTGATATTTCTCATTTGAAGATTTTTGGCTCACTTGTTTACATTCATGTGACGAAGGATGCCAGGAAGAAGTTGGAGCCGACCGCAGAGTTTGGGATATTTTTGGGGTACACAGAAACACCCCACAATTATCTTGTGTATTTTCCAGACAGTCGGAAGACTGTTGTGCGATGGGATATCAAATTTCATGAGGAGAAAGCCATGAAGTTGTCGCTTGAGAGGGAGCTACACTTGCATGCAGATGAGGTGCTACTAGTTACTAAAGATGAGCCTCAGGATGTGGATTAGCCACAAGAGGAGGTTCATGGAGTGGAAGAAACCACTCATGTAGCGCCAACCATCAGAGGGCGGAAGCGCAATACAGAAGCTGAGCAATTGAATCTTGATGCAGCGTAGAATGTAGGAGCCCCTACATCACAGCGCAGATAGAGACAGTCACCTGACCGATTTACTGGATACATGGCTTTGATGAGCAAGTGTATTGTGACAGAACCATCCTCTTTCGAGGAAACTGTGGAGGACCTTGCATGGGTAGATGCCATGGTGGAAGAGTATGATTCGATTGTCAGAAACAGTGCATGGGAGATTGTCCCAAGGCCGGAAGGGAAATCAGTGGTAGGTTCGAGATGGATCTACAAAGTGAAGCAAGCTGCTGATGGGAGCGTCGAGAAGTACAAGGCAAGATTTGTTTCCTGGGGCTTCTCACAGATTGAGGGGATCGACTATGAAGAAACCTTTGCACTTGTCACAAGGTAGTCTTCCATACGGACCATCCTCGCTTTCTCAGCGCAGATGGGTTGGCACATTCATCAGATGGATGTGAAGACTGTGTTCCTCAATGGAGTCAATGAGGAGGAGGTGTACATAGAGTATCCTGAAGGTTTCAAAATCTTCAGCAGCGAGTCGCATGTGTGCAGGCTCAAAAGAGCGCTATATGGGCTGAAACAAGCACCTCGTGCTTGGTACACACAGATAGACAGTTATTTCACCAGACTTGGTTTCGCTAAGAGTGAGGCGGATCCGAACCTATACCAGATTGTGGTGGAGGGTAAGTTGCTGACCATTGTACTTTATGTAGATGATTTGATACTAACAGGTGATAAAATGTTGATACACTCATGCAAGGCAGATCTTGCAAAGGAGTTTGAGATGAAGGACTTGGGCCTCCTTCATTATTTCCTGGGATTGGAAATTTGGCAGTGGAAGGATGGACTGTTTGTGTCTCAAGGTAAGTATGCCCGGGAGATATTGGAGAAGTTCAACATGAAAGGCTTCAAGCCTATCGACACTCCTCTTCCTGGTGGTTTGAGGAAAGAGGATGCTACATCAGCAGAGGTAGTGGATGCCACTATTTATCGATAGTTGGTTGGTTCGCTCATGTATTTGGTCAATACACGACCGCACATATGCTATGCTGTTAACCAACTTTCACAAGCTATGGTTAAGCCTACCAAGCTATTTTGGAAGGCACGCAAGCATGTCCTGAGGTATCTCAGGGGCACATCTAGATATAGATTATGGTACAGACAGTCGGATGAGGTGAAGTTGCATGGCTTCATGGATGTAGATTGGGCAGGGAGCCCAATGG
The DNA here is from genome assembly GCA_034641835.2 of Pinus albicaulis. Lineage (NCBI taxonomy): Eukaryota > Viridiplantae > Streptophyta > Pinopsida > Pinales > Pinaceae > Pinus > Pinus albicaulis. The sequence goes on along the minus strand of CM076570.1, from coordinate 1,505,163,145 downwards.
ACAGAAAGAGCACATCTGGAGGGATATTCAGTTTCGGGTATACAACAGTTTCTTGGTACAACAGGAAATAGAGATCCGTGGCACTCAGTTCAGCGAAGGCCGAGTACATGGCAGCAAGTTTGGCTGCATGCGAGGCTATATGGATGAGGAAGATCCTAGTAGGGTTGTTCGGTTTACACTTAGATCTTACTGTGATATATTGTGATAATCAGAGTTTCATTAAACTCTCGGTTAATCCAGTATTTCATGATAGATCTAAACATATTGACATCTGGTATCATCATATCAGATATTGTGTGCAGTGAAAGATCATGTTGCTTTCTTACATTCCTACGGAGGATCAAGATGCAGATATTCTGATGAAGGTGCTCACCAGGAGAAAATTTGAATACCATAGAGACAAGATCGGGGTGGCAGATAATCCCTATCTTGTTGAGAGGGAGTGTTGAGATTCAACAGGATGATGAGCTTAGTGAAAAGAGTCGCCTTCACTAAGTGGGTCCACAGGCTATTTTTGGCGCAAAGTCTATTTTTAGACATGTCGATCATATTCTATGAGTTGCAGGATGCTATTTGTGGATGGTTGTTCAAGTTGGAAAAATAGATGGACTTCTATTTTTAGACATATTGGGTGGAATCTATTTTTAGATTGCCAGTCTAAAAATAGATATGTCAAATATTATTAGCTCTTAATAATATTTGGACTCTAAACATTATCTTATTATCTTGGAGCACTTCAGTTAAGTGCACAGATGTGGCACAGGAGCTGACAGAAGGAATTACGCTATTCCTGAGGGTTAAGTGGAGCTATTGCATGGAGACTTCAGTTAGAACTCATGTGACAGAGTTTGGTGAAGTTATTGAGGTAGTTGGTGGAGTTGTGTTCAGTTTAACTCAGTTAGACACAGTTGAGCTAGTTGTATCTAGTCTAACTGATTGATACACTAGTGAGAGTGGTGTGAATTAATTATTAATTAATTCACTAAATATTAACTCATTAATCAACTGAAGAATACATCATTTAACTACAATGCATGGACAGTTTCAGTGGAGACCAGTGGAGAGATAGGTGAAAGGGTAAGATGACTATTAGTTGTGACTATAGTGATGAAATGATTGCATCCAACACTCAGTGGAGATGCCAATGAGGATTGCGCAGTGCAAGCCAGGTGGATTCGAGTTCATTCAGAGCCATTCTTCAGTAGGGATTGCCCAGTAGAGGTAGGCTAGTAGGTGGCAGAGATCGGTGCATGGATATGCTAGATCGGGCCTGATTAGTGTGTAGCGATTGTATTGTACTGAGAGCTTGATATGATCAGCTTTGTATGAGGATTGTTACATGAATTCTATGACATATATTATATATAGATAGTTGGGGTTTTCAGATTCAAGCCTTCCCGTAAAATCACTGTGTTAATGTGTGTGAATCTCTATGGTTTCATCTGTGCATTGCAATTGATTTAATTTCCGCATGTGATGATCAATGGTGTAATAGATTCTGTATTGTGCATGAAGTAAAATAGTGTGTGATTAGGAAAATATTGGACATATAACACATAAGTTATATAATTTCTACAATATCGGAGATGGAAACATCGGTGGGGGAAACAGAAAAGGTAATGAAGAAAAAAGACGCGATTTGTCGATGCGGTGGGGGCTAACGGTAGGTGTTGGGGCACAGTCCCATGGAGGAGCAAGGGATCGAGACCCAAGGAAAGAAGGGCTAGGGATTTAAGCCCTCGGGAGATCGGTCTATTGGAAGAAAAAAAGGTAAAGGGAAACAATATTTACGAACGCTGATGCGCGATGACGATGAAGCGCTAGCCATCGATCTAAGAAACAGGATAAACGGTTGAGAGTTCATCGTGGGATTGACATATCGGTGGAGAAGGTGTTCGGGAGAAAAATAACTGGGATCACGGATGGTGATGGCCGATGCAATGGGATCACATCGGCGTGATTACATCGGGGGATCGCATCGGGGGAAAAAGGAGTTTGGGGAGTGGAAAAGGAAAATTCCGATGTGCGATGGCCGATGGGCTTAGCACTTAGTCGCAAGGCATGGTTTTATTGCAGCAAAGGGGTTTTGTGCTTAAGTGGAAGGGGCTTAAGGCCTAAAAAGGAGCGGAAGGTTTTTCAAAGGTTTTTATGTGTTTTTTATGGGTTTTTAGTGTTCCAGGTAGGACAAAAGGGATTTTTAAAGCCAAATTAAAACAATTAAATGGTTTTAAAAGGAATTTTTAAGGGAAATAAGGGTAAATGAAGGAGGAAAGGGGCCTTTTAAGAGGAAAAATGAGTGATATGGGGGGATTTTTGAAGATGAAATGGGGGGAATGAAATGATGGAAATGGGATTTTTAGAAAACAATTTTTTCTTTGGAAACAATAGGATTTTGAAAGTTTTGAAGTGAAGATATCAAAGGAATGGAATGGATCTTTTGGACAAGGGACAACAAGGCTTCAAGAACTCATAATTTTTCTTTAAAACTTGTTTCTTGAAGACTAAAGACTTGTTTTAGCCATCATTTGTTGTAAAAAAATTTACTGATGGCTAACACACCACACCAAGGTTATGATCCATTGGATGGCTAAAAAATCCTTGGAATAAGAGGTATCATCACGAGCCGGACTGCTCACTTTTGCTACTTCCCAGTGAATGGCAGTATGGTGATCTGGTTACCACGCCAGCACACCAGTCTCTTTTGTAGAAACAACAATGAAAATTTTCAATTATAAATTGAGGATCCTGGCTCACATGGGTAAAAAAGAAACTCTGTCGAGGCTATGGATGCCTGTTGGCAGAAGAAGCTCTACTTATGGTATTGAAGTTATATTTCCTCAATCAATATTTCTTATAATACCCTCTTCCCATTTATCTTTTTATCCGAGAGATTATTTCCTCTAAACACTTCCCTACTTTGAACCTTTATGCATGCGTTCATGTTTTTTACTTAATCATATCGTGTACAGCCGAAATATCATCAGCAAAGCCTCCTTTTGTACATATTGTTGTCCTCGTTCCTTATCACATAACTTATCATCAACCAAAGCGTCTTGTCTCTTATCATTTACTATGATTATACACCATGATTTTACTCTATCCATCTCTCTTATTGTCCCATAATTTATTTACGTACTCTGTTCTATTTACTGGTGTACCCTTCATCCTTATATCCTGTTGTCGGAATATCCATTTCCCATCTATTCGGTCGTAGGCGGCCTCTCATTTCGAAGGGGGAGAGAAATTCCATTACACTTGTGCATGCATTGTCATTATTTCATTGACTAATAAGATATTCCACGATCACGCGACATGCAGCAAGTTAACAACCCTTCAAATAACATAATTAATATCACTACACTTAGCTGTTACAACAACTTGCTGTTCTATCGCTCTAAGTGTTGCTGTGTTTTTTCAATATTACTGTATTTTTCGATTACACTCATAATTTGTAATACTAGGAAGAATTCAAGAATTATGGGTGGTAAGATAGTGTGCCACAAACCTTTAGTGTTAGAGGTATTCGACAGAGCCAGGGAAATTCTGATTCGTGCAGGGTGGATATCCTATATCACAAGATTTCAGCCCTCGAATGAGGAAATTTCCATTGAATTTCTTAAACATTTGTAGAATGGGGAATCCATAGTGAAAGGTAGAAGAATTACAGTCACAGTCACTGTAATAGCTGAAGTATCTGGGCCGCCGGCAGAAGGAACTATATGGTCACAAAAACATGTATTGTTGCAAGACGCGGTGGAAACTTTCAAAGACGAAGGTGAGCAAGTAGTCAGGAAAGGCAAAGGCATCCAACCATCTTCTCTAGCAGAACCATGGAAATAATTACCAAGAATTATCCAAAGATACATTTCCTACGATGGACGCCGAGATGTGGTAAGACTACGACAACTTAAACTATTAGCTGTCTTGAAACAAAAACTCACTGTTAATCTTCTATCTCTTTTTAATTCTTTACTACATGATACTGCTGTTATAATAAGACGGGCTAGACACCCTGAATCTGTAATAAGTCACCATGGATTGATTAGATTAATCATTAGTCATAGCCTAGTTCAATACAACTTAACTTTGGATGGTATCATGACGGCCCTAGAGAGCATGAAAAACCCTATAATCCAACATCCCGCAATTGCGGAGACAAGCCAGCAGAACCCTGTTTCGAAAAGAAAAAGGACTACCCGTTCCAACGTTGAACCCCATAAATGCAGGAGGTCTGTAAGAATTGAAATAGCCCAGAGGATGTCTGCAAATCTTCAGGATGAAAGCAACCAACCTGTGGAGACAGCCAGTCCAGTTAGGATAAGAGATTTTGAATTTGAAGAAGAGGCACCCAATTCTGCATCAGAGCCTGAAGAAGAGGCCAATTCAGAACAAGAACAAGAACAAGAACATAATTATAATAATGAACTAGAAAGTAAAGCAAGACCAGATGATCCTTTGGAAGTTTTCCAGACAGGGATGGCCGAGGTCCTGGAAAATATTAATGTATATATGCAACCTGGAGGACCACTTGGTCTTAGCAGAATGGAAACACAAGTCCCAGAGAATTCTGGGCATATAGAAACACTGCCATCTCCAGAGGTTGTAGACATAGAAATTTTTCAGGAATCCGATAACCAGTCTGGTGACACGATTCTATTGGAATATAGCCATGAGGACCAGCAGAAGTCTACAAACATAGAAGTTAGTCACAAGTCGGTCAATCAGTCAGGCGATATGGTTCTTTTGGAGCACAACCCTGATGACCAACAAGCAGATCTAGAAACCATTGATAAACCTGTTAGTGGAGCGGATGCTCCTCAAAAGAGCCAAGTAGGTAGAGAAAAAATTAAGAAGCTATGAAAAAAGTACCGGAAGCTCCAGAAGATAGTCAGAAGGCTACGACGAGAAGTTAAAAACTGTAAAACTCAGAACACCGCTCCTGAGGTGAACTCTGTAGCTACACAAACAAGAATATGCGAGAATAAATCAATATAAATTCAAATTGAACTTGCTCCCACTCGAAAAATAGCCACCCAAGTTAATTTGCATGAAAAATTGGTAAATGCGGCTGTTCAAATGGAGGGGTGGTCGTCCCACAATAAGGAAATGCAGTGTAATATTCCTACTTAGCCTAAGCTAAGAGGAATATTCATTTTTGTTTTATTTTCTATTGCATGAATAAATGAATAAAGGAGGACATGTAAAAATCCTAAGAAGACTGAATAAATCAATGCCCATGTGAACACAATTAAATCAAGGCCATGTAAATAATCACTTGCAGGTGTGAAAGGGGTTTGAGCTATGAGATTGGGTCAACCTTGACCAAATCTACAATGCTGTCTAGGTTCAATGTATCTCCTAAAGGGACAACACAGTTTTAGAAGGAGGCCCCTCATGTCAAAAGAGCTAACTCATCAAGGTGGTTTGGGTTTGCAAAGGCTCTCATATTATAAAAGGAAAGGGAAGGCAGCAAAAGAGGTTTTTTATTGATCATATTTCTATGTATTTGTCTGCTTAGACAAATACTATTCTCTACTGTTTAATGGAGGATTGTGCTTGGAATTCCTATGCAGGGATTTCACCTCTTCCTTTGAGGATTATTGGAGGAGAATTTTCTGATTTGATCCACTATCAATCTTGAGGCCAAGATCTACTTTCATTAACAGCGCAGATCCAGTGAGGGTTTGTCTAATTTTGCAAGCTACAGCAAGTGGAGATCTAGATCTACAGAGATCTAGTTTTTTTTGGGAGCCTCTTCTTATGGAGTGTGTCTTTTAACCTTTTGGAAGAGTGTATCTTATTTTTGTGTTTCATATTTGTAATTTTGTAGTAGGAAAACTATATCATTTGAGCTACAACGCTGTTCCTATTGAGGTTCTTCATGGTGTTTTGATCATAGTTTAGATCAGAGATCTTTGGTGCTGGGCTTTGCCTTCCACTCGGTGATCCATGGATTAGATTGCTTATCCATGTTCTATTTAGATCTGATCCATTGTAATGGAATGTTATGTTTATAAATTTACCGCAACAATTTCCAAATCTGCAACTTGTTTCTCAGATCTATTCTTATTTATGCATGATTTTGTCAAAGCCCCAAAGGGATCTTGTAAATAAAACTATCTAGTTTCCAGATCTGAAATAGATCTAATGTTTTGTCTACAGATTTTTCCTAGATCTGAGTTGTAATATGCAGCTGCTACAGCTCCTGAAAATAACGTTTTTGAGCCATTTCTACTGATATATACATGTTGTAGCTCTCTTTTCTGAAGATATCTTGCTCTCTTGTCTCATGTAATCTACTGTATATTGAAAGAGCTTCACTTAATTCTGATTTGCTGCTGTAATTTCATTTATTAATCATATATGATGGCCTCCTACTCATATGGACAAAGACTACATTATTCTTGAGGTATTTTGTTGTGCATAGCTGCAACCCCTCTTGTAGGGTGTTTTTCAGCTAGACTAGGTTGTGGGAGACCTGTTTACCACACCTAGTTTGATTTGTTTTTTCTCCCCTTATGGATCTAAACTTCAGATCTACTGATCTAAGGGATAAAAGGGTTGAAAACTCATTTATGTACATCAATCCTTTAGGAAGTGCATTATTTTCCAAGCTTGCTATGCAATCCCCATTTTGGGAACATTACAGTGGTATTAGAGCTCCTTTCTCGGCAAAAATTGTGCTTGCCTTGGAGAACCATCCATGTTGCATTCAGAATAAGATGATCCTATTACTGAGAGGGAGAAGAGATACCAAAATATAATTCATAAGAAGTATGACTATACTACTAAAGATTAAGACAAGGGTAAAGCCCCTAAAACTACCAGTGATAAAGAAGGATAAGAGTTTGTAAGAACTCTGTTAGTGGCCATGCAATATATTTCCAAGGAGATCAAGGAGATGAGGGTGGAAAAACTGAGGGAATCTCTTGGGAGACTTCATCAAGGAGAAAGCTCTAACATGTCTCATCATGGGACTGGTCAACCTGTGAACCTGCCACAAGCTCCACAAGCCTCACAACGCTCCACTATGCCTACCTTATTGGCTGTGGAGAATGAAGTACCACAAGAGAAAGCCTCCCTTGAAGGTTACTTTGTGGAGTATGAATCTTAGAGTCAGAGATTCAAGGATAACTTGAGTTTCCAAGACTTTTGTCATCTCAAGGATAGAAGAAGACCAGGGCAACAATATAGAGATGGTGGTTTCTTTCATGGTAGACACCATACTATGGGCAGATTCTTTTTGCCTAAGTTTGATGGGTCATCCTCCAGTTCTACCAATGCATGGGTAAAAAAGCTAGATATCTATTTCCAGTTGAACAAAGTCCCTAAAGTTGAAGCCATCAAGATTGCAATGCTTCACTTTGAAGGTGAAGCACACATTTGGTGGTTCCATGGGTTGTCTACATTGGGACACATCAATGTGAATAGCTATGCTGAGTTCACTAGAATACTGGTGGAGAGGTTTGACATAAAGGATCTTGAAGCGCCCTTCATAAGCCTTGCAAAGCTGAAGCAGTCAGGAGATGCAGAGACTTATATCTTTGAGTTTCTGAGATTATCAGTCATGGTTCCTGATCTATCTGTAGCAAAGAGAGTCTACATGTTCATTGATGGCCTGGAGGAACCTTTGCATGGGTTGTTTAAATCTACCAAGCCCATCACTTTCCATGATGCCATTGAGAGGGCTAGAGATCTCCAAGATGCCTTACCAAAAGCAAAGGCAACTTTCCAAAGCAAGGCCCCTAACTTTTCTAAGGGGAAGGAAGGAAAAGCTGCTCCTCCCAAGGAGAGCTCTTTGAAGAAGCCTCTTGATATTGATCTCAGGAGGGAATTGAGGAGAAAGAGATTGTGCTTCAATTGCCAAGAGTCATGGGCACCAGGACACAGATGTGCTACTGGAAAAGCACACTACATTGAAGTCTTCTCAGATTTTGCGGAGGAAGATGAAGGAGATGAGCCTTAGAGGGGTCACAACGCTGATGAAGATGAAGAGGAAGATCAAACACCATCCAGAGATGGGAAGGGAGCCTTTGCTCCAACAAGTGGGACTCTTGCCTCTTTGAGAGGAGTGCCTAAGTACTTGACCCTAAGAGTACAAGGTTCAGTTATGAATCAGAGAGTATCTGTTCTGATTGACAGTGGGGAAACTCACAAATTTATTGATGCTCACCTTGTGCAAAGGAGAGGAATCCCCATTGATACTTTTGATGGATTTTCTGTGTTGGTCCTAGGAGATAGGACCATGCAATGCATGAAATATGTTCCATAACCCTCTGTCACCATGGGATCCTACACTTTAGTGGATCATTTCTTTGTAGTTGACATACCAGACACCAACATCATCTTGGGTGTCCAATGGTTGATTACTTTGGGGAAGGTTACCACTGATTGGAAAGCCTTGCAAATGGAGTGGGTGGAATTGAAGAGTGGGAAACCACAAATGATTCAAGGCATGAACACTTATCCTTCACCTAATGTTTCCACACAAACAACAGAGATGGATTTGCGCATTGGAAGCAGGGATCTCACAGTTCCTTCTCTCATGTTCATGAGGATGCTGCAAGGAACATTCTTATCTCATGGCAAGCCACCTGGAATGCCATTAGATTCAGATCTTGTGGGGGAAGCCTCACAAAGTGTTGCTCCAAATCTAGATCTAGGGAAGATTGGAGCAATGAAAGATCAAGCTATAGCACCGTGGGAGGAGAATAAGGGGAGGATCAGCCTCCCAAAAAATATTTTTGGCATGTGTAATGTCAAAGAGGCAATTAGCAACAAGACAAGCACTCCCATGGATGTATCAACAACGCTGTCTTTGTTGAGCAATGTGGATCTTTATTGGAAATCTCAACTGCTTGTAGAGTATTCCAAATATCTCCACACAGGTATGACACTAGATGGCATGCATCAAGAAGAGGGATAATTAGTCCAAGGAGGAATCATCTATTATCATGGTAAGGTCTTCTTGGCTAGAGCCTCCAAGCTCAAGCAGAAGATCCTACAAGGAGCATATGAAGAATTCTTCCTCAGCCATATGTATTCAATGAAGATCTATTCTCTGATCATCAAGAGTTTTGATTGGGAAGGCATGAGAGAACTTACATTAGCACTTTCAAGAGTGCAATAGCCATGGAGGATTGGGGAAGCCAATGGAATCTTTGCAAGAGTCATCTCAGCCAGATCTTCCTTTTCTTGAGAGGAAGCGAATGTTCATGCACAACTCCATGTGTGTGAAGAACTATGATGGTAAAGGGTTTGATCACGATAAGCAAGTTGTATTTTCTGATCTATTACATTCCTTTGCCATGTTTTTGCATGATATGAATCCTAAAGGGGGTGAGAGATCATGTGGATCTCATAGTTTGTCGGGGTCCAATGGAAATTCTGAACTTGGCCACTCCCTTGATGTGAAAAGGGAGACTCCTTTTCATGATGGGTGCTTCCCAAAGGCACCAAACTTATGTAACACCTTCAACCATGTTAAGGTGACTTATCTAGCAAAAGTGTGGTGGGAAGGCCACTTACCACACCTGGATCTAATGAAGACAAGAGGTGCACTGCACTGGCACCACATGTGGGATTTTGACCCACCTCCTCAAGTTCAGATTATGGTTTGCATCTATGTAGTCTTACTTCCATACATTGATGATATAGTTGTATTGTTTATGGGGTTGTATGGATAGAGGATGGGCAGTGTGTATGTACCACATGGTTTGGAACTTCAACTTTTACTTCATGATACATTTTTTAGTTGTAGCATTGCTCCACCCATGTTTATTTCTATTGAGTTTTTCACTCCTGAAGGGATGGACTATGCACATATTATGTTGGCCTTGGAGGAGAAATTCATGATGCTTTGGCTTGCTAAGCACTTTGTTTATGATGAGGATTTGATCCTTGATGATGGAAAAAATGAAGGAGGAGAAGTACTACAACTCTTACCCTATCAATTTCTTGAGGACAAGAAACATTTTGGAGGGGAGGACTGTAATATTCCTACTTAGCCTAAGCTAAGAGGAATATTCATTTTTGTTTTATTTTCAGTTGCATGAATAAATGAATAAATGAGGACATGTAAAACTTTTAAGAAGACTGAATAACTCAATTCCCATGTGAGCACAGTTAAATTAGGGCCATGTAAATAATCACTTGCAGGTGTGAAAGGGGTTTGAGCTGTGAGACTAGGTCAACCTTGACCAAATATACAACGCTATCTAGGTTCAATGTATCTCCTAAAGGGACAACGCAGTTTTAGAAGGAGGCCCCTCATGTGAAAAGAGCTAACTCATAAAGGTGGTTTAGGGTTTGCAAAGGTTCTCATCTTATAAAAGGAAAGGGAAGGCAACAAAAGAGGTTGTTGATTGATCAGATTTCTCTGTATTTGTCTGCTTAGACAAATACTATTCTCTGCTATTTAGTGGAGGATTGTGCTTGGAATTCCTATGCAGGGATTTCACCTCTTCCTTTGAGGATTCTTGGAGGAGAATTTTCTGATTTGATCCACTATCAGGCTTGAGGCCAAGCTCTACTTTCATTAGCAGCACAGATCCAGTGAGGGTTTTTCTGATTTTGCAAGCTGCAGCAAGTGGAGATCTAGATCTGCATAGATCTAGTTTGTTTTGGGAGCCTCTTCTCATGGAGTGTGTCTTTTAACCTCCTGGAAGAGTGTCTCTTCTTTTTGTGTTTCAGATCTATAACTTTGCAGTGGGAAAACTATATCATTTGAGCTACAGTGCTATTCCTATTGATGGACTGCGTTATTTTGGTATGAGGTTCTTCATGGTGTTTTGATCATAATTTAGATCAGAGATCTCTGGTGTTGGGCTTTGCCTTCCACTTGGTGATCCATGGATTAGCTTGCTGATCCATGTTCTATTTAGATCTGATACATTGTAATGGAATGTTATGTTCATAAATTTACTGCAGCAATTTCCAGATCTGCAACTTGTTTCTCAGATCTACTCTTATTTATGCATGATTTGGTCAAAGCCCCAAAGGGATATTGTAAAGAAAACTATATAGTTTCCAGATCTGAAATAGATCTGATGTTTTGTCCATAGATCTGTGCTAGATCTGAGTTGTAATATGCAGCTGCTACAGCTCCTGAAAATAATGCTGTTGAGCCATTTCTGCTGATATATACATGTTGTAGCTCTCTTTTCTGAAGATATATTGCTCTCTTGTCTCATGTAATCTATTGTATATTGAAAGAGCTTCACTTAATTTTGATTTGCTGCTGTACTTTCATTTATTAATCATATATGATTACCTCCTGCTCATATGGACCAAGACTGCGTTATTCTTGAGGTATTTTGTTGTGCATAGCTGCAACCCCTCTTGTAGGGTGTTTTTCAGCTAGACTAGGTTGTGGGAGACCTGTTTACCACACCTAGTTTGATTTGTTTTTGCTCCCCTTGTGGATCTAGACTCAAGATGTACTGATCTAAGGGATCCAAGGGTTAAAAATGTTAGGACTCCATAGTTTGCAAGATTTGCAAGAACAAACGCTGCAGATCCTACATCAGAACCACTCTGGAATCCTGGGATCTAGCCCTCCTGGATTCAGAGAGGGATCTCTCTATATAAGTGTTTTCAAAAGATATGACATTAGGCTAGTTATGAAGTACAAGGGTTTTGTTTATTTTGGTTGGGTAAGATATTTTCAAAATGAAAGAAGTCTTTTGAAGGGTAAAGGTGTGAGTAGGTTGACATAATGGTTCAACTGATAGGATAGGTAAGAAACATTATCAATCCATTGGGCTATGGAGTCAAAAAAGGATTTAATTGCACAAAAAGTTTCAAGAGTGGTCCATGGGGCAAGTCATCTATATCAAATAATATTTTAAGATTGAGTTATGGTATGAAACATCAAGAAGTGTGGAGAAAGAAACAAACACATGAGAAAACAAAGGGAAACCTAAGATCAGGTAAGGAATTTGAACCTATCTTGCTTTTTACATACTCTCAAGAGAAAACATTTAAAACAAAGAATAACCTAAGATTAAGTAGGGACTTTTAACCTAGCCCACTTTCAGCATATTCTCAAAGGAAAACATTTAAGATAAACATAAAAATTAGCCTAAGATCAGGTAAGGACTTTGAACCTAGCCTGCTTTTAGCATACTCTTAAGGAAACTTTCAAAGACAATATCTCAAGTTATACTCAGGAAACATGGGATTACCAACAATTCACTGGTTATAATATATTGAATCACCTTTGAAATAGATTAGGATCCCATAAATCAGCTTGTATATTTGATGTTCAAACCAGTTACAATCTTCAAGTCCAGTAGGTCTTTACAGCTTCAAACCTCTCTTCTCAGCCTATATTTCTTCAATTACTAACAGAGCTTCAGCAGCCTCAATAGCTATTTACATTCAACAAATATTCAACCAAAAACAACAATGAACTCCTCTTATGATATTTATAGGTAAATTGAGGAGGTGGAGTGAAAGGAAGAGTTATTTGTTGAATTAATACAGAGTAAATGCTTCTCGACCTTTGGGAGGCCTAATGGAGAAGATATCTAATGTCTTAACTCTGCTTATTGATTTTTACATTAAGTTTCATCAACTTCAGTCACTTTTGTTGACTTTTGAGGCTTTTGGTAGGATGGCAATTACTTCTGAGCTGTCTTTGGAAATATCTCAGACTGTGCATTAACTTTGTATTCTTTTGAGGAAAATAAACTTGTAGGTGGCATTTATGAGGATTAATTGCCTCATTGATGTGGAATTTGGAGGCTTTATTTACTGATCTGTCTGCTTTGTGGCTTAAACACTTATTTTCCTTTGATTATGCTTTAAAGCTTTCATTAATCATCTTCGGGGCTTTTTTTCCTTTCTGCTGACTGTATTAACCTTTAATTCTTTGTATTAACACTGCGCTTTATCCATTATATTTATGCTAATCCTCGCTTTTCTTTGATTTCTTCTATTAAGCCTTTAATCACTCTGTTTTCTTGCTTGCAGGCGTTTCTTTGGAATTATTGAGGGTTTCTGTGATTACATTAATCAAATTCTCAGAATCAAAACCCTGGATTCGTTATTTTACTTGTTAGAACCCTGAGGATCATCATCCCGAGCGTTTGCAACTATATTTTGCTGTGGGAGGCTTATGTGTAAATGGTCGCCATTAAAACCTGCAACTAAATAAGAAACATATTATAAAAACCTGTGCTTTGGTTTTAACTGCTTCAGAGGCTCGGGAAGTGTCGGAGGAGCATTGAGGGAGGGGATTATGCAGCAGAGGGGATTTATATGGCGGAATCCTAAAGAAATGGGGTTAAAATTTGATTCGGGTGTGAAGATTTAAAAGTGGTTTGGTGGAAAACCATAAGTGGTTTTCGCGCAGGAGATGGGTGGTTTGTGGTTTTGCCTCGGGGGAATGAAATACAGGTCTCTGGGCGATGCGTGTCTAGGTGAAAACTGCCTATTTTGTGTTGAAAATAGGCGATCAATTTTATTTGTGAAATGAACGTGAAAATGGTTTTAGACCGTCCGATCTGTGGGGGGCCAGATCTACGGCTGTAAGCGAGCATGAAAAATAGAAAAGATGTGCGGAGGAAATATATGGTGGGGCCAAAATGACATGGGCTCTTTTGTAGTGAGGTGAAAAGGTCTTTGGGCGGGTTAAATGGTGAGAGTTGGAGATGGTGCGAGGATCGTTGATCGGGAAATATCAACGACCCAGATTTGATGCAGGACTTGACAGATATGGAGGGGAAATACAAAGAAAAATGCCTTTTTGTAAGGGGTGCGGGGGTAAAACTTGGTTAGGGAAGAAAATTCGGGAGATGCAATGATAGCCGTTGGATTGATTTCGATCAACGTTTGAGATCTGCACGCGGGGTGAAAGGATAAGAGATGGGAGGGCTCACCTTTATACAAAGGGTGGAAAAGTTTTTTTCTTAGGAAAGGGGTTTTATAAGAGAGGTGGAAGGGATCAAGGATAACCGTTGGATCAGGGAAATGAACGGTCCAAATGAAATTCGGGGGATCAGAAATCTATGAGGCAGAGGGTCATGGGAAGAGGGATTTTGAAAATGTGATGTGCCGATGAGCGAGGACCATCCAATAAGATTTGATTGACGACTCAAATCAAATGGGAAGGTATATAAGGCTAGCGTGGTGGAAGAAAGGGGAAGCAATGGGAGCTGTTAGATCATGAGGTTTGATGGTCAAGATCTTCTTGCAGATGCTCAAAAAAGAACGAAGGGGCGAGAGGATGGGTGAAAAGCGAAATATCGCTAACCGTTGGATCTGAGGGGGCCAGATCAACGGTGGAGATTTGATCGCGAGATTGCATCGACTGGAGGAAAAGGACTAGGAGACAAGAGAGATTTGGATTTGCGATGAGTGATGTGCTGATGCGATGAAGTGCCGACGGAGCGTAGGCTGTTTGATCTGGGGGAGATCGACAGAGGAGAATTGATCGAGCAATTAGCATATCGGGGGAGAAAGGGTCTGGGAACAAAAGAACTGGGATGGCCAATGGCGATGGCCGATGCGATGGCGAAGTGCAATGCGATGGAAATTGATGGTCCAAATTTCATCGGGGGATCGCATCAGCGGAAAACACTTTTACAAAGGAAAAAGGTCGCGGGGAAAGGCGAAAGGCTGAAATTCCGATGGGCTTAGCGCTTTGGTTGCAGGGCATGGTTTTATTGCGGAAAAATGGGCTCAGGCTTTAAGCGGAAGGGGCTTAAGGCCCTAAAGGAGCGGAAAAGGATTTTTCAAATGTTTTTATGGGTTTTTAGTGTTTTGATAAGGATAAAAAGGATTTTTAAAACCAAATAAAAAGGGTTAAATGGTTTTTAAGGGGTTTTTTAAGGAAAATGAGGGTAAATGAGGGTTTTTTAGAGGAATAGATGAATGTTAAGGTGGGTGAAGATGAGTAACAAATGATGAAATGGAGAGGAGATTATGAAGGTGAACTTGATGGAAAATAGTCTGAAAAACAACCCTTTTTTTGTAACAGCAGGGTTTCTTGAAGGCTTTTGAATGAAGGTTTGATACTTAAGGATAAAGAACACAAAGAGGCTTCAAGAAGTCATAGATTTCATGTGAAATTTGTTTTTTGAAGACTAAAGACCTGTTTTAGCCATCATTAGTTATGAAATTTTTTTATTGATGGTTAACAGTGGCTCCACTTGGGGATGTCAGCTCCTTGGAGGTGTCAAGAATCTTCAGAAATTTATCTCTAGAATGTAGACCAGTGCCTTATGTTTTTCTGCACCTTGACAACCTGCTTCTTCTTTGATCATGCTGCTTAAAAGGATGATCAGAACTTTGTATCAGCAAAATGATTTTATCCCAATCAACTACCTACATAACCTACTTTCCTAACATTTTTTCTTCATAAGGTGCATTTGGACTTGCAAACCTTTTAACATCAACATTTTATTCTTTTATTGAAAACATAAAACTAGTCTAAATATACCCTTATTTCTTCCATGAGTTCAGAATAAACAATTGAAATAAAAAATTCACTACCTAAGCTACTATCTGTCAGGATTAAGCTGTCTGACAGATTTTATTCTCTATTTTCTAAAACATAAATTTAAATATAGCCAAACTAGGATTAAACTGTCTGATTTGCTCTGGTGTCTATGGCTGTATGTACAAGCTGCACATAGACTTTATTTGCAGAAAATTTAAAACAAAACTGTGAAGGCTTAAGATCTGAAAATTTAAAACATCCTTCATTCTTTCCTCAGCTCTGATTTTGATCTTTTTAGAGCTGTTCTTCTTTACCTGGTTCAAATTTTCAGCATATTAGAACCAGTTCTTTTTCTTCTCTTTGGCTCAAGTTTTGGTCTGATTAGAGCCATTTCTTTCTATCCTAATATATTATACTGATAAGCCAAGATTTCATTGTTTGGAAAATCTCCTTCACTAATCCTATCAATAGTAAATTGAAATCTATCTAGTCATGATTAGGCTGTATGACTAAATAGCAGTTCTCTCTTTTGGTAGTGGCATTTAAGCTTGCACACTTTCAGATTTTTCTTTTCTTTTTTGGTATGGGGTTGTACCTTTATTCTTTTATATCTGCCCTCTTTTTCTCCTTTTCTATTGTTTTTGTATTTTTTTTTTTGAATTCAAAAAGCAGTGCTATATACAATGAACAAAAAGCTTTGAAACGAAGATATCAGTTAACAGAAATAATGTTTTAGAATCCTGCCATTGACAGGACCTCCAAAATATTCAGCTCCATCCAATTCTTGAAAAAAGAATGCATTGTTTCCAATAACAGTTTGAATAAGATAAGGGCCTTGCCATAAATTATAAAATTTTCTATGTTTGCCCTTATCTTCTCTCCTTGAATCCCATTTCAATACTTTGTCACCAATTTTAAAGTCACTTGCCTTGGTTCTTTTGTCAAACAACTTCTTGATGTTTTCTTGTAGTTGCTATGCTCTGAGGTATACCTCCTCTCTGGTTTGTTGTAGATGTATAGTCTAGTGTATTCTTCTGGTCATATCATCATCTTCAGACTGTACTTCTTGGATCAGCTTCATGACTGACACTCCTAAACTGGTTGGAAATATTGCATCAGTTCCATAAATTAGCTGGTAAGGAGACATCCCAATTGACTTTTTAACTGTCAATCTGTCTGCCCATAATGCATGTACTAGCTTACTGTGCCATGATTTCTTGTTATCTTCCAAAAAATTCTTGATTATGTTCACCAAAATTTTATTTGAGGATTCTGCCAACCCATTACCTTGTGGGTAATAAGCTGTAGAATGACTCAATACAATCTGATATTTATGACATCATTCCACCATATTTTTAGACCGAAATGCAACAGCATTGTCAGTTATGATCTTTCTAGGACAACCAAATATAGACAGTATATGGTTTTTAAGGAATGAAATGATAAATGAGTCTGTGGCATTCCTAGAGGGGATGGCTTCTATCCATTTGGTAAAATAGTCTGTTGTTTTGAGGATCCATTTGTGTTGGGTAGATGAGGCAGGATGGATTTCCCTAATGAAGTCTAGACCCCACTGCTGAAAAGGAGCTCCAACAGTGATTGGTTGCAGAGGTAAGGGATGCAACTTTCTTTTGCCTTCAAATATTTGGCATTTGTGACAGGAAATAATCATTTTGTGGATATCTTGAAAGAGGGTTGGCCAGTAATAACCAACTCTAAGGATTTTGTTAGCAGTTGACTTCCAGTAGAGGTGACCTCCACATTATCCTTTATGAAACTCGTGCTTGATCTTATCTGCATCATTCTCAGGCAAACATTTAAGAAATAGTCCACTAGCATTTTTCCAATATAAACATTTATCCAAAATGTAGTAATTTACAGCTTTCAACTTTAAGAATCTTGCCTTTGTTTTAGACAAACTAGGAGGGACATTTAGGTTGAGCAAAACATACAAAATATCAACATACCAAGATAAATTCAGAAAATGATCTTCAATGATTGGAGTTGTCAATTCCTCCTGTTCATCTAAAGCATTAAACATGTATATATCAAGAGCTTGAAAGTTGGATTCAACCATAAGTTTTGCTAGTCCTTGACCTTTTATGAGCTTAGTGGGCTTGATTTCTAAGTCATATTCTAAAATTACAGCAATCCACTTTCCTCTTTTTCCATTTGGATCTTGGGTCAATATGTCTTTTACAACTGAATGAGGCACAAATGCTATGATGTGGGAATGTAAAATGTAAACTCTGAAGTCTTTTAAGGCTTTGACTAGGGCAAAGGCTTGTTTTCCATGATATTATACTTCAGAGGTGCATCTCTTAATGCCTTGCTGAAAAATGCAATTGGCTGCTCTTATCCCTTCAAGTTTTTCTGTAATAGGATAGTAGCTATTGTGTGTTCCGATGCAAATGAAAAAATGAAGAAATCCTTTGTAAAATCAAGACTGATAAGAACTGGTGTTTTGGTAAGTTCTTGTTTTACCAGTTCAAATGATTTCTTTGCTTCTAAGGTCCATTTAACTCCTTCTTCTCTTTTGAGAATATTTGTTATGATTCTAAGGAGTTCAACTAGATTGTGTATGAACCTTCTCAAGAAATGAATATTCCCAATGAAATATTGAAGTTCCTTGATGTTTCTAGGATGGTTGATTTTAAATATGCCATTGATCCTCTTTGGGTCTATCCTTATTCATTCTTCAGATATGATGTGTCCAAAAAATTTACCTTCTTGGAGACCAAACAATGTTTTCTTTGGATTTAAAGATAACCCATATTTTTTGCATTTCTTAAAGACTTTTCTCAAGTGTATTAGGTGTTCTTCATCCGTTTTTGAGTATACAGTTATGTCATCAAGGTAAATCACAATGAAGTAACATATTTCTTCTAAGAATGTTATATCCATGGCTCTCTGAAATGTGGCACCAACATTCATTAAACCAAAGGGCATTTTAAAATACATGAAAGTACCCCAGGGAGTAGTAAAGACTATTTTAAGTTGATCATCAGGATGTACCAATATTTGATTGTAACCTGAGAAGCCATCTAGCAAAGAAATTCTCTTAGAACCAACTACCCTTTGTAAGATATGATCCATTTTGGGCAAGGGATAGTTGTCCTTTAATGAGGCTTTGTTTAAGTTTCTAAAGTCAATGCAAAGCCTTATTTCTCCTATTTTCTTCCTAACAGATACAAGATTAGACACCCAGTCTGTATATCTAACTCGGACTATGATTCCAGCAACATACATTTTCCTAATTTCTTTCTCTACCAGAGGTAATTGAATAGGGTTGATTCTGCACAATTTTTGTTTAAAAGGTTTCTGGTTTTCTTTGAGGGGTACTTTATGTTGGATTATCTCTGTATCATAGGATTTTAGATCTTCATAGCTCCATGCAAAAACATCAGAAAATTCTTTAAATAGTTCAATGTATTTCAGTTTAATGTGAGTTGGCAGTGTCTTGGATAGTTTAATCATTTTAGGTTTTTTTCTCACTGCCTATGTTGCATTCTTCCACTTCAGTTTCAATAGGTTCCATTTTTGGCTTTTTGGCAACATCATTTAAGTCAAACAATTCTTCTAATGGGGCCAGTCCTTTTGGCAAGCTTTGATCTTTAGATTGCAACACTTCTAAGTCCTCATTTTCTAAATCTGTGCTTTTTTCTGTTGTGTGTTTGGGTCTATTAGTTAACAGATTTATTTCAGCAATCTCAGGAGACTTTTCTTCTTCAAAAGGTGATTTTTCCTCAGTGGGACAGTCTTGTTCATACTCTGAATCTGAGTTTGGTATTTCAAATTCATTTCTGGACTGTTGGAAGTCTTCTATTTTTTTATCTCCTTCAAACACTTGCCAGTATTTTTCGTTGTCTGGGACAACTGATCTATATTTGATTTGTATGGTGTATTGTTTTCTTTCATAAGGTCTTAGACAAGTACTAGCAGCAAAGGCTATTCCATTGGCCATAATTTTTTGGTTCCTTGGGACAAAAGTAAGTTGGAATTCAGCAAATGTTTTCAACAATTCCATGGCATCATCTCTATAGGCTCTAAGTCTGGGATGTTTAGCAGTGTATTCCCCATTTACTTGCCTAATTATCAATTCCGAATCTCCATGAACTGTTACCCTCTTGGACCCTAATTTTTTCAATAAATGCAGGCCTAAAATGAGAGCTTCATACTCTGCTATGTTATTTGTACATTGGAAGTTTAATCTATAGGAATGACCCTTTGCATGATTGTTTTCAGTGTTGTGTACCCATATACCGACTCCTGCACCAGTTTTAGAGCAAGACCCATCAAAACTCATACTCCAAAGAGGACTATCTTCAGGTCTATCATTTATTTCCTCTCTATCTTGTTCATTATACCTGTCACTGTGTTGTTCCTGTAGGTCTGTACTATGTTGAGTTTTGTTTTGTTCCTCAAGGTTTTCAGTGTTTTGAGGATTTTTTCTTTGATGTCCATGATTGGTACTATGTTTATGACTGTTTTGGACCTCAAGACCTTCAATTTTTTTGCTGTGAATTTCTGAGTTTGCAAACTGATCTAATGATTTTTTCCTTTCTCTCCTTTTCCTCTATGGCTGCCACTATGTTAGAATGTGGAGTGACCACTATATTGGTTGATGTTTCATCGATTAACTCTTTCTCATTAGAAATCTCATCATTATAAAGAATGAATGAGTCAATTTTAGTATGTATAGAATAGAGAGGGGAGTTTTCTGGTCTTTCTTGACTACTCACCATATATTTCATGTGTGTTTCCCTATAGAGTCTTCTAGGTTGATTGAAGACAGGGATGGTGGCATAAGTCATATCCATCTGCATAGTACCTTGCAACTTAGCACCCCATGATCTTGAAAGAAGCATGCCATATTTGGGGGGCATATCAACCACTACAATTTCCATTACTAGGCTTTTGGCTGGGATTTGAGCTAAGCTAACACAAAAATCTTTTATCAGGCCTAGGAATTTCACTCTACTTGAATCAAAGGAATATAAATATTTGTATGGTCTGGTCACCTCTAAGCCTAATATTTCCATTATTGCTTTGGGCATGAGGTTATGTGAAGCCCTTGAATCATGAATATCATTGTGTAAAATCTTATCATGGATATTCAAACTGATGTAGAATGGAGGGGTAGTTCCTTCTTGAAATTTTCCTTCAATCTTAGGACCAAACAGAAGCTATGGTGTATCATCATTTAAGTTAACAATGTCATGAAAATTTTCTATGTTCAAGGATTTCAAGACTTTACCTCTATATACATTTTGAGTAGCTAACTCAGTGAGAGGAACAGAGATTTTGATTTTAGCAATTTCATTCTCTAGACTAAAGGGAATCTGATTTTTCAAAATGTTTGATTCAGCCTTGTTAGTCACTTCTTTATCAGCAAAAACAACTTGCTGATTTCTACTATTTACAGCAGTCAAAATAGTTTTTTCAGGAGCATTAGCTGAAGTGCTAGTGCTGCTAGGGTCACCACTCTTTTTTTCATTGATTTGGGTGTTTTTTCCCTTGTTTGAATCAGTTCTTTCAGCCACTGTTTTATGGTTTTCTGTTGTCTTTTTGGGAGTATATACAGGGATATTTTTGGCAGAATTATCAGAGGTTTTCTTTTTGGGAGTTTCTGGGTTCTATTACTTCTTAGGTCGTATTGTTTGGGTGCTGCTATGATGGCATTTTCAAAATCTGGTTCATAGTATTCAGTCTCTGGTCTTCTATCATCATAGGGTGTATATAGACCTTGTTTTCTTTCATTCAAGAAATCAGAATCCTCATTGCTTACTCCCAACATGTTTATGTTATCATCCTCTGTTTGTTAATTTGTTTCTCCATCCTCATTAACATAATTTTCTTGAAAAGGAGGTCTGATATTTTGATCAACATCTCTTTGTCTGTTCTGAGGTTGATTTATCCTAAAGTTCTGATTTTGATTCTGGGATTGGTTTCTATTTTGAGGAGCTACTTGGTTTTCTTTAGATTGAGCTCTCTCATATATGCTCATCCTCTCCATTGTATTTTCCATCATCCTTTCCAATTTTGAGTCAGATGTGGAAGGTGCAACTTCATCCCTATAAGATACCCTCTTCCCAGTCTTCATTCTAGCTCTCTTCTCAATCAGATTTGCTTCTACACCTAAGGCTCCCATCTGCATATCTTCTAAAGTTAAGGGGTCCCTTTCTCTTAGCTGATAGGCCATTTCAGGATCAAATCCTTTGGGGAACTTGGCCAAAGTTGAGCCTTGTGGAGGTTTCAAATCTGGGGGTAGTGCATTATAAACATTATTAATTCTAGTGCAATATTTTGAACACTTTCCCCAGGGTTTCTCTTGAGGTTGTTGTAATCTGAAAGTATTTGGAGAGGGTTATTCCTCATTTCCCATTTTTTATGAACGTTTGATGTAAAGAAGGGAGATCATTTATACTATTAGGAGTTAAACCCTTAAACCATTTCTTGGCCTCTCCTCCTAAACTCTGGGCAAAGATTCTCATCTTAATGGTCTCATCTTCTATTTCCATATAATCAAAGGCATCATTCACCTTGTCTACGTGTTGTTGAGTAGTAGTGGTTTCATTTCCAGTGAAATGGGGAATTTTGGACTGATAGTCCTATGGAAAATTGGCTAATGGTAAATGAAGGACTAGAGGAGCATACCATGTTGCCATGATAGGAAGTTGTGGAAAAAATGGGGGGTTTACACACTAGAAAATTTGGCCCAATCTCTGACGGCCAGTTCGTCGCTATTCCGACACATAGTCGTCGCAAGAGCGACAGTCTGAGGCCGGACAAAACATGGTTAGCCATTACGTCACAATTCCGACGCTTTGCCGAAGTGTCACAATACCGACACTTTTTCTGACTTTTTGCACAGTATTTCTATTCCAACGTTTTATAAGCGTCAGTCTTCCGACGAACCATAACTGTTAGTATTCCGACGATCACAAACCGTCGGTCTTCCGATGCTTTTCAGGTTTTCAAAAAAACTTTGCAATTCCGACATTATTTCTTGCAACGTTTAATTCTGACGTTTAAAATGTCGCTATTCCGACGAACGATTGAAAATATTCAAAAACGTAATCGTCGCTCTTCCGACGCTTTAGGTGTCGCTCTTCTGACATTTAAGACATCGCTATTCTGACCCTTTTTGAAAATATTTAAAAATGTAATCGTCGCTCTTCCGACGTTGTGGAGCGTCGCTCTTCCGACGATGTGAAACGTCTCTCTTCCGACGATGTGAAACGTCTCTCTTCCGACGCGTTGAAGTGTCGCTATTCTGAAAAAACGGAAAAAATATTTAAAAAAAATTAAATGTCGCTCAACTGATGGTAAAAATTGGATAGTCACTCTTCCGAAATAAAAAAACTATGTAAGAAATACGTATCAGCAATGATATTGAAGTTGACAAAGATTTTTTTGGGTACAAAAAATTATCACGTTTTTTTCTTGCAATGCCAAACATTTTAAAATTAGACGGGTGTATTTCAATTGATGGTAAAACTTGGATAACTTAAATGGTTTTATAATCGTGAGAAAACCCTTGATTTTATAACTTAAATGATAAACCCATGTTTCCCAAATAGATTTATTCCCTAGAGTGGCGAGTCTAGCTAACTTGGGCCCTGTCACGACTAGGCCACAATGGCATATAGCTTGTTAGCACTCAGATTTTACTTGAAGTTGTTGGAAGAGGAAAGGGGTTTGAGGTAACCACAAACCAACCTTCAGATACAGAATCTAGCCAATCTGTATCCAGAGAGGGCTCTCTCTATAAAATATAGCTTTGTTTTTAGAAGATATTAGGCTAGTTGTAAAGTCCAGTGGTTTTGATTTTGTTTGGGTTGATGTAATTCTTTAGCTAAGATTAAGATCAAGTAGTTTCAGTCCATTGGGCTAATGGAGTCAAAGGATTGGCTGCACTGGCTTAAGTCTTTCAACAGAAGATGGTTTATCAGGGAAAGATAATCAAACTAGAAACAATTATAGATCTAAAGTGAATGGAATGGAATTCAAACGGATGAAAGACAACTAAGAATCTTTCAACACATTCAAGAGAAGAGAAATAGATTGATTATCAATAAAGAGAAGTTAAGTATTATTTACCAAATAACCAAATATGTATAAACTAGACAAACAGGAGCAATTAAGAATTCGCTGTTTAAACCAGTTTAGAGGAAAACATTTAAAATATTAACGACTGAAATCAGATTACACCTAAGTACTTTCTGATTTAATCTTTTTCGTTAAATATTAAGAAAATGAAACACAGATGATATTATAAACAAATGTAAAACTTTAAAACATGGGATAGAGATGACTTATTGATCCTTCATTCGACACATGAATCCTGAGAAAAGTCTTTTGCCTCAATTCCTTGTCCAGTTTTGCCACGAAAAATTTCTCCAAAAGCTCTTTATTCCAAAATATTCAATGTTACATCAGAGTATAAGAATCCACCCTCAATAATTCAATTGAGGGCTTATTTATACAAAAAATTATACAAAATATCTCTTAACAAAACGAGATATAATCTAAGATGACTCCTAAATAAGTTACAATAAAAATAGAGACAGATGGTCTCATAGATAAGATAGGAAGTAACCGATGTTGTGCTGTTTCCTCCTTTTGAGAATGTGTTGGAGGCAGAACCTATATTTTAGCTCATCGTTGTCCTCTTCAGTAATTTTGTTCTAACTGACTTGCTTCACTGATACTCTTTGTTCTTACTGATACACTTTGACTGAACTGATACTCTTTAACCTTTGTTTGTCCCTTTATCCTTTATACTGTAGTAAAGAGGCAAAATTTCATATAAGGATAAATTTTACAAAAGTTCTAAAAAATATTCCCACCATTTATCTTCTGCTATTATTGTCCGTTGAAGCTTCCTTAACATTTCATCAGCCTCAGTATATCTGAAGAAGTTAGGCTAATTAGGAAACAAATGTCTTACTTCATGTTCAAGATAAAACAAATTCTCTAATCTGTCATGAAGATTCCTTCCTGTAGGTAATGTTGCTTCTGATGAAATGGCTAGATTGTGAGCATGTATGTCCAATTTCCTAAGATAAGTTTCCAGGTCCATTATTTTATCTTCTGGAATCATAGGGCTGGGCAACCCTTTATTCAATAAAACATTAAAACTTTCTCTGAAAGCAATTATTTCTCCCTGCATGTCAAAGCACCTTCGTTCCAAATTTTGCATAAGAGTTCTTTTAGTAAAAACTCTTTTTATTTCTAAGATTGTTGTAGTTCTATCCTGAATACCCACTCCTTCAAGCTTCTGTCTATTTTGGGTGTTTAGAAACTGTATAAGCTGATTGGCTTCCTCAGGCCTATTTCCTAATTCTTCTCGTGTGTTTTCAACTTCATCCAGAGCTGCTTTGACCAAATCATTATGTTCGTATATTATCTGAATTGAAGGCCAAATGTATTTTATTTTCTGGATAATATTATCCCAAATAATTTCATTTATTTCTCTCAAAGGCTTCTCCAATGTGAGATCCTTTTCTAATGCTTTAACCAAATTTTCCAATCTCTTGATTTCTCTTGATTTGTCAGCAACACTCATTTTTGAAAGATCATATCTCTGTTCTAAATTGATAAGCTGTAACTTTGTGTGCTGAAGTTCAGTTACTTGAAGTTTCAAGTCATTCATTTGTTTTACTAATTGTTCTGAACTTAAATTTGAAGTGTCTACCTGTGATGATTCTGCTGGCTGACCTGTTGGCTGTGTACCTGTAATTGCCTCTGTTGTAGATATTGGAAGAGAATATTGTTTGTCTTTCAATGCTTGCTCCAGCTCTTTTTCTGTTTCAGTCAGTTGCTCATTCATTTTCAAGAGCAACTCCATCATTTCTTCTTCAGAATTCTTCTTTATTACTTCTTCAGTTTGAGGATGTCTGGAGGCTGGCAATTTCAACTGCTTTCTCAAAGCTGCAATGTCATCATCTTTTTTCTTGATTAGAGCTTCTATACCTTTGACATCCTTTGGATTGTGACCCAAACCAATTATTATTTCCTCCAATGTTTTTATCTTGTTGTCTTTGGCTTGAGAAGAAGCCTTTTCAAGCTGTAACTGTGTATTGGTGTTCTCCAAAGAATTTTGTAACCTCTGAGCTGCCATTGCCTTATCAGTCAAAGTAGAATAGATCATTTCACCAGTCTGCTTATGTAACTCAATCTGATCTAAAGGATGGATATCCTTTGCTAGGACTTCAAAGTTTGTCCTAATATAATCAGCAGCTGTTTGGGGTTGTTGCACCTTGGGTTTGAAATGGCTCATTAACATTTTTCCCTGTTGAATGTCAAAAGCTGACATTAGTCTTTCTTGATTCTTTGGAGCCATTTTCAAATATTGATTATATACTTGCATTTTCAGTGGATCATTCCTGGCCTTGATATTGATAAATGTCTTCTTTATATCTCCTGTATCTTTAACTGGTGTTTTGAAAGAAGATATTTCAACACTCTGTTGTTTCTGTAGCTCTTTCCTTTGTGAGGTAGTGGATGCTCCACTGACTGTACCTGTTTGTTGATTGCCCATTTGTTTAGGCCCTTGAATATCAAGGATTTCATCAATAGATTCTACTTCTGGAGGAATATTCAATTTCTGTCTTTTGGCCTGAGGATGTTGTGAAGATCCAATGAAAGGGGTAGTAATTTCAACTTCTCTCTTTTTTCCCTTTTCCAAATTTAATGGAGTCAGAAAAATTGACACTTCTACTGGATTGGTTTGAACAAAAGAAACCAGTACTTGATCCTGTCCCTTGGAAGTTTGAGGTTGTTCTGTCATAGTGAATGTTTCTTTAACTTGTGTATCAACCTCTTTCTCTTTTCCCTTAGATGATACTGCAATGTTTTCTTGTGACTCCTGTTGAATAATCCCAGCTAAAGAAGGGCCAACCTCTAATCTTGGTACCTGTGCAAAAGAGTCTAGGTCAAGCATTTTTTCAAGATATTTCATAACATTGTCTACATTGACCTGCTCACTATCCTGCTCTATCAATGTTCCTTCTATCCATTCATCTGTATTAGCATATTTTTCAATCTCTGGGATTCTGTGATGTATGTATGGTGCTGATTTGTTCTTAATTCTTTTATCACAAATGAAGCTGAATGGGTCATAAGGCACCCAATAGAAATTCTTTTGTAATCTGAAACGGTCTTCTAATATCTTTTCAACCTCTTCCCCTGCATCCCTAGAGTTACAGATAAAGGGACCTAATTGACTTTTGATTCGGAGTTGAGCCTTCTTCTTTGCACTACAAAAATGAATTATATCAGAATTGTTCATCTGCCTGAAATATTCTAGTGCAAAGATTCTCATGGGGACATATTTTGGCAATTTGAAGGGACATAATTCACATCCATAGATTCTGACTTCAGTGTGATTTTGGTATAAGTGCCAATCACCAACTTTGTATTGTTTTGAGAGCTGTAAAGTTTTCTTGATCTCATTGCTGAGTCTTGGAAGAGAAACTCCTGTCAACAAGGTGGTTGCAGGGTGTATAAAGAGATCAATGAACTCATTATAGGAATAGGGAGAATCTTGGGAACTATGAATGATGGCTGACCAAAAGATAACAGATCTTGGATTCCCTTGGGCATCAAGCTTTTTGGTATAGAAAGGGAAATTTTCCGACTAGTAATAGAGCATAAGATGGTAAATGACAGAGGAATAATTGAACACTTTCTCATTTTCTAATCTCATGAATTGATCATGGATTTTATCTGCAATGTATGAGGCAAAGTCATACCTGACAGCAGGAGGCTGTCCAGTGGTGAAAATTGACAATAATACTAGAGTTAAATGATCAACATATTCACTGGTATTAAAGCCCATTATAAAGGATATCATTTCCAAAATAATTTTACCCTCCTCAGTGAAAAAAGCATACCCATAAGGGGGAGGGCCTTTAGGCTGATGATCAGGCAACATAAAGGTCTGACAGATGTGGCTTAATTCTTCATGGGATGGTTTTGTGGATTTCTCAATTAGTTCTCCCATGGACAGGGGAGTGAGGGCTTGATCAGGTTGAAAATGTAGCATCTCATTGATAGACTGAGCAGTAATTGGGAGAAGGACATCTTGATTTGGGGATAAGACTGCTCTTTGGTTAGGATCATAATTTGCATGGCAAAGATGGATTATTTCAGGGAAAATATGGACAGAGGAAAAGAGGTACCTGGGAAGATTAGATTCCCATAACCCAATCGTATCCAAGCCATTCAAATAATTGTCTCTGCAGCGACAAAAAATTCGAAGGGGATTATCAACAAAAATCCAGGTATTTAATCTGGAAATCCTTGTCGACTAATGATAAATAATCCAGGTCTCTGTGAGGGGCGTTTAATGGAGTGACATTTAAAGCCACAGGAACTTCCATTCTTGGTTCTTGTGGATTCAAAAATGGAAATTCGGCTTATGGTGAAAAATTGAGCAAACTTAGAGGTTTCGACGGGAGAAACAGGTACAATTGCAGATTGGGAATTCAATTACAGTTCTCAGGATTTAAGGAATGAAATAGCAATTAAATTTAACTCTGTTTCAGTGAAAGGAAAAGGAAAGCCGAGTTTCTTATAGAGTTCAGTGCGAATTTAGGGTAAACACCTGTTTTTGGAGAAAACAACGTTTTGAACAGATGCTGGTTAATGCAGATAATATTCTGAGAGGCTTGACTGCAATTTTCTTCGATAGGACAAAGGTTGGCGGACTTCACAAATTTGAAATTCGAATTTTCTGCATGGAGGGTGTATTTGCTTTCTGTGTACAAAATAATGAAAAGACGCGATTT
Source organism: Pinus albicaulis (assembly GCA_034641835.2). Classification (NCBI taxonomy): domain Eukaryota; kingdom Viridiplantae; phylum Streptophyta; class Pinopsida; order Pinales; family Pinaceae; genus Pinus; species Pinus albicaulis. The sequence continues at coordinate 1,505,134,903 of CM076570.1, read as the reverse complement.
TTTGTTTTATCGGCAAAGTCAAATGGGGGAGCAAATTTTTTATTATTTAATAAATGAGGTCATCCTGTACGACGGATGAGTCACAGGAAAGGGTGGTAAGTGGTTTATTTCGCACCACTTTTGAGGGTAGGCAGTTTTGGGCGGGGAGGCAGCGAATCCACAAAGTAAACGACGTGTGGCCAGGGTATTATTTGAAAACCGCTGTCATTTCGCACGTTAACTTTCGGATCAGAGATGGCCAGCGGAATTGACGAGGGCCGTAGATCTTGGAGCGGGTGATCGGACGGTGGACGGGACCGGGAGTTGACAGATGTTTAACGAGCGGGACCGACGTGATTATTGGTTAATTAATCATTTCGGGAGCATTCTTACTGGCGGGGATCGGTTCTTAATTAACCATGAGGATTAATTAAGTCCTTGTACGGTGGATGGCAGGGAATTATTTTATTTTTATTTTTAAACATATATAATATGTTTAAACGCTTTTTCATATATTTTTATTTATACAATAATTAAACCAATGCAATTTATTTACTATAGAGGGGCGGGAATAATATTAATGTTATATTTTAGCCAAAAGAGGGTATATTGTGGGTTTTTAATTCGAATAAAATAGGAATTAAATACTTTTGGCTAAAAAGTCATTATATAAGGGTTTTGAGGATATTACTATAAAAGGATTTATACATAATAGGGAAAGGTGATTTTCATAGGGAGTTAATATATAAATTAGAGTTAATATGACAAGGGGACAATGTAAACTCAAAACACTTAAACATAACCAAGAAAGTGAAGATTCAAAAGTTTAGACTTAGAATAAAAAGTGATTTTGAGGGCTTTTCATGAAATATTGAAGGATTTTCCCAAGTAAAATGGGATTTTACTTAGGAAAAGATTTTTGAGAGGTGAATGAATGTGATAATGGATGATTTCAAGTACTTAGGTTTTTTCAATTATTGGGCCAAGGGTCCGGTCCCTCCAAAAGTCAAGGAAATGCCTTGAGCCCCTTTAATCTTAAAATACCTTAGTGCTTAGGGAAATTAGTGAAATGTTTAGGGAAAATGAGAGGGGAAGTTAATAATTTGACTTTGCTCTACTGTGAACTTTTTCCAATGTAGTATTTGCCTTTTCACTTGTGATGAAAGTAAAATTGAACACATTTGGAACCATCATTCATCACATGTAATTCTGCAACAACATCTACCTACCCTACCTACTTACTCTACCATTTTATCTTCTTTATTAGGGTGCACTTAGACTGGCAAACCCTTATCAATCTTCTTTTTCTTTTACATGGTAAACCTATCTAAGTCTACACTTATTACATCCAAGGGCTCAGATTAAACTGCTGAGCACCTTTTATTAACTCTACCTATCTACTTATCTGCCAAGATTAAACTGTTTGGTCAGATATTTATTTACTATTATACAACATGAAATTGAAAAATGAATAAGTCAAGTTTAAACTGTTTGACTCTTCATAAATTGTGGCAAAAGTCTAAAAAACTGCACACAATTTTGTTTATTGCATCAGAGCAAAACTTAGTGGCATTTAGATTTGCACACTTTCCTTGGCCTTTCTTTTGATGGGGTTCATTTTCTTTCACTTTTTTGGCCAATTTTATTTTTTCACCATTTGATTTTTCTTTTAGGGTATACCCTCTTTACATTTTTTAAATTTTTTGATTTTTTAAGAATATGTAACACCTTTGCAACAAGAAAAAGGTTTGAACATATTACATAGTTCAACAAGTCAATCATGAAAAATGACACCTATTGGTATAGGAGTCTAACATAGCCTAGCAGGTGTTTTAAACCAAACAACATCTACATTGTCTATTAATACCAAACTATTTGAGATCAAGGGGTTGACTAATTTTCTCCATGTAAATCATTTTGTCATTGTATGCATATCTGTCCTCTGTTTTCTTTTCCCTCTCATTCTGTATATTTCTTTCATTGCAATTCGAGATTAGAGGGAGGAAATTACACAGACAGTGAATTATGTGTAGACATGAGTGATAAAGCACCAATCATGAAATCATGAGTGCTAAACAGAGAAAGCCGGATTTCCTTCACTGCAATTTAGATCGCAGACACCCTGAATATCTCTATAGTTTTTGAACTTCTGATTGGCCTGGTAAACTCCAAGTTCCCAAATATTCAAGTAGCCACTTCAATGTGTATTGCAAAAATGTTATAGCAGTCACTACTAGTATGTTTTGTAGGCTCTGTACAGCTGAAAGGGGAATATCATGTGATTGGCTCGTAGGTCTTTCATGGCTGAGTAACTCGTTGCTAGATGGTAAACAAGATGCATGTGCTTCGACAATCCTCAGTCCTACTACTCTTTCATCACAGGGAGTCAAGAAGAGAATCAAAATATATTATTTGGTCATCAAGGGTGGACTAAGCTTCTAAAATGTCGAAGTGAGCACATCAAAGCTACTAGATCAATTTCATTGGAAAAAAGAGAGTCTCCTCTGTATAGGAATGTTTTGTGGATCTCAATTCTAGGCCCTAGTGGGCTAGAGGAATTACGAAATTTTTAATTAACACTTGAAAGAAATATATTGATATTTTGGCCAAAACATTTTTCTAAAACTATCCAGATACTTTTTTCCTTCTTACAATAAGCAGCATAAGATAAATAGGAAAGAAAACATTGAACTTGAATCACCTGTAATTTTGGAGGACATTCTTAGCTGAAAGCTTGCGACATTTTGAGGCACCTCCATCAATCGCTCCGCGTGAGCCCCTAAAATCGTAAATGGAAACTTTCAAGTTTCCCAAATACTTTAGTATTTTAACATTTATTGAAATTGACGTGCTCTATAAAATAATGTCAAGCCTATTCCTGTCATTTATGCGTTAACATAAACAACTACAAATACACAACTTAACTTTCTCTAACACTAATAGAAAAAGAAAAGCAACTTACAAGAATGTAAGTAGTGTATGTTACAACATTCTATTTCAACCTTTAGGTATGGAGTATGAGATTAGCACAACCATTTTATTTTATAATTTTCTCCTACAAAAGTAACAAAAGAAAAATGAAGAAGTGTATGTTGCAATATTCTATTTCAACCTTCAGGATATGGAGGATGATTTCATGAGGAAAAGGCAATTGCCTTGCAATTTAAGTGGGCCATATTACAACAATGTTTCCCATAAATGAGAGAATAACAATGAGTAACCTCTCTCAATTGAGTCATGACTTGTTTTTTGTAGGTATGGGCTCCAAACTCCAAACCTTGCAAACAAGGAGAGAATGAATCACCATGGTGTCGAGAAACCAGAACTTAGCCTGAATATCCTAAAAATGAAGTTGGATACATCATCTCTCCAAGGATGTTAATGTTGCAATCCTCTGTTCAAAATTGACACAAATGTCGAAAACAAGTTAAAAGATGAACCAAATAATAACATTCAAAGGAAAGACTAGGATGTCACCGTTTCTACCTGCTATCCTTGAAAATAAGGTGAGATTACTTACATGCTTTTGTGTTTGCAAGGTGGACTTGAAGACCATGTTCATCCTAGAATGAGCTCAAAATGTACTTTTATTTTGGATTCGTGAAATAGAAGGACAATGTTGTCAAAAAATAGTGAAATGGAGATCCCATAGAGGGCCTCCACCTTTACCACCCATGGATTTTGAAATGATAAACTCTCATCCATAAATATGAAGTCCAAAGAATGTGAGGCAGTCGACACCCTTGCTTGACTACTATGTTAAAGTATATAATAGAAACCAGAGATGATAATTTGAATCTCATATAGGGTCATAATTATAGAGATTGCCAATCATAGGAGAGGTATACCTTTAGCCTCTCAAATAGTAGGTTTCTTCCAACTATCTGAAAGGCTTAACAGGTGTCCATGGATCAACAATATACTTACTTTTTCTTCCTCAATAGCATTTGGGAGGATTGAAAAATAGTCAAAAGTGCGGTGATTCCATTTGCAATGACTAAACCTCAAACATGCAATTTCTTCCTCTCTGCCCATATGGAGATGAATTTTTCTGCTCTTCTGGCAAAGAGTTGAACATGGTGTATCCCAGCATGATAGTATTGCAATTAATTGATTCATTTTTATCATCATATTTATAAAGATGATTGATTTAAGAAACTTCGCCGGGGTTAAGGCCAGAAGAGAATATCTAAAGCAAAAGGTCCGCAATATGAATAGGTAAGATGGTCAGAGTATTTTTAAGGAATTTGTCTTTCAAGTTTTCTAGCTTCTAAGCCGTATTAGAATGGAATTTGAAAATTGCTCTCATGATCATGAAATTAATGTAACAAAAACCATACAATCTGGGATTAATGATGAAAGGTGGTTGGTTTCAGATGTCATATAATAAGGTGACATTATTTTGAGCGAGGTGTTAGAATCAGTGATGGTGCAAGCAGGCACTTTAGTAAGAATATTCTGTACAAGGATTTAGTGTAGACACTAATTTGTTGAAGAATCGTTTTTCATTTGTAGAGGAGGTATTACCGTATTATTTTTTTCCTCAGTATGCTTCAATAACAAAATTTGTCACATTTTATTGTCTTGAATTTAAAAAGGACCCCAAAAAATTACCACAACCAGGCAAATAAACACCTGTGTTTCCTACATCTTGAACTACACTAGCAAAATTGAATTTGATGGGCTAATATTTGATCAGATTATTGTAACATATTAAACAATTAATTTTTTTTTGCAGTAGGACATGACTCTCTATACTGAGCTCAGACCACATTAGAAAAATTCAACATGGTTGTATGCAGAGCATAAATATTTCAAGTCACAAGAATCCAATGTGAAAAAGAAAAAATGAAAAATCATGCACACAAATCAACTCAATTAGTATGTGACGGCTGTTGCACAGGAAACATTTCCAAGGATTCCATCTTTGAATGGAAATATGTCTGAACACTATTTCTGGAAATATTTTTTGTCAAAATTTATATATTCATCTGTTGTGAGTGTTTTGTGTATCCTATCCAAGCTTTATCTTGTCTCCACATAAAATAACAACTTTTTGACACTTATGAATATTAAATTATAACATTCAACCTTGAAAATTTTCTCAATCACAAAAGAAATTTAATATAAAATAGTAATGGGGAAATGATGTCTTGACTTGATAAAAAACCGCCTTTATAAAGAGGTTTTTCAAGGTTCAGAATGAAATCATTAAAGCCAAACATTGCTGACAAGGCAAAGTCAGATTCCAGTATCTCTAAAGCAGTTCATACAGATTATTGAAAAAAAACTTCATGAGCATATACCTGAGCAATCAATCATGCAATTAGTGAACATCACAAATCCTTGACCCCTGCACCATCAATTTTCCTGTAGGTTTCAATTATACGAGTGAATGCCTCCTTGCTTAATAGAGTTTACTGTTCCTCGGTCAATGATACAAACTGTGGCACTATTGGAATTTCTAGGGATTGATCTTCTGCAGATTGAGTCATTTATGGATCATAGGAGATGATTGTTTCTGGATCAGAGGACATGATTGTATCTAGGTCAGAGTTTACTTCCAACTGATTATGTGAGGAATTTCAACAGTTTACTTCATGCATTAAAAAAAAAAACCATAAAGCATGAACGAGATCGTACCTCTACGACTTGAGATTGGGACTTGCAGAGACATAGATGAAAACAATCTGCGGCTTCAGATTGGGAATTTTTATGAAACCCTGTACACGAAAGAAACCCACACAACAAAAACCCTGTACACAATAAAAAACCACATCATTTTAGCAAATGAAATCCTACATTTCAAAAACACAAGGTCAAGGATTCGAATCTAAAAAAGACACATACCTTGCAGGAAATCACAGTTCTTAGTCTCCTTCCTAACGAAATCAAGCACAGAATCAATGAGCTCGGCTCCTTCCTTGTAATGCCCCTTGGCCCAATTGTTTCCAGCCCCAGATTGGCCAAAAACAAAGTTATCAGGTCTGAAGACTTGTCCATAACCCTTTGAAGCTGTAGATCTGAAATGCTGTGATATCTCTCAGTAGGATCCATCCCGTGTTCTTCACAGACCACTTACCAAAGCTTGGAGCCGATTTGGTTTCCACATTGCCCCCCCTGAATGTGAAGGATCTCTGGCATTTTTGCTATTGACCCAAGTCAGATTTGGATCAGATCCTCCCTCCTTCCTTGGACAAACCATGCAACCGGAGGGAAATGAACGAGGGAAATTAAAACTTTTGATATTTCAAAATTTTTGACATTTTGAAATGAAACATGTGTGTTTTTTTTAAGGCCACTCAAATTAATTTAAAATATTTTTTTTTAATAATTATAATCATTTTAAATAATTAAAATAATTTCTAAATAATTAAATGTTTGTTTATTTTGATTGTTTAAAAATATTTACAATCAAAAAAATAAAACATATCTTTTTGAGAAGCAATTAAAGTTATATGAGTAAATAATGGACTGATTTTTGCATATAGTAATCCTTCTACCCTACTAAATAATCATGCTTTATTAAAAGGAGTTTTAAACTTTACGTTATTAAATTATGTTGTATTTTAAATATTTGGAGTTTTAATCTTTATATATATATATATATTTTCTTTATAATTTATGTATTATGTATATAGGGGGTTAAATGGGTCAGGTCAGTTGGGAAATAGGGTTTAAGGGGTTAGAGGTTAAGGTTTTAGAGGTTGAGAGTTTAGGGGGTTAAATGGGTTATGGGTTTAGGGGGTTAAATGGGTTAGGGGTTAAGGGTTTAAGGGTTAGTGGTTAAGGGTTTAGAGGTTTAGGGTTTAGGGGTTAAATGGGTTAGGGGTTTAGAGGTTTATGGTTTAGGGGGTTAAATGGGTTAGGGGTTGGGAATTAGGGTTTAATGGGTTAGGGGTTAAGGGGTTATAGGTTTAGGGTTTAGGGGGTTAAATGGGTTAGGGGTTTAGGGGGTTATGGGATTTAGCAGTTAATGATTTTAGGGGTTAGAATTTATGGGCTAATGGGGTTAGGTTTTAGGGGGTTAGATGGGTTAGGGGTTGGGAATTAGGGTTTAAGGGGTTATGGTTAAGGGTTTAATGGTTTAGGGTTTAAGGGGTTAGGGGTTAAGGGTTTATAGGTTTAGGGTTTAGGGGGTTAAATGGGTTAGGGGTTAAGGGACATTTTATGGTTTAGGGGTTAAATTAGTTGGTTATTCTTTGTGTCTCAATGTAACACTTTTGTAAGTATTGTTGCTTGTTGCCATGTCTTCTTTATTTATTAATTTATAGTATTTGTTAGCCATTGCTTTACATTTATTGATGAAAATGTCTATTGCAATCAAACCAAATGTATGTTCAATCTCCAGTTTCAAACTCAGCCACAGTGTTGTCACACAATTTAATTCCAGAGAATGGCCATCTGATGAAGTCTTAATAACCAAACTGCACCTCATGACTACTCCAGAAAATCTTAAGTTAGAGTGTCCCACATGTTAGCCACCAATAAAATTTGTCATATCAAATGGTGGCTAAAACATTTTTGGAGCCTTCAAAGAATAAGTTTTATTGCTAAAAAGTGTTATCTCTTGAAGACTCATGGAGACATCATGACCTTGGTTCAATCTTCACTGCTGTTTCCATTTCAAACTTAGAAATTCTGTTGATTCCATAGAGAAAAGAATGCTGCAAGATCCATTTTTCCCCTCCCTCTGCTGCAAAAATAACCAACATTTTTACCCTTTTCTTCCTCATGAAATTCCTCCATTTTTCATTTTTCCCCATTCCCCCTTTATAAAATACCCTTACAGAGTTTAAAACTCCTTTTTTACCTCTGCCGAAACCCCCAAATCCATTGAAAACTTGGAAAAATTTCATAAAAAATACGTTTTTGTATTACAGACTTAAGCCCCTGTTAGTATGAATATTTTGTCGGAAAAAGACCACTTTAGCTACGCATAAAAAATAGCCCTACCTTCAATTATGGTTGCCAATATCTTCAAATCTGTAGTTAGTTGATCCAAATAAAGTTGCACAAATCCAGATTTATGCATAAAAAGACATTAAGCAGTAAAATGAAATGTTGCTCCATGCATCCAATAGATAAGACAAGAACAATTTTTTTGAAAGATTTTTTATATTAAAGGGGCACCTGAGAGGAAAACAAGAAAGGTGTTTCCAATTCTCCTCAATGGGATGGGTTCTTGAAAGTCCTTAGCATTTCAGATCTAAGATTTCTCTCTCTTGTTGGTGTAGAAAACCCAGACAAAAATAGAACTCAAAGGGAGTTCACAAAGAAAATGATGGATAATGTGACAATGATAATGGCTCAAAGTCAGACCAAGAGTATAGATCTAGAGTGATCTAATATGCAAAATGAAAGGTGACAAATGAATGGGAAAACCCTTCTATTTATAACAAAATATTAAGGTAATCTAGAACTTGGTGCATGAATAAAATATTATTAACCAAATTCTAGAACCACCTTTTAGGCATATTTTATTATATTTATTGGAGGGAAAAGGATTTTTGACTTGGGTCAAATCCTTTATTTATAAATAATAAATAAATAAACGATTTATTTATTATTTTAAGGAAATGGTGGAAATATAATTAAATAAATAATGATTTATTTAATTATTTATAAATGATTTAGTCAAATTTAACTAGGAATATTATTTAAATAAGGATTAAATAACTTATTCCTGGGAAATAATCAAATAAATAAGGATTTATTTAATTGATCTCCTTGTTTTGGGTTAAATATGACCAGGAATAATAATTGAATTGATGTTTGACTAATTATTCCTTGAGGAAATATAAACGAATATAGATTTGTTTGTTATTTCCTTTTGGGGTTTCCTATTTAGACCATAAACAACTTAATAAAGGTGTTTTACTAAGTTATTTCACATAGTGAAAGCAATTTTACTTAGGATAAAATTGGTCTTACATGGTGTACTTGGGTTCATCTAATGACAATAGGTTAGAAGACCAAAAAATGGTGTAACATATTGCCCCCCAGCATACGAGTGCTAGGAGCAAATCGTATGACCGAAGTACGTTGTAAGAAATCAATCACCAGACATCAAGAGGGAAGTCAGAGAGAGAAATGTAAGGTAGTATAATGTTCTAACAGACTAGACCCTGAGGAGACGAGACTTACAGGTGCAACAAGTCTCTTTTTATGAGATGGTACCTATGTTAAAGGTAGCGGGGGAGGCATACCTATGCCCGCCGAGACAAAGTACAAAAGAATAGTGTGTCCAGTAAACAAGGAACCAAACTACAAAGTACATGCTGGCATAAAGATGAGCCAGATAAAAGATAGAATGATGAATCCCACATACATGCTGTGCATGGGATAACAGCCAGGACTTATACAATAATATATGAGTACATGAGATACAAATACAACCCAAATTCCCCCCTATAAACGGGGAAGAGCTCTCAAAATATGACTGATACATGCAAATAAAAAAGGCGCTGCAAGTGGCGAAGACCGACATCATCAAATATAGGGAGCTGCATCAAAGGCTGGAATGAAGAGTCATCTGGGCATGTGGGGGGATACTTGTAGGGCCACCCCCTCATGAGGGTTGAGACATCTCACACACACCCAAGAATCACCAATACCGGCTGCTGCATCACTGGACCATCAAGTATACAGATCTCGATCATGCTGAAAGGAGTTGGAGTGGAGAAAAAATCAAGTCACAGGGTAATGAGAAATCCCTTTGCCTGATCCGAGGCACCGAACAAGTGTAGAAGATGGAACCAAGGTACACCGCCCTCTAGACCTGCCTTTTGGAGGGAATGAGCTGATGTCGATAGAAGGAGATCTACCGTAGGTGAGGCAATAAGGGGTCCTCAACTAAGGCACGAGAGAAAATAGTAAAGCTACTGACAGAATAACACTAGTGATGTTGATGAAATGGGGGAAGATCCAAAGGGGACCATAAAAGCATGAGTACAAGATGGTATCTCATGACGGAAATCGACACGAACAAGAACACGTATGGAGGCAAAGTGGTGCCCTAAGGAAAAATGTTGTCAGTGAGGAAATCCGATTTTGATGAGAGGTGAAGTGATCCTTCGTGGACAACATGTGTCCTGGTGGAGTAGCGAATCACGAAAAACAAACAGATGTTGGCTATCTAAAAAGAAAATAAAACATGTATTTCGAGAGAGAAATGATAAGGGTAATATTTCTTAAGATAGAGTGCATTGCGAGGATTAGGAAGGGGGTGGCCTTCGAAGTCCTATAAAAGGTATGCCCCCTTACCAAGATCTTTACTGATGATTTAAGGACCTAGCCATAATGAGTCAAACTTCCCAAGACTGAGGGCATCATGGGCCTGGTCATATACTAGAACAAGGTCACATTCATGAAAGGTGTGAGGGTGGAATTTTCGGTCATACTGAGCTTTGGTGTGCTTTTTGGTTGCTTCAAGAGTTTTCAATGCAACATGATGGTCCTCAGAGGCGAACTCAAGCATGATGAGTCGTTGTTCTAGAGGTTGGGTATCAGGGAGAAGTTCGACGGCCAAGTGAAGGGAAGGAATTTCACACTCGATCGGTAAGACTGCCTCCTCACCAAAAACAAGGTAGAAAGGAGTGAAACTGGTGGTGGTTTTAACAGAAGTTCTATAAGCCCACAAAGCATGGAAGAGCATAAGATGCTAATTGGTTTTGTGCTTATTCACTGTTCGTTGAAGCATGGTCTTAAGAATTTTGTTGACTGCTTCAACTTGGCCATTACCTTGGGGGTAATAGGATGATGAATATTGGTGCTCAAAACCCAATAGTGAGAATAGCTCGTGCCATATCTCATCTTGAAAATGTCAGCCATGGTCAGAAACCAATTTTTTTGGAACCCCGAATCGAGCAATGACGTGGTTAAAGAAAAAGAGGGCTGCGGTGGCTGCCGTATTGTTGAATGTTGGCATAGCCTCGGCCCATTTTGTGAAATAGTCAACTGCCATGATAATATATTTGTGGTTAGCAACAGATGGGGGTCAACACTCCATAAAGTCTATGGCCCATTTACAGAAAGGACCCGCTGTGACGACGGGATGGAGGAAAGCGGGAGGAGCTCGTGCCTTAGGGGCGAAATGTTGGCAATTGGAACAATGTTTTACTGCTTCAATGCAATCACTGAAGAGAGAAGGCCAAAAATACCCAGCGCACATGATTTTTTGGGTGGTAGCAAGACCAGAGAGGTGGCCACCACAAGCACCGCTATGACAGGCATTTAGGACTTGCTCGGCTTCAGCGTGTGTGAGGCAACGACGAAGGACATTATCTACTCCGCGACGATAAAGGTCATCACCGATTAGAAGGTAGGGAGGGACTTGGTGTCGGATACGTCGTCGAGCATCACGATCAAGATGAAGGGCGAAATTTTGGGTTCGCAAGTAGGTAAGGATGTCACCGTACCAAGGGTCGCCGGTGGTGATGGCGAATAAGTGTTCATCGGGAAGAGCATCATTAATTGGAGGATCCTGCATACCGGTAGGTAGTTCAGAAATGAGTTCAGCGAGGACTAAACCTTTCTTAATTTTTGGGGTGACAAATTCGAGGTCAAATTCTTGAAGGATAACGACCCAACGAGCGTACTTCCCACTGAGGATGCGTCGACTCAATAGGAAAGCCATGGGGTTGGAATTAGTCACAACCTTGGTGGAACGCATGAGGATGTAATGATGCAGTTTTTGGACTGAGAATATGACAGGTAGAGCTAATTTTTCTTCATGAGAGTAGGATATAGGCGGACCAGAAACGTTCTTACTGACATAATAAATCACATGTTCGATACCATTATCATCTTCCTGGATAAGGACACCAACTACCGAATAGGCAGAAACAGAGATTACAGGATGAAGTCCCGATCAAAGTCAGGAGGATGGATCAAGGGAGCGGATGTGAGAGCATGTTTGAGGGAATCAAAAGACTCTTGAGCATAGGTATCCCATACAGATGGGGTGTTAGATCGAATAAGTCTAAGGAACCCATGTGCGGTAGTGGCATAGTCAGGAACAAATCAGTGAAGAAAATTAGCTTTACCTTGGAGACTTTGTAGCTGGCGTAAGGTACGAGGAATAGTAAGTTCAAGAATGGCTTGAAATTTCAAAGGGTCAAGAGTTATATCATCTTTAGATGCGATGAAGACTAGGAGACAGCTGGCGGGAACGCAGAAGACACATTTCAATGGGTTAAGGAAGATATTATACTTGCGACATCAGAGGAAAATGGTACGCAGATCATGGAGGTGTTGCGCCTGATGTTTAGAACGTGCAGTAAGGTCATCTAAATAGGCAAGGATAATATGAGCTAAGTCATTGAAACAATAAGACATGGCTCATTGAAGAGTGGTGCCGGCGTTTTTAAGGCCAAAGGGCATGACTCGGTATGCGAAAGTGCCCCACGGACTAATGAACGCAGTTTTATGTTGATCAACACGACAGATAACGATTTGGTTGTATCCAGAGAATCCATCCATAAAGGATAGAACCTCATGCCCCGCACACTCATCAATGATCTGGTCAATAAATGGTGTGGGGAAGTTGTCTTTGGGACAAGCTTTGTTCAGATCGTGAAAGTTAGTGCAGAACCGGATGGTGCCTTGTTTTTTGAGGACGGGAACTGGGTTGGACACCCAAGTGGTGTATTCGATGGTATAAATGAAACCAACCTGCTTGAGCTTATCAATTTCGGCTTTGATGGCTTCACGCATGGAAGGATGAATGGGTCTCAACTTTTGATGGACTGGATTGGAATCAGGCCATGTGTCGATATGGTGTTCGACAATGGTTGGATCGAATCCGGGCATTTTTGAGTAGGACCAGGTGAAAATATCATAGAATTCTTTGAAGAGTTTGGTGTAGGCTTCAATTTATTCCGGAGTGCATTGGGCGCCCAAGGTGATATGTTCTTCGATTCCTGGTTTGACAGAAATGTCAATTTTGATGGTAGGAGAGATATTGGCCATATTACCTTCTTTGAAAGTGTCAGGTACAGGGATGGGGTTTTTAAACCAATCGACTTTATCAGGAATGAATTATTTAGATTCGACAGCATATTGGTCATAGGATTGATGTGGAAGGAAGTATGCACGATGGTGCATATCATCCCATGGAAAATCAGGTTCGGTCATAGCTTCCATAATGTCTTCATCTGACTGGAAGATGGGAAGAGTGGGGGAAGAGGATCACCTGATGGAGTAGAAATATAAGACTCCTGATTGTGGGGGGAAAGGCTCACATGCATGACATCATGGGGGGTGACAGAAGAGTAAGTGGATGGGTGGTCAGGCGAATCATCGGGGGGAGGCACTAAGGGGTCGGTCGTCGAGGATCGTAATGATGATGAGAGGTAAGAAATGGTGGCTGAAGACTTGGTCATTTCAATATCAGGAGGGGGGATGTTAATTGAGGTAGACAGGTCATCTAGTGCTAGTGAAGAAGGTATGTGGTCATGTGTGGCTTTGAATTGGCAGTATGCGGCTAAAGAGGAACGATACTCATCAAGGTGGGGGCAGAGGTGGGTATAATGGCCATGGAAATCACACAAAGAACAAGGGTGATTGGTGTGCAAGTTTTTAAGTTTCGGGATTGAATCAGGTATAGTGACATAAACCTCAAGAATATTGGATTCCGGAAACTTTTCATTGACCATGGTCCTGAGATGCGGTAACTCAGGACATGTACGGGTGGCATGGCCGAGAACATCGCACAAGGCGCACTGGATAGCATGCTTTGGCGCCTGAGGAAGGGTAGGGTGTGATGGGGTAGCCTTGTCATTGGATGCTCCCTTGCGAGGTTTACCTTTCTTTTCCTTAGCTTTCACAACAAGAGAAGAGTTCTGGTGAGGTGCTGGGGGCACTGTAGCAACAGAAGAAGGTAAGGGGAGCGGTTGAACTGGTGTCAAAGCAAGGTAAGGTTTGGGGTGACCAGGTGAGGAAGTGGTTGGAGGGTTAAGGTACCAAACGGGTATACCCAAGGTCACGTTGGGGAGGGATAGGGTGGCCAAGATGGGGACTGAATAAACTTCGGGAGGGGGAGCAAGGAAAGGTATCTGAAGAGCGGGGTAATGGCTAGGAGGAATGGTGCCAAGGTGGTTGAAATCAGGTGGAAATGACCCAGGAGGGTAGAGAGGCGCATGGGGAGTAACTGTAGAAGAAGATTCAGAAGGAAGAAGTCGGGTTAGCGGGGGCGAAGGGCTAGGAGCTGGTTGTGGTGGGTGAGGTTGAGGTTGCTGACTAGCCAAACCGGGCTGCTTAAGGTCGGCTCGAGACGATTGCATCATGCAAACATTCGCCAAGCTTGGATAATAAATAGGAGGAGGAGGAAGGCCAGGGAAGGTTCGAAGCAACAAGGAGTCTTTGGAGACACTGGGGGAGACACTGGTCAAGGAATCGATGGTTTGCTTATTGGCTACAGAAGAGATGGTGGACTTAGGGGAGGTCTGATATTTTGGTTCATGATATGTCAACTGGTCGATGGTGACTATCTTTCCATTGTGAGGGAAAAAAATCTTGCGGTGGACGGCGAATGGGACAACAGACATGGCGTAGGTGTAGCTATGCCCTAAAAGAATGTTATAGTCAAGAGGGGCGTCGATGACTTCAACGTCGATGCAAATAGTCTTGCCCGCAAGGGTGATAGGACAGTTACGGAATAAGCCAATGGGCTGGGAGGCATGGCCATCCCACGCACGAAGGGTGATTGTGGAAGGGGCCAGCTCAGGAGATCCGAGTTGTTTCCAAACTGAAGAAGACATCATAGATGTAGATGCCCCCTCATCAATAATACATCGAGACACATTAGCGTTCCAGATTTTGACTGGGATTTGGAAAGTGACGGAAGCAGGAAGGGGAGGATGATCAGACTGACAGGCATCGAAAACAATCAATTGGTCATCAACAGGATCTACAGTGCCCATGGTGGATGGTAGAGCCTTCCTTTGAGAAGGGCATGACTGGAGGAGTTCCAGTGTTGAAATGGCGGTAGGAGACTGTGCCAAATCATCTACTACGTTATACGAATGAGTAGCTTGACTGGAAGCAACATTTCGGCATAATGGGCCCTTGGGAACCTTGATAGGGACCTCAAATTTGGGTTGAGTTATCTGTAAAGGACCAGTTGGTGTCAAAAGAGGCTCTATAGGACCTGAAGAAGGTGACTCGGGGACAGACGGAGCGACAGGCGTGGGGTACTAACGAGACTGAGTTTGAAGGTTAAGGTCGACGGTGAGAGGTTGGTTAGAAGTTATCATGAGAATCTGGTAATCAGAGGAACTAGATGGGGAAGGTTGAGTGGTTACTGGGGCATGAGGTGGTTGAGTAGCCACGAATCCTTGTTGAGGGAAAGGATCGGTAAACACAGATAGTTGAGAAGTAGCCGCATTGGGGGGAACAGTAGGGGAGGTATGCTGTCCCCGCAATGTAGCCCGAGACTCCCACATCTGCCGCATCTGTGGTAATAGGGGACAAGCGTGAGTGTAATGACCATAATCACCGCAACACAAACAAGGCTTATTGGGGAAAAGAGGCCTGTCTGGCTTGGTCTGAGAGCCTGGTGGTTGGTTAGCAGTGTTAGAATCAATACTTGGAGGATTGAATCCACGATTACTATGGGAAGATTGATTTTGATTTCCTTTACGCTGTCTTTTAGAAGGAGGATTAGTCGTGCCCTGCAGTGCAAATACTTGCCCTGGTGGGGGTATTAGTTGTTGTTGCGGGGTGGAGAAGGCAAGGGAGTTGGACGTCCAAATGCTGGAGGAGCTGGGACACCAAGATGTGGGTACGGATAAGGGTTAGGATGGGAAACATTGAGGTAAGCAGGAGGGTGGGAAAAAGGAGGAGGCATGCCATATCCTGGATACATGCTACCTAGAGGGGGGAAAGTGCTGGAGGTGCTGGCCCCTCCCGGAGGGAAACCATAGCCCATAGGAGGTTGAGCATAGGTATGTGAAAGAGCTCCAAAGATACTGTTGGCAGAGTGAAATGCCCCTGGGGCGTTAGTGCCACCGTGTTTGGGGAGGTTAGGAAGGACGGTATAAACACAACCAGATTGAGCATAGATGAGGTTATATTTCAAGGCTATTTGGAGGGCGGCTTCTTCGGTTTGAGGGAAATGAGATGCAACATATTTTCTGATGGAAGGTAAGAGAGAGCGAAGGAACCAGTCCATATAGACCCGATCTTCAAAGGTGGGAGGCCGACATAAGATCCTTCTTCTCTGCCATTCCTGGACATGGGCGGAAAGGCGGGTCGAAGAGGATTGATGAAAAGAAGTCAAGAGTTCTGTACCAGTGTCGTATCGGAGAGGGAGCTGAAAATATGATAAGAAGGCTTGGGCAATGGTCGCAAAGGTGGTATGGGAAGAGGCGGTCTAATCAACATACCATTTAGAAGCTTTGCCGGTAAGCGTGCATTGGAACAATCTAAGACAGATGGAATCATTAGTAATGGAGTTGGAGGAACATCACATGTGGAAAGATCGGATATGGTTGGAGGGATCTTCACTAGCAAGGCCTTTGAACTTGGGAATGTCGGAGGGGAGCTTGGTTGGCATAGCAGGCCAACTAACATCATGGCGGATAGGATCGTTGATCAACTGATTGAAATCGGGGAGACTGAGACCAACCATATAAGGGAGAAAAGGGATATTTGAGGTAGTTCCCATGGTGGTTTCACTAGTAACAGACCCAGCAGTAGGACTGGGGTTGCTAGCGTTAGGTCCTGAACTAGACATGGTGAAGGTAATAGGGGGAGAACCAGAAGGAGGGGGAGAACCCGAAAAATCAAAAGAAGAGTCGGAGTGCGGACTCGGGGGAGGAATAACTCGACGACGGTGGGAGAGAGTAAGTCGACCAACCAGAAACTGATGGTGAAGGCCAAGAAGTCTCCAGGATAAACGCCTTGGAGGCGCAATGATGACAGGAAGAAGAATAAACGACAAAGGCAGGGAGGTGCAGAATCAAGTGAGGCAATGTCAAAACTAGGGCAGAGAGGTGCAGTGTCAATTGATTTTAAAGTCTTTGCCAGGCGATGTTAACTAGACTCTTCTTCACTTAGGGTTAGTATGTGGCGTGTGTTTATTTTAATTTTTAAACCCGGACATGTTGAGAGTAAAAGAAAAAGTGTGCAGCGTAACCGAAAACAAATCTGTAGAGAACAGTAAATAAGGCTGAAATAACAGAAAATTAACAGCTAACAATGCATCGATCTAACCCAAGAAGGTGAGTCTCTCAAAACTAGTCTAAAAGAGGGAAAAAATCTAATCTAAACACACAAAAAAGAGGCCAATAGATCTAAGGTCGGGAGGGACAGGGATCTAAAGAAGAATTCAGCTGAAAAGAGGTGCAGAAAACAACAAAGAGACATAGGCAAGGTTGCTGTAACAAAGGAGGAAATCAGCTAAAGGTAGAAGGGACAGGAGGAGACCCTAGAGGCAAACCCAAACAAAACTATATGAGGTGATTTGAAAGGGAGAAGACCTGATCTAAAAGGGATTTGAAGATGAGGTATCAGATCTGAAAAGAAGAAGGCTGAAACTTTGAAAATTCAGACGTCTGAAATAGCTAAAACTCTTCCACAAAAATTGGAGGGTACTAAAGCCCTAAGGGGAAATATTCCCACTTAGTTGAGTAGAAAAGATAAAAAACATGTCTAAACGGGCAGAGACAGAGGCTGGAAAACCCTGACAAAAGCTTCAGACAAACCCAGAAAAATCGCTGGAAAAGTGTAGAAAAAAGTGTAGGTCACAGTTTCTGACCTGTTTTCAGTCCAGGTCGCAGTTTTGGGGCAAAAAAATGCACCCTCTAGGCCAGGTCACAGGTTTTGGGCCGGTAAGTGCGACCTGGAGATCCAGGTCTGTTAGCGGCAGATTTCAGAAAAATTTGTCGTCTCAGCTGCGGTTGATGTCTGTCACCTGCGCAATAGGGCCAGAAACACACTGAAGTTAAAAATTTTAATGTTTGAGGGTTTTAGTGGGGAAAAACACCATAAAAATAGGAAAAATAAAAAACTGAAGAGAAACCTTAGGGTCTGAAATAGCTGGATATGCAGGGATATATAAAACAACAGCGGTCGCAAAATAAAACCCGTGTGGAGTCGCCAATTGTTAGTATGAATCTTTTGTCGGAAAAAGACCACTTTAGCTACGCATAACAAATAGCCCTAACATCAATTATGACTGCCAATATCTTCAAATCTGCAGTTAGTTCATCCAAATAAAGTTTCACAAATCCAGATCTATGCATAAAAAGACATTAAGCAGTAAAAATGAAATGTTGCTCCATGCATCCAATAGATAAGACAAGAACAAATTTTTTGAAAGAATTTTTATATTAAAGGGGCACCTGAGAGGAAAACAAGAAAGGCGTTTCCAATTCTCCTCAATGGGATGGGTTCTTGAAAGTCCTCAGCATTTCAGATCTAAGATTTCTCTCTCTTGTTGGTGTAGAAAAGCCAGACAAACATAGAACTCAAAGGGAGTTCACAAAGCAAATGATGGAGAATGTGACAATGATAATGGCTCAAAGTCAGACCAAGAGTATAGATCTAGAGTGATCTAATATGCAAAATGAAAGGTGACAAATGAATGGGAAAACCCTTCTATTTATAACAAAATATTAGGGTAATCTAGAAATTGGTGCATGAATAAAATATTATTAACCAAATTCTAGAACCACCTTTTAGGAATATTTTATTATATTTATTGGAGGGAAAAGGATTTTTGACTTGGGTCAAATCCTTTATTTATAAATAATAAATAAATAAATGATTTATTTATTATTTTAAGGAAATGGTGGAAATATAATTAAATAAATAATGATTCATTTAATTATTTATAAATGATTTATTCAAATGTAACTAGGAATATTATTTAAATAAGGGGTAAATAACTTATTCCTGGGAAACAATCAAATAAATAAGGATTTATTTAATTGATTTCCTTGTTTTGGGTTAAATATGACCAGGAATAATAATTGAATTGATGTTTGACTAATTATTCCTTAAGGAAATATAAACAAATATAGATTTGTTTATTATTTCATTTTGGGGTTTCCTGTTTAGACCATAAACAACTTAATAAAGGTGTTTTACTAAGTTATTTCACATAGTGAAAGCGATTTTACTTAGGGTAAAATTGGTCTTACATAGTGTACTTGGGTTCATCTAATGACAATAGGTTAGATGACCAAAAAATGGTGTAACAGCCCCTTTGGGCTAAGTCTTAAAACACTTCCCCACATGTGCCCTAGTACTATAACCAGGCGCTAAGCCCTTTCGATGCTTATCGCATCGGAGAAAACATAGCGCGCAAGTTTATTTTTAATGGTTAAGCCCTCCGATGTGATTAAGCCCTTTGTACACAACCCCCGATCCTATTACCGCCTCATATAACTCTTGTGCCCACAATCGGGTGCTAAAACTTGTGAATAAACCATTCTCGATGCTCATTTTCCTTTGTAAATAAAAATATCCACTTTTTCCTAAAGTTTGGTCTAAACGCGCCCAAACAATGTTTTTTAATGTAAAATGGGTAGATTGAAAAGCCCTGCATCAAAATTTCCGATGCGTTTGAAGCCCCATTGTATAAACTCCGCTCCCCCCGCTTTACTCCATATAAACTTACGCCCGGGACCAAGAGTTTAAGTCCCGAAGCACCCATCGCATCACAAAATTCCAAATGGGTAGATTGAAAGACCAAGCCCGAACTTCTGATGCGATTGGCCCTTTGTTATATAAGCCCCGAGCCTTTTGCATTCCATATAATCAAAGGCCCCGCAAACGGGCGCCAATCCATATCATATATATATCCCGTCCCCAAAGTCAAAACTTTGTATTATATTAAATTTTGGGTTTTTCATATGTTTTAAGGGTTTCCGCCTATGTCATATTTGAGATATTCTCCACCGTTGATCTTGAGTCGATCAAACGGCCTGCGCTACATCGCATTGCAAAGTTTCATAAGGCGCATTTTATTTCCTTTCCCGATTAACTTCCTCAGATCAATCGAAAGTCGTTGATCTCCTCCCCGCCTTCCCAGATCCAATGACTCACATTTGCTCCCTATTAACCCTTTCTCCGCCTGTATATTATTTTGTTTAAATTCCAGATTTAATCCTGGCCGTCGATCTTCTACATCCAATGGCTCAGATTGAAACTGCCCTCTCCGCTTCCGTCCGTGCATCTATCTCATATCAGCGCTCATTCTCCTCCGTCAGATCTGAGGCCCCATATATAACGACCCACATTTCATATTGCGTAACTTTTAGTGTGAAGTTTATTTTCCCAAAGCCCACGTGATATAAGTTGTTTTGAAACACCACTTGTCGGGCGGGAACACATATTGCGTTCAAAAATGCAAAACCGCTTCCCCGCCCTTTTGTCGCGCGAAACCCGTGGTTTACATCCCCAAAACCACTTTCCCTCTTTTCCTTTGTGATTCATCGCGCGCTTCCTCAACCGTTGATCTTTATGATCCAATCTCATCCGACGGCTCATATTCCTCCTGAAACGCATTTGGTGTTTTAATTAATTTTTTCCTCCGCCTAAGGTTTTTTACCTTATCTCTTTATATTTCCACCATTTCTCCATAATATAAAATTTTGCATTATGATTCCTCTCGATTAATCCTGATCGTCAAATCTTTGCAGATTGACGAATCCGACTTAAAAGCTCCCTCTGTTCTCCTTTTGACCTCCTCTAACAGATCTCCACCGTTGGATGTTGCCATCCAATGGCCATGCTCTTTCCCCACAACTTTTGAAGCAGTTTACCCAATAACGCAGGATTTTATTAATCTTTATTGTTTTTTGCAGGTGTTTGATGGTTTTTTCCATTATATTGAAGAAAAGCAAAAGGATGGGAATGGCGATTCCCATGCCTTTGATTAATCACAGAGAAGCCATTCTGAGGGTTCAAACTCACATTTCATCGATGCTTCATGGGAATTTATGCCTTATGAGCCCTGTGCGGCCCTGCACATCAACAAGACACAGTGAATGAAATAAAACAAAAGAGTATCAGTGATGAAGACTGGAACTCATTAGAAATAGAGGATTGAAGATAATTTTCATAGTTTTGAGGATTACGGCTAAGATCGAAAATCAAAAGCCTAATCCTCCGAATTAAAACATAATTAAAGACAAATCAAAAGATCTATCAGATAGAAAGGCCTCCACCGCCACAACAGAGGCCAATTGATTCCTCTCAGCTACCACACAGCCACCTATTACCTCAAAGCATTCAACAGAGGCCGAAGTTATTGATCAGAAAGAAGATATTTGCCTCAGCACAGCCGAATAGTAATTCTGCCAACAAAACTTAATGCAAAAAATATTAGCAGAGTTATTATATCATGAAACAGAGCCTTAAAAGTCAACAAAAGCTCCTACTGAGCTTAAATCTTAAATGTAAAACAATTAATACAGACAAACATGTGTAAACTTATCCATTGATCTTCTCAAAGGCCAAGAAGTATTAACTCTATATTAATTGACCTGGGAGATCTTTTATCCCCTCCCACCTCCTCATTCATTCTATAAATACTTCTGTAGAAGATGAGAAACTGTTGGTTGCAGAACTTTGAAATATACTTGTGCTCGAAACTTCTGATTGTAAATAGTATTCAAAGGCTCTTGAAGCTCTTCTTGTGATAGGATAGTTAGGATGAGAAGTGAAGATGATTGCTAACCTGAAACACTGGAATTAAAGCTATAACTGGTTTGAAGCATCAATACAAGCTGATTTATGGGATCCTGGTCTATGTCGACGGTGATGTTTTTCTTATTGTAAATCATTATTTTTTTTTTTTCACCTTGTTCATCTTCTCTGATAAAGAACAAAAAGCATAGAGTTAGGATTTACTGTATATCAGTACCCTTCTCTGAGTGATAAGCTTTATCTAAATGTTTTCTTCCAATTTGTGTTATTTAGGAATGCTTTAATTCAGTTTGAGCAGTTAGGAATGCTGGCATTCCCTCATCCTACTGTCTTAGCTAATTGTTATTATTGAAAGTCATTTTCAGTTTATGTTAAGTAGAGATGAACTAAGGAAGATATGGTGAGCCCTCGTCCTAGTTTTATCCCCAAAGACTATCTGAAAGTTTCCCTAAGAGTGTGTTGAAAGCTGGCTAGTTTCAAAGTAGTTACAATATCTTAGACCATTCTTTGTTATCATTTGTGTTTCCCTTGTGTTTTAATTGTTTTTCTATTGAAAGTATATCAAAAGCTGGCTAGTTTCGAAGTACTTACCAGATCTTGGGTTGATTTTATGTCTTTCTTAAGCGTATGTCAAAAGCTGGCTAGTTTCAAAGTACTTACCAGATCTTGGGCTGCTCTTTGTTCTTCATTTGTTTAATTTCCCTTCTTGTTGTATCATTTAATTCCATAAATCAACTTTAAAGAGATCCTTAGACATAGATGAATTGCCCCATAGACCACTCTTGAACCTGTTTGTTTCAATTAAAACCCTATTATGACTCCATAGCCCAATGGACTAAAACCAGCAAAACATCCATATTTTTGGCCAAAGCTTGTTCTATTTTCTTGCAAATTATCACCTTTGAAACTCTTTCCATTTAGGAATTTCCACTCAAATAATAACTTTGCTCAACCATCCAAAACAAACAAAAAACCTTTGGACTTCATAACTAGCCTAATATCATTACCCAAACCTTTAAAGATAAATCCATCTTTACACTTATTGGAGAGATCCCTCTCCGGATTCAGGAGGGCTAGGTCCTAGAATCCAAAAGTGGTTGAAATGGTGTTCTCCCTGCTGTTAGAATTTGCTAATATTGCTGATTATAGGGAGCTAACACCAAAATCATGAGAAATTTGGCTATTATACTCTTGCTCCACCTGACTGTGTCTTGGAAATACCCTTGTTTATTGCAAAAACATCCTAATGTTGTTGACCTTGTCCCTTAACAGACCAAGGAAACATATGTGACTGAGAGGAATGGAAAGCACTACAAAGTTGAAGAGAGTACAAAAGACTAAGATGGTTTAAATGATAAGCTTGAATTAGAATGTAGGAGTGTTGAAACAACTAAAAGTTTTCCCAAAAAAAAGTTGATAATGCGAAACCTTCTTCTGTACCAGTCAAGCAAGACTACATTCATGTGAGAGCACGAAGAGGCCAAGTGACTGATAGGCATAGCCTGGAAGAATATAGGGTATGGTTCCATATTTTTGATGAAATATTTGATCTACATTTTGTCTATTGAAGATTAACCATTTTAACCTTGCCAACAAGGCGGAATTAACCCAATCGTGGGTCCCAATATGTCATGATATATATTAACTCTCTATAGATATGAGAAGGAATAATTATAAATACATAGATTGATAGAGGTGGCGAGACAAGGGGAGTCACAAGGGAGAGATGGAGATAAAATAAAGGAGAGGGGGGAGAAGGAATGGATCAACTGAGAGCGAGAGAGGGAGAGGAGTGAGAGAGGTAGAGAAGGGTAAGAGAGGGAGATAGTGACACAAAGATGGAAGGGGGGCAGAAAGAAGGATAGAGGGAGGCATATAGTTGTGAGAGGATTGGAGGGTAGAGAGAGAGAGAGAGAGAGAGAGAGGGAGATTGGGGAAGAGAGAGGTCATTGTAGATGCTCTGAAAATGTTGAGGCTTCAGCCAGGTCACAAGTATTGTCTGCTAGGAAGGATTTCCAAAGAAGTTGGCTGGTATCACTATGACACTATTACGGAATTAGAAGGGAAGAGAAAGAAAAATGCTCAAGTATCATATGAGAGAAGGAAGAAATTGGAAAAATTGTGATCAAAAGCAGTGGAGTTAGCCGAAAAGCAGCTTACCCAAGAGATGGATAAGATAAAACTTGACAACATATTGGTCAATTTAATCCTCGACCCTTTATTGGTTATTCAGAAGGAGTATGAATACACCACCGTTAATATCAAGGTAACCGGCCCTTAGTAGATCAAGGGGTTAAGGGGTTAGATGTTTGGGGTTAGGGGTTAAGGGTTTAGAGGTTTAGGGTTTAGGGGGTTAAATGGGTTAGGGGTTTAGGGGTTTAGTGGGTTAAATGGGTTAGGGGTTAAGGGTTTAAGGGTTAGTGGTTAAGGGTTTAGAGGTTTAGGGTTTAGGGGTTAAATGGGTTAGGGGTTTAGAGGTTTATGGTTTAGGGGGTTAAATGGGTTAGGGGTTGGGAATTAGGGTTTAATGGGTTAATAGGGGTTAAGGGGTTACAGGTATAGGGTTTAGGGGGTTAAATGGGTTAGGGGATTTAGCAGTTAAGGATTTTAGGGGTTATAACAAGCACAAGGAAAATGGCAAACGGGCCACCTGAACGTGCACAAGGACCCCGGGCGGTCACAACTTAACAAAACTGATACGGGCACCCTCGAACGAAACAATCCAACCCGAATGCACCCGGTCAGGTGACCTCACATAACGCGACATGATGCACCCGAACGAACGATGCCACAAGGGAGAAAATGGCAAATGGGCCACCCGAACGTGCACAAGAGACTCGGGTGGTCACAACTTAGCAAAATTGATACGGGCACCCTCGAACGAAACGGCCCGACCGAACCTGAACGCACCCGGTCAGGCGACCTCACACAGCGTGACACGACGCGCCCAACCGAATGATGCCACAAGGGAGCAAATGGTAAATGGGCTACCCGAATGTGCACCAGGCACCCGGGCAGTCACAACTTAGCAAAATTGATACATGCACCCTCAAACAAAACGACCCAACTCGAGCCAAATGCACCCAGTTGGGAGACCTCACACGTCGCGACATGATGCTCTCGACCGAACGATGCCACAAGGGAGAAAATGGAAAACGGGCCGCCCGAACGTGCACAAGGCACTCGGGCGGTCACAACTTAGCAAAACTGATACGGGCACCCTCGAAAGAAATGACCCAACCCGACCCGAACGCGCTTGGTCAGGCAACCTTACATGGCATGACACGACGCGCTCGACTGAACGATGCCACAAGGAAGAAAACGGAAAACGAGCCACCCGAACGTGTACAAGGCACCCGGGTAGTCACAACTTAGCAAGACTGATACAGGCGCCCTCAAACGAAATGGGCTGACTCGAATGCACCTGGTCAGAAAACTTCACACGACGCGACACGGAGCGCCCGACTGAATGATGCCACATGGGAGAAAACGAAAAACGGGCTGCCCGAATGTGCATAAGGCACTCGGGCGGTCACAACTTAGTAAAAATGATACGGGTGCCCTCGAAAAAAATGGTCTGACCTGAACGCACCTGATCGGGCGACCTCACACGACGCGACATGGCGCACCTGGCCGAACGATGCCACAAAGGAGAAAATGGAAAACGGGCTGCTCGAACGTGCACAAGGCACCCAGACTGTCACAACTTAGAAAAACTGATACGGGTGCCCTTGAATGAAACGAGCCGACCCAAACCCACCGGGTCTAGCAACCTCACACGGCGCGACACGACGCTCCCAACTGAACGATTCCACAAGGGAGAAAATGAAAAACGAGCTGCCTGAACATGCACAAGGCACCTGAGCGGTCACAACTTAGCAAAACTGATACGGGCGCCCTGGAATGAAATCACCCGACCCGACCCAAACGCGCCCAATCGGGCGACCTCACACGGCGCGACATGATGCGCCCGACTGAATGATGCCACAAGGGAGCAAATGGAAAATGGGCCGCCCGAACATGCACAAGGCACTCGGGCAGTCACAATGTAGCAAAACTGATACGGACGTCCTCGAACGAAACGGCCCGCCCTGACCCGAATGCGCCCGGTCGGGTGACCTCACACGACGCGAGACGTTGTGCTCGACTAAACAATGCCATAAGGGAGAAAACAACAAATGGGCTGCCTGAATGTGCATAAGGCACTCGGGTGGTCACAACTTAGCAAAATTGATACGAGTGCCCTCGAACGAAATGGCCCGACTTGAACGTGCCTGGTCGGGCGACCTCACACGACGCGACACGACGCGCGCGACTGAACGATGCCACATGGGAGAAAACGAAAAATGGGCCGCCCGAACATGCATAAGGCACTCGGGCGGTCACAACTTAGAAAAACTGATACGGGCACCCTCGAACGAAACAGTCCGACCCTAACGCGCCCGGTCGAGCAACCTCACATGGCGTGACATGGCGCGCCCGATCGAACGATGCCACAAGTGAGAAAATGAAAAATGGGCCGCTCAAACATGCACAAGGCACCTGGGTGGTCACAACTTAGCAAAACTGATTCGGGCACCCTCGAACGAAATGACGCGACCTGAACGCACCGAGTCGGGCGACCTCACACAGTGCGACACAGCGCGCCCGATCGAATGATGCCACAAGGGAGAAAACGAAAAATGGGTCGCCTGAACATGCACAAGGCACTCGGGTGGTCATAACTTAGCAAAACTGATACAGGCACCCTCAAACGAAATGGCCCAAATCGACCCGAACGCGCCCAGTCGGGCGACCTCACATGGTGCGACACGACGCGACCAACCGCACAATGCCACAAGGGAGAAAATGGTAAACGGGCCGTCCGAACGTGCACAAGGCACCCGGGCAGTCACAACTTAGCAAAACTGATACAGGTGCCCTCGAACGAAAGGACCTGACCCGACCCGAACGAGCCTGGTCGGGCGACCTCACACAACGAGCCCGACCAAACAATGCCACAAGGGAGCAAACGAAAAATGGGTCGCCTATACATGCAAAAGGCACCCAGGCAGTCACAACTTAGAAAAACTGATACGGGAACCTTCGAAGGAAACAATGCAACCCGAACGCGCTTGGTCAGGCTCCCTCACACGGCATGACATGGCACGCCCGACCGAACAATGCCACGTTAAGGGAGAAAATGGAAAACGGGCCGCTCGAATGTGCACAAGGCACTTGGGCGGTCACAACTTAAAAAAACTGATACGGGCACCCTCGAACAAAACGACCCGACCTGAACGCGCCTGGTTGAATGATCTCACATGGTGCGACATGACGCACCCGACCAAATGATGCGACAAGGGAGCAAACGACAAACGGGCTGCCCGAACTTGCACAAGGCACCTGGGCAGTCACAACTTAGCAAAACTGATACAGGCACCCTCGAATGAAATAGCGCAACATAAACACGCTTGGTCAGGCGCCCTCACACTATGGGACATGGCGTGCCCGACCGAACGATGCCACATTAAGGGAGAAAATGACAAACATGCCGCTTGAACTTGCACAAGGCGCTCGGGCGGTCACAACTTAACAAAATTGATACGGGCACCCTCGAATGAAACGGCTTGACCTGAATGCACCCGGTCGGACGACCTCACATGGCACGACACGACACACCCGACCGAACGATACCACAAGGGAGAAAACGACAAACGGGCAACTCAAACATGCATAAGGCACCCAGGCGGTCACAACTTAGCAAAACTGATACGGGCACCCTCGAACGAAATGACCCAACCTGAACACGCCCAGTTGGGTGACCTGATCACAAGGCGCGACACAGCGCGTGTGACCAAACGATGCCACATTGGAGAAAATAGAAAATGGGCTACCCGAACATGCACAATGCACCTGGGCAGTCACAACTTAGCAA
The DNA here is from genome assembly GCA_034641835.2 of Pinus albicaulis. NCBI lineage: Eukaryota > Viridiplantae > Streptophyta > Pinopsida > Pinales > Pinaceae > Pinus > Pinus albicaulis. The sequence continues at coordinate 1,505,107,347 of CM076570.1, read as the reverse complement.
AACTGATACGGGCGCCCTCGAACGAAATAGGCTGACCCGAACGCACCGGGTTGGGCGACCTCAGACGGCACGACACGACGCGCCCGACCGAATGATGCCACATGGGAGAAAACGGAAAATGGGCCACCCGAACGTGCACAAGGAACCCAGACAATCACAACTTAGCAAAAATGATATGGGCAGCCTCGAACGAAATGGTTCGACCCGAACATGCCCGGTCGGGCGGCCTCACACGGTGCGACATGGCGCGCCCGATCAGACGATGCCACAAGGGAGAAAACGGCAAATGGGCCGCTCAAACGTGCATAAGGCACCTGAGTGGTCACAACTTGGCAAAAATGATACGGGATCCCTCGAACGAAACGACCCGACCAGACCGCGCCTGGTTGGGTGACCTTAGATAGCGCGACACGGCGCGCCCGATCGAACGATGCCAGAAGGGAGAAAACTGCAAACGGGCCGCCCGAATGTGCACAAGGCACCCGGGTGGTCACAACTTAACAAAACAGATACGGGTGCCCTCGAAAAAAACAGCCCGACACGAACGCACCTTGTCGAGCGACCTCACACAACGTGACACAAGGGAGAAAACAGAAAACGGGCCACCCGAACGTCCACAAGGCACCTGGGCAGTCACAACTTAGCAAAACTGATACGGGTGCCCTTGAATGAAACAGCCTGACCCGACCCGACCCGAATGCGCCCGATCGGGCGACCTCACACAATGCGCCCGACCGAACGATGCCACAAGGGAGAAAATGACAAATGGGCCGCCCGAACGTGCACAAGGCACCTGGGCGGTCACAACTTAGCAAAACTGATACGGGCGCCCTCGAACGAAACGGCCCGACTTGACCTGAACGTGCCTGGTTGGGCGATCTCATACGACACGACAGGACGCGCCCGACCAAACGATGCCACAAGGGAGCAAATGGAAAATGGGCCACCCGAACGTGCATAAGGCACCCGGGCGGTCACTACTTAGCAAAAATGATACGGGTGCTCTCGAAAGAAACGGCCTGACCCGACCCGAACGCGCCCGGTCAGGTGACCTCACGCGGCACGACACGACGTGCCCAACCGAACGATGCCACAAGGGAGCAAACGAAAACTGGTCTGCCCAAACGTGCATAAGGCACCCAGGCGGTCACAACTTATAAAAATTGATACGGGCACCCTCGAACGAAACGGGCCGACCCGAACGTGCCCGGTTAGGCGACCTCACATGGCGCGACATGACACGCTTGACCGAACGATGCCACATGGGAGAAAATGACAAACAGGCCGCCCGAACGTGCACAAGGCACCAGGGCGTTCACAACTTAGCAAAAATGATACGGGCGCTCTCGAACAAAATGGTCCGACTCGAATGCGCTCGGTCGTGCGACCTCACACAGTGCAACACGGTGCGCCGGACCAAACGGTGCCACAAGGGAGCAAACGACAAACGGACCACTCGAACGTGCACAAGGCACCCAGGTGGTCACAACTTAGCAAAATTGATACGGGTGCCCTTGAACGAAATGACCCGACCCGAACGCACCCGGTTGGGTGACCTCACATGGCGCAACACTGCGTGCCCGACCAAACGATGCCACATGGGAGAAAATGGCAAACGGGCCGCTTGAAAATATGCTTATCTTGTTTTTTGTTTCCACAAAATGTTTCACCCAGGCTTAGCTCTTTTGGAAATACAATTTTGCTTTTGGTTTCTATTTCAATGCATCCTCTACTTATTATTCCAATGAGTGGCTTATTTATTATAGAGCATATTATTATATGGTTAAGCATAAATGCAATTTTATTGCTTGTAATGATTGTAACACCAATTTTTTTTTTTTTAATCTATTGTTGGTGATGTAGGGTCTATAACAACTAAGGAATATAACATACATTTCAATAATGTATTATGTGTTCCGAGTCTTTGTTGCAACCTTCAATTAAAATATCAAATCACTCATTCAAGTAAAGGTAGAATAGTAGAGTTTTCATCTCACTAAGTTGTAATCAAGGATTTAAAAGATCCCAAGCATGTCCTAGCCTTTGGAATAATATACAAAAATGTGCAAGTTTTCATGTATAAGTGTAATGTAAATTTTTTAATGTATAAGCATGTTTTCCAACAAAAAAAACATTAATATCCAATAATGTAATACTCATTATATCCAAACAAATCATATTTATATAAACAAAATGTTAAATAATATAATGTTTTCATATTCAAATGTTGAACAATTGTTAATAAAGTAATACTTTACATGTCCACGCATGTAATTGTTTTTCATGTCCAAGTTTGTTGTCCAACCAAACAAATGTTTTCATATTAAAATGTTGTGTTTTTTAAATGTCAGCCTTGTGACGCTTGGGAGAAACTGTCGGAATTGCGACGTTTCTCATATAGATGTCAATCTTGTGACGTTTGGCTTCAAAATGTTGCAAGACCAACATCTATATGAGAAACATCGCTTTTCTGACAGTTTCTCCCAAGCGTCGCAAGACCGACGGATGTGTAGGCGATGTCGCAATTCCGATGTTTCATCCCATAAACATCATAACACCGACAAAACGTTTAAAATGTCGCAATTCTGATGATAAACATAAACATCGCAAAAGAAACAATATCCCTAAACGTCGGTATAGCGACGATTTGTGGCGAGATTTGAAAAATTGATAGAAATTGGGGAAATTTTCGACATTACGACAAAAGTGTCGGAACTAAAGTGTCAGAATTTCCGCCAAATGTACTAGTGACAAGTGGGGGTTTTATGAGAGGAGGGGGAGGATGGAATGGAGTAGTTTGAATAGTGGGTGTATGGATCACAGAAGTACTTGGACCAGCAAGAGACTGTTGAGCATATCTAGGATGAAATAAACCAAAGTTAAGAATGAAATGAAGGTCAGGTGGAGTGGTTTCTCTGCTATTAGTATGTTCACCACTATGTTGGGGTGAGTGTGAAGAATCAAATTCTATTTGACCAATACCAGTAAGTGAATTAGTTCTAGATGGATTCCTTATGAAAGGTAAGTCAACTTGTGTATCTTGTAGAGCTAAAAAAATTTCAGGAACAGAGTTAGCTCTATGAATTGGTCTGACAACAATTGAAGTTTTGGATTTAGGAGATTTACTAAGGATACTTTCTGGATTATCAACTATCTCAGGAGGATTTGGGTCAGGATAAGCTCTAGTATAAATTCTTCTAGAAGCCACTATGTGGTGTTTTTAGACCCATTAATGAGAAGAGTTCAGCCAAATATGACAGTCTTTAAGAGGCTAACTAATATTTTTCAAAAGAAAACTCAATCCTCAAAGTCTTCTTAACTGTGTTTTCATGATGTTATGATAAATGTTTCCCAGTGGAGTCTTAGGAAAAACCAGTGGGGTTAGCAGGCCTACTGAATACCAATGGAGTCACCAGGTGAAGGATTTTTACTTGTTTTCAATGGTTTGGTTGTTGTTCACCATCAACAATCAATAATAACCATTCTTGGTGACACTTGATTCATTTAGAAATAGGGGTTCATTGAGTTGTGAAGTTGTCTATTACTCAATATTTTTCCCCAGTATGGTCGCCACTATGTTAGGACTCCGTAGTTTGCAATATTGGAAAGAACAAATTCTACAAAGCCTACATCAGAACCACTTTGGAATCCGAGGATCTAGCCCTCCTGGATTCAGAGAGGGATCTCTCTATATAAGTGTTTTCAAAAGATATAATATTAAGCTAGTTATGAAGTACAAGGGTTTTTTTTGTTTTGGTTGGGTAATATATTATCAAAATGAAGGAAGTATTTTGAAGGGTAAAGGTGTGAGTAGGTTGACAAAATGGTTCAGCTGATAGGATAGGTAAGAAACGGTATCAATCCATTGGGCTATGGAGTCACAAAAGGATTTAATTTCACAAAAAGTTTCAAGAGTGGTCCATGGGGAAAGTCATCTATATCAAAGGATCTTTTAAGATTGAGTTATGGTATGAAACATCAAGAAGTGTGGAGAAAGAAAAAAACACATGAGAAAACAAAGGGCAGCCTAAGATCAGGTAAGGACTTTGAACCTATCCTTCTTTTCACATACTCTCAAGAGAAAAAATTTAAAACAAATAATAGCCTAAGATCAAGTAAGGAATTTTAACCTAGCCTGATTTCAGCATATTCTCAAAGGAAAACATTTAAGATAAACATAAAAAGTAGCCTAAGATCAAGTAAGGACTTTGAACCTAGCCTGCTTTTAGCATACTCTTAAGGAAACTTTCAAAGACAATATCTCAAGTTATACTCAGGAAACATGGGCTTACCAACAATTCACTGGTTATAATCTATTGAATCACCATTGAGATAGACGAGGATACCATAAATCAGCTTGTATATTTGATGTTCAAACCAATTACAATATTCAAGTCCAGTAGGTCTTTACAACTTCAAACTTCTTTTGTCAGCCTATCTTTCTTCAATTACTAATAGACCTTCAGTAGCCTCAATAGCTATTTACATTCAACAAGTATTCAACCAACAACAACAATGAACTCCTCTTATGATATTTATAGGTAAATTGAGGAGGTGGAGTGAAAGGAAGATTTATTTGTTCAATTAATACAGAGTAAATGCTTCTCAACCTTTGGGAGGCCTAATGGAGAAGATATCTAATATCTTAACTCTGCTAATTTATTTTTACATTAAGCTTCATCAACTTCAGTCACTTTTGTTGACTTTTGAGGCTTTTGGTAGGCTGGCAAATACTTCTGAGCTATCTTTGGAAATATCTCTGACTGTGCATTAAATTTGTATTCTTTTGAGGAAAATAAACTTGCAGGTGGCATTTCTGAGGATTAATTGCCTCATTTATGTGGCATTTGGAGGCTTTCTTTACTAATCTGTCTACTTTGTGGCTTAAACACTGATTTTCCTTTGATTATGCTTTAAGGCTTTCATTAATCATCTTCAAGGCTTTTTTCCCTTTCTGTTGACTGTATTAAACTTTAATTATTTGTCTTAACACTATGCTTTATCCATTATCTTTATGCTAATCCTTAGTTTTCTTTGATTTCTTCGATTAAGACTTTAATCACTCTATTTTTTTGTTTGCAGGCGTTTCTTTGGCATTCTGGAGGGTTTCTATGATTATATCGATCAAATGATCGGAATCAAAACCCTAGATCCCTTATTTTTCTTGTTAGAACCCTGAGTATCATCATCCAAGGCATTTGCAACTGTATTTTGCTGTGGGAGGCCTGTGTGTAAATGGCTGCCATTAAAACCTGCAACTAAACAAGAAACATATTATAAAAGCCTGCACTTGTGGTTTTAACTACTTCAGAGGCTCGAGAAGTGTCGGAAGAGCATTGAGGGAGGGGATTATGCAGCAGATGGGATTTCCATGGCAGAATCCTAAAGAAACGGGGTTAAAATTTGATTTGGGCACGAATATTTAAAAGTGGTTTGGCGGAAGACCATAAGTGGTTTTCGCGTAGGAGATGGGCGGTTTGTGGTTTTTCCCCAGGGGAATGCGATACATGTCTCTGGGCGATACGTGTCCAGGCGAAAACTACCTATTTCGCGTTGAAAATGGGCGATCAATTTTATTTGTGAAATGAACGTGAAAATGGTTTTAGACCGTCTGATCTGGGGGGGGCCAGATCTACGGCTGTAATTGAGCGCGAAAAATAGAAAATATGTGTGGAGGAAATATATGGTGGGGCCGAGCTGACGTGGGCTCTTTTGTTGTGAGGTGAAAAGGTTCTTCGGGCAGGTTAAATGGTGAGAGTGGGAGATGGTGCGAGGATCGTTGATCGGGAAAGATAAACGACCTAGATTTAATGCGGGACTTGACAGATATGGAGGGGAAGTACAAAGAAAAATTCCTTTTTTCAACTGGCGCAGGGGTAAAACTTGGTTAGGGAAGAAAATTCAAGAGATGCAATGATAGCCATTGGATCGATTTCGATCAACAGTTGATATCTGCACGAGGGGTGAAAGGATAAGAGATGAGAGAGCCCACCTTTATACAAAGGGTGGAAAATATTTTTACTTAGGAAGGGGGTTTTATAAGAGTAACAGAAAGGATCAAGGGGAACCGTTGGATCAAGGAAATGAACGGTCCAGATGAACTTCGAGGGATCAGAAATCGGCAAGGCAGAGGGTCATGGGAAGAGGGATTTTGATAATGCGATGCACCGATGAGCGAGGACCGCCCGATTAGATTTGATCGATGGCTTGGATCAAATGGGAAGGTATATAAGGTTGGCGTGGTGGAAGAAAGGGGAAGCAATGGGAGCCGTTGGATTGTGAGGATCAACGGTTGAGATCTTCTCGCAGATGCGCAAAAAATAATAAAGGGGCAAGAGGATGGGCAGAAAGCGAAATAGCGCTGACCATTGGATCTGAGGGGGCTAGATAAACGGTGGAGGTTTGATCGTGGGATCGCATCGGCGAGAGGAAAATGACCAAGAGTCAAGGGAGATTTGGATTTGCGATGAGCGATGCAATGAAGTGCCGACGGAGTGTAGGCTGTCCGATCTGGGGGAGATCGATGGTGGAGAATTGATCGGGGAATCTGCATATCGGCGGAGAAAGGGTCTGGGAATAAAAGAACTGGGATGGCTGATGGCAATGGATGATGCGATGGCAAAGTGTGATGCGATGGAAATCGACGGTCCAGATTTCATCGGGGGATTGCATCGGCGACAAACACTTTTACAAAGGAAAAAGGTCACGGGGAAAGGTGAAAGGCCGAAATGCCGATGGTCTTAGCGCTTTGGTCACAGGGCATGGTTTTATTGGGGAAAAAGGGGCTCGGGCTTTAAGGGGAAGGGGATTAAGGCCCTAAAGGAGAGGAAAAGGCTTTTTCAAAGGTTTTTATGGGCTTTTAGTGTTTCGATAAGGATAAAAAGGATTTTTAAAACCAAATAAAAAGGGTTAAATGGTTTTAAAGGGGATTTTTAAGGAAAATGAGGGTAAATGAGGGTTTTTTAGAGGAATAGATGAATGTTTAAGGTGGGTGAAGATGAGTAAAAAATTATGAAATGGAGAGGATATTATGAAGGTGAACTTGATGGAAAATAGTATGAAAAACAACCCTTTTTTGTAACAGCAGGGTTTCTTGAAGGCTTTTGAATGAAGGTTTGATCCTTGAGGATAAAGAACACAAAGAGGCTTCAAAAAGTCACATATTTCGCATGAAATTTGTTTCTTGAAGACTAAAGACCTATTTTAGCCATCATCAGTTATGAATTTTTTTTATTGATGGCTGTAAGAAAACTTATTTCTGTACATCAATCCTTCAGGAAGTGCATTATTTTCCAAGCTTGCTGTGCAATCCCCATTTTGGGAACATTACATGCAGACTGAAAAGGTATTCTATCACAACATTAGCACTCAAACAGAAGGGAAATCCAAGGACCTCTTGTCAAGGAATGACCCTATTATTTTAAAACTTCGATAAGAACTGACGCAAGCCCAACTTGATTTAGAGCAACATCAACAACATACAATTTCCCTGCAACAATACTAGGAGTTACAAAAACAATTGAGGGAATTAGCCCTAGCAGAGAATGAGGCTTTTAATAGGGCTAGACAAGAAGAAGAAAAACTGAAGTGGATGAAAACTAAGCTGAACAGCATCAGGGATCAGTTGGACACCATTTGTTCATTATATTTGGATATCTTGACCTGTCGATTTCCTGCTACGAACTATGCCTTGTTCCTATTAGAACAATATTTATTGTTAAAAATCAAAGATGTTAGAGTCGGCTATTGGGCCGTGAATACGACCACTTTTTAACACTTATTTCATCCATTTTTACTCTTCTTTATCATATCATTTATTATATAAATCCATTTTATAATGATTTATGCTCCTATGGATGAATATTATTTCTTCTCCTTTATTTTTAATAAATGGATGATTATTAAGCATAATTTTATCAATGATTGTTTATTAATATATTTTGTACCAAAAATCACCATTTTAGCCTCCAAGATATTTGTTAGATTGTAGATTTGATCTCCAAATCATCATCAAATATTCCAACTCAGAAATTCGCTAGAATAAGAAGTGACAATTTTGCGGTTGAGATTCTATGAAAATGAAGAAGAATCTAGAAAGTCCGGAAGATGGGTTTTGTCTAGAACAGATAAAATTAACTTTAGTTAAGAATGGTTTGCCTAAATTTGGCATGTATTGAGATAAACGTAGGGTTCTTTGAGCATGATTTTCGCAGATTTGCTGTTGCGACCGTCATCCAAATTATCTCAGCTACAAATCCAAATTCAACTTGCTCTTGTTGAAATATAGATGGAAATATATTTTCTGGTTGATCAAGTTGTTGGGACCAATCCAATATTGTTATGAGAGATCATATTTGCTATTTAATTTCTCCTCTTTCTGATTATAAAGGAGAGCATGTATTATGTATTGAAGAACAATGGATGATTATTGAATTCCTTTTGTAACACTGTAATTCCTTGACTCTCGTGATCAAAGAGCAACTGATGTAAAAGCTATTCATGTATGATTAGTACAAAGATGCATTTTCTTTCCATTTCTCAAGCTCTGAAGTAAAACCCAGTGGCGTCTCACCGGTGGTTGAGGGCCCGGCCCTGGTGGATCGATCCGCTATTTGTATCTCTATATTTTCATTATTGTTGTGAGATAGTTCATATTTTCTTTTATTACAGTTTGCAAGTTAATCGGTTTGTTGTTTAATTGCTTATGGATCTTGGTGTGTTACGTTAATGAATTGCATCGATGTTCCATTTCAACAAGGATCTTAATTCTTGTAATATTCATCTTGTTATTGTTTACTAAAGCTTTGCTGTTCAATATTTAACTCCATTTTCTTGCTGTTCATGTTGATTACTGTTTAAGAATGTTTGCTGTGGGCTTGGTGTTTAATAGAATTGTTGTTTTAAGTTAATATTTGTTGTTGATCACTTCCAATTCATTAGCTTCAGATTGCAGAAATATTGTTTATTTACATTGTTACAATTTGTTGTTTATGCACATAGCCATTTAATTACAGATTGCTTTTCATTTCTAATTCTTGCTTTTAATAAGAGTTTTTCTTTGTTTACTTTCAACAGTAGTTAGTTCAATTTCGATTTCCCTTTGATTGCTTGAGAGCAGGACTTTCAACTGTAGAGAACATTGGTTATTGCTTCCTCGTTCCCAGATTTATTGTCTTGTTCCAGTTTGACTTTAATTGCATCAATTTCTAGAGGAATGAGTTGTTGCTATTGTATCCTCAATTGATGTTTGCTGAGTGAATAGTTAAGTTTCAGAGCATTTGAATTTATGTTATTGTAATTAGATTTCTCTTCCAAGAATTTGTTTACTTTTGTGTTTAGAATACTGTACTACATCTGACACAACATTGCTCTTGGATAAATTTCCACCTCAGACTGAGTACACTCTTGAAATAAAAATTCGTTCCCGGATTGATAATTAATGTAGGATAAATAGGTGTTAAAAAGATACCTTTTATGCACCCAACATTTTGGCCCCATTGCCGGGGAGAGTGTATGCTATTTAGAAGGAGTGATGCACATTTGAACTTTTTTCTACTTGCGAAGAATTGGGTATTGAAGACGGAAGGTAAAAACCTGCGCACCAAGCAAGGAACATACTTGCTCACAGCCCGCTTCATAGCAGAATTGGGTAAAAATTTTAGGTAGGAATGAATGATTGCATTTTTTTAAATGACTAGAAAATATAAACAAGAAAAAAATCCTCCCAAACCTGAAAAACCTAAGGGACCAGTGACCCTTGGGAGAACTACCTTTATTGACAAAATTCTTAAGAAAACTGAATCTCAGCCATCAGTAGGACCTAGGAAAGTTATTTCTAGACAACCTACTAGTTCCCTTCAGGCCACAGAATCACCATCTATAGCCTTTTTTGAGGTACATAGTCAAACAAAAGAGACCGAGCAAGATTCCCAAGAAATTGAGAATTCTCGCCCAAGTTTTTTTTACAAGAAAGGAAGTTGGTTTTTCATACCCTACTACTTATCAACATGCATTTTTCAAACTTGGGTATGTACATACTAGAGGCCTTATTTTGGAAATGGCTCTACTGGGAATACTCTTATACATAAGCATATTCGATTTTCAAAGAAAAGTAGATTAGTGGAGAAAATAAAATAAATAAGGCAATAAAACAAACACATTTTTTTATTTATTTTTGTAAAAATAATTGTTTTTTTGTTGCAACACACTGTGGAAATCAACATTGATGATAAATATTCTAATTTATTTGTTTATGTAGATGAATTATATTTCAAATAAAAATTCTACGAACACTTATATTCATTTTTATCATCAATATGGAAAAATTTCTTGAATATCATATTTTTTTGGCTTGTGAGCTTGATGAAATTTCTGAAAACACAGTTGGGACAGTCATGTTTTGGGGGACCAAAATTAAATATTTTTAAAACTTGTTTCTATCCTAAGTAGCCCTTGATATATACTTTCCAACCTAATTTTAATCACTCAATTTGGATTTGATACGAAAAATTTAGAACCAAAACATTGACAGGGTGTCTAGTAGGCAGCTCAATAACAGAGTTGGGACAGTCAATTTTTAGAGGCCTAAATGACTATATTTTTAAAAAATGTTTCTATGGTAGATTTATCTATGAATATAGTTTACAACACAATTTTAATCACTCAATTTCGATATTGTATGAGGAATTTATGACCAAAATACTGACTGTCTATCATAAATCAACACTCTTGAAACTCTGTTTTCTTGGCTGTTCATTAACGTATTTGACCCATAAATTCTTCTTGTCTTCAAAACTTGTTTCTATTGGAGATAAATAAATGAATATAATTTAATCTCCAATTATAATCGGTTCAATCCGCCACCAAACGAATTTTTTTTTCTTGAAATATCAACTGTTGGTCTGAGCTGGAAAATCGAAAATGACTTTATTATGCAGGTTGTTCTAAGCAAATTTAACATACCATTACATGGAATTTTTAAAACCTGTTTCCATTGGAGATAAAAATTTGAATTAGCTCTCATTTGGCTTTTGAATCACTCAAATTGGACGAAAAACAAAGAAAGTATGATTAAAACACTACTGGTTAGTATAGTCGACCACTGCTCTTCCGCAGGTGACAAATAAAATTTGTTTTATTTTTCCGTGGATTTGTTCTACAGAGTAACTAATTGTTATTTTTTTGCGTAATTATTGGATTAAGGGAGCTTGTACACCTCTCTTTTTCCATGATTTAATGTTTTATTGCAGGTAGACACTCGTTTTTTTGCAGGTCTTAGGAGAACAAAGAAGGTCAATTTATGGATGAGCGATTCTTGAGAGAAATTTTAGTAAAACAAGGGCATTTCATCCAGTTCATTACGTAACAGATTCATAACAAGAAGAAATGAAGAATTGGTTTCCATTTTAAGATTCATGTCACTGCTGCCAAAACATTTTTCAAAAAGATCAGTTTTTTCCCATTAACAGATTGATATTCCCTTAGGAAATAACATCATAGCTGTTGTAATTTAATAAAGTGTTGTTTCTTTTCTGATTTATTTTATGTTTTTGTGTTTCAGGTGTTAATATCTTCAAATTATAATTTCCTCTCCAGTGGAAATTGAATAATAAGGACCCCACCATGCAAGTTTCAATTGCAGAAGGAAATTCTTCGGTAGCACCAATTCTGAAAAAAATTACTTTTTCTTGAAACCTGTACATAGATTTTCCTTTCTATATGATTGGATTTTCTTGACAACGGATTGCACATTAGCTTTGTTCTTTCCTCTATTTTTTCCTTTGTTGTTCCCTACAACATCTTCGCGTGTTTATATTTGTTTGTTGTTCCTCTTAAGGAACAGTTATTGTTCCTCTTAAGGAACAACAACCGTTCATCTTAAGAAGCAATGTGTTTGTGTGTTTATTTTTGTTGTTCCTTCCAAAAGGAACAACATTTTCGCTGATTAGTTTTGTTGTTCCTTTAAAAAAGAAAAGCATTTTTGCTGCATGTGTTTGCTGTTCCTTTCAAAAGGAACAACAGTTTTGCTGTTTCTTTCAAAAGGAACAACACCGCTTGTTTTTGCTGTTCCTTTAAAAAGGAACAACATCGACTGTTCTTGCTGTTCCTTTCCAAAGGAACAACATTTTCAAAGAATGTGTTTACTGTTCCTTTCCAAAGGAACAACACTTTTTGAGTGTATTTTTCTTTTTTTTTAAAACAACATTTCTAGGACTTTTCTGAATTCTTCATGATTCTTCTAAAGGCAAACAATTTATGCAAGGATACACAAATTAGAGATTACTGGAATAAACTAATCAAGAGAAATTGTCATTTTTAAGAAATTTTTTGTAGTGATAAGAAAAAGAAAAGGACACAACCATCTATATCCCTTTGCTGTCTTTATTTTCACTAAAATTAATATGATTGATTATCTTTATCATGTTGGTTCTTCCCTAAATTCTCATAACTTTCTTTGATTTTTATTTCATTGAATAAGAATAAGGGCATATTTTCTCTATTGAGATGCTTAGACTTCTTCCACCATCTCTATTCTTAAGGAGTGTTGAACCACCCTTTATATATAAATAGGGAAGTGCTATATGTAAAGAAAAAGAAAAAGAAAAAAATCTCTATATGATTACTAACAATTCTATAATATGGAAAATGGAGGATAGGAGGTCTCATCAAGAGCCAGCCTACCATGATCATAAGGGAGCAGTGAAGTAGCATTCCCATTATGGCCACCACACCAGGGATATGATCCAATGGACAACTCAGAAAAATAAAAAGTCCTTGGAACAGGAGGTCTCATCACGAGCCGGCCTGCCCACCTTTCACTCCTTCCTGGTGAATGGAATTGTGATTCATCTAGTTCCCAAGCCAGCACAGTGGCCTCCATCATGACAACACACAACACTTCCATAGGCATAAATAAAGGATAATGGTTCCAAGGGTGAGAAAGCAACTTTGTCAAGGTTATAGACACCTGTGGGCAACAGAGCTCTGCTGATGGTATTGGAGTCATATTTTTCCCAAATCAATAGTAATGATAAACCCTTTTCTTATATCTTTATCTAATATCAAATGAGATTATGCCCCTAAACCCTTTGTTTGGAACCGCTTATGCATGAAATTTATTTATAAATCGATCATAATGGTTTATGTGGATAATGACTGCATAAGTACTTTTTTCACATCAGCTGTCCTTTTCCCTTATTTTAGAATAATTACATAAACATTTCCATATCTACTCACGATTTCAAAATATGCATTGATTTCAGTAATGCGATAATTTGTTGATCATATCATAAGTATGTATGTCTTTCCATGCTGTATAATTGCTGTGCAGTATGCTGCCATTTTTCCACAATATTTATATTGCATTTCTACAGAATTTTTGCTGATTGAACTTTTTTGCATGCATCTTATCTGTTGCCATTCCAAACTAAAACTATGGATTCAAGAAAATTGTATACAGAATTGTGATTTTTTTACAGGAGAACAACAAATATGGGGGGAAATTCTATTCGCAACACGACCACACTATTGCAACTAACAATAAAGGCTCGCGAATGCGCACAATTTTTCAGACATGATGTGCTTGCATGGCTTCCACCTTTTGCATCAATTTCAGTATCTACTTAGCCTACATCAGCTTCAACAAAATCCAGTCCCTACATGTCATTCCACATTTTTTCGGAGGTAACACTTGAGGTAAAATAGAAAATTTTCCGATTTATTATGAATTTAGGAGAATTTCATGAAAATCCATTGAGCATTATTTATCATCATTCATTCCACATCTTTACCACTTCCCATTTTTTTTAGACACGTCTCATCTTTTAGTTTGGGGGAGTGTTGATTTCCTTCATTTCTTTCTTGTGACCATGACAATAATATTCTTTATCATGTTATTTTACACCAAGCATAGATTTCAACAGATTGTAGCAACCACCTCTCTTTGTTTTCTAGCATCGCATGAGGACATGCTAATTCTTCAGTTTGGGGGGGGAATTGCTACACATGATGGATGCTTTCTACTCTCTTTCTCGTTTAAGGCATACAATTTCATTTTTATACAATGCAGAAATTGATTTGCATATATCTTTAAAACTATGAATTGAATTTTTATGCTTTCTGGATAACAAATATGTACCATTAAAATACACAAACCCAGATAATTTTATGTTAAATTAGTTCATAAAATTTCAAAAATTATGCACTATTACCTACAACCATTTTGTTTATATCTCATGATCAGTGCATCAAAACAATCTGATTTTTGAGAAAATGGTTAATGAAGTTTGCTGTTACTTATGTCACATTCTTCTACAACTTCATATACATATAGCTAAACGTCAACTATAAAAATTGTTATGCCTTTATCAAGATTGCTAAAATTGAATATTCATTATTTGAGGAAACATGCATTTGTTCCATCCATTTCATGAATTGGGATGACCAATTTTCTTTGCTTGGTTAACACATGGGTTTTGTCTTTGGGTTGCATGAAGACATGCAATACATTCAGTTCTAGGTTGCATGAGGACATGCAATATATTTAGTTTGGGGGTATGTTGGGCCGTGAATACGACCAGTTTTAACACTTATTTCATCCATTTTTACTCTTCTTTATCATATCATTTATTATGATTTATTATATAAATCCATTTTATAATGATTTATGCTCCTATGGATGAATATTTTTTCTTCTCCTTTATTTTTAATAAATGGATGATTATTATGCATAATTTTATCAATGATGGTTTATTAATATATTTTGTACCAAAAATCACCATTTTAGCCTCCAAGATATTTGCCAGATTGTAGATTTGATCTCCAAATCATCCTCAAATATTCCAACTCAGAAATTCGCTAGAATAAGAAGTGACAATTTTGCAGTTGAGATTCTGGGAAAATGAAGAAGAGTCTGGAAAATCCGAAACATGGGTTTTGTCCAAAACGGACCAAATTAACTTTAGTTGAGAATGTTTTGCCTAAATTAAGCCTGTATTGAGATAAACCCAAGGTTCTTTGAGCACGATTTTCTCATATTTGCTGTTGCAGCCGTCCTCCAAATTATCTCAGCTGCAAATCCAAATTCGACTTTCTCTTGTTGAAAGATAGATGGAAATATATTTTCTGGTTGATCAAGTTGTTGGGAAAAATCCAATATTGTTATGAGAGATCATATTTTCTATTTAATTTCTCCTCTTTCTGAGTATAAAAGGAGAGCATGTATTATATAATGAAGAACAATGGATGATTATTGAATTCCTTTTGTAACACTGTAATTCCTTGAATCTCGTGATCAAAGAGCAACTGATGTAAAAGCTATTCATGTTTTATTAATACAAAGATGTGTTTTCGTTCCATTTCTCAAGCTCTGAAGTAAAACCCAGCGGCGTCTCACCGGTGATTGAGGGCCCGACCTTGGTGGATCGATCCACTATTTGTATCTCTATCTTTTCATTATTGTTGTGAGATAGTTCATATTTGCTTTTATTACAGTTTGCAAGTTAATCGATTTGTTGTTTAATTGCTTATGGATCTTGGTGTGTTACGTTAATGAATTGCATCGCTGTTCCATTTCAACAAGGATCTTAATTCTCGTATTATTCATCTTGTTATTGTTTACTAAAGCTTTGTTGTTCAATATTTAACTCCATTTGCTTGCTGTTCATGTCGATTACTATTTAACAGTGTTTGCTGTGGGCTTGGTGTTTAATAGAATTGTTGTTTTAAGTTAATATTTGCTGCTGATCACTTCCGATGCATTAGCTTCAGATTGCAGAAAGATTGTTTATTTACATTGTTACAGTTTGTTGTTTATGCACATAGCCATTTAATTATAGATTGATTTTGAATTCTAATTCTTGCTTTTAATAAGAGTTCTTCCTTGTTTACTTTCAACAACAGTTAGTTCAATTTCGATTTCCCTTTGATTTCTTGAGAGCAGGACTGTCAACTGTAGAGAACATTGGTTATTGCTTCCTCGTTCCTAGATTGATTGTCTTGTTCCAGTTTGATTTTAATTGCATCAATTTCTAGAGGAATGAGTTATTGCTAATGTATCCTTGATTGATGTTTGTTGAGTGAATAGTTAAGTTTCAGAGCATTTGAATTTATGTTATTGTAATTATATTTCTCTTCCAAGCATTTTCTTACTTTTGTATTTAGAATAATGTACTACATATCACACAGCATTGGTCTTGGATAAATTGCCGCCTCAGAATGAGTACACTCTTGAAATAAAAAGTCGTTCCCAGATTGATAATTAATGTAGGATAAATAGGTGTTAAAAAGATACCTTTTATGCACCCAACATCGGCAAGCCAATTGAGATGAAGACGATGGAGGATTTTATAAATTGCCGTAAGAAACATGGAGTAAAGGTCCAAAGGCTTCTTTGTGAATTTTATTTGCATAATTTCATATTAGATAAAGAAGTGGATGTGAATCCTAGCCCTTTTATTGGAGATATTCAATTTCAGGCTTTTATCTCTTTTGCAGTTAACCAACTCAAGTGGTTGAAGGCTTATAATTCGTTCCAAAGATAGGAACACAACTTAGATCTTTGGGTAAGAAGTGAACCTACTCACCCTCTGCAATTGTTTACTAAGAATAAAATACTAATGACACAGGAGGGCGTGATTAAAATTTTATGGCCCATACATAAGGAAATTGTGCAGAAAGGAACAACATATTTCCTCTTCATTCAGGAAAGATCCCTGGTTGCATCCAAAATGAGATGGATGGTTTCAAGCAACAATGTTAAGGAAAGAGAACCATTTAATTATGGAAATTTTAAAGCTGCTGCGAGATGGTTAGTCCCATACAACAATTTTATCTTAAAAGAAGGACCCTATTGGGTGGGATGTCGCTTTAGAAGCCCCATTATTTGGTATCCTTCGAAAGGGTATCGACCTAACTATGAGTTACCTGAAGGAAAAGAAGTGGCAGCCTTTGAAAACTTGTCACGAAATCATGATCTCAAGCCTATTACATACGGATCTTCTCCAGCCTACTCCTTAACTTCTTTGCATAAGAATTATTTATTTTTCATGGGGACATGAAAAAAGGTAAGCAAGGGAGTATGTTGAGCCTTGAAATAGGTATGTATTTACTCTTGATTACTGTCCTTTTTCCTCTTCCTTATCCATATTGTGCCATGATATAATAATATAATGAAAGGATTTTGATGAATAATGAATGAAAAATGATCCTGATACGATTTAACTGTCCAAACTAATTCCCATTGCTTTTTATGCTGAAAATAACAGAAGAAACATTAGGACTTAATCACGGGAAATAAGACACATTAAATGCGGTTGAATCGGAAGACAAGTCAGTAAGGATTAGCGCAAGAACGAACGAACTGTCCGAGGATAGAATTTTGTCATGGATCCATCAGGATTCGATGATCCTTAGGGATCACATTTATCTTTCCTTTTAGCTATAAAGGGACAGGGAGAGCTAGTTTTCAAAAATCATGTATCTTTTACTTCTGCATAATTTGTAATTGTAATTCACAGAACGTAGTTCTGAAAAACGAGATCGTATTGTGATGTCAATTGACTGTGATGATTAATATATAATTCGCGTTGCTGTTTATTCAAATATTCTTGAGTATTTAATCAGTATTCGCTGGTGGCTATGGGCTTGGTCTTTGGTGGATCTCACTGCTGTTCCCTGTGTTATAATTTTACATTTATTGCAAGTGTATTATGATTTTCTGCTTTATAGTTGAAGTAATTTTGATAATTCAGATTTCTGATATTTATTCCCTTGAATACGCCTTTCCAATTTATTTCCTTAAGGAATTAGTTGCTAGTTAAAAGAACTGGTTTTGATTATTTAAAACGTAGACAATTATTTCCAATAATTTCCTTCTGTTCAATAGTTAAAATCCAGCTGAAAGAGCTCGGTTAATGCTTCAGTGCTCTCGGTTGATTGTCATTCGAATTAGTTGAATTAAGAATGAATCACAGTTTTGCATTATAATGCTTAGATGAATCACTTTATTTAAAGCTTCAAGATTTATGATTGCATCTATATGAAACGATTGATTTTAGCATTAATCTTTGTATGTATAGTTTGCACATATTGTCTACACTCTTGAGATAAAAGAACTTACCCAGGTTGATAATTAATGTGAGGCAATTAGGATTTTTTAAAGACATCTATTAGCACCCAACAACGGTCACAATAGGAGGTGGTTCCTATTGAGGTGGCTGAGGCACTGGAGCCACGGGAGAAGTCATGGGGACTGGTTGAACTGGGGTCAAACAAAGATAAAGTTTGGGTTGACTAGGTGGGGTAGCGGCTAGAGGATCAAGGTACCAGACAGGAATCCCAAGGGTCAAGTTAGGGAGAGAGAGGGTAGCCATGACAGGTACCGTGTACACTCCTAGGGGGGGAGCTAGGAACAATATCTGACCAGAGGGGTAATGGCCAGATGGGACGACTCCTAAATGGTTTAGGCCTGGAGGAACCGTTCCAGGAGGGTAAAGAGGCTCATGGATACCAGCTGAAGGGCCAGGTGGAGGAGGTCCAGAAGGCTGAATCAAAGGGCTAGGAATAGGCTGTGGAGGGTGAGGGGGCTGCTAACTAGCCGAAGCAGGCCTCTTGAGGGTAGCCCAAGATGATTGCATCATGTAAATATTTGATGAGCTGGGATCAGAGATAGGAGGAGGAAGACCAAAGAATGTAAAAAGCAATGAGGAATATTTGTAGACTCCGGGTGAGACACTGGTCAAAGGATCGACGATTTGCTTATTGGCCACCAAAGAAATGATGGACTCAGGGGAGGTTTGAGACTTCAGTTTGTAATATGTCAACTGGTCAATGGTGACTATCTTTCCATATGGGGGAAGGACATCCTGTGGTGAACCGCAGATGGGATAGCAGACATTGCATAAGTGTAGCTACGACCCAATAGAATGCTGTAATATAAGGGGGCATCTATGAATTCTACATCAACACAAACAGTCTTTCCCGCAAGAGTAATAGGACAATTGTGGAATTAGTCGATGGGCTAGGAGGTGTGGCCATCCCACGCTCGGAGAGTGATCATGGAAGGATCCAAATCAGGTGATCCGAGTTGCTTCCAAATCAAAGTGGACATCACACATGTGGATGCCCCCTCATTAATGATGCATCGGGAAACATTGGCATTTCGGATCTTGACCGGGATTTGGAAGGTGACGGAAGCAGGGAGAGGAGGATGTTCTGATTAGTCAACATCAAAGATAATCAATTGATCATCGGAAAGATCTACAATGCCCATGGTAGATAGTAGAGCTTTTCTCTGTGAAGGGCACAACTGGAGGAGTTCCAACATTGAAATGGCAGCAGGAGATTGCGCCAAATCATCTACTATGCTATACGAATGGGAAGCTTTGCCAGAAGTAACATTTTGGCATAGTGGTCCCTTAAGGATTATGGTATGAACATTTTCCTTAGGCTGAGGGATTTACAAGGGACCATTAGGTGTCGAAAGAGGCTCTGTAGAGACTGAAGGAGGTGGCTCAGGGATAGACGTAGCGGGAGGCTTGTTGTACTGACGGGACCGAGTCTGAAGATTGATGTCTACAGTTAGAGGTTGATCAGAGTTCATCATGAGAATATGGTAATTGGTGGTACCAGATGGAAGAGGTTGAGTGGCAACCTGACCTTCAGGTGGTTGGGTAGCCACGAATCCTTGTTGAGGGAAAGGATTAGTAAGCACAACCGACTGACTAGGCGCAACATTGGGAGGGACAGAAGGAGAGGCTTGTTGTCCTCGCAATGTTGCTTGAGACTCCCACATCTGCTTCATCTGTGGTAAAAGAGGGAAATCATGTGTGTAATGACCGTAAACACAATAACAAGAACAAGGCTTGTTCATGCGAACATGCCTGTCCTGCTTGCGCTGAGTGCCCTGTTGCTGGTAAGTAGTGTTAGGAGCATTATTCTGCGGATTAGGTCCAGGATTATCGGGAGCAGATTTATTTTGAGTGCCTTTCCTCTTCTTTTTTGAAGGAGGAGGATTAGTCATGCCCTGTTGTGCATACACCTACCCCTGAGGGGGTGGTGGCTGTTGTTGCGGAGGTTGAGAAGGCAAGGGAGGAGGATGTGCTAATGCTATAAGATTTGGAGCAATATGATGTGGATACGGGTAATAAGGAGGTTGGGTAACAATGCGGTAAACAGGAGGTTGGGAAAAAGGAGGAGGCATGCTGTATCCTAGATACATGCTATCAGGAGGGGGAAAAGTGCAGGAGGTGCTGGCCCCCCCCCTTGAGGAAAACCATAGCCCATGGGAGGTTGAGCGTATGGATGAGAGAGAGATCTAACGATACCATAGATGGCATGAGATGCCCCCGGTGTGTTGGCACCCCTGGGTCTAGGAAGATCATGTAGAACGGTATAAACATAACCCGACTGAGCGTAGATCAGGTCATATTTTAACGCAATTTGGAGAGCGACTTCTTTGGTTTGAGGGAAATTCGATGCGACATATTTGCCGATAGAGGGCAAGAGAGATCTAAGGAACTAGTCCATGTAGACATGGTCTTTGAAGGTAGGGGCTTGACATAGGCTCTTTCTTCTCCGCCATTTCTGGACATGATCAGATAGGCGGGTCGCAGACGATTGACGGAAAGAAGTCAAAAGCTCGGTACCAGTGTTGTAACAAAGGGGAAGCTGGAAATAAGATAGAAAAGCCTGAGCAAGAGTTGCAAAGGTGGTATGAGAGGATGAGGCCTGATCAACATACCACTTAGAAGCTTCACCTGTAAGCTTACGTTGGAACAACTGAAGATGGACAGAGTCATCGGTAATGGAGTTAGACGAACACCACATGTGAAAAGATCGAACATGATTTGTAGGATCTTTTCCAGCAAGGCCTTCAAACTTGGGGATGTCGGAAGGGATCTTGGTTGGCATAGCAAGCCAACTAGCGTCATGGTGTATAGGGTCATTTATCAACTGGTCAAAATCAGGAAGACTGAGTCCTGCCATATAGGGGAGAAAGGGAGCAGCTGGGATAGTTCCTGTTGTGGTCCCACTAGTAGTATTCCCAACATTAGGGCGGGGGCTACCACTAGAATTAGGTCTTGAACGAGACATGGTGAAGGTGACAGGATGAGAACCGAGGGTGGAAGGAGAACCCAATGAACCAAAAGAAGAGTCAGAGTGCGGAATCGGTGGAGGACTAACTCGAATCCTACACGGAGGAGTAATTCTTCCTACCGAAAATTGAGGATGAAGGCCAAGAAGTCTCCGAGATAAACACCTTGGTGGCGCAATGATGATGACACAAACACAAAACAAAGGAAAAAGAGACTGAAAAAGGCAAGGAGGTGTGAGATCAACTGATTATAATGTCGAAACAAGGGCGAAGAGGTTCAGGATCAATAGATTTCAATGTTTTAGAGTCTTTACTTTGCGGTGTTAACCAAGCCCTTTTTCGCTTAGGGTGTGTGTGCAAAGTGTGTAAATTTTAATTTTAAACCCAAATGTTTGTAGAGAAAAAGAAAAAGTGTGTTGTATAGCTGTAAATAAACCTACAGATAACAGTATATGAAATTGAAATAACATTTAATAAACAGCTAATGATGAAATAATCTAAACCAAAGGAGGCAGGCCGCTCAACAAGTAGTCTATAGGTGGGCAAAAAAATATTCAAAACACACCAAAATAGCCAATAGATCTAAGGTCGGGAGGGACAAGGATCTAAAGGTCAAATATGCTGGAAAGTGGTGCAGAAAACAACAACAAATCAGAGGAAAGATTGCTGTAAATGAGGTGGGGAAAAGCAATCTCCTAGAGGGAAGTAGAGTGAACCCTAGAGGAAAACCAAAAAATAAATAAATGAGGTGATTTGGATGGATAAATAGCCAATTTGAAGCAAATCTGAAGGTGAGGTATCAGATCTAAAAAATGGCTAAACACTCTGAAAATTTCAGACAACCTGCAGTAGCTAAAACTATTCCACAAAGTGTGGAGGGTACTGAAGCCCTAAGGGGCTAGTTTCCCACTTCGTTTAGTAAAAAGAGAAAGTACAGGTCCAAAATGAGAAGAGACGTAGGTCATACAACCCTGAACAGAGGCTCAGAAAAACCCAAAAAACTTTCAGAAAAACTCCCGCAAAATGTCTAGGTCGCAGCTTCTGACCTGTTTTCTGCACAAGTCACAGTTTTTGGGCTGAAAAGTGCGTCCTAAAGCTCTAGGTCATAGGTTTAGGGCCAAAAAGTGTGACTTTCACTTTCGACACTCTCGGTGACAGATTTCAGCAGAATGTGTCATCTTAGCTGCGGTTGATGTCTGTCACCTGCGCAATAGGTCCAAAAACACATGGAAGTTAGAATTTTTACTGTTTTAGGGTTTTATAGGTTAAAAACAACATCAAGAAAAGAAAAACAAGAGGTTGAAGAGAAATCCCAGGGTTTGAAGCAGCTGGATATGCAACGATCAGAAAAAAGATAGTGATCGTAATCGTAAACCTGTGTGGAGTCACCAGTTGTTAGCATGAATCTTAATTTTCAAGTGTACGAAAAAATACCACTTTAGCTGTGCATAACAAACAACCCTAACAGCAAAGATGGCTGCCAATATCTTTAGATATGCAAGTAGTTGATCAAGATAAATGCTAAAAAAATCTAGATCTATCCATCAAAAGACATTAAGCAGTAAATAAAACAAGATTTACTCCATCCATCCAATAGACAAGACAAGAATATGTTGAATGAATTTTATATTAAGGGCACCTAGGAGGAAAACATAGAAGGATGTTACCAGTTCTCCTCAATGGGATGGGTTCTTGTAAGTCCTCAACACTTCAGATCTAAAATTCCTCTCTATTGATGGTGTAGAAAACCCAGACAAAATGGAACTCAAAGGGAGCTCACAAGCAAAAGGATAGAAAAATATGACAATGATGGTGGATCAAAGTGAGACCAAAAGTATAGATCCAGAGTGATCTTTAGGCAACAAAAAGTGATGAATGAATGGAAAAACTCTTCTATTTATAATAAAACATTGAGTTAGTCTAGATATTGGTGCATAGTTAAAATATTATTAACCAAATCAAGATCCAACTTTTGTGGAATATTTTATTATTTTTGTTGGAGGGAAAAGGAATTTTGACTTGGGTCAAATCCCTTTATTTGTAAATAATAAATAAATAAATGATTTATTTATCATTTTAAGGATGTGGTTGAGTAATAATTAAATAAATAATGATTTATTTAACTATTTATGAGTGATTTAGTCAAATTTAAGAAGGAATATTATTTAAATAAGGTTTAAATAATTATTCCTAGAAAATAATAAGATAAATAATAATTTATCTAATTAATTTTCCTGTTTTGGGTTAAATATAACCAGGAATATTAATGAAACTGTTGTTTAACTAATTATTCCTTGAGGAAAATCAAACAAATGTAGATTTATTTAATATTTCCTCATGGGGTTTCCTATTTAGACCATAAACAGCTTAATAAAGGTGTTTTACTAAGTTATTTTTCATAGTGAAAGCAATTTTACTTAGGGTAAAATTGGTCTTACATGGTGTAATTAGGTCCATCTAATAGTAACAGGTTAGATGACCAAAAAATGGTGTAACATGCATCATTCCCAATGACCTGGTTAATTGGGCATCATCTCCAGGACCAATGTATAGGGTCTATCATCCCCTAAGATTTCAATTGCTACATGCCCTAAGACAAAGAACACGACAAATCAATAAAAGACTTTCATCTGCAAAGGTTTCCACAGTTTGAAGTTTATAGTATATGATATGAGAACTCACCAACGATGCCTCTAAAGGGACTAAGTGCATTGCATATGCAGGTAGCCTTATGCAAGGCTGCTCTGCAAAGCACTTCCCGACATCTAAGGGTGCGTTGGTCACATTGGGAGCGAAATTATCATTGTTCCAAAATATCCACTTGGCCAGTGCCTTCTAGAATAGTTCACATGTGTCAAGCTTCAAATCCAAGTGTCCATTTAACATCTACAAGATTGGGAACATGTCTTGCCTATTATTGAAAGTAATTGATTGCAAAACTACCTCAGCCTTTCTATAAATTGAGCACAGATCTTAGTGTTTGAGAAGGATGAATTTCTGTAGAGAAATGTTGGTGGATTTTACATTGAGGAGATTGATTTGAGTGACAATTTGCTAGAGATATCTGCATTGTGATGAGGTTGGGATGATGTTGGAGATGGTGACACTAAATCAGTCATTTGGTTGTAACCTCCCCTTCTATCATTAATAAGGAATACAACTTCCTTTTCCGTATATGCATCTGTATTGGCTTTGATTTTCCATATTTCAAGATCTTAGTTGATGTATATGGTTTATGCTTTACTAATTTAGAAAAATAACTTGAATAGACATCTGTATTATTTCTATCTTTTGTAGTTTAGTGTTCATTCTTGCAGGAAATATTTTGCACAGCCAACTAGAATTTAAAGCTACAAAGGAAGCGACAGAAGGAATAATTTGGAAGTGCTTGGATTCAAAGTAAGCATCTAATCCATTCTGTGTGTTTGTTCTTAGTTAGGAAAAGTAGTCATATAGTCTTTAACCTGTTGTTCTAGATTATCACCTATCTAGGGAAGCGTGTTTTATCTGTAATTCACAATTCTATCCAACAAATTGGCGACTCCACTGGCGAAATTACTCTTTATCCTAGGTGTTTTAGCCTCTGATTTTCTCTGTTTATTCACCCAGTAGTTGTTACTCACAAAGATTAGGATTTTTAAGATCCAAATTTGCAAAATAAGTGTGTTAAACAACTATGTTTTTCTTTCTACACTGTGCCCAATGCACTCTTGGACAGGACACAGTGCTTTGCATAGCACTGTCTCCCTTTCAGGTCTATGTTGCAAAGCAGTGTCTCTCTTTAGAGACTGCATTACCTCATGAAGCCATCCAAATTCCCTTGAATTTGTCTTTGCAGTTTGTTTCAGTTTGTTTGCTGATGTGTTTTGAAAATCCCGAGCCTCATATTGACCAGTGAATTCATCTACCTCTTCCTCCTTTGAAAGAAAATTTGTTCAATGTTTGTTTAAGGCATTTTTCTTTATCATTGGAAAGTTAATTTCAAAGTATTTTTATTGTCGCATTAGATCCATCTGCTTTTGAAAAAGGAAATTGTCGTAAATTCTTCATTTCCTGATAGGATAATTGTTGTTTCATTTCTCATTTTTCCTTCAAAAGAGAAATTGTTGTTTGTATTCCTCATTTCTCAAAAGTAAAAGGCATTTTATTTTTTTGATTTAGTGCACTTAGTTTCTTTTCTGCATTCATAGCATTAAAGGAACTGAAAAGAAAAATATGCATTTGCATGTAGTGGTTTGTGTGTTTTGCAAAAGGAACAATTAGGAAATCTGCATTTAATTTTTGTTTTTTGATTTGTTTTCTCACAAATTGATTGCTATTTCCCTCTAGTAGCTAGGATTTTCATTGAAAAACTAAAAGTGAAAGATTTCTTATCATTCTTAGTTGCATTTTAGGAATTTTCCAATACATAATTGCGGTGAACCTTTGAAAGGAAAATTGTTAAGAAAAATCAACATAAAACTAATCTCAATTTACCTAACAAAGCATTGGAACCATAACGATAACATTTAGAAGGTCTAGGCTAGAGACATGTTCCGACGTCGTAAAACGTAGTAGCTGTCATTAACTTGTCTACGAAACATTCCGAGTGTGATACCTCACTCCACGTACGTAAGTATATCATAGCTCGTCCACGTAATTTAGGGTATATTGGATGGTGTTACAGTACAATAAGTATAAATGGTTGCTCTCACTGTGCGGTTTCACATCAGAAAACACTAATACGTGTTGGAAATACTAAGGGGGGGGGGTGAATTAGTATTCCTTTCAATTAGAGCATTAGTTAATCTTCAATTTAAATCAGTGTTTTTACAATGATAGCAACAAAAAAGAGGAACACAAATGCACATATTTTTTAAGGTGGAAACCCACTCTCGGACAAAAACCACCTAATGCTTTTCTAATAATTCTTTAATATTCAACTCCAATTGAAAATAAAGCTCTAACTTCATAGAATCTAGAAAAGAATTCTTCTCCAGCTCCCACTGGATTGATGCTCCAATGCCTGAGATTCTTCAGTAGTCAACTGAACGGATGCCCCAATACCCAATGAGCTACAACTCACCCTAGCACCACCCTACCACCCTATAGAAGA
Source organism: Pinus albicaulis (assembly GCA_034641835.2). NCBI lineage: Eukaryota > Viridiplantae > Streptophyta > Pinopsida > Pinales > Pinaceae > Pinus > Pinus albicaulis. Next base: position 1,505,081,158 of record CM076570.1, on the reverse strand, counting down.
ATAAAAGAAGAATGGACTCTCGTACCACAGAAAATGGTCCACTTTACAATGATATAGAATGATGTAGAAGAAGAAGATATACTATACCATAACCCCAAATTTGACACAACCACCTAATGATGATCCTAGACTTCCCAACACTGCCTCTTCAACCCTTGGCAGATAGATACTAGTACAATTTGTACAATAATGTATTTACAATGACTAAGTACAATGATACCTTTACAATGATTGTATGCAGTGCTGCCCACTTGAAGACTTCATATGATGAACTTCTTGCTACTGTTATGCACCTTGGTTGCTACTCTTGTCATGCTACCCTCTGCTACAACTTGCTTTGCTTTGCTTCCATATAAAGTCTGGTCCTTTGCAACCCTTGACAACAAATGATCTAGCTTTTTCTTGCCTTCTAGGAGCTCGATATTGAATCTAGTGTATATCTATTATTTCAGATCCTCAATATCTTATTTTTGGTTCTATAGTAGTCCTCTGAGTCTTCTTTCAAATGCCACAGGTCTGACCCAATTTGGATTCTTCAAGAAAGAGTTATGCCCAATCTCTCAAAATGCCCTAATTATGGACTGTTTCAGCAGAGCGCACTTGTACGATGTGCCACATGTCACTGTTTCTTCATTTGGCTCTGAAATTTATAGAGAAAAAAGTATAGACTGTGCAATATCTGCCAATTTTTATAGAATTCCAATCTGATACTCAGAGAGAGAGTTATGACGATTTTACCAAGGTCACTTCTTTGAGATGAATTTCAGGAGCCTGCAAAAACCCTGACTTCCATAGATCATATCTCCAAAAATATTGCACAAATTGATTTGAAATTTTTACTATCGATTCCTCATGATTTCAGATTTTCTTGATAACAATTTCAGCTTGTGGACCTTTTTAGAAAAAAATTTAGAGCAAAAATTCCACGATGACCTGTTTCAGATGGCCGAATCCCTTGCGTAAGGAGGAAATGAAGATCACAATTTATATAAATTATTAGGTTGAGAGGGGATTCAACAAGTGAACGTGGGAGGGATTTTAGGAGCATAAAAAATATTAATTATGACTTTTCAATGACCCATGCCCCAACCCCATGGGGTTTTAGCCCACTAACTGGGGTTACAAACTTCAAACATGAATATATCTAAACTGTGAAGAATTACATGGCGTGCCATATATCAATGGAAAAATATCGACAAGTAGAAACCATAAAAAGAATTATTGACCCAGAATATATTAATTTGATAGGTAAAAATTCCCATGCAATATTGGGTTAGCTCCTGGTGCTGCTTCGGTTGACATCAATGACAATCGCTGATCAACAATCTCCCCCTTTGGCATTGATGGCAACATAAGTACTCCCCCTACGATCATGACACCTCTTCCTACAACATTCTCTCCCCCTTTGACATCAATGGCAAAGGGTAACTCCCCCTGAAACACAACCATCCTACGGACCTGTACACACTTCCACTCCCGCTGACACACAATCATCCTGCTGACCTGTACACACTTCCACTCCCCCTGACACACAACCATCTTGCAGACCTGTAATCTAATGAGAAATTGGGAGAATCCCAAGCTTTTGACGAAGATATTCAAATGCTTCACGAGGTAAAGGTTTAGTGAATATATCAACAATTTGTTCTTTTGTACAAACATACTCAAGTTTGAAATTATTTTCAGCGACTTGTTCTCTAACAAAATGATATTTGATAGGAATGTGTTTTGTTTTTGAATGCATGACAGGATTCTTGGAGATGCTGATGGCACTAGTGTTGTCAAAGAATATGGGAATAGGCTCACTGAATTGTACTTGAAGATGTTGCAAAGTTTGTTTCATCCAAATGACTTGAGTACAACATGATGCTGCTGCAATGTATTCTGCTTCCGCTGTAGATAATGAGATTGAAGTTTGCTTTTTGCTCAACCATGATACGATACAACCACCTAGATAGAATGCCGCTCCACTAGTACTCTTACGATCATCAATGCTTCCTGCCCAATCTACATATGTAAAGGCTTGAATAATGAGATTTTTACCCTTGGGATCCCACAAGCCATATTATTCTATGCCATTTAGATATCGAAGAATTATTTTGACGACAATAATATGCGATTCTTTTGGTGCTGCTTGGAATATTGCTACTTGTCCAACTACTTGCATAACATCTGACCGAGAGGCTGTTACATATAGAAGACTACCAATCATAGATCTGCACAACCTCTGATCCACATCCTTAGATGAGTCGTCTATGCTCAATTTGCAACCTGTCACCATCGGAGTAAGGACAGGTTTGCAATCTTCCATTTTGAATTTTTTGAGCATTTGCTTGATGTACTTGGCTTGAGATATAAATATTCCTTTCTCTTGTTGAGATATTTGAAGCCCTAAGAAGTATGCCATCTCACCAAGTAAAGACATCTCAAACTCCCTTTACATATTTTTAGAAAATTTCTTACTTAGTCGATCATCATTGCTACCAAATATTATATCATCCACATATACCTCAACGATTGTTAAATTATCTTTATCTATTTGTACATAAAGATTTCTATCAATAGTACCTTTCTTGAACCCTTTTTGACGTAGATATCCATCAAGACGAGCATACCATGCTTTGGGAGCCTGATTGAGACCATATAGAGCCTTCTTTAACCTGCAGACATACTCTTCTTTTTGTGATAGTAGAAAACCTTCAGGTTGTTCAATGTAAACTTCTTCTTCTAATTCTCAATTCAGAAATGCTGACTTAACATCCATTTGGCAGACTTTGATTTTTCTTGAACATGCATAGGCAAGAACATTTGGATGGCTTCCATTCTGGAAGCTGGTGCAAATGTTTCATCGAAATCAATTCCTTCCACTTGTGCATAGCCTTTGCAAACCAATCTTGCTTTGTTTCTGGTAACCTGTCCATCTTCATTCAATTTGTTCCTGAACACCCATTTAGTCCCAAGATCATTTTTGCCTTTTTGTCGTGGAACTAATTCCCAGATGTTATTCTTCTCAATTTTATCCAATTCTTCATTCATAGCTGCTACCCAATGTTCATTCTAGCTGGCTTCCTCAAAACTACTAGCCTCAAAGGTTGCTAGAAAAGCAACGTGAGCTTGTTGTGATGAACGAAGCTGTCGACCTTCATTTATGTCACCAATGATTTGATTTTATGGATGGTTCTTTTGAATCCACTCTTTTGTTCTCCTTGGAGGAGCTTCTTGTTGTTGTTCTGGTATGTCTTGATGATCATTATTTACTTCTTCCTCGTTGATAGTTGCTTCTTGCTCTACAATTTTATCTGTGTCTTTTTCAGCCTCTATTTGAAGTTTCAAAGATTCTAGATCCTCATCATTACTCGCTAGAACACCATCTTCGTCAAATGTAAAATTTATGCTCTCCACTATATTTTTTTATCTTAGATTATAACATTTATAGGCCTTTCTTTTGTGTGAGTAACCAACAAAGATACCTTCATCAACACGTGATTCAAAATTACCCAAATTTTGATCTTCTCTTTTGATATAACATTTGCTTCCGAAGATTCTGAAATATTTTACATTAGCTGGTTTTCCTTTCCATAATTCATATGGAGTCTTGTTGCAATTATTTCTGAGAAGAATTCAGTTGATAATGAAGACTGCTGTATCAATTGCTTGAACCTAGAATTTTTCATCCAATTTTGAGTCCTTCAAAATTTTTCTACCCATTTCCTGTACACTTCTATTCTTTCTTTCAGCAACTCCATTTCGCTGAGGTGTTCGTGCTGTTGAAAATTTCCTTTTTATTCCATTTTCGTCACAGTATTGCTGAAATAATTTGGAAGTGAATTCTCCACCATTATCTGATCTTAAGCACTTTATTTTCAAATCAGTTTCATTTTCAACCAACTCCTTGTAGATATTAAAGCACTAAAATGCTTTAGATTTTTTATTTAGGAAACTGATGGCTGTTATCCTGGTATAGTCATCTATCATTAACATGAAATATAATTATCCATTTAAGCCTTTGGTTCTCACAGGACCACATAGATCAATATGTATCAATTCCAATGGATGTGATGAAAAGTGTTCTTTTGTTTTAAATTGGACTTTTGTCTGCTTGCCATGCCGACATGCCTCACATAGTGTGTTGGAAGGTTTTGAGATTTTCGACATTTCTTGTACTGCTTCCTTTTTACTTATCCTGACAAGATTGTCAAAGTTTATGTGGCCCATTCGTTTGTGCCATAAGAAACTTTCATCTTCTTTAGCTAGTAGACATGCTTTAGTTGCTTCATCCAGAACATATATGTCGTTTGAATCTCGACTTGCTGCAACCACAATTTTACCATACCTGCCTTTCCTGATTTCACATTTTGTGGAGTTGAATAGCATTGTGTGTCCTTGATCACACATTTTTCCAACACTGAGTAGATTGTGATTCATGTTTTTGACCAATAGAACATTCTTGGCTATAACATCTTTGCTTCCGAGAATGATGGTACCTGATCCTATAACATTTGAAGATCCATCATTTCCAAAGGATATGGTTCCATCCTTCTTATCTTTCAGAGATAAAAATTTATTTCTATCTCCAGTCATATGCATTGAGCAACCGCTGTCAACATACCACACATCTTTATTTTTTTGAGCCTTGAGAGCGAGAGCACAATTATCAAATTCTTCTTCTTCCATGTTCGTTCATTCTGTGGCTTTGAAGATTCTTCTGGAGGATTTTCAAGTTTGCAGTCTCTGGCTATGTGTCCAAAGTTCTAAAATTTGTAACATTCCATATTATTTCTTAAATGTTCAAATCTATTGATGTTTTGTTGAGCCTTGGGAGGTTCATATTTGAAGAATCTCTTGGAATTGTATTGGTTCCTAGGGTACGTGCGACATTCTATAGCTTTATGACCAAATTTTCAACATGAATAACAATAGCCATGAAAAATATGTTGGTACTTGGATGAAAAAATTCGTCGAGGAATCTTCTTCCAAGGATGTGCTTGCGAATCTTGTCCAATGAAGTCTTTATGTATGTCAGATCTCATAGGTTCATTGTATTTTGTTGTAGAAGGTCCAACTTCTTCTTCTTTGTAACCGAGGCCAGTTGTATCGTTGTAAGATCGTTGATTATTGATGAGTTCTTCCAATGCCCTTGAGCTGTTGGCATAGTTTTGAACAATTTTTCCCTTCTTCACTTCCTTACATAGCGAGACTACTTCGGCTTCTGATGCTTCCCTTTCTTGGTTGCTTTCTTCCAACTTCTTTTGAAGTGACTCTTCAATACATTTGTGTTCTTCAACCTCAATTTTGAGACCTTGAACTTGTTCTTCAAGAGTATTGCAATGAATCTTCTCAGCATTGAGCTCTTTTATAAGCTTGATTGCCTCATCATAAAATACTTCTTGTTTATTGTGCTTGGCCATAAACAATACTTTCTCATTGGCTTCTTCTTTGCTGTCACTTTCTTCATCGGATGATGAGCTATCTTCTTTAGAGAGAAAGTTCCTTTTGGATCCTTTCTTTTTTCCTTGTTTGTTGAATTTCTTAAAGCCTTTCTTTCCTTTTGAGTTTCCATCACTTTTGTTCGGAAATTTTGCTACGAAATGCCCAACCTCACCACAACCGAAACATATTAATGGAAGTTTACCTTTGAATTTTCCCTTACCAGGTTTTAGTTTTCTCGTAAAGTAAGCATATTCTTCATCTGAAAGACCTTCTCCATCATCTCCCTTTTCTTCACACTTGCAGGTGCATGTCATTTCAATTGAAGGTTTTTTGTCCTTATTGGTTTGCTTAGATGCAACGAACACAATTTCTAGATTTGAAGTACCCTTTTCTTCATCAAGTCTCATTTCATATGCTATGAGAACTCCATGTAATTATTCCTTGCTGAGTTTGTCCAAATTTGCACTGTATTCTAAGACCGATACCTTTGGGTTAAATCTCCCTGGTACTATTCTAAGAATCTTCCGTATAACAGTCTTCTTGTCAACTGGCTCTCCCAATCTGTAGAAATTTGAATAATTGATATGTTATCCATCGATATTCTCTTGATCACACACTTTTTTAACTTCATGCACAATACAAAATCTCTACTACCATTGATCATTACATGCGGAAATAAAATCAATTGCATGCACACATTAAAACCATAAAAATTCACACATATGAACACAGTATTTCATGGGAAAGCTTAAAGCTGAAAACCCCCAACTATCTGTATATTATATGTCATAGAGATTGTGTAACAATCATCATAGAAATCTCCTCACAAGCTCTTAGTACAATCTCCAATTGCTACACACTAATCAAGCTAGATCTAGCAAAACACATGCTCCAATCTCTGCCACCTGATAGCCTGCCTCTACTGCGCAATCACTGCTGAAGAATAGCTCTTGATGAGTTCGAATTACCCCAACCTTGCTCACGCAGTCTTTAAAGGCATCTCTACTGAGTGTTGGATGCAAACCATGCATCACTATAGTCACAACTGATAGTCACACTGCTCTTTCACCTATCTCTCCACTGGTCTCCACTGAAACTCTCCATGCACTGAAGTTAACTGATGTATTCTTTAGTTGATTAATCAGTTTATAATTAGTGAATTAATTAATAATTAATTCACACCACTCTCACTAGTGTATCAATCAGTTAGGCTAGATACAACTAGATCAACTATGTTTAGATTAGTTAAATTGAACACAACTCCATTAACTTCCTCAATCAACTCCACCAAACTCTCTCACATGAGTTCTAACTGAAGTATCCATGCAATAGCTCCACTTAACCCACAGGAATAGCGTAATTCTATCTGTCAGCTCTTGTGCCACATCTGTGCACTTAACTGAAGTGCTCCAAGAGAATAAGATAATGTTTATAGTCCAAATATTATTAAGAGCTAATAATATTCGACATATCTATTTTTAGAATGGCAATCTAAAAATAGATTCTACCCAATATGTATAAAAATAGAAGTCCATCTATTTTTTCCAACTTGACCAACCATCCACAAATATCATCCCGCAACTCATAGAATATGATCGACATGTCTAAAAATAGACATAGTCTAAAAATAGACTTTGCGACAAAAATCACCTGTGTGGGCCCCACCTAGTTTAGGTGATTATTTTCCAACTAGGATTAGGAATGATGTTTTAGGATGCTTCCTTCACTATTTCTTGTTGCAATCTTCAACACTCCCTCTCAACAAGAAAGGATTGTCTTTGCATGCGACATGCAACTCCATGCATTCGCCCTGCAACCTTCACAAGCGCCATGCAACTCCATGCATCTGCTCTGCAACTAAATAGGCTCCAGAAAACTCAATAAGTCTGATGCATCTAGCCTCAAATTCTTCGACTTCTGCTGGTTCCAAATGCACATGTCATCAGGAACCACTACACTGTTGAACTCTTGCACCCATGCACTCTGCACTTGCTGTCAACTCTGATCCACGCTCTAGTATCCGACACTGTCACTTTGATCTGCCTGCATCAATCCAACTGATCATGCTACTGCTGCGCTGTGGGCACCTCGTAGCCAGGTTCAATTCATGAGATCCACACCATCTCATGAATCCTGCCCATAAATCTCCTCTTGGGATTAGTCATGCATGTCGCCCCACCTCTCACCTGGTGGTATAGCTGCATGCACTCCCTCTGCCCATCCGGCACGAAATTTCTCTGCATGAGTGGTTGCTCCCACTCCATGATCCTCATCTTGTGGCTACTCCAAATCCCGAGGTTCACTCTTACCTGCATGCAAAACTTGCTCCCTCTCAAGCATCAATTGCATGTCTTTCTTGCACTTCCCAACAGTAGGAAGCTCCGTAGAAATCCCATCTACTTCAAGTCTGTAGAGATTATTTGCTCGAATCCCAGCCTTCTTGACTTTCCTGTTGCTTTGTGCTGAAGGAAAAATTTTCCTTCACTAAAGACAACATCATACCCTTTATCCTCTAACATTGTGACTGAGATTAAATTCTTCTTTAAACCTGGAACATGCACTACATCTTGTAAAATAATGAGTTTACCTGACTCCCTCTAAAAGGTTATGGTACCAATGCCGGTCACATTGTATCGTCCATTGTTTACCAACTCAACATGCAACTAGAGATCTTTGTCCACCAAGTCACTGAAAAGTTTCACATCTCCCGTCATGTGAAAGGAAGCGCCACTATCAAAATACCACCATGATCCCAATGCACTAGACACCATGCATGCGATCAATGAGAAGTCCAGCTCAAATTACAAGGAAAGAGCCTCACCATCTGCAGCTCCAACAGCCTACTTGTTCTTCTTCTTCTGTGGACAATGCGTGGCAAAATGTCCATGCTCCTGATAGTGAAAACACTTCACTTTGGACATGTCACGCTCTTTACCATCCGCACCGGATTGAGAAGAATTCTTCTTACCCTTCCCCTTTTTTGCTTTAGCAGCCAAAGCACAATCCTCTTCATCATCATTATTTGATGAAGATCCATCCTTGGTATCCTGCCTTATCTCCTCCTGCACAAGATCCGACCAAAGTCGCTCCCATCCTGGCAATTTCTCCCGACCATTGGCAAAGTCCTGATAGGAATGAAAACTCTTCGGAAGCCCAAGGAGAGCCAAGCTCACCAATTCCTCATCATCCACACTAACTCCTACACTCCTAAGCTCATCCCTGCAGTGGACAAAATTTTTCAAGTATACTGGAAAAGTGTCATTCTTCTCCATTTTTATTTTCCTGAGTTTATCCTTGAGCGCCAACTTCCTCTGGTCGCTCTTGCTTTGGAACAAATCTGTCAAAGATTTCCACATCAAGAATGGAGAAGCTTTACCATGAAGGCTGGACACTATGTGATCCTTCACACCTTCCAACAGAATCCTTCGACACCTTGCTACCTTATTTTGCCATGCGTCAAGTGCGGTAGCATCACTAGAGGTAGGTTTTGGAATTTCTGCATCTATGAACTCCTTCAACCCATTGTCATCCAGCACCGCCTCCATCCTGTACTTCCATGCAATATAATTCGAGCTGCCCTCAAGGGCATACTCCAATCGCAATCCGTTTAAAGACATCTCAACTTCGACACCAAGAAATCACTATAGAAATTTCGAATTCCACCAGCACAAAACTCAACCGCTTCAATGCTTTGCAATTGCTCCAATGATCAATATCTCTCTGATACCATGTAGAAATTTGAATAACTGATATGTTATCCACTAATATTCTCCTAATCACACACTATTTTAACTTCATGCACAATACATAATCTCTTCTACCATTAATCATTACATGCGGAAATAAAATCAATTGCATGCACACATTAAAACCATAAAAATTCACACATATGAACACAATATTTCATGGGAAAGCTTAAAGCTGAAAACCCCCAAATATCTATATATTATATGTCATAGAGATCATGTAAAAATCATCATACAAAGCTCCTCACAAGCTCTCAGTACAATCTCCAATTGCTACACACTAATCAAGCTAGATCTAGCAAAACACATGCTCTAATCTCTATCACCTGATAGCCCGCCTCTACTACGCAATCACTACTAAAGAATAGCTCTTGATGAGTTCGAATTACCCCAGCCTTGCTCACACAGTATTTAAAGGCATCTCTACTGAGTGTTGGATGCAAACCATGCATCACTATAGTCACAACTGATAGTCACACTGCTCTTTCACCTATCTCTCCACTGGTCTCCACTAAAACTGTCCATGCACTGAAGTTAATTGATGTATTCTTTAGTTGCTTGATAAATTTATAATTAGTGAATTAATTAATAATTAATTCACACCACTCTCACTAGTGTATCAATTAGTTAGACTAGATACAACTAGCTCAACTATGTTTAGATTAGTTAAACTGAACACAACTCCATTAACTTCCTCAATCAACTCCACCAAACTCTCTCACATGAGTTCTAACTGAATTATCCATGCAATAGCTCCACTTAACCCTCAGGAATAGTGTAATTCCTTCTATCAGCTCCTATGCCATATCTGTGCACTTAACTGAAGTGCTCCAAGAGAATAAGATAATGTTTATAGTCCAAATATTATTAAGAGCTAATACTATTCGACATATCTATTTTTGGAATGGAAATCTAAAAATAGATTCCACCCAATATGTCTAAAAATAGAAGTCCATATATTTTTTCCAAATTTACCAGCCATCCACAAATAGCATCCCGCAACTCATAGATTATGATCGACATGTCTAAAAATAGACATAGTCTAAAAATAGACTTTGCTACAAAAATCACCTGTGTGGGCCCCACCTAGTTTAGGTGATTATTTTCCAACTAGGATTAGGAATGATGTTTCAGGATGCTTCCTTCACTGTTTCTTGTTTCAATCTTAAACACAATCCTTCCATAGTATTGGTTATTTCATCAACGTATTGGAAGTATGCAGCAACGTCGCAATCTTCTTTCTTTCTAAGTTGCTCAAATTTTTCTCTATAGATTTGAAGCTTTGCTTCTTTGACATTTGAGTCACCTGCATATATATTATCAAGCTTGTCCCATACATTTTTGGCAGTTTTACAACCCAGCACCTTATGATAAGTAGATTCAATAAGTCCACTGATAATAATATTCTTTGCTTTTGCATCATTTACCAAATTCTTCTTACCTTGTTCATCCGCGGTTGATGTAAATCCATTTTGAATAGTGTCCCATACTTCGTAACCTCACCAAGAGATAGAACTTCATTATTCCTTTCCAAAGTGCATAATTATTTTACTTGAATAGAGGTACACCATTTTTGGTATGCTCCATGACCTCCTTCCAGCTCTTAAACTGCTATTGAAGGAACCAAGCTCTAATACCAATTGTTGGAAATACTGAGAGGGGGGGTGAATCAGTATTCCTTTCAATTAGAGCATTAGTTAATCTTCAATTATTATCAGTGTTTGTACAATGATAGCAGCAAACAAGAGGAACACAAATGCACATAGTTTTTAAGGTGGAAACCCACCCCGGGACAAAAACCACCTAATGCTTTTCTAATAATTCTTTAATATTAAACTCCAATTGAAAATAAAGCTCCAACTTCCTAGAATCTAGAAAAGCATTCTTCTCCAGCTCCCACTGGATGGACGCTCCAATGCCCGAGATTCTTCAGTAGTCAACTGAACGGATGCCCCAACACCTAATGAGCTACAACTCACCCTAGCACCACCCTACCACCCTATAGAAGAATAAAAGAAGAATGGACTCTCGTACCAGGGAAAATGGTCCACTTTACAATGATATAGAATGATGTAGAAGAAGAAGATATACTAGACCATAACCCCAACTTTGAAACAACCACCTAATGATGATCCTAGACCTCCCAACACTGCCTCTTCAACCCTTGGCAGATAGACACTAGTAAAATTTGTACAATAATGTATTTACAATGACTAAGTACAATGATACCTTTACAATGATTGTATGCAGTGCTGCCCACTTGAAGACTTCATATGATGAACTTATTGCTGATTTTATGCACCTTAGTTGCTGCTTTTGTCATGCTACCCAATGCCGCACCTTGCTTTGCTTTTCTACCGTAGAAAGTCTGGTCCTTTGCAACCTTTGAAAACACATGATCTAGCTGTTTCTTGCCTTCTAGGAGCTCGATATTGAATCTAGTGTATCTCCATTATTTTAGATTCTAAATATCTGATTTTCGGTTCTATAATATTCCTCTGAGTGTTCTTTCAAATGCCACAGGTCTGACCCAATTTAGATTCTTCAAGAAAGAGTTATGCCCAATCTCTCACAATGCCATAATTATGGACTGTTTCAGTAGAGCGCACTTTTACGGTGTTCCACATGTCACTGTATCTTCATTTGGCTCTGAAATTGATAGAACGAAAAGTAAAAAATGTGAAATATCCGCCACTTTTTACAGAATTCCAATTCGATACTCAGAGAGAGAGTTATGACGATTTTACCAAGGTCACTTCTTTGAGATGAATTTCAGGAGCCTGCAAAAACCCTGACTTCCACAAATCATATCTCCAAAAATAGTGCGCACCTTGATCTGAAATTTTTACTGCAGATTCCTCAGGATTTCGGATTCACCTCATGAAAATTTCAACTTTTTAACCATCATAGAAAACAAGTTAGAGCGAAAATTCCACAATGACCTGTTTCAGATGGTTGAATCCCTTGCATAAGGAGGAAATGAAGATCAAAATTTATATAAATTCTTAGGCTGAGAGGGGCTTCAACAAGTGAAAGTGGGAGGGATTTTAGGAGCATAAAAAATATTATTTATGACTTTTCAATGACCCATGCTCCAACCCCATGGGGTTTTAGCCCACTAACTGGGGTTACAAACTTCAAACATGAATATCTCTCAAACCGTGAAGAATTACATGGCGTGCCATATATCAATTGAAACATCTCGACAAGTAGAAACCATTAAAAGCATTATTGACCTATAATATATTAATTTGGTAGGTAAAAATTACCATGCAATATTGGGTTAGCCCCTTGTGCTGCTTGCGTTGACATCAATGACAACAACTGATCAACAATACAGACTTGGGCCTTCACGTACCTTCGGGTATATTTGGGAGGACAAATTTTAGGTGCTATCCATCCATAGTGAATCGAGTCGGATGCCTTGTAAATTGTGATACACCAAACACAACATTCGGGGAGATTGCCTGCCCGTACTTCTTGGTTTGCCAGGAGGTATTCTGCAGTTCACAGTTTCTTGGTAAACCCTTTTGCCTAGCATTACCCTTTTATTTTGTTTATTTGTTTTTGGTTAAAATAAATCAGTAATCGTGGAAGAAAAAAATCCTTTCCCCTGTAATTCACGTAGAATAGTGTTAAAACCACCTTTACCACATGAAGTTACTTCTGGTAGGTGAAGGCGATCACGATCTGCCGAATCAAGTAAAATTCGTACCTCTAGTGAAACATCATTTTCTACACCAGAGTTAGCTCAAGTTGTTTCTACACATCCCGGTTCATCTATTGTTGTGGAAATGGAGCCTTCATAGCTACCCGTGGTCATGATCCATCCAATCAGTGAGACCATACCTCCTGGACCCGACGTTGTTCAACTAGAAATTGATCCAGATCTTGTCTCTTCTTTAGCAGAACATCTGAATCCCGAAGTTGTACAACCAGAAGTTGTTCCTACCTTGTTCATCCCACAAATTTCTATAGCTATTGAATCTCCCATATCACACATTCAACCACCTGAAATATAATTTTGGCCTGACGGTGAAATACTTCCACATGGTTTAATTGTGATTGAAGAAATCCCACAAGACGATACACCTTTACCTCCAACCCATTTTAGGGAGGACCTTTACCTGTACGAGTCTTTTTCTCAATCGACACCATATGCTTTTGTTGATCCTACTCCTTTTCAAATACTCATCGATTCAAAAGGGTAAACATTTGGTCAAGTAACCATGACTGAACCAACATCTTCAGTTGGGCTATCTATTCCAATTACATCAGCTCCTACCCTAGCTACCCCATCGATGTTTACAACTTCACCAGAGTCATATTTTCATGGTGGCCCTTTGGTCCCATCAGGTTACAAATCATTATCTGGCATTTTCTCTGGTGCATCTTCAAATCCATGGACTGTACCAATGTCACCATCTAGTATTTTAACTGGTAATCCTATAGTAAATACTGAACGACTTGATTAATTATACACATATTTAGGGCAATATCAAGCTGGTCCTTCTGGGTCTATTCCTTCAAGTACCATATCAACTAGACTCCCAACATTTAGAGAGTAATATTTTTCATCTTATTATTCTCCTCATGTTGGGGGGCAACCTTTGGTCTCCCAATATGATGCAACCTCGCCAAAAGTAAGCTCCAGTGGAGGGATGGTCAATAGTCTTCATGGCTCTGTCAGCTTTTCCTTTCATTTATTTATCAAATTCAAAGAAATTGACAATTAAACATAATCAAAACTTTATAATAAACCCATTCTCTCTGTAATTGAATAATTAACTGTGTAATAACCCTTGGCAATAATGTTATTACTCGGCGGAATTTTATATTAATAGCCAACACTTTATGAACAAAAGACTTTATAATAACCCCTCGTCTCGGACCAATCAAATGTGTGCATCATACCTGGTTTAAACATCGTGTATATCCGTCACATGAAGACTATCCGATGGCCTTCTCTCAAATCAGTGGCCTGTGCTCATTTCGCTCGTCGACCTCGTACTGACGTTAACGTGAAAAATGTACGGGAGAGTGGTTTTTTGAACGGTCCACTCTGTCACGCGTCGGTTTCTCTATGGAATTGCTCCCTCTTCCAGGAATACCACTTATGGTCGAAAGGTGGTGCGAAATGGGGCAATCCACTTTTGGAATTCCGCCTTAGGTTTTGTTGGTATGAGGTTGACCCGGGTTATATCGGGTTACGATCTCCTTTGCGTACGTTAACTCAGGGTTTAGTCCCAGTTTCCGGCTTCAACTAACAGTAAAACAAGGTTATCTCTTTATACGGGGACTTCACCAATATTAACCAGGGTTCTCTATACAGATCACGCCTACGAGCGGGGTTAAATGCACAGGGGTTATTCGAATGAATTAAGATAAACAATCAACAGAGATAAGTGGAATTCGTGCAGGAGTTCAATTATTCCTGCACAGAGTCCATCACTTCGCAATTAAACAATCTCTTTACACTTAAGGATTCGAACTGCTCTATGATGAATGCGCACAGAAACTATTTAATTGGAAGCAACTGTGAGCAATTTTTTTCTTGCAGAATCTCTCTTCTTCTCCCAGTTCCTCCTTTTCTACACCCGGAGAATACAATTTATACATATTACAATGTGGCTCTTCGGTTCCTCAGTGAGGACCGTTTTGGAAAATCAACAGTCTAATTACAATAATTCAATTAATTGGAATATGACAGCTAGACTAACTAAGCTATTTGACTTTCTATGACTCAAATTAATCTAAATAATACAATCAGCGAAGGTGTTGACACCTAGCTGTAACAATTCGAATGTTTTCAAACCCTCCTAGCCACAACATGTGGACAAAACTCCTACATTGCTGGCTAGTGCTTAATGCCCTGCATCAAACTCCTGAGGGCAATTTTCTTCATGGGCTCCTGTCCATGAGCTCCTCCACTGATCTGCCTATCTTCTGCAAAATTTATTCAGTCATCCAAGTAGCATCTTCCTCTGGCTTGTCCCTCCATTTGATCAAGTACTGAAATTACTCTCGTTCTCTGGTTCTTATGAACACTCTCTTGTCCAATATCTTCTCTGGTTGCAATGGCTGTGCTGGAGGTAGCTGCTCCTTCCACTCAATTTTTTCCCTGTCTGCTGATCTTTCTTCTGCACCATCATCTTCTTACTTGTACAAATCTGTAATATTAAAAATGGGAGATATTCCAACATCAGGTGGAAATTCAATCTCATAAGCATTTGCAGAAAACTTCCTAAGTATCTTGCATGGCCCAATCTTTTTGAATTTCAATTTGTTGTATTGCTTCTTTGGGAACCTATCCTTTCTCAAGTGTGCCAAAACATGATCTCCTACTTCAAAATGAACTTCCTTTTTGCTCAAGTCTGCTCTGATTTTTTATTTGATGTTGTTGTCTTGTAATTGCTGCTTCAGTTGTTCATGTATGGCCTGGATCTCTGAAGCAAATTCCTCACCATCTGCACTCCTTATCTCTGCCCTTCCCAGATCTCTTAACTCTGATATTCCTCTGGGATGCATTCCATAAAAAATGTGGAATGGAATCTACCCTATGCTCCTATTTGGTGAGTCATTATATGCATATTTTTCCTGGGGAAAAATATGATCCCACTGCTGGGATGCTCTCCTGCAAGAATCCTCAATAAATTTCCCAGAATTCTATTCACTACCTCAGTCTATCCATCAGTCTGGAGATGATAAGCTGAGCTGAAACTCAATTTGGTGCCAATTTTATTCCACAGTGTCCTCCAAAAGTTCCCCACAAATCTGGTGTCTTTGTCTGAAACAATGCTCCTGGGTAACCCATGCAATCTAACAACTTCTTTGAAAAACAAGTTAGCAACATGGGTGGCATCACTAGTTTTATAACATGGAATAAAATGTGCTATATTGGAGAATATTTCCACCACAAAAAAGACTGGATCATTCCCTCTGGATCTTGGGCAATCCTAGAACAAAATCCATACTCACCATGTCCCAAGGCTTGTCTGGAATAGGCAAGGGAGTGTACAATCCTGCATTCTGGCTCCTTCCTTTAGCATACTGACAGATTTTACAGTTCTTCACAAAATTATCCACTTCTGTTTTCATCTTGGGCCAGTAATAAAAGTGACTCAACTGCTCATAAGTCTTGTCAGTACCAAAGTGTCCAACAAGTCCTCCACTATGCTTCTCTTTGATCAGATTTTCCCTCATGGAACATATTGGTACACACAGTTGGCTTCTTTTGAATAGTAAGTCCTCCTGCAGGAAATAATCCAGCCACTAGCTTCTATCTGTTAAGACAGGGTTACTACATGCCTCAAATGCTTCTTTAAAATCTGGATTTGTTTATACAATTCCCCGAGAAAATCAAATCCTGCAACTTCAAAATTAGTTTCTTGCACAAGCATGTGTCTCCTACTCAAAGCATCAAATACTTTATTGGCTTGGCCACTTATATGTTTCAAGACAAAATTAAAACTTTGGAGATAATCAACCCATTTAGCATGCTTATGTTTCAACTTGGGCTGCTGTACAATATACTGCAAAGCATGATTGTCAGAATATAACACGAATTCCCTGGACATCAAGTAATGTCTCCACTTCTTCAGTGCCTAAACAATTGCATAGAATTCCTTCTCATAAGAGGAATAATTTCTTCTGGTATCATTCAAATTTTCACTGAAATAGGCTACAGGCCTATCATCCTGACTCAACACAGCTCCAATGGCTTCCCCACTGGCATCACATTTTACTTGAAATGGTTTAGTAAAATCAGGCAGAATCAAAACAAGCTTCTCTATTATCTTTTGCTTCAATACCTTAAAATTTCTTTCTTCCTCAGCAATCCACTTAAATGGCTGTTTGCTCTCCTTTATGGTCTCAATTATGGGTGCATTGATCTTACTGAAGTTTCTTATAAACTTTCTATAAAAACTAGCAAGTCCATGGAAACTTCTTACCTCAAAGACATTCCTAGGTGAAGGCCACTCCACAATTGCCTTAACCTTTTCTGGGTCCATCTTCAATCCTTCTGCAGAAACAACAAACCCCAAATACACCAACTCCTCTTTCATGAATGAGCATTTCTTCAAATTTATCAGCAGTTTCTCTTGGTGCAGCTTCTTCAAAACATGATTAAGATGCCTTAAATGTTCTTCTTTTGTTCTACTGAAAACTAATATATCATCCAAATACACTATCACAAATTTACCAATGAATTCCTTCAATACTTCATTCATAATTCTCATAGAAGTGCTAGGTGCATTTGACAAACCAAAAGGCATTACCATCCATTCATACAGTCCTTCATTTGTTTTAAAGGCAGTTTTCCACTCATCACCCTCTCTTATTATAATATGATGGTATCCACTCTTAAAATTTATCTTTGAGAAATATCTAGCACCACTCAAACAGTCCATTAAATCCTCAATTCTGGGCAAAGGAAATTTGTACCTGATTTTGATCTTATTAATTTCTCTGGAATCAATACACATCCTCCAGCCTCCATCTTTCTTTGGGTTCAATACTGCTGGTACAACACATGGACTCAAACTTTCTCTGATTAGTCCTTTGTCCACCAATTCCTGTACTTGTCTCCTAATTTCTTCATTTTCCTTGGGAGTCATTCTGTAGGCTGCCTTATTTGGCAGATTTGAACCAGGGATAAAATCTATCTGATGGCTGATCTTCCTCACAGGTGGCAGCTCATCAGGTAAATCATCCACAACAATGTTACAGTAATTGTCTAACATCTCTTGTATCTCTACTGGTAAATAAAAAATCTTTGTAGAAGTAAGAACTACTTTAGGCTTGCAAACTAAAGCAAAGCTTACCTCTTCTTCTTCTATTTGCTGCAGATATTCTTTCCCGCTCAGAAACAAGGTCTTTGGATCAATCACTCTGCTGGATGGCTCTCCTTCTTCCATGGGTATCAATGTATGATGCACCCCATCTTTGAAGAACTTGTAAGTGTTCTTCTTGCCATCATGCACTGCTGCTCTGTCAAACTGCCGAGGTCTACCTAGTAGTATATGACACACATCCATGGGCATTACATCACACAAAAATTTGTCCTTGTATTTTCCCATTTGCAGCTCTATCTCACACTGTTCTTTTACAACCATCTGGTGCCCCTTATGCAGCCAGGACACCCTGTAGGGAGTTGGATGCTCCCTTGTCTTCAAATTCAACTCCTCTATCACCTCAGTGGAAACCAGATTGTCTGTGCTGCCACTATCAATGACTAGCTGACAGCATTTCCCTTGGACTTTGAAAATGCTCCTAAACAAATTCTTCCTTTTTGCAGGCTCATTGGCCTCTTTAGCTTGCTTCAACAAGACCTTATTTATCACCAAGGATTCTCCCCTCTATGGAAGAATTTCTTCTTCAATTTCTGCCTCTTCTCTAGCCTGGCCAACAACAACATTTCTTGGACTAGCACCCACATTCTCTGGACATTCATAATGCTTGTGTCCCACTCACTAACATCTATAACAACTCAACTCTCTGCCTCTGCCTCTGTCTCCTCTCCCTTTTCCTCTGTAAGAACCCCTTCTGCCCTTTGCATCATCCTCTGTAGATGCAGTTTGAGGTGAGCTATTGTCAGCTCCATTCCTGGGTGTAGGATTTCCTATACCACCCTGACTTCCCTTCCCATGGAAAGTACCTCTCTTCTTGGCAGACTGTTTTCTCAGGAGCTTCTCCTCTGCTTTCAAGGCCATCTGATAGGCCTCTTCCACTGTCTTAGGAGACAGAAGACCAATCTCATCTTGGATCTCCAGCTTGAGACCATTCACATATCTAGAAGTCTTCTCTGGTGTATCTTGGAATTGCCCAGCTCTTATGCTCACTCTGTAGAATTACTCTGTGTACTCCTTTACTGTCAGTAACCTCTATCTCAGGTTTTGCATTTGTTTGTACAATGTCAGCTGGTAATAACTAGGTAAGAATTTACCTTTCAATTTTTCCATCATTCTGGTCCAGCTCTTGATAGGTTGCTTGCCAACTCTCCTCCTTTCTTCCTGCACTCCATCCCACCAAAGTGCAGCATGTCCCTTCAGCTTTGTTACTGCAAACTTGACTTTTTTATCTTCAATTATTTCTTCATAATCGAAGCACTTGTTTAATTCATTTATCCAGTCCACCAGCTCCTATGGATTCAGTCCCCTTGCATAGCTTGACACTTCAATCCTGGGCTTAACTGCAGACCCTAGAATGGTTCTAAGGAGCCTCATGTCAGGAGGAATTTCAACATTTTCTTCTGCTTCTTCTGTCTCAGGTTCACTGATGTCTTCAGGATCTCTGGGCTGTCTTTGCTCCATGGAATCTATTCTGGCCTCGACCCTCTGCAAAATCCCCAACACCTCAGCGTTGGAAACAGGGCTCCTTCTGTCAGCACCTCTACCAACTCGGATTGCCATGTCAGCAAAAAAACTTCAGACAACGGCTCTGATACCACAAATGATGCAGCCTCGCCAAAAGTCAGCTCCAGTGGAGGGATGGTCAACAGTCGTCGTGGCTCTATCAGCTTTTCTTTTCGTTTATTTATCAATTTCAAAGAAATTGACAATTAAACATAATCGCAACTTTATAATAAATCCATTCTCTCTGTAATTGAATAATTAACTGTGTAATAACCCTTGGTAATAATGTTATTATCCGGCGGAATTTTATATTAATAGTCAACACTTTATGAAAAAAATACTTTATAATAACCCCTCATCCCGGACCAATCAAATGTGCGCGTCATACCTGGTTTAAACATCGTGTATCTCCGTCACACGAAGACCGTCCGATGGCCTTCTCTCAAATCAGTGGCCTGTGCTCATTTCGCTCATCGACCTCGTACTGACATTAACGCACGAAATGTACAGGAGAGTGGTTTTTTGAACGGTCCACTCTGCCACACGTCAGTTTCTCTATGGAATCACTCCCTCTTCCAGGAATACCACTTATGGTCGAAAGGTGGTGAAAAATGGGGCAATCCACTTTTGCGATTCTACCTCAGGTTTTGTTGGTACGAGGTTGACCTGGGTTATATCGGGTTACGATCTCCTTTGCGTACATTAACTCAGGGTTTAGTCCCAGTTTCCGGCTTCAACTAACAGTAAAACAAGGTTATCTCTTTATACGGGGACTTCACCAATATTAACCAGGGTTCTCTATACAGATCATGCCTACGAGCGGGGTTAAATGCACAGGGGTTATTCAAATGAATTAAGATAAACAATCAATAGAGATAAGTGGAATTCGTGAAGGAGTTAAATTATTCCTGCACAGAGTCCATCACTTCGCAATTAAACAATCTCTTCACACTTAAGGATTCGAACTACTCTATGATTAATGTGCACATAAACTATTTAATTGGAAGCAACTGTGAACAATTTTTTTCTTGCAGAATCTCTCTTCTTCTCCCAGCTCCTCCTTTTCTAGACCCGGAGAATACAATTTATACATATTACAATGTGGCTCTTCGGTTCCTCAGTGAGGACCGTTTTGGAAAATCAACAGTCTAATTACAATAATTCAATTAACTGGAATATGACAGCTAGACTAACTGAGCTATTCGACTTTCTATGGCTCAAATTAATCTAAATAATACAATCAGCTAAGGTGTTGACACCTAGTTGTAACAATTCGAATGTTTTAAAACCCTCCTAGCCACAACATGTGGACAAAACTCCTACATTGATGGCTAGTGCTTAATGCCCCTGCATCACAATATGATAGTACTTCGTCATTTTTTTGTCAATCTAATGTTGAAATGCATGTTTGTCAATGGCAGCCCACTCTGCCTATCCAACCACAAACAGTTATGCAATCGTATCAACTAGTTAAACCTGTTACACCCACATCATTACCACATGTTATACATATTTACCCCTGTTACAGAATCAAAATGTTGTACAACCTTATCAAGCGGGTCCTTCAACTCAATATCATCAAATGTTGGGTCCACAGACTCAAAATAATTTGGTTAATTTACAACAACCTGTATCCAGAATCATCTATTCACAAGCTCTTTTACCATTTTATGGGATGTCACAACTGCAACCTGGTTATAACTATCAACCGAATCCAAGTTATCCTAATTTGGGTTATAACATTGGTGGAGAGACCCTTTGGAAGCCACAAGCGCAAATGCCTCAAACTTCATTTCAACAAGTATCATATCCAGGTTTTGGTCAACATAATCCTCAAGAATTTTCTTTTCAAAACAACCTCTATCTGGGTTACCAACAACAGATTCCTTATGATGGTGCTCAAAGGCCTATTTCTTAAGAAATTCCATCTTACCCTGGCTATGCTCAGCCTGACGTTAATCGACAGTTTCCCTTTGTTTCAAATTTAGAGTTACCAGATTTAAATCGGTTAACCAATGATCCAATTAGCTATGCTCCTTGGTGGTCGGTGATACCTCATAAATTACCCTCAAATTTTCCTAAGTTCAATGGAAACCCTGGAGAATATTTGTCGACTCATGTTATGACTTATCATTTATGGTTTTCATCAAACTCCCTAAATGATGATTTTGTTCGACTACGTCTTTTCCAGTGCACACTCACAAGTCTCACTACAAAATGGTACATCGAATTACCTAGAGCTTCTTTTGATAATTTCATAGCCCTAGCTACTGTATTTTTGACTCATTTCCATTTACCCTTTAAATATGAAACTGGAACGAAACTTTTGACCAATTTCAAACAGACTATTGCTACTCACATCTCTGATTTTATTCATGAGTGGTGTCGTCGTCGTCGAATGGTTAAAACCATTGTTCCAGATCAACTCCTTATTGAATGGTTCATTAAGTCCCTGTTAGCATCTATAATTGAGGATGTGCCTAAGGGTGGCGTCATCACAGAAGAGCAAGTTATTGCTCGTGCCCAATATTTAGACTTGATTTATACTTAGTCTGACACACCCTATGAAAAAATTCCTAATGCACTGATGATATGAAAATGGAAATATTTTTAATGCTATGAAAATTATCCATTCTCAGAGAATTTAGTTTGCAAAGTGTTCTCCATGACTTGCAGGTGTTAGTCATCCATAATTTTGACTTTATCGAAAGATGACTAAATTTGAAAAAACTGAGATTTCTAGAAACAGAGTTTGTAGAGAAATTGTGAGTTCTAGAAATCTCACAGCCTTCATTATCCTAAGTCTATCAATTCACTGAATATATTCAATTAAATCCTCCAAGTAATCCTGCTATTTCCAAAGAAAAATTGTTTTCTAAGGCCCTATTTCCATAATTTCATTTCTCCATCTCATCTTCATAACTGCCCCCATTTCACCCATTTTTATCTATTTTTACTCCTATCCTCTGTCATATTTTTCCCCTAAAAAACCCCTTACTTCTCCCTCATATACCCTCATTTTCTCATAAAAACCCTTTTTAACCATTATAAAACCCTTTACTTGGTTAAAAACCCTTTTTTCTCCCTATCGGAACCTTAAGAAAGCTTAAAAACCCTCTTTTAGGCTTATTATCCGCCCATTTTTTAACACATAAGGCTTTAAGCCCCTTTTACTTAAAGCCCGAGCCCCTTTTTCACCATGTGACCCCGCTCCATGAACGAGTGCTAGGCCCATTGGACCATCGGCCCATCAGCCATCGACGATCCCCGTTTCCTCGTTCCCGAACTCTTTTTTTTTGTTTCCGCCGATGGCCGATTTCCCGATCGCATCTAGACCGTTATTTCTCGCAAGATCAGACGGATCTTGCTCTATTAGCCATCGCACATCAATGATCGTAGTTTCTTTGTTCCCAGACCCTTTACTCCACCGATATGCCGATCCTTCGATGAGATTTGGACCGTCCATCCCCAAGATCTGACGGTCCACGCTGCATCGCACTTTGCCTTCTCCATTGCAATCTCTCCCTCCACATTTACTCCTCCCATCCGTCCAGATCTCCAATGTGCGCAGCCTCAATTCAATTTCAACTGTCCATTTCCCCACATCCAACAACCCACATTACTCCTACATATCGACTCCACCCTTTTCATTCTCCTTCATCGTTTAATCCTAGCCATTGATCTTTTCCGATCCAACGGTCAGCGCTCCAGTGCATCATCGCAACTTCGCATTTCACCCATCCTCTCGCCCCTTCATTATTTTTTGCGCATCTGCAAGAAGATCTCCACCATTAATCCTCTCGATATAATGGACCAGAACCCATCTTGCCCTGGCCCCACTCCATCCTCTCCCCATGCCTCAGTGATTGTATCGCGCGACGTGCTGACCATCAATCTATACGTCTCCTCGCAGATCGGACGACCAAGATTTTATCGTGCACAAACTCGTCCAACCCCCCTTCCATGAATTTTTAACACGAAATAAGTGGTTTTTCTAGGGTTACGTGTAGCCACCAGATCCATATCGCATTTGTATGGGCTTAAACCACTTACCACCTTTTGGCCACGCGAAAACCACTGCCAGTTTCACCCAAAACCGCGCCCAAATTCAAATATTTCCTTTGTCTTCCAGGTTTTGTTCACAAAACCCTTCCCTGCAATAACCCCTTCCTCCGCATCACTCTGTAACCCCTCCCCGAGCCTCTGTTAGCAGTCAAATCCACAAGCGCAGGTTTTTATAAATGTTTTATGTTTCAAATTGTAGGTTTAATGGCGGCCAAATGTGCAGACTCTCCCACAGTCAAGAGAAGTGACAAAGAGCCGAGGATGATGATCCTCGAAGGCTCAAAACAATGCAGAAAAGGGACAAGAAATGGTTTATTCCATGTTTAAGGCAATGTGTCGTGAGCATCGACCATTCATTCAAAACCCTCCAGTGCAGAAAGCCACCTGTACACTAGGAAAATGGAAGAAAAAGTGAATATTAATGAAGAGTATCAGAGAGATTAAAGTTCAAAGGTTAAGTGAAAAGCATGAAAGATTAAAAGACTTAAACCATGCATGTTATAGATAAAGACAAGATGATGAGTTATGAAGGAAAAAAGCAGATCAGGCCTTAAAAACAGTTTAGCGATGAAATGAAGGAAAAATAGGCTAAAAGGCCTCGAATACATCAACAAGAGGCAGTTATTTATCCAAAAGATCTAGTTGCCACCTATAGCCTACCTTCTGTCTCAAAGGAAAAATTGACAGTTATTACACTAAATAATATATTTTAATCTGTCAAGATAGTTATTGTAAATATAAGAATAAGTCGTGAAAGTCAATATTTTCTCCTATCTTTCTACCAAAAGTTAAGATAGAGTTATTGAAACAGAGAAGTAGTTGCACCTATTTCTGCCTTATGCCTTGCATGGTTTTCAAGGCTAGAAATGCATTTACTCTGTAATTAATAAAATTTTGAACCCTAAATCAATTCCACATCCTCATTTTCAGCATAAATACTCCATTGGAACTCATTGTAAAGTTGGCATTTGATGACTCTTTGAAGTAATACATAGCTCTGCTGAAGATTGAAAGAAAATTGATGTTTTGGAACCTGTAGATGTTTTTGACCTGTTTGTTGATGGAGAAAACTCTGTCATTGGTTCCTTGAGCTTGGCTGTTGGTGAAGTATTCTAATCTGTTAATGTTTTTTCCTGTTTTCCATTCTGTTTAATCATTACTTACTACAGTAGAGTAAAAATTTTAGGCTAAGAAATGTCTCCTAGAAGCACCTTAGACCTCTTTACTCTTCACTGTTTTATGTTTTCCTCTACTGAGGCATTCTAGAGAATTCTTAATTTCTCTCTTGAACCCTTATGCTTGTTTATTTCTTAAATAGTTCAATACATTTTTTCTCAAGAATGATTTATGGTTTTCCCTGCTTACTTGCTGCCTCTTGAAAACTGTTTCTGAAGTCTCCCTTTAAAGTTCCATTATTTACAGTCTACCAAAGAGGTTTGTTTTGATCATACCCTTTTTTATTGCTGAGATAATTGTTTTGAAGGTATTTATAGCTGTAATGAAAGATGTTTAGGAGTTCCTTCTTCTATGAATGCAGTTATTTGTGAATCTTGAATGTTTTCTTATCCTTGAAAGTGAAATCTTTGGATGAAATAGAGCGTTCCTTGACTCCTAGATTTCATTTGAAAAGTTTGTCCTGAAATTGTCATTTGCTGAAGTATGGTTTATATAATTTATGGTTAGCCCTGTCTATGGAATACATCTTCATGTCCTGATAATGTTTTAAGTCCCTTTTTTGAGAAGTACATATAATTAAGGATTCTTAATTTCCCTTAGTTCTAATTTTCATTCTGAACCTTAATGTCCATTTCATTTCACCTGAAAGACTTTGTAGATCCACTGGCCAAGTTATATTTTCCCTTTGATACCTCTGATCTATTGACTGACTTGTCATAACTTATATTTGACTCCATTTCCCAATGACTTAGAGATTTCCCTTTCCTATCTATTCTTCCTAGATCATCATGTCTCATCATACAATCAAACAAGCTCATGCTTAATAACTAGCCTAAAATCAACCCTTTACATGAAAATAAGTCATATATTTGCAAACAATTGAGAGATCCCTCTCTGAGACTAGGAAGGCTAGGTCCTAGAGCTCTAAAGACTGGTTTTAATGTTTCCTTGTCATTTGGTTTTCCAATCAGCCAAATCACAGGACCCGAACATTTTGGTGATCACGGTGGGTCCTTTTTGAGTAAAATTCCCTAAATAAGACACTTAGTATTCATTCAAGTGAACTATAGGTTTTTTCAAGAACTACCAGCATAATGGTAATCATGATAGGATCTATCTGAATCAGTGGCAATCTAAGTAACCCTTAGGATTCTAAGAGACCCTTATCAAACCTTGAAGAAATCAGCTGATAAGCCATAGAGTAGACTTTGTTTGTTTCATCACCTTAGCTAAGTGTTGAATCAAGTATATGACACTCTCACGACCATAGAACTACAAAAAACTCAGAAAAGCCAAAAAAATTTGGATTGGTCTTTAAATAAATCATTGGTGGTGGACCATAAAACATTTTACCTTCAGAAAAACTAAAAATTTCCACCTGGCGACTCCACTAGCCCCAGTAGGCCTATTACTTCTCTAGATCTCTATATTTCCTTAGGACTGTGTTAACCAGCCCCAAGAAAGTTTAGAAATCTAGTTCCCTATTATAGAAATCACCGTAAGAGGAAAAATCTTGAAAAACAGTCCTAAAAGCCTCAGCCTCTCTAAAATTTTGGAGACTAAAATCTGGCTTCACATAGGGTCAGTACTAGATCCCATCCAGATCCTAACGCTCCTACCATAGTTTACAATCCAGAAAGGATTTTGTGGCAAACTTCTAGATCTGGAAACCAAATACTGATAGGACTATCCCAAGAACAAGATCTGTCCCTAAAAATCTTACAGTATTAAAATATCCTCACTTTGACTCACCTCACACAAAGAACCTATTTAGAAATAAATCTCAAAGTGATTTAAACCAAGCGGACTTTGAAACCACAGATTTGCAATAGAGCTTTAGTAGAGAAGCTTCACCTTCTACTCCACCTGACTTTCAGATTCTCCATCATTTCAGCTCCTTCCATAACAGATATGATCATCATCAGTTTTCTGGCCCAAGTGTTTCCTCCACTCCTATCCGCACATCCACTGTTCGAAAAACCCACTTCCAGCCCACTTTCCCTCTTGTAAATCCCCCATTATTTCCTATCATGGCAACATGGTATGCTCCACTAGTGTTTCCTCAACCTCTGGTTCCCTTACCGAATGATTACCAATCCAAAATTCCCCATTTCACTGGAAATGAACCTACTACTACCCAAAAGCATGTAGACAAGATGAATGATGCCTTTTATTACATGGAAATAGAAGAAGAAACCATTAAGATGAGAATTTTTTCTCAAAGTTTAGGAGGAGAAGCCAAAAAATGGTTTAAAGGCTTAACTCCTCATAGCATAAATGATCTCCCTTCTTTATATCAAACATTCATAAACAAATGGGAAATTAGGAAGAACCCTCTCCAAATCCTTTCAGAATATACTAACCTCAAAAGAAACAGTGGGGAAAGTGTCCAAGATTATTGCACTAGATTCAATAGTGTTTATAATTCACTTCCCCCAGACATGAAACCTCCATTAGGCTTAGCCTTGGCTAAATTCCCAGAGGGTTTTGATCCTGAAATGGCTTACCAGCTAAGAGAAAGAGATCCCTCAACTTTAGAAGATAGGCAGAGGGGAGCCTTAAGTGTAGAAGCAAATATGATTGAGAAAAGAGCTAGGTTAAAAGTAGAGAAAAGAGTTACATACAAGGATGATACAATGGCATCAACCTCATCATCGGATACTAAAATTGATAACTTAGTGAAGGTAATGGAGAGAATGCTTGAAAAGATAAATATGAATGATAGAGTGCCTCCTATAGAAAACCAAAACAACCCCCAAAATAGAAATAGAAACCCAAATTTTAGAAGAGACCCTAATCAATATAGGCAAAGAGATAATGTCCAACAGATTAGGTCTCCCTTTCAACAAAACTATATTGATCAAGAAGAAGAAAGGGAAGTTGAAAGGTTGGAAGAAAATCATGTAAACCTGATAGGATCTGACAGTGAGACAAATGTTTTTCTCATTGAAGAAGAACAAGGATTATTCTCCTCAGAAAAAACTAAAAACAACCATGAAGATTCTGAAGATTATATATTGGGGTTTTAAAATGAAATCATGGAGGTACAAAAACAATATTACCTTAGAAGCAAAAGGAACCTAGAGATTTCCAATGACAAAAACACTAGTACTTCTGTTAGGAAAACTTCAGAAAATAATCCTAAGAAGATAGCCAGTAACACTAAAAATATGGCCAAGAAAATTGATCTAAATAAAGACAAAAACAGTCAGCAAGGTGTTGAACAAAGCTGCCCTAGTACTTCTGCTAGTGGCCTTAACAAATCTGTCCCAAATAACTGTCCAAAAAAATTTCAGCAAATCAGAATTGCTGAAAGAGTTGTAAATGACAAAACAAATGTAACTATGTCAAGAACAATAGTTCCTTTCAACCTTGAAGGGGAAATTTCCAAGATCAAAATCACCATACTCTTAGCTGAACTAGTAACTCAGGATGTATATAAAAATCAATTTCTAAAAGATTTGAATATAGGCAGTGACACTGATACTTTAAACTTGACAGATGATAAACCAAAATTATTGTTTGGTCCTGAAGTTGAAGGAAAATACCAAGAAGGAGTTTTCCCTCTCTTCTATGTTAGTTTGAATATACATAACAAAATCTTGCACAATGCCATGCTAGACTCAGGTGCTTCTCACAATCTTATGCCCAATGTAGTAATGGAAAGCCTAGGCTTGGAAATTACTAAACCATATAAAGACTTGTATTCCTTTGATTCAAGCAGGGTAAAATGCTTGGGCCTAATCAAAGATTTATGTGTCATTTTGGCACAGATCACTGCTAAAGGTCTAGTCATGGACATAGTAGTAGCTGACATTCCCCCCAAGTATGGCATGCTTTTATCTAGATCATGGGGAGCCAAACTTCAAGGGAGCCTTCAAATGGACATGTCCTATGCCACCATCCCAGTGTTTAATCAAACCAGAAGACTATACAGGGAGTCTCATATGAAATACATGGTGAGTAACATAGATAGACCAAACAATACTCCTGTTTACTCCATTCATTTAGATTTGGATTCCTTTATATTATATAATGAAGATGAAATAAACCAATAAGAAAAGTAAAACAAAGAAGAATTTAGTCTACCAAAATAGTCAAATCCGTCCTCAATTCAAGCACAAAACAGTTCAAACTTTAATAGCCTTGAACAACAGAAAGAAAATGAAAATGAGATTGAAGTACCTTGGAAAATAAACTTTGATGGTTCTTGTAGCAAATTAAGTTCAGGGGCTGGTGTATGGATACAAAACACAAACAAAGGATTTTCCTATAAACTAGATTTTCCATGCACAAATAACATTGCTGAATATGAAGCCCTCCTTATTGGCCTACACTTACTCAAAGATTCAAGAGCTAAGAAAATATCAGTCCAAGGAGATTCTGAGCTAATCATCAGACATATTAAAGGGGAGTATTCAACCAAAAACCCAAAACTCAGAGAGTATAGAAATGCTTCCCTTGATCTCCTAAAAACCTTTGAAAAATATGGACTCATTTTCATCCCAAGAGCTCAAAATCATCTAGAAAATGAACTTCCCTTTGCTGCTTGTAATTGCCAAATACCACAGACAAATGAACAATTCAATATAAAGGTAAAAATCAGGCCTGCAATACCTGACAATGAAGATTATTGGAAAGTGTTTGAAGGAGACAAACACATAGATGATTTTCTGCAATCAAAAAATGACTTTGCCATACCAACACCTACTTCAAGCCATGAGGAAAACTGTTTAAATGAAGAACAAATCCCTGAAACAGAGTTGTCCTTTTCTGCTGATATAAACCATTTTGAACATCCTTTTAGAGCATAAATAGTTGATAATACAGACCAAAAAGACCTGGAAGTTTTACAATGTAAAAATGATACAATTCCAAGAGGTCTTACACCATTAGAGCAACTTTTTGATTTTAATGATGTAGCCAAAGAACCAAGAATGGAGCCTATAGAAACAAACATAGAAGAACATAACATAGGCAGCCTAGTATAAACCAAAATGATCAAGCTATCCAACACTCTTCTAGCTCATATCAAACAAAAATACATAGAACTTTTCAAAGAATTTAGAGATGTGTTTGCACCGGGATACAAGGATCTAAAGTCATATGATACCAGTATCATTCAACACAAAATTCCTCTTAAGGAAAATCAGAAACATTTCAAACAAAAACTCAAAAGGATAAACCCTGTTTTATTGCCTTTAGTTGAGAAAGAGATTAGGAAAATGTATGATGCTCGGATCATAGTTCCCCTCAGGTATTCAGAATGGGTTTCCAACTTAGTGTCTATTAGGAAAAAGACTGGGGAAATTAGGCAATGCATTGACTTTAGAAATCTAAATAGAGCCTCCCTGAAAGATAACTATCCATTGCCAAAAATGGATCATATACTTCAAAGGGTGGTTGGGTCTTAAAGAATTTCACTATTGGATGGGTTCTCAGGTTACAATCAGGTGTTAGTACTCCCAAGTGATCAACATAAAACCACTTTTACTGCACCTTGGGGTACATTCATGTATGTCAAAATGCCATTTGGTTTAATGAATTCAGGGGCCACCTTCCAAAGGGCCATGGATATAGCCTTCTCAGAAGATATAGGCTATTTTATAATCATATACCTTGATGACATTACTGTTTTCTCCAAAACTGATGAAGAACATTTGATTCATTTAAGAAAAGTTTTTGAGAAATGTAGGAAATATGGCTTATCTTTGAATCCCAAAAAGACACTCTTTGGTCTCCAGGAAGGAAAGCTTCTTGGCCACATAATTTCTGAAGAGGGGATCAAAGTAGACCCTAAAAGGATTGATGGCATATTGAAGATCAACCATCCTAGAAACCTCAAAGAATTACAATATTTCATTGGGAAGATAAATTTTTTAAGGAGGTTCATCCCCAACCTTGCTGAGCTATTGAGGAATATCAAAAATATGTTAAAGAAAGAGATAGGTTTTAAATGGAAAACACAAGCTAAACAATCATTTAAACTGGTAAAACAAGCTCTAACCCAAAAACCAATTCTCATTAGTCATGATTTTACCAAATATTTCTATATCTTTTCTTTTGCATCAGAACATATAATAATTGCAGTATTACTGCAAAATAATATCATGGGGAAAGAAAAACCAATATTCTTTTTTAGTAGGGCCTTAAGAGATGCTCCACTCAAATATAACATCATGGAAAAACAAGCCTTAGCCCTAGTGAAAGCATTGAAGGACTTTAGAGTTTATATTTTGCATTCTCATATCATTGCTTTTGTCCCACATACGGTTGTCAAGGATATTCTAAGTCAAGACCCTGATGGTAAAAGGCGAAAATGGATTACTGTTATTTTAGAATATGAATTAGAAAGCAGGCCCACCAAACTAATCAAAGGGCAGGGATTAGCAAAACTCATGGCCGAGTCAAACTTTCAAGCACTAGATATGAATATGGTTGAAGAAGCTTTTGTGAATTCACCTTGGTATGCTGATATCATATATGTGTTGCTTTATCTAAATACCCCTCCCTCTCTGTCTAAAAATAAATCTATATTTTTAAAAGATAAATCTTTAAATTATTTCATATTAGATGGGGTTTTATAGTAGAAGAATGCTGTTGGAATATTTCTTAAATGTTTGCTTGAGATTGATGCAAGAAAAATCATGCATGAGTTGCATGAGGGAGAATGTTGAGGACATCTTTACTAGAAGACTACAACAAAAAAAATCCTCAGATCTGGTTACTATTGGCCCACCCTTTTCCCAGACACTCGGAAACTTGTCATGTCTTGCCATAATTGTCAAATTTTTGATGGGAAGAGAAAACTCCTACCTTTACCCTTACATCCCATTAGTGTTGAGGCTCCCTTTCAACAATGGGGCTTAGACTTCATTGGGGAAATCCACCCATGTTCTTCATCCCAACATAAGTGGATCCTCACTGCCACTGATTATTTTACCAAGTGGATAGAAGCCATACCTTCTAGGAATGCTACTGACTCTATCATTATCAAGTTCGTTGAAACCAACATACTATCCATATTTGGTTGTCCTAGAAAAATTATCACAGATAATGCTGCTGCTTTCAAGTCTAAAAGAATGGTTGACTTCTGCCATAAATACCATATCACCTTGGGTCATTCTACTACCTACTATCCCCAAGGAAATGGATTAGCTGAATCCTCCAACAAAAGTCTTATCAATATTATCAAAAAACTGTTGGAGCAGAATCAGAAATCATGTCATAGTAAGCTTATTCAAGCTTTATGGGCTGACAAATTAACTACCAAGAAATCTATAAATATGTCCCCCTATCAGCTGGTTTATGGCATGGATGCAATTTTCCCAACATCTCTAGGAGTTCCAGTTATGAAACTCCTTCAATAAGTACAAACTGAAGAGAATGATATGCAAAGGAGAATCAATCAGACCATTCATTTACAACAATCCAGAGAGGAGGTGTACAAGAGAACACAAATAGTCCAAGAAAGCATCAATAAATTATTTGACAAAAGGACTAAAGAAAATGATTTCCAAGTTGGAAATATAGTTCTAAAGTGGGATTCTAGAAGGAAAGAAAAGGGAAAACATGGAAAATTTGAGAATTTTTGGAAAGGGCCCTACATCATTCATTCTATAAGGGGTCATAATGCATTCTTTCTACAAGGGTTGAATGGAGAAGATCTATTTGGAGGTCCTATCAAAGGCAAGATGCTCAAACACTATTTCTGCCAAGAGTCCTAAATTTCAAAGCTTTTATTTTTCACTGTATATAACATTTCTTTTTAATTTGAAAAAGAAAAAATACAAAAACAATATAAAAGAGAAAAAAAGGGCAGAAATAAAAGAAGAAAGGTACAACCCCATACCAAAAAAGAAAAAAGAAAAAATATGAAAGTGTGCAAACCTAAATGCAACTACTTGAAAGAGCACTACTATTTAGTCATATAGTTTAATCATGACTAGATAGATTTCAATATATTGCTGATAGGTTAGTGAAGAAGATTTTCCAAACTGTCTAAACTTGGCTTATCAGTAGACTAGATTAGGATAGAAAAACAGAGGTTCAAACAAGCTTAAATCCTAAACCTATAAGTTTGAAGAAAAATATGCCTCTAAACAGATAAAAATCTGAGCTATAAAAAGAAGGGAAGGATGCTTACTATTCTCAGATATTAAGCCTTCACAATTTTGTTTCAATTTTCTGTAAATTTCAGTCTATGTGCAGCCTGTTTTTATGCCATAGTCTTACAACAAATCAGATAGTTTAATCCTGGTTTGTCTGTATTTAAATTTTTGTTTTAGAATATAGAGAATAAGATCTATCAGACAGCTTAATCCTAACAAATAGTAGTTAGGTAGAGAAGCTAATGAGTTCAACTGTTTAAACTAAACTCATGGAAGTTATAAGGGAAGATTTAGATTAGTTTCATGCTTTCAATAAAAGAATAAAATGTCAAAGGAGTTTGCTAGCTCAAATGCACTCAAAAGAAAAAAAATGCTAGGACAAGTAGGATTGGGTAGGTAGAGATTTTATGTGAAAGGAATATATATTGCAGATTGTCAAAAAATTGTCTTTTTCAAAAGAAAGATCAGCAAGAAAGAAAAGAGATTTTGCCCAATGGATAAGGCACTAGTCTGCTGAAATCCAGAGATTGATAAATTGGAGGTTATGGACACCTAAAGGGATAGTTGTCCTCCCCAAGTGGAGCCACTGTTAGTCATCCATAATTTTGAATTTATCCAAATATGACTAAAGTTGAAAAAACTCAGATTTCTAGAAACAAAATTTGTAGAGAAATTGCGAGTTCTAGAAATCTCATAGCCTTCATTATCCCCAGTTTATCAATTCACTGAATATCTTCACTTAAATCCTCCAAGTAATCCTGATGTTTCCAAAGAAAAACTGTTTTCTAAGGCCCTATTTCCATAATTTCACTTCCCCATATCATCTTCACAACTGCCCCCATTTCACCCATTTTTACCTATTTTTACTCCTATCCTGTGTCATATTTTTCCCCTAAAAAACCCCTTATTTCCCCCTCATCCACCCTCATTTTCTCATAAAAACCCTTTTTAACCATTATAAAACCCTTTACTCGGTTAAAAACCATTTTTTCTCCCTATCGGAACCTTAAGAAAGCTTAAAACCCTCTTTTAGGCTTATTATCCGCCCATTTTTTAACACATAAGGTTTTAAGCCCCTTTTGCTTAAAGCTTGAGCCCCTTTTCAACCATGCGACCCCGCTCCATGACCGAGTGCTAGGCCCATCGGCCCATTTGAATTGGAAATCCCCGTTTCCTCGTTCCCAAACTCTTTTTTTTCTTCTTCCAATGGCCAATCTCGCGATTGCATCTGGACCGTTCTTTCTCCCAAGATCGGACGGCTCTTACTCTATCGGCCATCGCACATCGGTGATCCCAGTTTCTTTATTCCTAGACCCTTTACTCTATTGATATGCCGATCCTCCGATGAGGTTTGGACCATCCATCCCCAAGATCTAATGGTCAGCGCTACATCGCACTTCGCCTTCTCCATCGCAATCGCTCCCTCCACATTTCCTCCTCCCGTCCGTTCGGATCTCTGATGTGCGCGGCCTCGATTCAATCTTTGCCGTCCATTTCACTACATCCAATGGCCCACATTAATATTTCATATCAACCGCACCATTTTCATTCTCCTTCATCGTTTAATCCTAGCCGTTGATCATTTCCGATCCAACGGTCAGCGCTCCAGCGTGTAATATTCCAAATCTGGAATTTTCTACAACAAATAGAATACCTTAAGGTATTACAGAGTTGGAGAGGAAGCTATATGTCTGATAACAGATGTAAAACCACTTATCCTTCAATATTATGTGCATCAACAACTTTATACAGTGAATTATAATCCAGAAAGTGGGGAAACGCAGCTATTTCAGCCCTAAAATGCTTAATTTTAGAGATGTGCATAAAAATAAGCAAGGGATATGGCTGGATATGATATATTAGGCTAAGAGGAGTCTACATACCGAATTTTAGCTCAAAAAAATTCTCCTAGCTAAGTTAAACAGTTCCTCCATTCCCGACTAGGCTAGAAAACCCTAATTTCCCATGACTTAATGTATGCATAAATTTACTGAAGCTCAGGCAGCGTAATTTTCTGAAGGTATTAGTTGTAATAGGTTAATAAAATCATTAAATCAGTTACACAACACTACTCATACAGTAGAAGAGAGAAAATGAAGACTTTTATGAGAAAATCCCTCTAAAAGAGGTGTTGCAACAATTGTATTTCACTGTAAAACTTGATAGCATTATTTTCTGAAGCATACAGATGTTTTAGGTTAAAAATAATATCTAGGAAAGATCAATGTACAAATTATTAGATCTATATGATATCTATACACTAGATTTTCCCTATTTTACATACCCCTTGGGGTTTTCAGCAAATCATGAAGCATATGGAGTAGATCTGAAATATTGTGCAGTAGATCTGTAGATTTATGTAGAATTTATGAAGTAAATACATGTATGAGAAGATCAGATCTGGAAGGTACATGGATTGGTTGGCCAATCCATGGATCACCACAGTGAGGGAAGATTCTCAACACTGGATATCTCTCTCCCAAGAGATAGCTAAATCACCCTGCAACTTCTTCCTTGCAGATTGCACAGTTCAGGAAGGGTAACTGTGTAGTAGGATCTGGAATATGATATGGCCTGATGCCAAGATCTGAAATTATGCTCCTATAGGAGAGGCACTCTTCTAGGAGGTTAAAAGACACACTCCATGAGAAGAGACTCCCCAAAACAATCTAGATCTGAATAGATCTAGAGCTCCACTTGCTGTAGCTTACAAAAGAAATGAAACCCTCAAGAGGATCTGCATTACAGTTGGAAGTGGAAGCTTGGCCAATTGCCAGATAGTGGATGACAAAAGCAAAACTCTTCCAAGAGCTACTCTATAGAAAGAGGTGGGATTCCCGCCCGGGAACACCCAATGCTAAGAAGCACTATTCTCAGGCTAAACAGCCTAGAGAATTCAAATTAGTATAAGGAGAATAATTCTAAATATCTTGAACAACATTTCCTTGTGACCTTCCTCTTCATTTTATAACATTAGGGCTTAGAAAACCCTAAACCACCTCCAATGAGTTAACCCTTTTCACATGAAGTGTCTCCATCTAAAACTACGCTGATCAATAAGGAGGTTCAATGCATCCAGACACTGCTGTGATTTGTTCCTGTTGACCTAGTCAACCTTCTTCATTCCTTTTCACACCTAAGCGTACTTTATTGAAATGGCCTAGATTTTTCCATTGGGAATTGATTTATTTTGCTGATTAGGAGTTTTAGAGTTTCTCCTTTGCACTTTTATTCATGAGTTAAGCAAACTAAAATTAAAATGCAATATTCCCATTAGCTGCAAAAATTGGGAATATTACAGTCTCCCCCGGAAAAATGTTGCTTGCCCTTAAGCAACTCTTATTGCAGATGCAAACTGTCTATTCCCCTCCAAATGGCGTCCACATAAGGAAGGCTTCCTCCATTTGCTGCAATAGGTTATGTATGTTTGGTTCCAAAGTTGTCTTCCAGAAATGCATGAGATGACTTCCAACTGTAAGGTTAGATGTCCTCTTCTTATCATGAAGTACAAAATGACAATTACATGATGTCCAACACCATCATAAACACATGAGAGACATAAAATAAAGTAGCTCCTTACATAAAGGAAAAGCTTCATCATGCAAGAACATCCCTCCATCCATGTTTTATGAACTTGATTAAGGATTGTTATGCTTTCATTCTTAGCCCTATTGGCCTTGTTGGATCCAAACTCCATCATTCCAGTGCTATGCAAAAGAAGAAGGGAAGGAGTAATATGGGTAAACAAATATGTCAAACCATATTCTCCTAATAATAACCACCGTAGCAAGGCCATTTGCTTCCATTCTCCATCTCCTCCATGTAAGACGAGCAAGCCAAGCTTCCCAAAAGATGATGTACATGCCTTCCTTTGCTGCAATTTATCTTTGATACATAAGGCATGAATCAGAAAATTTTGAGCTATGGGGTGGTCAGCATACTCATTTAAAAGCAACCAAAGCAACAAGAGGTCTTGCTGCCTTCTTTCCTCCTCATGTGCATCATGAAACCAAAACATACTAATGGAAATATGATATGTCACATCAGCCCAATACAAAGTACCATCATCAATGCACATCATGAGATCAATATGCCAAATTTTACACAATGAAAAACACATAGACATAGGAGATGTCATGGGGTGGCCATACTCTTTCAAGTGAAACAAAATTATACATGCCTTCTCTTGCTGCAACATATCATTGAAATCCAAGGCATGATTTAGAAAATGATGAGCTGTTGGGTAGTAACCATACTCACGCAAGAGCAGCCATAGCAACAAGGAATTTTGCAGCCTTCTTGCCTTATCAACGTGTGGATCATGGAGCAATAACACAATGATGGACATGTGAAATGTCTCATCAACATAGTACAAGAAAGCTCCCTCATACCACATCATGTGGGATTCATTCTTCCTCCCAAGACAAAGTTCATGCATGAAACATCCCTCCAACAGAAATACATATGGATAAATGAGACGTATTTCAAACATGGGTGAATACATGGACATGAGATTTAACATGTGATGTCCAAACTCTCCTTTTAACAACCACATCAACCATGCTTCTTTTCATATACTCTATTAATGATTCATAATGCGTGAGATGAGATAATGAGAATATTTGGGTAGTGATCATGCTTACCCCAAAGCAACCAGCGTTGCCATGCCTCGTTATTCATTTCATGACCATTCTTCAAGGCATAGATCAGAAAAATAGGTGCCTTTGGAGAGTGATATGAGTCTCCCAAGGGTAACCAGCGTAACCAAGCTTGCTAGCCCATATATGTCTGTAACTGATCATGTGATATCTTTCTCATCATCCTCATCCACTCACTCCAATATGGAAGATGAGTGATGTGCTGCATAATCATGGAATCCTCCCTTTGTAGAATACCATCTCCTTTGAACCAATGAAGAACCTTGCATCTCATGAAATATTGAAATGCATATTTGTTGAGATCTCTTAGTGAGACCTTTCTTCCATGTATGGCCTTCCAAAACCAGTGAGGCTTTGAATCTGCAGTAAGTAGAAGTCTGTCTTTGAGCTGTAGCATGCTCATTGAGAGAGTGTCAACTAGAGGGGAGAAAATTCTTCTCATCTCAAGATGTCTACTCTTCATATTATTCTTATCCACTGCTTCAAGGTTGAAGCTGCCTCTAGGATGCCCCAAGAGAGCTGAAGCCTCTTTGTCACAGTCACTAAGTGCCAATGCTGTAGATCTGAAAAGTAATGCATGTACTGTCTCAAAGCAAGTTTCATTACTTATCTCACAATCAGCCATTGAACATAGGATAGTACTAATCCCCTTTCCTGAGACCCTACATCTCAACCCAAGAGATTGAATGCAGCTCAAAAATGATGCATAGGGATAGTTTCCAGTCTCATCCTTGATTATATCAAGGGTCCTCTGTGCTGTGACATGTCTTTGCTTCAAATCAACATTTTGATTTAATCCTTGGATATGCATTAATCTTGAAACAATATGTGCTGAAATTTCATGCATATCTTGGATAAAATGATATGTGGGAACCTCTTGATAGAACACAAGAGTTCCTCCACCTAGATCAATGATGCCTCCAACTGCTGGCAAGAATGATGGTCTCATTTCTCCAAGCATACCAGCGCTGGTATCTTCCTTCTCCTCCTCATGCATCTCCTAATTCATGCATGTGACTCCATATGTTAAGAGCTCAAGACTACCTTGAAAAGATGCAAGTGCCTCCTCTATAGATGCAAGCACCTTAGCAACATATGGTGAAAATGGAGATCTCTTGCCCAAAGTGACAAGATTGACATTCTTCTTTGTTTCCTTGGGAGATGTCTCTTTGTAGCTCATATTTTCCCTCTCCTCCTCAAACTCCTTGAGATTTTCTTCAATATTCTTCAATGTTTGAAAAAGAAGTAATGAGATCTCTTCTTCAGTCATTCTCCATACTTTGTGATGGTAGGAAGTGTATATTTCTTCCTCTTCATCTTGAAACCCTTTAGGACTTTCTTTGCATCTCTCTTCTTCATTGATATACCTCTCACCTTCTTCAAAGAAAGTGGGCATAGTGGATCTATGAGGATATCTAAGACTTTCCAGTATTCTACTTTGCTGATAGGAATTTTTGGGGATTCCTTATTCTTCTTGAAACCTCATGCAAGTTTTACTGCAGCTTGCTCCTTCTCGAAACCCTCTAGGAGTCTCTGTGCATCTTCTTTCTCTCTTCTGATCTACCTCTTTAGAGAGGCTCTTCTTAGATCTTAAAATTTATGAGAGTAATCTCATACTCTCCATAATTATGATCTCTATTTATTTTCTTTACTTCTCTGATAGCTTGATCTCACAGGCTGGACCAAAGATCATGCTCTGATACCCCTGTAATATTCCAAATCTGGAATTTTCTACAAAAAATAGAATAACTTAATGTATTATAGAGTTGGAGAGGTAGATATATTTCTGATAACAGATTTAAAACCACTTATCCTTCAATATTATGTGCATCATAAACTTTATACAGTGATTTATAATCCAGAAAGTGGGGAAAAGAAGCTATTTCAGCCCTAAAATGCTTAATTTTAGAGATTTGCGTAAAAATAAGCAGGGGAGATGGATGAATCTGATAGCTTAGGCTATGAGGAGTATAAATACCGAATTTTAGCTCAAAAAATGCTCGTAGCTAAGTTAAACTGTTCCTCTATTCCCGACTAGGCTAGAAAACCCTGATTTCCCATGACTTAATGTATGCAGAAATTTACTGAAGGCAGCGTGATTTTATGAAGGTATTAGTTTTAATAGGTTAAGAAAATCATGAAATAAGTTACAAAACACTACTCATATAGTATAAGAGAGAAAAGGAAGACTTTTATGAGAAAATTCCTCTAAAAGAGGTGCTGCAACAATTGTATTTCGTTGTAAAACCTTGACAACGTTATTTTCTGAAGCATACAACTACTGTAGGTTAAAAATAAGATCTAGGACAGATCAATGTACACATTATTAGATATATATGAGATCTATACACTAGATTGTCCCTATTTTACATACCCCTTGGGGTTTTCAGCAAATCATGAAGCATATGGAGTAGATCTGAAATATTATGCAGCAAATCTGCAAATTTATATAGAATTTATAAAGTAAATACATGTATGAGGAGATCATATTTGTAAGGTACATGGATTTTTTTTCCAATCCATCAATCACCACAGTGAGGGAAGATTCCCAACACCGGAGATCTCTCTCCCAAGAGATAGCTGAATCACCCTGCAACTTCTTTCTTGCAGATTGCACAATTCAGGAAGGGTAACTACGTAGTAGGCTTTGGAATATGATATGGCCTGATGCCAGGATCTAAAATTATGCTCTAACAGCAGAGGCACTCTTACAGGAGGTTAAAAGACACACTCCATGAGAAGAGACTTCCCAAAACAATCTAGATCTGAATAGATCTAGAGCTCCACTTGCTGCAGCTTACAAAAGAAATTAAACCCTCAATAGGATTTGCATTGCAGTTGGAAGTAGAAGCTTGGCCAATTTCTGGATAGTGGATGAGAAATGCAAAAATCTTCCAAGAGCTACTCTATGGAAAGAGGTGGGATTCCCGTCTAGGAACACCCAGTGCTAAGCAGCATTATTCTCAGGCTAAACAACCTAGAGAATTTGAATTAGTCTAAGGAGACTAATTTCTGAATATCTTGAACATTAGAGGAACTTTGAGGTCTAAAATGGGCCTCCTAAAGAAATTATAAATTAATAGTGGAAATAATAAAATAAGATTTGATTACGTCATCAAATTTTAGATGGAAAAAAGGAAAAACTACTTTTTCAACTAGTATTTTGAAATTATCTCCCTAAGGGTTTACTCAAATTTCGAGCGGGAATACTCGTTGGATGAAAAATTTAATTCTTCTTCCAAGGCATACCCATGTTGTGTAATTTTGATGGAATTTTCTACTCGAAAAATGAGAAACACATAAAAAACGTTATTGAAATCACATTTTTTATGTATTTCTCATTATTCGTGTAGTAGGGTACATCAAAGGTATGCAACATGGGTACTCCTTAGGAATTAAATTTTGCATCCAATGAGTATTCCTGCTCGAAATTTGAGTAAACCTTTAGGGAGATAAGTTCAAAATACGAGTTGTAAAAGTAGTTTTATTATTTTATTATTTTTTAATCTTTTTACTTTTTTACTCCAAAAATGGTGAATCATCCCCCATGGTTGACATCATCATCTTCGATCCTATTGGTTATTATAAAGTTTCTTTTAGTTGTATATTTTTCTTAGGTGGCCCATTTTATACCTCAAAATTCCCCTAATGCAACCTTTCCTTGTGGCCTTCCTCTTCATTTTATAACATTAGGGCTTAGAAAACCCTAAACCACCTCCAATAAGTTAACCCTTTTCACATGAAGGGTCTCCATCTAAAACTGTGCTGAAAAATAAGGAGGTTCAATGCATCTAGACACTGCTGTGATTTGGTCCTGTTGACCTAGTCAAGCTTCTTCATTCCTTTTCACATCTAAGTGTATTTTATTGAAATGGTCCAGATTTGTCCATGTTCACATTGGGCATTGATTTATTTTGCTGATTAGGAGTTTTAGAGTTCCACCTTTACACTTTTATTCATGAGTTAAGAAAAATGAAATTAAAATGCAATATTCCCATTAGCTGCAAAAATTGGGAATATTACACAGCGCATCATCACAACTTCGCATGTCACCCATCCTCTCGCCCCTTCATTATTTTTTGCGCATCTGTGATAAGAACTCCAACGTTGATTCTATCGATCCAACGACGCAGAACCAGTCTCGCCCTGGCCCCACTCCATCCTCTCCCCATGCCTTGGTGATTGTATCGCGCGACGTGCTAATCGTCGATCTGCACGTCTCCTTGTAGATCAGACGACTAAGATTGTATCGCGCACAAACTCATCCAACCCCCCTTCTGTGCATTTTTAATGTGAAATAAGTGGTTTTTCCAGGGTTACGTGTAGCCTCCAGAGCCATATCGTGTTCATATGGGCTTAAACCACTTACCACCTTCTGGCCATGCCAAAACCACCCCTGGTTTCACCCAAAACCGCCTTGCCTCTACGCACGCCCAAATTCAAATATTTCCTTTGTTTCTTCCTGGTTTTGTTCATAAAACCCTTCCCTGCAATAACCCCTTCCTCCGCATCACTCTATAACCCCTCCCCGAGCCTTTTTTAGCAGTCAAATACACAAGCGCAGGTTTTTATAAATGTTTTGTGTTTCAAATTGCAGGTTTAATGGCGGCCAAATGTGCAGACTCTCCCACAATCAAGAAAAGTGACAAAGAGTC
This sequence comes from Pinus albicaulis, assembly GCA_034641835.2. Taxonomy (NCBI): domain Eukaryota; kingdom Viridiplantae; phylum Streptophyta; class Pinopsida; order Pinales; family Pinaceae; genus Pinus; species Pinus albicaulis. The sequence continues at coordinate 1,505,038,962 of CM076570.1, read as the reverse complement.
GAGCATGACGATCCTCAAAGGCTCAAAGAAATGTAGAAAAGGGATAAAAAAGGTTTTATTCCATTTTTAAGTTGATGTGTCATGAGCATCGACCATTCATTCAAAACCCTCCAGCGTAGAAAGCCACTTGTATAACAGTAAAATGGAAGAAACAATGAAGATTAATGAAGAGTATCAGAGAGATTAAAGTTGAAAGGTTAAGTCAAAAGCATGAAAGATTAAAAGACTTAAATCATGCAAATTATAGATAAAGAAAGCATGATGAGTTATGAAGGCAAAAAGTAGATCAGGCCTTAAAAACAGTTTAGCGATGAAATGAAGGAAAACTGGGCTAAAAGGCCTCGAATACATCAACAGGAAGCAGTTATTTCTCCAAAAGATCTAGTTGCCACCTATAGCCTACCTTCTGTCTCAAAGGGAAAATTGACATTATTACACTAAAGAATATATTTTAATCTGTCAGGACAGTTACTGTAAAGATAATAATAAGCTGTGAAAGTCAATCTTTTCTCCTATCTTTCTATCAGAAGTTAATATAGAGTTATTGAAATAGAGAAGTAGTTGCACCTATTTCTGCCTTATGCTTTGCATGGTTTTCAAGGCTAGAAATGCATTTACTGTAATTAATAAAATTTTGAACCCCAAATCAATTCCACATCCTCATTTGCAGCATAAATACTGCATTGGAACTCATTGTAAAGTTGACATGTGATGACTCTTTGAAGTAATACATAGCTCTACTGAAGATTGAAAGAAAATTGATGTTTTGGAACCTGTAGATGTTTTTGACCTGTTTGTTGATGGAGAAAGCTCTGTCATTGGATCCCTGAGCTTGGTTGCTGGTCAAGTATTCTAATCTATTAATGTTTTTTCCTGTTTTCCATTCTGTTTCATCATTACTTACTACAGTAGAGTAAAAAGTTTAGGCTAAGAAATGTCTCCTAGAAGCACCTTAGACCTCTTTACTCTTCACTGTTTTATGTTTTCCTCTGCTGAGGCATTCTAGAGAATTCTGAATTGCTCTCTTAAACCCTTATGCTTGTTTATTTCTTAAATATCTCAATACAATTGGTCTCAAGAATGATTTATGGTTTTCCCTGCTTACTTGCTGCCTCTTGAAAACTTTTTTTGAAGTCTCCCTTTAAAGTACCATTGTTTACAGTCTGCCAAAGAGGTCTGTTTTGATCATACCCTTGTTTCTTTCTGAGATAATTGTTTTGAAGGTATTTATAGCCGTAATAAAATATGTTTAGGAGTTCCTTCTTCTATGAATGCATTTATTTGTGAATCTTGAATGTTTTCTTATCCTTGAAAGTGAAATCTTTGGGTGAAATAGAGCATTCCTCAACTCCGAGATTTCATTTGAAAAATTTGTCTTGAAATTGTTATTTACTGAAGTATGGTTTCTAGAATTTATGGCTAGCCCTGTCTATGGAATACATCTTCATGTCCTGATAATTTTTTAAGTCCCTTTCTTGAGAAGTACATATAATTAAGGATTCTTAATTTCCCTTAGTTCTACTTTTCATTCTGAACCTTAATGTCCATTTCATTTCACTTGAAAGACTTTATAGATCCACTGGCCAAGTTAGATTTTCCCTTTGATATCTCCGATCTATTGACTAACTTGTCATAAATTCTATTTGACTCCATTTCCCAATGACTTAGAGATTTCCCTTTCCTATCTATGCTACCTAGATCATCATGTCTCACCAAACAATCAAACAAAATCATGCTTAATAACTAGCCTAAAATCAACCCTTTACAAGCAAACAAGTCATATTTTTGCAAACAATTGAGAGATCCCTCTCTGAGACTAGGAAGGGTAGGTCCTAGAGCTCTAAATAATGGTTTTGATGTTGCCTTGTCATTTGGTTTTCCAATCAGCCAAATCATAGGACCCCAACAACAGGTTAAACAAAGTGGTTTTGGTTTGTTTATGAGTTTTATGTGTGAGGATTTTTAATTATATTTACTTTTTAACATATCACAATAGAAATACACAGTAAGTAAAATTAACTATAACATAACACAGCAAATTGTTGAGGCAGTTCACCCCTCCTCGGCTACATCTGCTGGTCCAAGGCTCCCCAATGGCATGTCCTTGCCCTATTAATTTTCTAAAAATGGTTACACAGTGAAAAATATGCCTAAACAGGAAAAACAAACTGTAAATTCAACTTCAGAAGATAGAAAATAGCTAGAAATGGCTTTTGTGTCACCTTAAACAGTGAAATACAACCCAATACAGTGCCTTCTCCATGATGGCCCTCATGGCTCCTTTATATTCCCTAAAGAAAGAGCTACTATAGATCACCTCTGTTCACTCTAAAACATGTCCTAAATTGTTCAGAATGCTCAAGAAACCCAAAATTGACTAAAATTTCATCCAATTTTGTTCAATATTGAGGGAGTTATGGCCAATTTTTTTTTTTTTTTTTACCTAGTGTCTCCTAAAATCCTCCTCCAAAACTGGAGGAACTCCAGTTAGCCCAACCAAAAATGGTGGTCAGCCCTGAAATGGTGGAACCACTCCAAAACTGGCGGATAGTTAAAATTAAAATTTATTGTCAAGCGGTTGCATTCACATGTGCTTTTAGCGTTGGTGTTTATGGTGGCAGATAATGTTTTATAACCGCGACATTAAACATTTGGAGTGGTCACATACATGGCTTCCAACCGTTGCCGTGACCGCCGGGCGGTTAGAGCCTGGGCATCGAGGCGCGAGCACATGGTGGTGTGAAGTATGGGGGCTGGCCCCCTTTGCCACCAACCATAACCAACTTAAACTTCAAATAGAATCCGTCTGTAATACATGTTAAGTAACACTCTGTGGTCTATTGGTAATGTGTGTCCGTTGAAGGAGGTAGTTCTATGTTTTGAATCCATCAGAATTCATAAAATTTTTAATGTGCCATCCTATTTCGGCCTGGGGCTACGTGGCGGCCTTCGAGCTTGCCACGTGGCACCCTCCGATTGGCATAAAATCTTCACAGTCAACCAAACATCAAATAGCAAGCTGTCACTTGTTGAAATCCAAATTCGCCCCTATGGAAGATTCTGAGGAATATTCTTTTTTAAAATTTTCCCAAATTTAAAAGTCAACTTTGGTCAACTAAAAAATGGAGTTTACTGGAGACTTCAAACCTTCATAACTTTCACACACGACCTCGGTTTTGAGAACCATTCATGGTGCCAGAATTGCAATGATGAGACCTTTTCGATCGTTTAGACTGCAACCATTTTTGAACACTTTCATTTTTGAGCAATTTTCATAACTTGGACATGATCACCTGATCACACCTCCCCTATGGGAAGCTTTTGGACCCAAAAGCTCTATGAATTACAGAAAATGAATATGAGGAGACTGATTCTCCACTCTTCCAACCTTGAACTACTGAAATGTCCCTGATTTCATCAAATTGAGATTCTCATAAAAAGACAAATTCTTCCTTGAATCTGTTGACCGAATGTTGCTAACGTTGTCATGCTACAAATTTTTCTTTGTGTCATGCTGTAAATTTTTAAAACTTGCAGAACAACAACTAAAATTTGCAAAAATCATATTGTTCCTACAATGGTCTACCTTCAAAGGAAACTGAAAATAAGATTCACCTTGCCAATTGTCCTTATGGAGAATTTTTTCCAAATGAGCCATGTACTTGTGTTGATTCTCGACCAAGTTTTCTCGCCATAGTAACCTACCATTCTGAAACCAACAATGATAATTGCTTAAATTTGTGCCCTCTTTTCTTCCATGCTTTTCCCTCTCTTGGATTTTTGTACCACCTTGCACTAACACGTTGTTCTCTGCATCGATCGACACCAAAGACACTTTCTGCAACACCTTGTCATCTTATTCCAAAGACAAACTTCTTTCAGACTGAAAAATTTCATCATTTACATCAGCAATAACATGAAAAATATTATGTACAAAATATTTTTGCTTAATCATAAAAAAATTTAAATTTTGACTTGCATTGACAAACCTTTTGAAATGCCTTGCATTAACTAAAGAAGATTCTAGCTTCTTTCGATGTGCTTTCATAATAAACTCCTTTCCATCCTTGAATAGATGATACTTGTTCTCATGGAAGATCACTTTCCTGCTATATAAGTAAGGGCTTCCCAATACCACACCTGTAATGTCAAGTGGTACCACATCTAATTCAACCATGTCAATATAATGAGTTGTTATGGCGAAGCGCAACATGCACTTCCTTGAAACTTGTAAATTTGCATCCGTGCAAATCCAACCCAGAGGATAAGGTTTAGGATGTGGAATGGTTTCAAGATTCATCTTCTTGACTAATTATTCTGATATGAGGTTATCTTGTGACCCACTATCAAATAGCGTGTCTATCTTTGTGTGTTTTGAAATGATCCTCACATGAAGCAACTCAATCTTCCTCTCCTCATTTGGAGCTTCTATGTGATAGTTTGAAATGCTAGAACTGGGATTTGTTTCATTTACAATATCATTCCCCTTTATGTTCTTTAGTACCATTGCTATGCTTTTAGTTTCATCTCCTGATTCAAACCCTAAGTCTTGTTCAACTATTGCAACCATTTTTCCCTTTTCTTTGGCCTTATATTTGGTTTAAATTTTTTTTGTTTCAATTCCGGATGAAGTTTCCAGCAATTGTCTTCATCATGGCTTGTTTTGGAATAGTTTTTACAAAATAATTTTCCCCTCTCTTTCCTAGAGTTTGAATTTATATTTCTCCCTTTGCCTTTAAATTCACTATCCTCATTCCCATCAAAATATTTTTTACCTCTAGCCTCTAAATGCGTGGCTTGGACAAAAAACCTCGTCTAGACTAGTAGGATTGAACATAAGGATAGTATGTATAAGATAGCTGTGTAAACCACCTATATATTTTAGCAAAGTCTCTTGGCTATGCAAATCAATTCTTAGTAAAAGAGCCCTTCGTCTAAACTCTTGGGTGTAATCTTGTACATTTTATCCCTTAAGTTGTCTAAAACTTTGCCAATTCATGATAGCCTTTTGTAAATGAGCTAATGGATAAAATTGATTTTTAATTGCAGAAATAAAATCAGCCCATGATAAAGTGATCTTATCATGTTTTCTAATCTCATCCTTGGTTTGGGCTTCCCAACATACCAATGCTGCACCATCTGTTGGGGTTCCCATGTTTTGGCAGATTTGGCAATACCAAAAGATGAGACAACATCAAACCACTTTGGGGCCCTAGGATCTAGCCCTCCTAGACCTGGAGAGGGATCTCTCCAATAAAACAAAGAATGATATATCTTTGAAGCTCAAATTGAGATGTTAGGCTAGTTATGAAGCACATTGGGGGGTTTTAAATGTTTGGTTGGTTGGTTGCTGGGTTGAGTCATGAGATCATAGACTGAGAAAGAAATGGGAGAGAAGGAACAAAGCAGCAGGATGTTTCAGTAGAGAGGATGGGCCAAGACAGTGCCATCCATTGGGCTATGGAGTCATGAAAGGAAATTACTTACATCCACTAGCCAAGGCTTTCAAAGGGCAAGTCATCTACACTAAAGGATATTTTTAGATAGATGATGGGATGGAACATTAAGGACTGAAAGTGAAAGAAGGAAAGACAGCCAATTTTCTGTCTATAGATCAGGTCAGAGGTCATTTAACTCCAGACCTACTTGGACATACTCAAAGGCAACTCTCAAATAGGGACAAAGGGGCTGCTTATAGATCGGACCAGAGGTCATTTAACTCCAGGTCTGCTTTAGAAAATCCAAGGGAAAAACAGAGATAAATTTGATAAAGAAACATCCAAGCAGCAAACCCCCAAGTTCATACATCAGCCAGCAGGCAATAACATCCACTGCACTGGTTAAACTCCATGAGTTTACTGTCAGACACACATGAAGTAGAAAACATTGAAGGCAAGGAGAGCAGACAGCATAGGGCACCTAACAAGGGTGAATCCTATACCATTATTCTGATGCAAGCCCAGAAGAACATGAAACAATATGAAAATGTAATAAACAGAGTAAGAGACACATCATCAATAGCAATAGACCAGGATCCTGTGAAATGTGCTTTGATTAATTGATGCAAAACCAGTCATGTACAATAAGCTCAATAGCTAACACAGTCCAAACTTTCTCCTCCCAGCCTATTACATAAAACTACTTTGCTACTCCCTCCCACGACTGTTCTAACAGTCAAGAATGAATCCCTTCCAACAGCAAATGCCCAGCAACTGAACAACAACAACAACAACCTTTACATTATGTTCTCGGGGATTTATTATAGGAGAAGGGGAAGAAAACAGAGGTATATGAATGATTAAATGAGATTCATTAAGACAGAATGACGGAAGTGTCCACGCCCACTCTGCTTAATGGCTATCTGCAACGCTGTAGGTACTCTGAGACTGGTTCGGAGATCTCTGTCAGGCCGGAAATTGACCTCTGATATGTTTTTTAATTCCTTATGGTGGTCTGGAACTCTGTGCTGCCACTCTGAAATGAATGAACTGGGTGGAAGGTCTGCAGGTCGCTCCATCCCTCCTAACTGTCGCCTGACTGTCTTAAATGAACTCCAGTCAGTGTAATTAATCATTTCAGGGCTCGAGGAGGCACGAAGATCTTCTTGTAGGAGGGTGACCTTCTGGAGAAGAGTAATTATGATGATATTTAAACACAGATAAGACTCTTTGCCTGCTTAAGTCTTCAAACTATGCTTGAATCCTTCGAATGCGGGATTAGACGTTAATTATATCAATAATGTGCATTAATCCCTTTTGAATCTCTTTTGCTGACTTGCTGGCGATGCCGAAAATACCTCTCTATTCTATTCCGCGCAGTGGAATGAGACTGTGAAACTGGGCGGTGGTGGTGGAGGAATTTCTTCAGAGGCCGGAGGAGAGGTGGCGGAGTAGCGGAGGAATCGGTGGAAACAGTGAAAAAATGTGGAGGAAGCGAATTACAAAGAAAAAGGGCGCAAAACAATGGAGCGGAGCATTGGACGTGGGGCCGACCGTGGCAGGGGGCGATTAGATCTTGATCGTGAGATCGGGGGAGGATGAACGGCGGAGATGTGATCGGGGGATCGCAATCGCAAGGGCACAAAGATGAGACACTTACAAACTTCCGATTGCGATTGACCAGGGAGAGCGATAGCCGTTGGATCGCGAAACAAACGAACGACCAGGATTTAATCAGGAGACAGAGGGAAGGCTTGCGATCAGCGATCGGAAGGGGAAGCTATTGAGCATTGGCCATCGATCTGCAGGAAGAAAGGACAGTCAGGATGCAATCAGAGGAGATCAACGGTTGGCGGAGGACCGTCGGATCAGCATGGAAGTGGACGGCGGAGATTTAATCGAAGCACGCAATCGGAGGTGGGAGCAGAAGGCTTGCGATCGGAGGGGATTTGCGATTGAGCGATGACCGTTGGATCGGCTGGGAAACGGACAGCCAGGATCAAATCCGGAGACGGAGAAAGGGTCTTGCGATTGCGATCGGGCATGGGCTTGCGATTGAGCGCAGGCCGTCCGATCAACCGACAGATCAACGGTTGGGACAACAATCGGAGGGGCAGGTGCGATGGAGCGATGACCGTCGGATCTGTGAGAGAATGGGCGGTCCGGATTAAATCGAAGCATCGCAATCAGAAGGTACACACTGAGCGTTGCGATTGTGATTGGGCGGAGGCTTGCGATTAAGCACTGGCCGTTGATCTCGGGTCCAGATCGACGGTGGGGAGGACCATCGGAGGGGCAGTGCGATCAGCGCAGGACCGTTGGATCGTGAAACATATGGATGGCCGTGATCAAATCGAAAGGTTTCAATCGGGGGGCGGACTTAACATGTTCCGATTGCGATGGGCGGGGGGCCTGCGATTAGCGCTCAGCCGTTCGATCGAAGCAGATCAACGGTGCGAAACAGATCGCGGGAATTAATCGTAATAACACGATCGCATCACGTTTTTTCGGTGTTACAAAGGATTTTCGCACCCGCTCGGCTTCCGATTGCGATTGGCCCCGGGACTTAAGCGCTTGGTCTTGGGTGACGGGCATATGTGGGGAAGTGGTTGAAGGAGCCTGCGGTAAAGGGGCTAGGCCTTATATTAAGGTCGGACTATGGGTTTTTAGCCCCTTTTAATGGATTTTAAGGGGTTTAAAGGGAAACGATAGAGGGATAAAGAGGGAAAAAGGGAAAACAAAGGGTAGGGGAAGAAGTTAAATGGGATCTTGGGGGGATTTGAGGGGTAAAAGGGGAATAGAAGGGGAAGACAAGGGGGATGAAAAGAGGTTAAATGAGGAAAAATAAAGGGGAAAGGAGGCCTTTGGGCATTTCTTCACATATCAGAGAGGCTAAAAAATGGGAATCAGCAGAGGGGAATTGATTAAAGGGTAAAAGACACAAAGAGGTTTCAAGGAGACTGTATTTTCAGAGGAAATGCATTCCTTGAAGACTCAAGAATGATTTAGCCCCCTATTTGCTTGTCAAAAATTTCATAGGGTGGCTAACAGTGGCTCCATATGGGGATGGCTTCTTCTTGAAGGAGACAAGAATTCAGAAATTGCTCTCTTGGTGTAGGCCAGATGCCTGCTGCTTTGAACCATCCCTTTCTTTCCTTGATCAGATGCCACAAACTTTGAAGACAACATATCAGCGGTAAAATTTCTCCCAAACAACTACCTACCCACACTATAGCCCTAACCTTTTTTCTTCTTGGGTGCATTTGGACTTGCAGACCCTTTTACATCATTAATATTTACAAACAGGAACATCAATATATTATAATTCTACCCTTATTACTCCTTGAGAACAGATTAGACTGTTGGTCTCATATGTTTCTCTACCTACACTACTACCTGCTAGGATTAGACTGTCTAGCAGGTTTATTTTCTACATCCTACGACAGAAAATGAAACAACTAATCTACTTGCTCATGCACTGAGCTTTATTGAGCTTCCTACCTACCCTACTCTAATCAGAAATCTTTTGGCATTCAGGTGATACAATAATGCCAATGCAGCCAGTCAAGCAGTAGTGAAAAAAGATATGAGCACTGGCTGCCTGTCGAAGATGACCACAGGGTGCTCTGCTTGTGGTTCTTCAAAACTGTGGTCACCATCAGTAGTGACCATTCCTGATGAATTTGGCCCGTGCTGAGGATCAATGCTGGAATATCTGAGCACGTCAGGGCCTCCATGTACTCTGCCACAGGATCAACGAACACTTGATGTATGCTCTCTTCCTTTTGGCCTGCCATGATTGGTAGGCTGTCTATGTCCCGGGCAGCATCGCTTATTGCATCTTCCACTGCATCTTCGGTGTAGCTTATGAAAACCGGATCTTCTTCTTCTTTTATTTCGAAGAGCGGCGGAATTTCTTCTCTTTTAGGGGCGGTAGACTTTCCAAAAAGGCCCTCGGGTCTATGAACTCGTAGGATATCTTTTGTGAGTTTAAAGTTCGAGCTAAACCATGTCACATCCAACCACTAAATCAAAGGAACATCTTCTTAAGCTCGAGGAGTAGATGAATGAGTGCCGAGCCAATAGGGCAGGTCTTTGGAAGGTCCTCCCCATTCAATTTACGCCGCTACACTCGCTACTCCTTCGAAAAAACGCTACGAGGCTTGGATCTATTTACGCTCACATTGTTGGTCTCATTAGCGAAATGATGGATCTTCGGCATGGATGATGTTGCACTGCGACTGATCTCCCAGTGGAGTCTTATGTGAAACCACAGATAATCAGTGGCCTGCTGATCACCAGTGGAGTCTTTTTATCATTCAAGAATTGTGGAGTCGCCAAGTGGATGATTTACAACTTACTGTCCACCACAGTGGTTTACCAAATCAAAGCTGACTGATCTGTCCCCAGCGGAGTCACCATTATGTTGGTGACGACAATGGGAAATAGACCAATATCAACAACTGTAAACTCTCAGATTCGTCCCCAGTGGAGTTGTCATTATGTTGGGGTTCCCATGTTTTGGCAGATTTGGCAATACCAAAAGATAAGACAACATCAAACCACTTTGGGGCCCTAGGATCTAGCCCTCCTGGACCTAGAGAGGGATCTCTCCAATAAAACAAAGAATGATATATCTTTGAAGCTTGAATTGAGATGTTAGGCTAGTTATGAAGCACAAAGGGGGTTTTCAATGTTTGGTTGGTTGGTTTCTGGGTTGAGTCATGAGATCATAGACTGAGAAAGAAATGGGAGAGAAGAAACAAAGCAGCAGGACGTTTCAGCTAAGAGGATAGGCCGAGAAAGTTCCATCCATTGGGCTATGGAGTCATGAAAGGAAATTACATGCAACAACTAGCCAAGGCTTTCAAAGGGCAAGTCATCTACACTAAAGGATCTTTTTAGATAGATGATGGGATGAAACATTAAGGACTGAAAGTGAAAGAAGGAAAGACAACCCAATTTCTGTCTATAGATCAGGTCAGAGGTCATTTAACTCCAGACCTGCTTGGACATACTCAAAGGCAGCTCTCAAAGAGGGACAAAGGGGCTGCTTATAGATCGGACCAGAGGTCATTTAACTCCAAGTCTGCTTTAGCAACTCCAAGGGAAAAACAGAGATAAATTTGACAAAGAAACATCCAAGCAGCAAACCCCCAAGTTCATACATCAGCCAGCAGGCAATAACATCCACTGCACTGGTTAAACTCCACGATTTTACTGTCAGACACACATGAAGCAGAAAACATTGAAGGCAATGAGAGCAGACAACATAGGGCACATAACAAGGGTGAATCCTATAACATTATTCTGATGCAAGCCTAGAAGAACATGAAACAATATGAAAATGTAATAAACAGAGTAAGAGACACATCACCAATAGCAATAGACCAGGATCCTGTGAAATGTGCTTTGATTAATTGATGCAAAACCAGTCATGTACAATAAGCTCAATAGCTAACACAGTCCAAACTTTCTCCTCCCAGCCTATTACATACAACTACTCTGCTACTCCCTCCCACGACTATTCTAACAGTCAAGAATGAATCCCTTCCAACAGCAAATGCCCAGCAACTGAACAACAACAAAAACAACCTTTACATTATGTTCTCGGGGATTTCTTATAGGAGAAGGGGAAGAAAACAAAGGTATATGAACGATTAAATGAGATTCATTAAGACAGAATGGCGGAAGTGTCCATGCCCACTCTGCTTAATGGCTATCTGCAACGCTGTAGGTACTCTGAGACTGGTTCGGAGATCTCTGTCAGGCCGGAAATTGACCTCTGATATGTTTTTTAAGTCCTTATGGTGGTCTGGAACTCTGTGCTGCCACTCTGAAATGAATGAACTGGGTGGAAGGTCTGCAGGTCGCTCCATCCCTCCTAACTGTCGCCTGACTGTCTTAAATGAACTCCAGTCAGTGTAATTAATCATTTCAGGGCTCGAGGAGGCACGGAGATCTTCTTGTAGGAGGGTGACCTTCTGGAGAAGAGTACTTATGCTGATATTTAAACACAGATAAGACTCTTTGCGTGCTTAAGTCTTCAAACTGTGCTTGAATCCTTTGAATGCGGGATTAGACGTTCATTATATCAATAATGTGCATTAATCCCTTTTGAATCTCTTCTGCTGACTTGTTGGCGATGCCGAAAATACCTCTCTGTGCTATTCTGCGCAGTGGAACGAGACTGTGAAACCGGGCGGTGGTGGTGGAGGAATTGCTTCAGAGGCCGGAGGAGAGGTGGCGGAGTAGCGGAGGAAATGGTGGAAACAGTGAAAAAATGTGGAGGAAGCGAATTACAAAGAAAAAGGGCGCACAACAATGGAGCGGAGCATTGGACGTGGGGCTGACCGTGGCGGGGGGCGATTAGATCTTGATCGTTAGATCGGGGGAGGATGAATGGCGGAGATGTGATCGGGGGATCGCAATCGCAAGGGCACAAAGATGAGACACTTACAAACTTCCGATTGCGATTGACCGGGGAGAGCGATAGCCGTTGGATCGCGAAACAAACGAACGACCAGGATTTAATCGGGAGACAGAGGGAAGGCTTGCGATCAGCGATCGGAAGGGGAAGCGATTGAGCACTGGCCGTCGATCTGCGGGAAGAAAGGACGGTCAGGATGCAATCAGAGGAGATCAACAGTTGGCGGAGGACCGTCGGATCAGCATGGAAGTGGACGGCGGAGATTTAATCGGAGCACGCAATTGGAGGTGGGAGCAGAAGGCTTGCGATTGGAGGGGATTTGCGATTGAGCGCTGGCCGTTGGATCGGCTGGGAAACGGACGGCCAGGATCAAATCGGGAGACGGAGAAAGGGTCTTGCGATTGCGATCGGGCATGGGCTTGCAATTGAGTGCAGACCATCCGATCAACCGACAGATCAACGGTTGGGACAACAATCGGAGGGGCAGGTGCGATGGAGCGATGACCGTCGGATCTGTGAGAGAATGGGCGGTCCGGATTAAATCGGAGCATCACAATCGGGAGGTACACACTGAGCATTGCGATTGTGATTGGGCAGAGGCTTGCCATTAAGCGCTGGCCGTTGATCTCGGGTCCAGATCGACGGTGGGGAGGACCATCGGAGGGGCAGTGCGATCAGCGCAAGACCGTTGGATCGTGAAACATATGGATGGCCGTGATCAAATCGAAAGGTTTCAATCGGGGGGCGGACTTAACATGTTCCGATTGCGATGGATGGGGGGCCTGCGATTAGCACTCAGCCGTTCGATCGAAGCAGATCAACGGTGCGGAACAGATCGTGGGAATTAATCGTAATAACACAATCGCATCAGGTTTTTTCGGTGTTACAAAGGATTTTCACACCCGCTCGGCTTCCGATTGCGATTGGCCTCGGGACTTAAGCACTTGGTCTTGGGTGACGGGCATATGTGGGGAAGTGGTTGAAGGAGCCTGCGGTAAAGGGGCTAGGCCTTATATTAAGGTCGGACTATGGGTTTTTAGCCCCTTTTAATGGATTTTAAGGGTTTAAGGGAAACGATAGAGGGATAAAAGGGGAAAAAGGAAAACAAAGGGTAGGGGAAGAAGTTAAATGGGATCTTGGGGGATTTGAGGGAGTAAAATGGGAATAGAAGGGGAAGACAAGGGGGATGAAAAGAGGTTAAATGAGGAAAAATAAAGGGGAAAGGAGGCCTTTGGGCATTTCTTCACATATCAGAGAGGCTAAAAAAGGGGAATCAGCAGAGGGGAATTGATTAAAGGGTAAAAGACACAAAGAGGTTTCAAGGAGACTTTATTTTCAGAGGAAATGCATTCCTTGAAGACTCAAGAATGATTTAGCCCCCTATTTGCTTGTCAAAAATTTCATAGGGGGGCTAACAGTGGCTCCACATGGGGATGGCTTCTTCTTGAAGGAGACAAGAATTCAGAAATTGCTCTCTTGGTGTAGGCCAGATGCCTGCTGCTTCGAACCATCCCTTTCTTTCCTTGATCAGCTGCCACAAACTTTGAAGACAACATATCAGCGGTAAAATTTCTCCCAAACAACTACCTACCCACACTATAGTCCTAACCTTTTTTCTTCTTGGGTGCATTTGGACTTGCAGACCCTTTTACATCATTAATCTTTACAAACAGGAACATCAATTTATTCGAATTCTACCCTTATTACTCCTTGAGACTAGATTAGACTGTTGGTCTCATATGTTTCTCTACCTACACTACTACCTGCTAGGATTAGACTGTCTAGCAGGTTTCTTTTCTACATCCTAAGACAAAAAATGAAACAACTAATCTACTTGCTCATGCACTGAGCTTTATTGAGCTTCCTACCTACCCTACTCTAATCAGAAATCTTTTGGAATTCAGGTGATACAATAATGCCAATGCAGCCAGTCAAGCAGTAGTGAAGAAAGATATGAGCACTGGCTGCCTGTCGAAGATGACCACAGGGTGCTCTGCTTGTGGTTCTTCAAAACTGTGGTCACCATCAGTAGTGACCATTCCTTATGAATTTGGCCCGTGCTGAGGATCAATGCTGGAATATCTGAGCACGTCAGGGCCTCCATGTACTCTGCCACAGGATCAACGAACACTTGATGTATGCTCTCTTCCTTTTGGCCTACCATGATTGGTAGGCTGTCTATGTCCCGGGCAGCATCGCTTATTGCATCTTCCACTGCATCTTCAGTGTGGCTTATGAAAACCGGATCTTCTTCTTCTTGTATTTCGAAGAGCAGCGGAATTTCTTCTCTTTTAGGGGGCGGGAGACTTTCCAAAAAGGCCCTCGGGTCTCTGAACTCGTAGGATATCTTTTGTGAGTTTAAAAGTTCGAGCTCAGCTTCATATCTGTCAACCACTAAATCAAGGAACATCTTCTTAAGCTCAGGTAGATGATTGAGTGCCGAGCCAATAGGGACAGTCTTTGGAAGGTCCTCCCATTCAATTTCTGCCAGTACACTCGCTACTCCACTTCGAAACTCTGTTACGAGGCTTGGATCTATTTCTGCACATTGTTCAGAGTCCTCCATTAGCGAAATGACTGGATCTTCGGCATGGATGATGTTGTACTGCGACATGGTCTCCCAGTGGAGTCTTATGTGAAACCAAGATAATCAGTGGCCAGCTGATCACCTGTGGAGTCTTTTTATCATTCAAGAATTGTGGAGTCGCCAGGTGGATGATTTACAACTTACTGTCTACCACAGTGGTTTGGCAAATCGAAGCTGACTGATCGTCCCCAGTGGAGTCGCCATTATGTTTGTGACGACAATGGGAAATAGACCAATATCAAAAACTGTAAACTCTCAGATTCGTCCCCAGCGGAGTCGCCATTATGTTGGGGTTCCCATGTTTTGGCATATTTGGCAATACCAAAAGATGAGACAACATCAAACCACTTTGGGGCCCTAGGATCTAGCCCTCCTGGACCCGGAGAGGGATCTCTCCAATAAAACAAAGAATGATATATCTTTGAAGCACAAATTGAGATGTTAGGCTAGTTATGAAGCACATAGGGGGGTTTTAAATGTTTGGTTGGTTGGTTGCTGGGTTGAGTCATGAGATCATAGACTGAGAAAGAAATGGGAGAGAAGGAACAAAGCAGCAGGATGTTTCAGTAGAGAGGATGGGCCAAGACTTCATGAAAGGAAATTACTTACATCCACTAGCCAAGGCTTTCAAAGGGCAAGTCATCTACACTAAAGGATCTTTTTAGATAGATGATGGGATGGAACATTAAGGACTGAAATTGAAAGAAGGAAAGATAGCCAATTTTCTGTCTATAGATCAGTCAGAGGTCATTTAACTCCAGACCTGCTTGGACATACTCAAAGGCAGCTCTCAAAGAGGGACAAAGGGGATGCTTATAGATCGGACTAGAGGTCATTTAACTCCAGGTCTGCTTTAGCAACTCCAAGGGAAAAACAGAGATAAATTTGACAAAGAAACATCCAAGCAGCAAACCCCCAAGTTCATACATCAGCCAACAGGCAATAACATCCACTGCACTGGTTAAACTCCACAAGTTTACTGTCAGACACACATGAAGCAGAAAACATTGAAGGCAAGGAGAGCAGACAGCATAGGGCACCTAACAAGGGTGAATCCTATACCATTATTCTGATGCAAGCCCAAAAGAACATGAAACAATATGAAAATGTAATAAACAGAGTAAGAGACACATCACCAATAGCAATAGACCAGGATCCTGTGAAATGTGCTTTGATTAATTGATGCAAAACCAGTCATGTACAATAAGCTCAATAGCTAACACCGTCCAAACTTTCTCCTCCCAGCCTATTACATACAACTACTTTGCTACTCCCTCCCATGACTGTTCTAACAGTCAAGAATGAATCCCTTCCAACAGCAAATGCCCAGCAACTGAACAACAACAAGAACAACCTTTACATTATGTTCTCAGGTATTTCTTATAGGAGAAGGGGAAGAAAACAGAGGTATATGAACGATTAAATGAGATTCATTAAGACAGAATGGCGGAAGTGTCCACGCCCACTCTACTTAATGGCTATCTGCAATGCTGTAGGTACTCTGAGACTGGTTCGGAGATCTCTGTCAGGCCGGAAATTGACCTCTGATATGTTTTTTAAGTCCTTATGGTGGTATGGAACTCTGTGCTGCCACTCTGAAATGAATGAACTGGGTGGAAGGTCTGCAGGTCACTCCATCCCTCCTAACCGTCGCCTGACTGTCTTAAATGAACTCCAGTCAGTGTAATTAATCATTTCAGGGCTCGAGGAGGCACGAAGATCTTCTTGTAGGAGGGTGACCTTCTGGAGAAGAGTACTTCTGCTGATATTTAAACACAGATAAGACTCTTTGCATGCTTAAGTCTTCAAACTGTGCTTGAATCCTTTGAATGCGGGATTAGACGTTAATTATATCAATAATGTGCATTAATCCCTTTTGAATCTCTTATGCTGACTTGTTGGCGATGCCGAAAATACCTCTCTGTGCTATTCCGCGCAGTGGAACGAGACTGTGAAACCGGGCGGTGGTGGTGGAGGAATTGCTTCAGAGGCCAGAGGAGAGGTGGCGGAGTAGCGGAGGAAACGGTGGAAACAGTGAAAAAATGTGGAGGAAGCGAATTAAAAAGAAAAAGGGCGCAAAACAATGGAGCGGAACATTGGACGTGGGGCCGACCGTGGCGGGGGGCGATTAGATCTTGATCGTTAGATCGGGGGAGGATGAACGGTGGAGATGTGATCGGGGGATCGCAATCGCAAGGGCACAAAGATGAGACACTTACAAACGTCCGATTGCGATTGACCGGGGAGAGCGATAGCCGTTGGATCGCGAAACAAACGAACGGCCAGGATTTAATCGGGAGACAGAGGGAAGGCTTGCGATCAGCGATCGGAAGGGGAAGCGATTGAGCACTGGCCGTCGATCTGCGGGAAGAGAGGACGGTCAGGATGCAATCGGAGGAGATCAATGGTTGGCGGAGGACCATCAGTTCAGAATGGAAGTGGACGATGGAGATTTAATCGGAGCACGCAATCGGAGGTGGGAGCAGAAGGCTTGCGATCGGAGGGGATTTGCGATTGAGCGCTGGCTGTTGGATCGGCTGGGAAACGGACGACCAGGATCAAATCGGGAGACGGAGAAAGGGTCTTGCGATTGCGATCGGGCATGGGCTTGCGATTGAGCGCAGACCGTCCGATCAACCGACAGATCAACGGTTGGGACAAAAATCGGAGGGGCAAGTGCGATGGAGCGATGACCGTCGGATCTGTGAGAGAATGGGCGGTCCAGATTAAATCGGAGCATCGCAATCGGGAGGTACACACTGAGCGTTGCGATTGTGATTGGGCGGAGGCTTACGATTAAGCGCTGGCCGTTGATCTCGGGTCCAGATCGACGGTGGGGAGGACCATCGGAGGGGCAGTGCGATCAGCGCAGGACCGTTGGATTGTGAAACATATGGATGGCCGTGATCAAATCGAAAGGTTTCAATCGGGGGGCGGACTTAACATGTTCCGATTGCGATGGGCGGGGGGGCTGCGATTAGCGCTCAGCCATTCGATCGAAGTAGATCAACGGTGCGGAACAGATCGCGAGAATTAATCGTAATAACACAATCGCATCAGGTTTTTTCCGTGTTACAAAGGATTTTCGCACCCGCTCGGCTTCCGATTGCGATTGGCCCCGGGACTTAAGCGCTTGGTCTTGGGTGACGGGCATATGTGGGGAAGTGGTTGAAGGAGCCTGCAGTAAAGGGGATAGGCCTTATATTAAGGTCGGACTATGGGTTTTTAGCCCCTTTTAATGGATTTTAAGGGGTTTAAAGGGAAACGATAGAGGGATAAAGAGGGAAAAAGGGAAAACAAAGGGTAGGGGAAGAAGTTAAATGGGATCTTGGGGGGATTTGAGGGGGTAAAAAGGGAGTAGAAGGGGAAGACAAGGGGGATGAAAAGAGGCTAAATGAGGGTAAAATAAAGGGGAAAGGAGGCCTTTGGGCATTTCTTCACATAACAGAGAGGCTTTAAAAGGGGAATCAGCAGAGGGGATATAATCAAAGGCTAAAAGGCACATGGAGGCTTCAAGGAGACTGTGTTTTTAGACGAAATGCATTCCTTGAAGACTCAAAAATGACTTAGCCCCCTATTTGCTTGTCAAAAATTTCATAGGGGGGCTAACAGTGGCTCCACATGGAAATGGCTTCTTCTTTAAGGAGACAAGAATTCAGAAATTAATCTCTTGGTGTAGGCCAGATGCCTGCTGCTTGAACCATCCTTTTCTTTCCTTGATCAGCTGCCACAAACTATGAAGACATCATATTAGCAGCAAAATTTCTCCCAAACAACTACCTACACACACTATAGTCCTAACATTTTTTCTTCTTGGGTGCATTTGGACTTGCAGACCCTTTTACATCATTAATATTTACAAACAGGAAAATAAACCTATTCTACTACTACCCATATTACTCCATGAGACCAGATTAGACTGTTGGTCTCATATGTTTCTCTACCTACACTACTACCTGCTAGGATTAGACTGTCTAGCAGGTTTCTTTTCTACATCCTAAGACAGAAAATGAAACAACTAATCCACTTGCTCATGCACTGAGCTTTATTGAGCTTCCTACCTACCCTACTCTAATCGGAAATCTTTTGGCATTCAGGTGATACAATAATGCCAATGCAGCCAGTCAAGCAGTAGTGAAAAAAGATATGAGCACTGGCTGCCTGTCGAAGATGACCACAGGGTGCTTTGCTTGTGGTTCTTCAAAACTGTGGTCACCATCAGTAGTGACCATTCCTGATGAATTTGGCCCGTGCTGAGGATCAATGCTGGAATATCTGAGCATGTCAGGGCCTCCATGTACTCTGCCACAGGATCAACGAACACTTGATGTATGCTCTCTTCCTTTTGGCCTGCCATGATTGGTAGGCTGTCTATGTCCCGGGCAGCATCGCTTATTGCATCTTCCACTGCATCTTCAGTGTGGCTTATGAAAACCGGATCTTCTTCTTCTTGTATTTCGAAGAGCAGCTGAATTTCTTCTCTTTTAGGGGGCGGGAGACTTTCCAAAAAGGCCCTCGGGTCTCTGAACTCGTAGGATATCTTTTGTGAGTTTAAAAGTTCGAGCTCAGCTTCATATCTGTCAACCACTAAATCAAGGAACATCTTCTTAAGCTCAGGTAGATGATTGAGTGCTGAGCCAATAGGGACAGTATTTGGAAGGTCCTCACATTCAATTTCTGCCAGTACACTCGCTACTCCACTTCGAAACTCTGCTACGAGGCTTGGATCTATTTCTGCACATTGTTCAGAGTCCTCCATTAGCGAAATGACTGGATCTTCGGCATGGATGATGTTGTACTACGACATGGTATCCCAGTGGAGTCTTATGTGAAACCAAGATAATCAGTGGCCAGCTGATCACCTGTGGAGTCTTTTTATCATTCAAGAATTGTGGAGTCGCCAGGTGGATGATTTACAACTTACTGTCTACCACAGTGGTTTGGAAAATCGAAGCTGACTGATCGTCCCCAGTGGAGTCGCCATTATGTTGGTGACGACAATGGGAAATAGACCAATATCAACAACTGTAAACTCTCAGATTCGTCCCCAGCGGAGTCGCCATTATGTTGGGGTTCCCATGTTTGGCAGATTTGGCAATACCAAAAGATGAGACAACATCAAACCACTTTGGGGCCCTAGGATCTAGCCCTCCTGGACCCGGAGAGGGATCTCTCCAATAAAACAAAGAATGATATATCTTTGAAGCTCAAATTGAGATGTTAGGCTAGTTATGAAGCACATAGGGGGGTTTTAAATGTTTGGTTGGTTGGTTGCTGGGTTGAGTCATTAGATCATAGACTGAGAAAGAAATGGGAGAGAAGGAACAAAGCAGAAGGATGTTTCAGTAGAGAGGATGGGCCAAGACAGTGCCATCCATTGGGCTATGGAGTCATGAAAGGAAATTACTTACATCCACTAGCCAAGGCTTTCAAAGGGCAAGTCATCTACACTAAAGGATCTTTTTAGATAGATGATGGGATGGAACATTAAGGACTGAAAGTGAAAGAAGGAAAGATAACCAATTTTCTGTCTATAGATCAGGTCAGAGGCCATTTAACTCCAGACTTGCTTGGACATACTCAAAGGCAGCTCTCAAAGAGGGACAAAGGGGCTGCTTATAGATCGGACCAGAGGTCATTTAACTCCAGGTCTGCTTTAGCAACTCCAAGGGAAAAACAGAGATAAATTTGACAAAGAAAAATCCAAGCAACAAACCCCCAAGTTCATACATCAGCCAGCAGGCAATAACATCCACTGCACTGGTTAAACTCCACGAGTTTACTGTCAGACACACATGAAGCAGAAAACATTGAAGGCAAGGAGAGCAGACAGCATAGGGCACCTAACAAGGGTGAATCCTATACCATTATTCTGATGCAAGCCCAGAAGAACATGAAACAATATGAAAATGTAATAAACAGAGTAAGAGACACATCACCAATAGCAATAGACCAGGATCCTGTGAAATGTGCTTTGATTAATTGATGCAAAACCACTCATGTACAATAAGCTCAATAGCTAACACAGTCCAAACTTTCTCCTCCCAGCCTATTACATACAACTACTCTGCTACTCCCTCCCACGACTGTTCTAACAGTCAAGAATGAATCCCTTCCAACAGCAAATGCCCAACAACTGAACAACAACAACAGCAACCTTTACATTATGTTCTCGGGGATTTCTTATAGGAGAAGGGGAAGAAAACAGAGGTATATGAACGATTAAATGAGATTCATTAAGACAGAATGGCGGAAGTGTCCACGCCCACTCTGCTTAATGGCTATCTGCAACGCTGTAGGTACTCTGAGACTGGTTCGGAGATCTCTGTCAGGCCGGAAATTGACCTCTGATATGTTTTTTAAGTCCTTATGGTGGTCTGGAACTCTGTGCTGCCATTCTGAAATGAATGAACTGGGTGGAAGGTCTGCAGGTCGCTCCATTCTTCCTAACTGTCGCCTGACTGTCTTAAATGAACTCCAGTCAGTGTAATTAATCATTTCAGGGCTCGAGGAGGCACGAAGATCTTCTTGTAGGAGGGTGACCTTCTGGAGAAGAGTACTTCTGCTGATATTTAAACACAGATAAGACTCTTTGCATGCTTAAGTCTCAAACTGTGCTTGAATCCTTTGAATGCAGGATTAGACGTTAATTATATCAATAATGTGCATTAATCCCTTTTGAATCTCTTCTGCTGACTTGCTGGCGATGCCGAAAATACCTCTCTGTGCTATTCCGCGCAGTGGAACGAGACTGTGAAACCGGGTGGTGGTGGTGGAGGAATTGATTCAGAGGCCGGAGGAGAGGTGGCGGAGTAGCGGAGGAAACGGTGGAAACAGTGAAAAAATGTGGAGGAAGCGAATTAAAAAGAAAAAGGGCGCAAAAAAATGGAGCGGAGCATTGGACGTGGGGCCGACCGTGGCGGGGGGCGATTAGATCTTGATCATTAGATCGGGGGAGGATGAACGGCAGAGATGTGATCGGGGGATCACAATCGCAAGGGAACAAAGATGAGACACTTACAAACTTCCGATTGCGATTGACCGGGGAGAGCGATAGTCGTTGGATCGCGAAACAAACGAACGGCCAGGATTTAATCGGGAGACAGAGGGAAGGCTTGCGATCAACGATCGGAAGGGGAAGCGATTGAGCACTGGCCGTTGATCTGCAGGAAGAAAGGACGGTTAGGATGCAATCGGAGGAGATCAACGGTTGGCGGAGGACCATCGGATCAGCATGGAAGTGGACGGCGGAGATTTAATCGGAGCACGCAATTGGAGGTGGGAGCAGAAGGCTTGCGATCGGAGGGGATTTGCGATTGAGCGTTGGCCGTTGGATCGGCTGGGAAACGGACGACCAGGATCAAATCGGGATACGGAGAAAGGGTATTGCGATTGCGATCGGGCATGGGCTTGCGATTGAGCGCAGACCGTCCGATCAACCGACAGATCAACGGTTGGGACAACAATTGGAGGGGCAGGTGCGATGGAGCGATGACCGTCAGATCTGTGAGAGAATGGGTGGTCTGGATTAAATCGGAGCATCGCAATCGGGAGGTACACACTGAGCGTTGCGATTGCGATTGGGCGGAGGCTTGCGATTAAGCGCTGGCCGTTGATCTCGGGTCCAGATCGACGGTGGGGAGGACCATCGGAGGGGCAGTGCGATCAGCGCAGGACCGTTGGATCGTGAAACATATGGATGGCCGTGATCAAATCGGAAGGTTTCAATTGGGGGGCGGACTTAACATGTTCCGATTGCGATGGGCGGGGGGCCTGCGATTAGCGCTCAGCCATTCGATCGAAGCAGATCAACGGTGCGGAACAGATCGCGGGAATTAATCGTAATAACACAATCACATCAGGTTTTTTCGGTGTTACAAAGGATTTTCGCACCCGCTCGGCTTCCGATTGCGATTGGCCCTGGGACTTAAGCACTTGGTCTTGGGTGACGGGAAAATGTGGGGAAGTGGTTGAAGGAGCCTGCGGTAAAGGGGCTAGGCCTTATATTAAGGTCGGACTATGGGTTTTTAGCCCCTTTTAATGGATTTTAAGGGGTTTAAAGGGAAACGATAGAGGGATAAAGAGGGAAAAATGGAAAACAAAGGGTAGGGGAAGAAGTTAAATGGGAACTTGGGGGGATTTGAGGGGTAAAAGGGGAATAGAAGGGGAAGACAAGGGGGATGAAAAGAGGTTAAATGAGGAAAAATAAAGGGGAAAGGAGGCCTTTGGGCATTTCTTCACATATCAGAGAGGCTAAAAAAGGGGAATCAGCAGAGGGGAATTGATTAAAGGGTAAAAGACACAAAGAGGTTTCAAGGAGACTGTATTTTAATTGGAAATGCATTCCTTGAAGACTCAAGAATGATTTAGCCCCCTATTTTCTTGTCAAAAATTTCATAGGGGGGCTAACACCATCCATTCTCAAAGAGGCTAATTGAATTTTGGTGTCGTCTTCATGAAGGTTTTGTATCCTTAAATAAACTTCCAACTGCCTTATCCAATTGTCAAGTTTCTCTGCATTGACCTCACCATTAAACATAGGCAACTCAAAATTAACATCAAGCTTTAAAAATGAACTTTTACCAGTGTTTTTTGACTTGTGAGATTGATTCACCGAAGTAGAGGATGACGATGTAGAGGAAGAGGATGAAGATGTGGATGGTGGATCACCATTTCCTTCATGTCTTCTCCTTGACTGGTCATGATTTTTATTTCCTCATAAAGAACCCTCTCCTTCCTTGTGGTGTTTCAACTCTTCTCCTTCAATCCGTTCATTCATTTCTTGGTAGAGTATCCTCACCATCTTAGTCATGTCTAGGAATGCCTTTCGGAACACCCGTTATTCTTCTTTGGGATCAATGTCTTCAAGAACTTCTCCTTCTCTTGAAGACATGATTAAGACTTCTTCTATGGCTCTTGGAGGTGATTTAGAAGGTGGAGTTAATGGCACTCTGGCCCTCCTTGGTTGAGGATTACTTTGTGCTCTAACCAATTGTCCTTCCCCTCTCTTGAGCTTAAGCCTAGTAAGCATCAAAACTTGCAAACAATCAACTATATCTTTGCAAAAGAACGACTGAAAAGTAAAAATATAGCTCTCCTAATGCTCAAAACACCAGCTCTGATACCAATTGATATGAAAATGGAACTATTTGTAATGCTATGCAAAGTATCCATTCTCAAAGAATTTAGTGTGCAAAGTATTATCCATGACTTGCAGGTTAAACAAAGTAGTTTTGGTTTGTTTATGAGTTTTATGTGTGAGGATTTTTTAATTAAATTTATTGTTTAACATATCACTACAGAAATACACAGCAAGTAAAATTCACCATAACATAGCACAACAAATTGTTGAGGCAGTTCACCCCTCTTGGGCTACATCTACCGGTCCAAGGCTCCCCAATGGCATGTCCTTGCTCTATTAATTTTCTCAAAATGGTTAAAAAGTGAAAAATATTCCTAAACAGGAAAAAAAAAATGTAAATTCAACTTCAAAAGATATAAAATAGTTAGAAATGGCTTTTGTTTCACCTTAAATAGTGAAATACAACCCAATACAATGCCTTCTCCATGATGGCCCTCATGGCTCCTTCATCTTCCCTGAAGAAAAATCTACTATAAATCATCTCTGTTTGCTCTGAAACCTGTCCCAAACTATTCATAAAGCTCAAGAAACCCAAAATTGACTAAACTTTCATCCAATTTCGTTCAATATTGAGGGAGTTATGGCCAAAAACAAATTTTTTCCCAATGTCCCCCAAAATCCTCCTCCAACTGGAGGAACTCCAATTAGCCCGACCAAAAATGGTGGTCAGCCCTAAAATGGCGGATCCGCTCCAAAAATGGTGGACAGTTAACATTAACATTTATTGTTAGGTGGCCGCGTTCACATGCACTTTTAGCGCTGGCGTTTATGGTGGCGGATAAGGTTTTATAACTGCGACATTAAACATTTGGAGTGGTCACATACGTGGCTTCCAACCACTGTCGTGACTGCTAGGAGGTTAGAGCCTGGGCACCGAGGCACGGGCACATGGTAGTGTGAAGTATGGGGGTTGGCCCCCTTTTCCACCAACCTTAACCGACTTAAACTTCAAATAGAATCCATCTGCAATACATGTTAAGTAACAATGTATGGTTTATTGGTAATGCGCGTCCATTGAAGGAGGTAGGTCCATGGTTCGAATCCGTCAGACTTCATGAAAGTTTTAATATGCCATCCTGTCCTGGCCTAGGGCCACGTGGCGGTCTCTGAGATTTCCATGTGGCACCCTCCGATTGGCCTAAAATATTCACCGTTAATCAAACATCAAATAGAAAGCTGCCACTTGTCGAAATCCAATTCACCCCTGTGGAATATTCCAAGGAATATTTTGAGGAATATTTCCGGAATAGTCCTTCAAATATTATTATTTTTTTAATTTTTTCCAAATTTGAAAGTCAACTTTGGTCAACTGAAAAATGGAGTTTATTAGAGACTTCAAACCTTCATAACTTTCACATATGACCTCAATTTTGAGAATCGTTCACGGCACTAGAATCGTAGCAACGAGACCTTTCCGATCGTTCATACTAAAACCATTTTTGAACACTTTAATTTTTGAGCAATTTTCATAACTTGGACATGATCACTTGATTAGTCGAGATCTAATTTTACTATTCCTCCTCAATTAAAGGACTCTCATGTCGGAGACGGATTGATAGGCATTGCAAGCACACATCACACTACTGCATTTGATCCTGCTCCTGCTTCCGAAATTAATACCATGTCATTTGACAAAGGCAAAAGTGACAAGCAACCTGGAAGTAAGAAAAAGGGGAAATATAAGAAAAAGAAAACTTATAACCCGCAGGAAAGATCATCTGATCAATCGTCTGGACCTAGGAAACCTCATTATCCATGCATAATTTGTAATGAGGAAAAATTTGTTAGGGATTTTCCTCACCACGATGAAGTCTCAAAAATCATCAAGACTTCCCATGCATCAGCTGTGTTGACAAACCCATTTCCAAATCCGGACACAAACATGGTTGCTACAGATCTAGCTCCTGGTTCCCAAGTGTTAATGTTATCTGCCACAAAACCTTCAACAGATATTTTGGTGCCAATGTGAAATAAATATTATGTTAGTCAGGCCACTGATCAACCTACTACCTCGACAACGAATCCATCTACGAAATTAGTACCGCCTACTGCTATTCTTGAATTAAAAATCAAGCCACCAAAGGGAGTAATTCACAAATCGACATATAATCCTTGAGCAAGAGCTGCAAAAAATTATAATATAGTTGAATATTTGGCTCAATCCCCTTTATCTATGTTTTCTCTTGAGGTATTACAAAATTGTCCCTCCCAAAAACAAGCTTTATTGTCGGCTATTGGTGGAATTGATCTGACTGATTCTAATCTTGTCGTCTTTAATCATACGGGAATTGTGCCACAACTACTAGTAGAATTGGTATTCTCCATACATGTAAATGTTCTCAATCACCTTGTTCATCACACTATTATTATGAGGGAGCATCTACATGCATTATGTCTCTAAATTGTTGGAAGTCACTTGGCTCCCCGCGCTTATCACAATCATCAATGACGTTGAAGGTATTTGATGGACGTACATATAAACCTTGTGGTATTATTAATAACTTGCATGTTGAACTAGGGGGAAAAAAAATGAATATTGATGTTGGGGTCGTTGACAGACTCCTTGAATATAATATTTTACTTGGAAGGCCATGGGTATATGAAATGACTACAATTGTTTCTACATATTTTAGAATGATTTCCTTTCCACATAAAGGTACTATAATAGTCATTAATCAACTATCCTTCTTTGCCTCTGCTTCCCAAGTAACTGGAAGCATTCCGTTCATTCACATACCCCAACTAGAGCTTCAGAACATTGGTGTAGGACCCCTGAAGGATTCCACTCTTATGGGAACCTTTGCATTACCGTCGCCCACGATATCAGGAGAAATTGCAAGTATAGAGACCTGCTACATGATCTCTTCCACTCTATCTGGCTTAAGGGAGAGTATAGGTCATTATGATATTTCTACATTGGATGAGTTTCTGCCGCCCAACCCTATTGAGCTGGCATAGCAATCAATCTATCTAGCGTGGGCGGAAAATCTAAAATCAGCATCGCCGAGTGTTTGGGTTGATCATTCCTTAGATTTTGGTACTCCATCTGATCCATTTTCCTCAACGTTCTTGATATATGAGAATATTTTGGAAGCCATTATGTCAGAAGGAGAACCATGGGAATATTATCATCATCGTTCCCATATTCTTGATTATGAAGAAAATAATCTTAGTGAACTATATCACCCATCCATAAAAAATTTCTTTTCGAATTATTTACACATTAATGCAATTGATTCTGACCGAAATTTGTCAAATATTGAAGAAACTATTTCTATCGATATTTCGACCAAGCCTGGCATTGTAGAAAATATTCATGTCGGTGTATCTTTTTCTCCATCAGAACTTAAATCATATCGTTCTCTATTTCGTGAATTCTGTGATGTATTTTCTTGGTCTTACAAGGAAATTCCAGGCATAGATACTAGTATAGTTGAACACACTATTAATATGTATCCATATGTCAAACCGATGCGTCAACAACTTCATCCTGTTCATCAGAAGAAAGCCATTGCCATAAAAGTAGAAGTTGAAAAAATTTTGCGTGCTAGTTTTATATACCCTATTCCGCTTACTGAGTGGGTTTCCAATATCATTCATATCATGTAAAATCAAGGAACCATTAGAGTGTGCATTGATTATCGGGATGTCAATATTTCTTGTCCAAAAGAAAACTATCCAACTCCCTTTATTGACTATATTATTCACGATTATGCCCGATGTGAAATATTTTCATTCATGGATGGATTATTCAGATACAATCAAATCAATATCCACCCAGATGATCAACATAAGACAACATTCATCTATCCATGGGGCACATTTGCTTATAGGAAAGTTTTGTTTGGTTTAAAGAACGTTGGGGCAACTTTTCAGAGAGCAATGGATTATGCTTTTAATGGCATCAAGCACATTTTTCAACCGTATCTAGATGATTTACTAGTGCATTCAGGAAATTGTATTGATCACCCGATGCATTTGAGAGCCATTTTCTTATGCTGCTGACACTACAAAATATGCCTCAATCCACATAAATGTGTGTTTTGTGTTGGTTCTGGTCATTTTCTTGGATTCGTAGTCTCAAAAGAAGGAATTAAAATCAACCCATTGAAGGTTCATGCGATTCTTGATTTGTCTGCGCCGTCAAACTTACTTCAGATATAGAAACTTCAAGGAAAGGCTTACTTCCTAAGAAGGTTCATTCCAAAGTACGCCGAAATGGCTAAAGGATTTACTCAACTATTGAAAAAAGGGGTTCCCTTCCATTGGAACCAAGTTGCATAGGATTATTTTGATGGTGTCAAGGGCACTCTTGTCCAAGTGTCATTAATGTATCCCCCTAATTAACAAAATGATTATTTTCTATATATCTCCATGGCCGAAACGACCATTGCTATGGTATTGGCCCAAGTAGAAAATGGAATTGAACATACGATCTATTATTTGAGTCGTAATCTCAATGATATGGAAGTTAAGTATTCATACGTAGAAAAGCTTGCCTTGGCAGCTCTTCAAGCTGTCCAAAGATTTCGCCATTATATCCTTCTCCGAAAAACAACTATAGTTTCGGATTGCAATCCCATGACTTATATCTTATCACGCCAATTTCTGGGGGGAAAATATTCAAAATGGATTATCATTTTGTAGGAATTTGAATTGGAATTCATCAAATCCAAGTCAAAGAAGTCTTTAGTTTTGGCTGAGCTTCTCTGTGACCTTCCCTCTAATAGTATTGCAACTACGTCAGAACCATCAATTCTTGACGAGTCTCTGTTTCTAATCAGATCATCTGATCATTGGTATGGGGATTTAATCATTTATCTCCAAACCCAAAATTTTCAACCTGATACCTCTCGCTCTGAACAATGACGTATTCGATACCAAGCCAAAGATTATCTGATTGTCGGCAATAAACTTTATCGTCGTGGTGTTGATACCATTTTAAGGAGGCGCCTCACTCATGAGGAGGTAAAAAAAGTGTTAAATGGTTGTCATGCTAGGGCTTGTGGTGGAAATTTATCTGGATATGCTACCGTGCAGAAGATACTCCACGCCAGTTATTTTTGGCTTACTATTTTTTGAGATTGCATCCTTGTGGTCAGAAGTTGTCATGCGTGCCAGATTTTTGATCATAAAATCCGCAAACCGCCAATGCCAATGCATCCAGTTGTCTCTGTGGGACCATTTTCGAAATGGGGTATTGACTTCATGACTTGTAACCCTTGTTTGTCTGAGGGGCACGATTATATTATTGTCACAGTCAAATATTTTACCAAATGGGCTGAAGTGATGCCTACATTCAACAACACAGGACAGATAGTTGCATTGTTTTTCTTTAATCATGTTATTGCACGGTTTGGGGTCCCACAGGATATAGTTACAGATCATGGGAAGCATTTTCATAATCACATGATGGCTGAATTAATTGCCAAGTTAGGATTGTCACATGATAATTATACTCCTTATTATCCATAATCAAATGGACAAGTTGAGGCTATTAACAAAATTCTTAAACGTATGCTTCAACAAATGATAGGAGTTCGAAAAAGAAACTGGAATTTGATCCTGTACTCTGCCTTGTGGGCGTATCAAACCTCGGTGAGAAACACAATTGGCTTTACTCCTTTTCAATTGGTGTATGGTCTAGAAGCTATCTTACCAATCCAATGTGAAATACCTTTGTTAAAACTCGTGATTGACTTGTTACCTAACACCTCAAAAGAAGAAGCGCGTCTCCTTTACCTCATCCATCTTAATGAAATGTGTCGTGAAGCCCAGTTGGCCAACGAAGTGCACAAGAGACGTATAAAGGCGCAATACGAAAAAAATGTCCAGCCTCCCATTTTCTCAGAGGTAGACTTGGTCCTTCTTTACGATCAAGAAGCTGATGTAATAGGTAGAAGAAAGTTTGAGCCATTATGGCATGGCCCGTATATATTCAAAAGAGTTCTTGCTAAGGGTGCTTATGAGTTGGTTGATTACGATGGAATTCCATTGGTGTAGCATAGAAATGGGTTGTACTTGAAACGTTACTATGCTTAATCATGAGCGTAGTAATTTTTTGTATTATATTGTATATATATGTTGTTGATTTGCATTCACTATCTTAATTTGTTTTTAGAGTTTTCTTGACGTTAGAAATCCACTTTACATTTCGTCGCAGATGTCTAAATATTCAGAACCCTTTGTTGGATATGTTGATGGTTAGTCATAGTACGCAGAATCTATCCTCTACAGTGTGGGCCATTTTCGCTCCGAACGGAAAGTTAGTTAGTTTTCAAGGGATTTTTATTGGTAGATCGACAAACAATATCGTTGAGTATAGCATGTTGATCGAACTTCTCTCTGATGCCATTTCATTTGGTATTAACCGTATCATCATAGGGTTAGACTCACAACTTGTAGTATTACAACTTACTAGTGTTTATACTGTTAGAAATCCAACATAGCATAGATTGTTCCCTAGAGTTTTACTTTTGGAAAGACACTTTGATTTTATTCAATATCAACACATTTCCAGAAATTTGAACACATTTACTGATTCATTAGCTAATGAAGTTTTAGACAGACATTTGCAATATATGTAAAGAAAACATTCACATCATTGAATAGGATTTCACAATAAACATAGGAAAACACTGAAATCATATAGATAGATAGTTATAGGTTTTTACAAAATTTGTGCCCAAGACACATTGGTCATCTGACCTCAAAATGTATGCAAAATGTCACAAGTAAACTAGTGGTGCTCATGGTAACATGCTATAGATCTAGCTATCCTACGAAGTAATTGCATCTAACGGTTAGGAACACAAATAGTGTGTCACTGCAGTTGCATAGGAAGTTCTTCGATCTAGAAATATGGAATCCCGAAGGCAAAACCTTCTATGTGTTGCTGAAGCTCAGTCAAGGTCTCAGCCATATCAAGATCCTGAAGGAATGCTCTCTCGACAGCCCTCTCTGCTAGCACATCTGCTTCGCGCTCCGGTTCCAATACTGGTTGAACACGACCAACATCTGCATTACATAAAACATTTAGTTTATTCTTGGGAAAACATCGATATACAAAAAAATTGTATAAACCTTAGGAAAATCAAAAAACATGGTCAAAACATTCTTACCTATTGCACCCCACCGAGCGCCTTCTAGTAATGCTAAATCTAGATCCCCTCGAAAATCGACGCCTGCGTATGCATACTCATCAATGGCGACGATATGTTGCCAGAATTAGGCAAAGAATGTAGTAGAGAACAAAATAGTAGATTGGCCTACATGCCGGCTCTTGATTTCTATCGATCTCTGCATCCAAGGATCTCTAGGACTAGCTATATCGAGTGTGACATGTTGTGGCTGCATCAGTGGAATCCATTCCAAAGCGAAGGATATAAGGATAGAACCATAACTGAAATTATTCTTCCTTCCTCCCTTTGCTTTGTTCAGTTTTTCCTTTACTTGAGATAGAAAAACTTCAAAACAGTTAAAGACTTTTGGCTCCATACACTCTAGTGCATACTGCATATACATTCTATTCACTACATGTAGTGTAAAGGTGTTGACAAGTTTTGCGATCGTAAAAAGGATAGTTCTCAAGGGAAAATATCTAACATCTCGGATGCTAATATTTCCATCTTTGATTTGGTCTGACCCTGGATAACAATGTTGTAAAACATAATATCTCACTGTCTCTCCTCCAACTATAGACCCTGAGAGCAAAATGGGGAAGCCTCTCCTCGACAAACTTGTGAGAAAGTACACATCCTCGACTGTTATAGGAAGCACTTGGTTCTTAATATGAAATGCCTCTATAGCTGTATCCCATGCTCGAACTAAGAACTCCAATTGTTCTATTTTTTGCCCCATCCCAGACAATTTGAAGTACTTAAGCAGTCCACAATCTCTTAGGGCTCTTACAGTACTTGGATCATTCAAGGTAATCATATCCTATTCTTCATGTTCTCTTTCCCTCCATGTAATCGTCATTGTAATCTAATGGAAACCTGAAATACAACCATATGATCCATTAGATTCCATTCATTGCAAAAAACTAGGTCAATTGTGGGCATATTGAGAAAATAAAAAACTTAAATTGTGCCCAACGGACTCCCTAACAAGAGGCAGTTCTTTTCATGTGCAAGTACCCTTCATTGTACTTGTTAGCCATCAGTAAATTTTTGTCATAGAAAATGATGGCTAAAACAAGCCTTGAACCTTTAAGAGATTTTTTTCATAGAAAATTACTCATTCTTGAAGCCTTCTGGTGTTTTCTAACTCAAGAATAATCTTCATTGCTGTTTCCTTTAAGAGATCCTCAAGAAACCTTGCTGTATAAAGGAGACTGTTTTCAGCCATTTTCTCCATCTTTTCACTTTCATAAATCTCCTCCAAAATCCACCCATATCACTCATTTTTCCCTTTTTTTTTATCCTCCATTTCCCTCTAAAAATCCCCTTTTTTCCTTCTCATGTACCCTTCATTTCCCTAAAA
Source organism: Pinus albicaulis (assembly GCA_034641835.2). Lineage (NCBI taxonomy): Eukaryota > Viridiplantae > Streptophyta > Pinopsida > Pinales > Pinaceae > Pinus > Pinus albicaulis. The sequence continues at coordinate 1,505,006,881 of CM076570.1, read as the reverse complement.
AACTTTCTAAAAACCCTTTTTAACCATGAAAACCCTTTTTTCTGGTTAAAAAAATCCCTATTTTACCTATCGGAAGCCTTTAAAACCTCCAAAAAAGCCTCATTTAGGCCTTTTCCACTCATAAACAAACATAAGTCTTTAAGACCCCTTGGCTTAAGCTCCCGTCCCTTCCTCGCCATAAAACCCTGTGCTCGCGACCAAGGCCTTAGCCCCATCGCACATCGACATTTCAAATTTCTTTTTCCCCTTACCTTTTTTATGATGATATGCTGATCTCCGATAGAATATCCACCGTCTATCTTTCCCAAGATCCAACGGCTATCCCTCCATTGCATCGCTCCACTTCATCGCATTAGCGCATCGTAAATCCCCAGTCCCCTTGTCTCCTGAATCTTTTCCATCCGTCGATGCAATCCCGCGATCAAAACCCCCACAGTCGATTAAGTCTGATCGGACGGTCCGCGTTGTTTCACATGATTGCTTTCATTCCCGCTTGTCCATCCTCCATGATTAGATCTACATCATTGATCTGACTCCCTCAGATCCAAAGGTCCTTTCTATCTTGCAATTTAATTTTCCTCCTACCATTCCCCTCTACCCACCTTTCTCCGATACAATCTAGACCGTTGATATTTTCAATCCAACGACCATCGCTAATTCGTTTTTTCCCTTCCCCTTGAACCATTCAAGCCTTGGTGTGATTCCGTGACGAAATTTCCACCGTTGATATTTTCAATCCGACGGCCCTCCTTCATCCCTCCTCCTAGCCCTTTTTCCCTTTCTCTTCATATCCCGCTCCCGGTTCTTTCTCCCTCCAAAGGACCTTGTCTCTACACCTTAAATCCCCAGCCCCTTTTTCCTTAGCTCTCGGTCCCTTACTCCTCCCCAGGACCATGCCCCAACACTTAAATTTAAGCCCCCATCGGCATTATCAAATCATATTTTTTCTTCGTTTCCCTTTCCTTTTTCCTTTGCCCATGAATCAACTCCCGATAGGATTTTCACCATTGATCTACCAAGATCAACGACTGTCATCATTCTGCTTCATTCCCCCTTTACCCCGTTCCATTATTTCCTCAGGAAAATCCCACCGTCGATCTTATTGATCCAACGGCTACACGCTCCCCATCTATCCCCTTTCCCTTTGCTCTTCTGATGCATCTCAACCGTTGAAACACCCAATCTAACGGTCATTATCGCTTCACCCTTTGTCTTGTTTTATCAACATACCCATGCTACCAAAAAAAAATGCTTACGTTAGCTTGGGCCTACCACCCACTACGTAAAACATCATCCAATCTCTGTCTACCACCTGGATTCCACTACCGTCCTCGCCTGAGCATCTTCCGCTCGTCGCGCTGATCCTCCACCATTGGATCTACACTCCTAGATCCAACGACCTGCGTCCACTTTTGCACGGATTTTGGTGTCAGGATTTAACAACCCAAATCTACGAGAAACAGGTAGTTTCGGGGTGGATAGGTGTCATCACCTATGTGGTATCGCATTCAAAACGCGTAAAACCACTAACCGACCAACTACAACACGAAAACCACTGGTGGTTTTCGCAAAACCACTTTCTCATTTCATGCCGAAATACGATTTTTAACTCGATTTCTTCATATTTTCGCCTCCCTCCACGTAATTATCCTTCTGCCTCACTCCTCCTTCTGCCTCCTTTAAGCCTCTGCTAGCAGTTTAGCCCCAAATTCACAGGTTTTACATAAGAAATTGTGTGTTTAGTTGCAGGTTCTAAAAGGCGGATTATTCATAAATATCGTCTCACAGCGAAGGGAACAGTCGCACAGGGTCGAGGATCACGATCCTCAAAGCCTAATCAAATGTAGAAAAAAATCTTTTAGGGTGTAAAATCTAGGTTTTAATCAATGTTTTATGAGCATTGGTCATATAATCAAACCCTCCTGCATTGAAGAAAACCACATGTAAACTGAAAAGAAAACAAAAGTAGATAAAGTGAAGACAAAGATTAAAAGGTTAAAGGATGAAGATTAAAGTCAAAAGACCAAAGATTAGAAGACTTAATCCTACAGTTTGAAGGATAAAGACATAGTGAATAAAGCAGAAAGATGATTAAAAGTTAAAATAGTCAGCAGAAAGGACAAAAAGCTTGAAGATGATTATAAAGGCCCAAAAGCAAGATCAATGCCTAAATCAATGTTTTTACAACAAAATAGATAGATCAGTCAAGACAGCCTCCAAAGGCCACATCAGTGAGGCAATTAATCCTCAGAAATTCCACCTACAGTTTTATTTTCCTCAAAAGAATACAAAGTTAATGCACAGTTAGAGATATTTTCCAAAGAAAACTCAGAAAGTAATTACAAGCCTACCAAAGCCTCAAAAGTCAACAAAAGTGATTGAAGTTGATGAAATTTAATGTAAAAATTAATTAAAACAGAGTTAAAGCATCTGAATCTTCTCCATAAGGCTTCCCTAAGGCCAAGAAGCATTTACTTTGTATTAATTGAAAATTTAGACCTTCTTTCCACTCCACCTCCTCAATTTACCTATATATATATCATATGAGGAGTTAATTCTTATGGTTGGTTGAATACTTATTAAGTGTAAATAGCTATTGAGGTTGCTGAAGCTCTGTTTGTAATTGAAGAAAGATAAGCTGAGAAGAGAAATTAGAAGCTGCAAAAGACCTACTGGACTTGAAGATTGTAACTGGTTTGAACATCAAATATACAAGCTGATTTATGGGATCCTCGTCTATGTCAATGGTGATGTTTTTCTTACTGTAATTGTTATTTTTCTCATGTTTTCCATACTGTCCACTTTCTCTGATAAAGAACAACAAATATAGATTAGGATTTACTGTAAATTGCCCTATTTCTCACTGATAAATATTTATCTTTATGTTTTCTTCTAATTGTGTTTCAATGGTAATTCAATAGAGTATAACCAGTGAAGTGTTGGTAAGCCCATGTTTCCTGAGTATAACTTGAGATGTTTTCTTTGAAATTTTCCTTAAGAGTATGCCAAAAGCAGGCTAGATTCAAATTTATTACCTGACCTTAGGCTACGTTTTATGTTAATCTTGAATGTTTTCTTTAAGAATATGCTGAAATAAGGCTAGGTTAAAAGTCCTTACTTGATCTTAGGTTATTCTTTGTTTTAATTTTTTTTCCTTTAAATATGCTAAAAGCGGGCTAGTTTAAAAGTACTTACTTGATCTTAAGCTATTCTTTGTTTGTTTTCAACGTTTTCCATTGAGAGTATGCTGAAAGCAGGTTAGGTTAAAAGTCCTTACTTGATCTTAGGCTATTCTTTGTTTTAAATGTTTTCTCTTGAGAGTATGTCAAAAGCAGGATAGGTTAAAAGCCCTTACCTGATCTTAGGCTACCTTTTGTTTTCTTGTATGTTTGCTTCTTTCATAATAATTTTAATGTTCCATATCATAAATCAACTTAAAGAGATCCTTTGATATAGATGACTTGCCCCATAGACCACACTTGAAACTTGTTGTGCAATTAAATCCTTCTGTGACTCCATAGCCCAATGGATTGATACTGTTTTTTACCTATCCTATCAGCGAAACCATTCTGTCAATCTACTCACATCTTTACCCTTCAAAAATAGTTCCTTCATTTTGATGATATCCATCCCAACCGAAAACAAACAAAACCTTTGTACTTCATAACTAGCCTAATATCATATCATAAGCCTTAAAGAAATATCTTTGAAAACACTTATATAGAGAGATCCCTCTCTGAATACAGGAGGGATAGATCCTGGGATTCCAAAGTGGTTTTGATGTAGGCTCTACAGTGTTTGTTCTTGTCAATCTTGCAAACTATGGAGGCCTAACAATACCTGCTATACAACGCAGGTTTTTGACATTTAGGGTTGCGTTGCCCTATTTTTGGGCAGAATTTACCCTAGGGGCATTAAAACCTTAAAAATTTGCAGAAATTGGAAATTAAATGAATACTAAAGGAAAGAGGAGGTTCATATCACTAACCTGGATCAAACTACAACGAAAATCGTCCACAGAAATGATCACAATCAATAGTTGAAGTTCGGGGGCAAAATCAGGTTCAGAGCTCCAAAATGAAAATGGTAACTATAGAATGGTAAAAATGAATAGTGAAACTAATTTTAATAGTAATCGAATTACTTGCAAGTTAAATTTATTGCTATGAATATAGTTTATTATGTTTTTTTATCATGAAACAGGTATTTTTAATCCATTTGATGTTGTTTTGAATAGGATATACAATTGATGAATAGATTAGTCGTGCATATTTATTTCAAAGAATGAGTTGACCACAGAGCATACTTTTTCTCCTTATTTTTTGAGCTTTGTTAAAAACAAAAAAGGATTTGAAGCGAACTTTTAACTCTTTTTCGAGCTTCTATAATAGAGAAAAAGGAACCCTTGGAGTCTTCTTTTAGCTCTTTTCAGACTCCGATAATGTGAAAATATTGCCAAGCACTTGTCTTTTCGAGCTCATAAAAGTAAATGAATCGATATCTACTCAGTATAAGTTTAAACCTTTTTCAGACTGAGATAGATTATTTACGAAAAATGAATACCTTGGTTAAACATGACCAAAGAGGTTCTCTCAGATATTATTTTTCACTTTTTCAGATTTGAGTGACAAATTTATGAAAAAGTACTTATGGAGTTTTCTTTCGTCCTCTTTTTCAAAATCTCTAAATATGAAAAAGGATCGGGCTATCATTGTTGTTAAGCTTGCTAAAACATAAAATAACAACAAGCTTGTTGATCATGGCAAGAATCGAGTTTCATTCATCGCTAGACTCTGTTAGCCATCAGTATTTTTTACATGTTAGTGATGACTATATCTTCAGCTGAGTTTTCTAGAAACTGATTTCCTTATGTCAATATGTCATCCAGAAAACCCTCCCAAAACTTTTTTCGCCTTTCTACCTATTCAGTCCACCCCTGGAAACATCAAAAACCTCATATCACAATCCTATCTAGCTTCAGCCTTATTGACCTGCCCATCAGCTTTAAAAGGCAAATCCACATCTGTTTCAAAAGTCTCCCCTATGTTAGGAAGTGGCGCTTTAAGACATTTCACCCTTGGCAATCATCAAAAAGCCAAAAAGCCTCCATCTGCTACAGGTCTACCATGACTGATCCTTTACTTTGCAAATGAAATTGACAAACAACCTTAAGTCACGCCACTCACGCCCCCTAGATCTCAGCACTGCATAGAATCCAATCTCAAGCTGACTATTAGGTTTTTCACAGTGTTCTATGGTTCTACAAAGACAGGAAATATATTTCATCTCATGGAGTAAAATGTTTGAGTTTACAGTTAGAGGAACAGCTGCTTCTAAATGTAACTTGAACCTTTAGATATGTCTGCAAAACAGAAAGCTAATCATCTAGACTTTACAGCTCTTTTCAGCATAAAAATCACAGTAAGAAAGGGTCACTACTGTCTCAGCAAACTGGTAAAATGTCAAGGCCCAGAACCTCCTTCATTTACAAGCAGAGGGTTAGGGCGCCTCCTTCATCCATAAGCAGAGGGCACGGGCAAATATTGATTTAGATGATGGCAAAGATCCAGGTTTGTCTTGAGCTGAAACAAATGAAACAAGGACTCCAGGTTTTATGAATATGGCTAATGATCATAACAGGAATGTAGTGGAAATATGATAAGCTCAAAGGAAAGGGGAGTTTGGCCTGATAAAGGAGCTCATTTCAAACTTGCAAACCATATGAATTGTTGAACTTTAGAAGGGCCTGTCATCAGTAAACATCCAAATCATAAGAAGCCTGTTTTGTTCAAGATCAAATGGAATAGATACTGTTAACCAATGCCATCACACAGGCAGAAAGAAAGCCCTTAGCTTTTTCAAATGCACTGACCTTCATAGTCACAAAGAGTTTTTTTCAAGTAACAAGTCATGAGATAAACAATCCAAATGATAAATTTCTCAGTCACCCTTAGAACAGTGTCACTGTGGCTAGGGTTTTCTTCTAAAAACACAGTGATGCTTGCAAGTAAAGATGCTAAGATTGGTGTTTTTCAAGAGGTTTACTTACCACCACATTCAGAGAAAGGCTGTGTCGAACATAGTGGTCAAAAAGTCTCCGGACACCTTATCTGATGAAGAGCCTCCTCCATGCATGAGTAGAGGGCCAAAGCCATTGCAAGTTGCTAAAACTAATTGATACAAGAAAGCAGTGGAAGGATACCAAAAAATGAATAAAGGTCATTGCACAGGTGAATGATAGTGCTGATGATGCAAAGGTATTGGTGCTCCTATTCAAAAGAGCTGTCTGTCAGACTGTACCTAAAATGGAAGGGAGACAGAAATGAACATAGGCATGCATTGATACTACAAAGAGTAGTTGCTTTAAAAAAGGGTTAAAGGTACCCCATTGTCACCTGCCATTAAGTTTAAAAGATCTCTTTTTGAGTAAAGTAGAGGAGTATAGTGTGAAAGCATGCAACTACAAGAAGGCGCTTACAGTCCAAGGAGAAAAGCTTATAAGTCACCTAATAGCAGAAATTATTAACAAGTTGGAGTGACACAGGCAATCCCCTATTGAGTGATAAAACAGCTTCAAATGCCTTTTGCCAGTTTTTGGATGACTTTTCTTCCTTAACATTTCGCCTAACTTATCAAAACAGGGGACAAAGTTGAGTTTTTGCAATGTCTCTTTTGTAAAAAGACCAATGCACCAGTCAAGATACGTTAACAAAGCAAGCCCTGTCTTTTAGAAGCATAACAGTTGTTTTTTAGCATTATCTTCACATCGGTAAGGTGGGTTTCCTTACGTCAGAAATAGCACCAATGTTGTTAAAAAACAATAGCAGAGATAATATAGATATGCTTGGATTATTGGTCGAAGTTCAGAGCTCGGGGTCAGAATCAAAGGGCGGGTATACATATGCAAATAACAAACCCACTGTTTGAAAAAACAAACAGAGTTAGAAATCAATGTTAATTCCGGAAGGGTAAGTGACCGTTGGAGAGTTATGGTGATATAGTATCAAAGGGTAATTATGGTGTAAATTTTTCATTTTCAAAAATCTGAAGAAGAGCCCACGCCTCTCCCCCATCGAGACAAAGAGAATCTGGTCGGAAATTCACAGGCTTGCCCTAGAAAAAGCAGCGCGACGTGCCTGGGATTTGGCGCGACGTGCCTGGGCAGCAAAATACACGGGGCCTCTTCGTCGGCGCGACGTGCCTGTAGGAGGCCGCCCAACCACACGACAGGCCGACCCGACAAGTTTCTTTTGCGCGACGGGTTTTTCCCCAAAGGTTGCTGCGCCAGTGTTGGAGGGTTCTGGTGCATTTCAAGCTCCCTCCAAGGGATTTCTTCTCAAAAACTCACAAGGTCTGCCCTCTTTCTTCACCTCATTATCATGTTGAAAAGCTGATTGACAAAGAGACTCTAAGGGTAAATGTTACATTGAAGGGCAGATTTCATTGATGTGTTTCTAACTCTGGAGGCAGAAGTACAAAAGCAGTTTTTTGTTCTCTTAAAACTTCACAAAGGAAAGGGGCCTTTTTTCTGAAGAACAGAGTTGTTAGTGTTTGAAGTTAATATTGGAAACAGGGGTACAGGTATTTGGGTGGCTCTCTTAAACTCACAAGTAGAAAGTATGTTTCCTAAAAACCACTGTGCATTGGTTATACATTTAACTTGGGTCTGCCTTTACCAAAACTGTATTGTATCATTGTGAAGGTTTGTTAACAGAGAGATTCTGAGGGTGAAACAGGGCCATTTTCTAGAAGGCAGGGTTGTTAGTAATTGGGCACTTGTTGATAATCAAAGTTTACATTGGAGCCAGAAGCACCAAAGTGGTGTTGGATTTCTCAAAACTTCACAAGTGAAAGGGGCCATTTTCTAAAGAGCAGAGTTGTTAGTATTTGAAGTTAAGATTAAGACAGAGGTACAGGTTGAAGATTTGTTAACAGGGTTTTTCTGAAGGTAACCAGAGCCACTTTCTAAAGGGCAGAGTTGTTGATGGTTGAAACTTTAAAACATTAGAGGCAGAGGTATAGAAGTGTTGGTTGATCTTTTAACTTCACAAGAAAAGGTGTCCTTCACAAAGCACTGTGCATTGATTTTACAATCTAACTTGAGTCTGCCTTTCCTAGAAATCATATTGTGTCATGTTGAAGACTTGTTGACAGAGATTTTCAAAGGTAAACAGCATAGTGAAGGACAGAGGTTGTTGATGTTGGATTTTGACATCAAAGGCAGAGGTATAAAGGTGGTGATTGACTTCTCAAAAGTCACAAGTGAAAGGTGTTTTCCTTAACACTGTGGGCTAATTTTTCATCTAACCAAAAGGTCTCCTTTCTTTCCACTGTATGGTCTCTACAGAAATCTGTTGACAGAGGTATTCTTCAAGGTGAATGACCTAAAGAGCAGGGTTTTCATATTCAAGTTTTGTTTGAAAACACAAATAACAGTGTAGGTTGGCCTCTAACAAAGTCACAAGAGGGGTGATTGTTCAAAACTGTGCACAGGGAATCTATGAAGCAGCTACCCCATCTTTTACACATGGTACCATTGTTAAGAAGGTTACATAGCTGAAGTGTATCCAGATTTGAAGGACTGTTGTTAATAAGTGCAGAGGTGGCTTATTCCAAGAAACATTGTTGCATTTTATTCAAAATCACAGGGTCCATATCTGTCCGAGCAGTGTAGTGGCCAGTTTCAATCCAGCAGAGCATTTTTCATACATTGAAGGCAGTTTGCCTCTTCCAAAGCCTGTTTCAAGTCAGAATGCCTCCAAAACGAGATCACAAAGGCGGACAACATAAGAGATATGAGCCTATCTCCATAGAAGAAATCAATGCTCACCCATCAGTGCTTTTCAATTTCCATGAAGTAGGCTGTCTTGTTTTCTGTCAAAGGATAGAAGAAGTCAAGAGTTTCTCGCCACTTACACATTTGTGCGCCTTGAGATTCAAAGACAAACACTTCCAGTTAGCAGGTCTTGACTTCAAAATCTCCCCATGGCATGTATCCAAGGCTACCAAGATCCCGTATCATGGTGAAAAGTGGTTTAAACAAGCGCATCTTGATCTGGAGGATTATAAACCTTTCATCAAGCCGGAACATAGAGAAACCATCACTGCTATTTTCCCTTTCTCCTATCTTCTTGACAGTTATGCTCCGTTGATGAAAGCCATAATGAGATATTTCACTTGTGAAGGGAGGTTTAGCCAAATTTTTTCCTATCATGTTCGCTTGTTGATGCATTTTACTAGAAGCAGGCAATTAAACCTTCCATACTTTTTGTCCAAAAGCATAGAGAAAATGGCAGCTACTGTCCAAAAGAAAACTCCACCTCAGCAAATCCCTTCTCTCTTTCACCATTCCTTGATCAAAATCATCTTCTTGCACCAGCTGGAGAAGAAAGGGGTTTCATGGGATTCATTCATTAGCCATGCCGATTTCGCCACTGTCCCTCCTGTTCATGTGTCTCCTACTCAGCCTGTCCATCGCCCAGTGCCTTTATCTAGTAGGCCTACCCCTAAAAAACTCAAGATGACCACTGGGCAGCCAAGTAAACAGGGAGAAGGAGAGGACAGTGAGCCATAGGGAGAAAAGGAGGATGATGAACAACAGCAGCCAGATTTTGAGGGACAGCAGCAGTTGGAAATCAGTGGACAGTAGCTAGAGGTTGATGGACAGCAGCAGTTGGAGATTAGTGAGCAACAGCAGCAAATTCAAGAAGAGGAACAGCAGCAGACAGAAATTGAAGAGCAGCAAGTTGGGCAAACAATTGAAGCACCTCTTGAGCCACAAGCTGGATAGGATGTTGGGGAAGGACAGCAAGCTGAAGCTGCCTCCTTAACAGTGATCAAAACTATTCCTAAAAAGAGGAAATTGCCCAAAAAGACAACTTCTAGCTTGCCAAGGAGAAAAAGCGCTAGATTGGCATTCAAAGGCAAAAGTAAAATTGGAGAAAGTGCAAAGCATGGAGGTGAAATAGCTATTATCCCTATCCAAAGTGATGATAGTGACAATGAGGCCCGCATCCTTGAAAACCTCCTCATTCACAAAGAAGAGCAAATTGAAGTGTTACAAGAAGATCTTCAAAGGGCGAGGAATTTCAACCACTTCTTGGAGGTTGAAAACAAACAAATGAAGTATCATGCAGCCATTCATGAGGCAAGGGCGATCAAGTGCAAAAAGGAGGCAGAAAAGGCGCAAGTAAGAATTGAAGAGCTCATTGGCGAGTTTGATGATGAAGAGGAGGAGGACCAGCCTAGGCGAAAGAGGCCTAGGACCATCGGGCTTAGAAAAGCCTTGGAGAAACAGAGAGCAGAAGAACAAGCTCAATTCAAAGCCTTTCCTCTCACTGCCCTCTTTGAGCAGGAAATTGAGGAAAACAAGGAAGCATGGCTTGAGAGGGCTAACCAGCATTTGGAAACAAAGCTTGAGAAGGCAAACAGGGATCTTGAGCTACAGAGAAAAAGGACTCTTCACTTTCAGAAGCTAAATCAATTTGCCAGGCGAAAATTGAAGGTAGCACAAGAAAAATTGAAGAAGTTGAAAGAGAGGCGCCTAGCACGGAAAGAAGCAAAAAGCATATCAGCCCTTGATATTTTGGCTTCAGCTTCGGAGCATGTTTCTATGGACCCTTGAGGGTCATGCATGCCAATTTTGGGCCTGTTTCGGAAACTTTTTGTTTTTTGGCATTTTTGGGTTTTTTGCCAAAAAACTCATAAATTCGCCATTTCAGTTTGATGAGTTTTCAAGGGAGGAGGATGATACCAATGGATGCCATAATTCCATGAGCAGGTCTCCAGCGATTTTCAGGGCATTTGAAGATCATTCGCCCCCTCAAATTGGCGAAAAACACCCTCTTTTTGCACATTCTGCCCGCCATATCAGCAGCCTGCTATTTTCTGGGTTTTTGCACACAGGTACAGTTTTGAGGTACTTCCTGAGATCAGATTGAGGTAATTTCACTTGCGTCGGAAAGCAGACACAGAGAGCTTTCCAACGAGCCATCATGAGCCTCGTTTCGACACCAGGAAGGCTTCCATTTGCATCCAGCAAGTCAGGGGACCTTTTTCAGGCATAAATATGAAGTATTTTTGTAATTTTTGAACTCCAAAAATCTGCTTTTCCCAAATGTGCGTTAAGCTATTTTTATCATGGGAAAATCATGTAAAGTCAATATAATTTCCGTTTTTAGCAGCTTTTTAGATATTTTATGGATATTTTGTGCCTTGGGCTTTGCAAAGCCTCAAGGACAAGTTTAGATATTTTGACTTGGCCAATGGGATAGCTAGTTGCTCCATGAGGTTTTCCTTCCTCAAGCCTATTTATTCCATGGTTCTCATTGTAAATCAAAGGCTGAACTTGAGAGAAGAATTAATGCATTGGTCATATGAGCTTTGAAGAATACACTTGAGTTATGATGTTTGGATTGCCTCTTGGATGCTTTTGAGGAATGTTGAAGGCTTGTTGATGGATTCCTTGACATGGTAGAATGGTATAGTGCTTCTTAATGTGTTTTGTCTTCTAGTTTTCACTCATAATTCATTTTTCTTGCTTCTATAGATCAGTAAAGATTGATTTTGAGACATGCCCATGGAGGCACCTCAAAATCCCCGAATCTTCATAGCTTGATGTTTTCTTCTCCCTTAGTTATGCTAAAGAATTCTTAGCTGCTCTTTAGTAACCTAAGGTGTTGTTGCTAAGTTTTATTCATCAATTCCATGTATGTTGAGTAGGATGTATGGTTTGCCCTACCTACCTATCAGCTGCCCATAGTTCTGTCCATAAAACTTTCTCTTTGACTGATTTGTTGATCATTTTGTTGAACCAAGGAGGCCTAGTTCCGATCTAGCCCTTTGCCTAAAACTATGAAAAATTATTTGTCCAAGTGCCCAATGACTTAGAGACTATGTTTAGGCGTTCCGGCATAGTTTATGAGTTGTTAGTTTGTCTTATATGTTTTCCTCAAAGTCTGATAGCCATTTCCAGAAGTTAGAGGGTCTTATACCTCTATGTATGGCTGGAATGTTTGATTTCTATGTGTTAATTAGCTTATAGTTATACTTAGCATGATTAATGGTTTGCTATTACATGTTTATTGTCTGCTATTAACTAGTTACACTTGAAATCCCTTGTCTTTCACCAACTTGTTGTCCACTTAATCCATTTTGCCTAGAGATCCCTTCTACCGTGAATCAAATCGGCCCTACAGCAGCTTTACATCATCACTTCATAGCTTCCTTGACCTGTTTGACCCCATAGCCCAATTTATCTACATCTTGTTATCCAGTTTATGTATTTGATCAGTTTCATTCCTCACAAACTTAAAAACTAAAAAAACCAAAAAACACACTTCATAACTAGCCTAATATCAGAACATCGCAAGTAAACACACCGACATCTTTTGCACTTATAGAGAGAGCCCTCTCTGAGTCCAGGAAGGCTAGGTCCTTGGGCTCCAAAGCTTGGTTTGATGTTACATCGTCATTTGGCTAGCCAATCGGCCAAATCACGGGACCCTAACAGACTCGTTAAATTATTAAAATAGCAATACTTTATTCGCTCGAAGGGTTGAATTATAGATCAAGAAAATGTTATCCTCCTCAAGCTTGCTAAAAAATAAAGAGGTATTGGTCAATAAATGACTAGGGAAAATTTGGGAAAAGTGAGAAAAATTTCTTTATGGTAGCAATTTGCTCTTGAATATGACACTTCCTTCACTCCATGTCCGTGACTATTTGGGTTGGGTAATCATCTTGACAGTTCATTCATACCTATGGTTCATCATACCTTTACTTCGGTTTTGGGTCAATGATGCCAAATCATCACAGTGTCACTGATATGTTCAAGAGAAGTCATCCACTGAATAAAATCATCCTTTTGCAATACTCGTAAACCTTTATCCTCATGACCGTCATCCCTGAAAGTTGCTGTATCAAGTCATACCCTTGTCTCCGAAATTAGTAACTCTCATTTTGTAATAAGGTGGCTTCCTATCAATGAAAAATAAATATCCAGGAAGTTCACTTAGAAACATCAGATTCCAATACCATGAGGCTTGTTACAACATCGACAAGATCCTTGTCTCTAGACTTTTGATCGAAAGATTTTTTTTGGCGTTCGACATCAAATCATCTATTCACGCCTTACAAAATGTACTGCAGTACCTTGAGGGCCATTTTCATTAATGGTGGTTCTCTCGTGTTTCTTAATAGCTCAAATCATTGGCTAGTAATCAAATGATGTCTTTCCATGTTCGACGACAAATCATATATTCGCATGGCTAGACTTGTACCCGAATGATCAAGTGAGCAAGATAAGAAGACCCCGGATCTAGTTTCAACCATCTGGGCTGCGATTTCATTATTTTTTTACACATCATATGTATGGTGACCTTACATACAGATCGTCATCCAAATATGGGCCTGTATCTGTAGGCATGTCTGCATTGGGCAACATTCCAATGTCGACAACTTTCTGAATTATGTACATGTTATTAGATTGTTTATGTGCTGAACATGGGAATGCCTACCCTAAGAAATTATGATCAAAGAGGATATATCATGATGTAATGTATTTAAATATTGATGCAGGTCGCCACTCCTCTTCATCTCCAACTCATCACAGTGTAAAGCATATCAATCAAAATGTTGTTATTATTATTCTGACTTCATGCTTTTGGGGGAAATTGTTATAGTTCAATTTGGGCATCATTCCCAATGACCTAGTTAACTGGGCATCATCACCAGGACCAATGTATAGGGCCTATCATCCCCTAACATTTCAATTGCTACATGCCCTAATACAAAGAACAAGACAAATCAATCAAAGACTTTCATCTGCAAAGGTTTCCAAATTTTGAAGTTTATAATATATCATATGAGAGCTCACCAACGCTTCCTCTAAAGGGACTAAGTGAATTGCATATGTAGGTAGCCCTATACAAGGTTTCTTTGCAAAGCACTTCTCAGCATCTAAGGGTGCGTTGGTCACACTGGGAGTGAAATTATCATTGTTCCAGAATCTCCACTTGGCCAATGCCTTCTAGACGAGTTCACATGTGTCAAGCTTCAAATCCAAGTGTCCATTTGACATCTACAATATTGGGAACTTGTCTTGCCTAGTATTGGACAATCATTGATTGCAAAACTACCTCAGCCTCTCTATAAATTGAGCACAAATCTTAGTGTTTGAGAAGAAAGAATTTGTGTAGAGAAACACTGGTGGATTTTACATTGAGGAGATTGATTTGAGTGACAATTTTCTAGAGATATCTGCATTGTGATGAGGTCGGGATGCTGCTAGAGATGGTGACTCTAAATAAATAATTTGGTTGTAACCTCCCCTTCTATAATTAATAAAGAATAAAACTCACTTTTCCCTATATGCATGTGTATTCGATTTGATTTTCCATATTGAAAGATCTTAGTTGATGTATATGGTTTATACTTTATTGATTTAGAAAACTAACTTGAATAGACATCTGTATTATTGCTTCTTCTGATGTTTAGTGTTCACTCTTGCAGGAAATATTATGCACAGCTGGCTAGAATTTGAACCTACAATGGAAGCGACAAAAGGAATCATTTGGAAGTGCTTGGATTCCAAGTAAGCATCTAATCCATTATGTGTGTCTATTATTAGTTAGGAAAGTAGTCGTATAGTCATTAATCTGTTGTTCTAGATTAGCACATGTCCAGGGAACCGTGTTTTATTCATAATTCATAATTCTCTCAAACACTATGAGTTGAATCATGCCGAATTGCTACCCATTTGCAAAGGAGGATGTTGTTTGAAGGCGAAGGCTAGGAATTGGAGTCTCACTTGAGGGAAGCACCCAACATGTGTTTCCTTTCCATAAATATGTCAATTATTGTCTATTTATTGTAGTGTTCCTTGATCTCTTGCATAACTTGTACTAGAAATTATTATTCTTTGTATACATTTTTTGTCTCCACTTGTTCTTCCTTACAGGCATTCGTCTTCACCAACATAGAGGAGATTGCGAGAGTGGAAGTGAAAGGATCAAGGCTGACACCAAAGGTATTGGCATCAGAAAGAGGTAGGAGATCTATCCTCCTTCCTATTTTCTAGCATAAGTTAGGAAAGGTTGCATATATTTGTCTCGTTTGTTACTAGATTGTAATATTCTCAAATGGGGAAAGCAGCAATATAGCTCATAAAATGAAAGAAGCAGCAAATATTTAACACATGAGACCATAAGACCAATATGGAGTCATAAAATTATGTATTAGGACATTAAATCAATACAAAATATTGAGGCATTAACCATATACAATGAGGAAACAAGCCTCCCATAAGTAATCACTTCCAAAAATGAGTTCCTGTTACAATAAAAAATTCCAGAGAGAAACTACAACGCAGTCATATTAAGAAAAAATACATATAGAGATGATATAATGATATAAAAGTACTGATATTTGCCCTAATAGAGTCTAGACATACAGATCTAGGCACTAGATTAGCTTTCCAAGACAACCCAAGAGGGTTTCCGGAAAATGCACACAATGTGCCTGTTATAGCTCTTAGAGATAGTCTTGAGTTGTATAAAGACCAGTGCCTAGGACATCTTAACTGCAGAGAGCATATGATTCAACTAATAGGAGTCGACGAGGTTAGGCTCTCATGCTATAATATCATGGATGAATGGTTTTAATAAGGGTGGAACCTGTTAGCTCCCTGTAATCAGCAAGATTGGAAAAGTCTGAAAGTAGGGAGAAACATTATTTCAACCACTTTGGGATTCTAGGATCTACCCCTCCTGAATCCGGAGAGGGATCTCCCCAATAAGTGCAAAGATGGATTTTTCTTTGAAGTTTGGGTAATGATATTAGGCTAGTTATGAAGGTTGAGGGTTTTGTTTTGTTTCGAATGGTTGAGCATGATTATGGCTTGAGTGGAAAGTTCTAAATGGAAAGAGTTTCAAAGGTGAGAAGTTGCAAGAAAATAGAACAAGATTTGGCTAAAAAGATGGATAATTGCAGGTTCTAGTCCATTGGGCTATGGAGTCATAATAGGGTTTTAATTGAAACAACACGTTCAAGAGTTGTCCATGGGGCAAGTCATATATGTCTAAGGATCTCTTTAAAGTTTATTTATGGAGTGAAATGATACAAAAAGGAGGGGAATCAAACAAATAAAGAACAAAGAGCAGCCCAGGATCTGGTAAGTACTTTGAAACTAGCCAATCTTTGACAAACACTTAAGAATAACATAAAAGAAATCCAAGATTTGGTAATTACTTCGAAACTAGCTAGCATTTGATATACTTTCAATAGAAAACATTTAAAACACAAAGGGAAAACAAAAATGATAACAAATAATGGCCTAAGATCTAGTAAGTACTTCGAAACTAGCCAGCTTTCAACACATTCCGAGGGAAACTTTTAGTCAATATTTTGGGATTAAACTAGGACCAGGGCTCACCATATCTTCCTTAGTTCATCTCTACTTAACATGAAATGAAAATAAATTTCAAGAATAACAATTAGCTAAACAGGAGGACGAGGGAACGCTAGCATTCCTACTGCTTGAACTGAATTAAATCATTCCTAAATAACACAAATTGGAAGAAAACATTTAGATAAAGCTTATCAATCAGAGAAGGGTACTGATATACAGTAAATCCTAACTCTATGCTTTTTTTTATTTACAAGAGAAAACAAACAAAGTGGAAACGGAAGTAAAATAACAATTAACAATAAGAAATAACATCACCGTCGACATAGACCAAGATCCCATAAATCAAATTGTATTAATTCTTCAAACCAGTTACAGATTTAAGTCCAGTGTTTCAGGTCAGCAATCATCCTCATTGCTCAGCCTAACTATTCTATCAAAAGCAGAGCTTCAAGAGCCTTTGAACACTATTTACAATTAGAAGTTTCGAGCATAAGTATATTTCAAAGTTCTACAACCAACATTTTCTCATCTTCTACAGAAGTATTTATAGAAGAATGAGGAGGTGGGATCTGATAAAATATCTCATAGGGAAATTAATATAGAGTAATGACTTCTCGGCCTTTGAGGGGCTCAATGGAGAAGAGTACATATATTCTCACTGTATTAATTGATTTACATTAAAGATTAAGCTCGGTGAGAGATTTTGTTGACTTTTAAGGCTCTGTTTTAGGATGTAATAACTCTGCTGATATTTTACATTAAGTTCATTTGGCAGAATTAATTCTTTGGCTGCGTTGAGGAAAATATTTGGTTTTATGATCATAATTCAGCCTCTGTTGAATGCTTGTGGCTACAGGTGGCACTGGGTAGCTGAGAGGAATCAATTTTCCTCTGATGTGGCGGTGGAGGCCTTTCTGTCTGATAAACACTTATGATTTTCTTTTAACTATGTTTTAATTTGGAGGATTAGGCTTTTGATAATAAATCTTAGCCGTAATCCCCCCAAATTTGTCTTCAATCTTCTGTTCTGCTGTTTTTTGTCTTCGACACTGATACTCTTTTAATTATCTAATGCATTGTTGTGTGTCTTGTTGATGTGAAGGGCCACACAGGGCTCATATGGCATCAATGCCCATGAAGCATTGATGAAATGTGGCTTAGAACCCTTTGGAATGATCTTCCCTTTAAATAAACAAATCTCAGAGGATCGTCACCCTCAGCTTTATATTTTCTTTTTAAAATATGTTGAAATTCATTAAAAACTGCAAAAAACACACAATTGTTATGAAATCATGTGTTTATTGGGTAAACTGCTTCAGAGGGTGTGGGGAGAGAGCATGACCGTTGGATGGCAACATCCAACGGTGGAGATCTGTGTAGAAGTCAAAAGGAGAACGGTGGGTATAGAATAGCGCAGAGGATTAAGTCTGGGCCGTTTGATCTTTACAGAGATCAACGGTGGAAATTAGGCGAGAGAAAATAAAGCAAAGGGGTTTCTTTATAGGGAAATGGCGGAAAATAAAAAGGAATAAGGTTGAAAACCTTTGTGAGAGGAAATATGGTTAAAAATGAAGTTGGGGGTTCGAGATGAATACGAGCCGTGAGATGAGATCGGCCCTACAAGATCAACGGTTGAGGAGGCGTGCGATAAAACTCAAAAGGAAAGAGGGAAAGTGGTTTCAGGAATGAAAATAGTGGTTTTTGTGAGGGAAAAGGGCGGGTAGGTAGTTTTTCCTTTTGGAACATGATATGCGTCACCGCCCGACACGTGGCATTATAAAACCACCCATTTCGCGTGGCCTTTGGGAAATTAATCTTCGCGCTAAAAGTTACGCGACTTGTGATGTGGGCCATTAGATCTGGGACCTCAGATCTAACGGTTGGAAAACGAGCGTGATATGAGACATATGTGCGTGTTATAAGAGGAAGGGAATTTTTAATCCAGGCCGTAGGTGTTGAGATTGCAACAAGATGATGAGCTTAGTGGAAAGGATTTGCCTTCACTAAGTGGGCCCGCAAGCTATTTTTGGCACAAAGTCTATTTTTAGACATGTGGATCATGATTCTATGAGTTGCAGGATGCTATTTGTGGAGGGTTGGTCAAGTTGGAAAAATAGATGGACTTCTATTTTTAGACATACTGGGCGAAATCTATTTTTAGATTGCCAGTCTAAAATAGGGATGTCAAATATTATTAGCTCTTAATAATATTTAGACTCTAAACATTATCTTATTCTCTTGGAGCACTTCAGTTTGATGCCTAGAAGTGGCACATGCAGCTGACAGAAGGAATTACGCTTTTCCTAGGGTTTAAGTGAAGCTATTGCATGAAGACTTCAGTTAGAACTCATGTGACAGAGTTTGGTGGAGTTGATTGAGGAAGTTAGTGGAGTTGTATTCATTTTAACTAATCTAAACATAGTTGAGCTTTTTGTATCCAAGTTAACTAATAGATACAATTAGTGAGAGTGGTGTGAATTAATTATTAATTAATTCACTAATTATAAACTCATAAATCAACTAAAGAATACATCAGTTAACTTCAGTGCATGGACAGTTTCAGTGGAGACCAGTGCAGAAATAGGTGAAAGAGCATGTTAACTATCGGTTGTGACTATACTATTGCTATTTGCAACACACAGATGGGTGGAGTAACCCATGAGGATTGTGCAGTTCAGGCTGGGTGGTTTATCTATATAAAGAGGCCATCCCATAGCTTGAAAACGCAATTGAGGTTGGCTATCAAGTGGCCAAAGGTTGGAGCATGAGTTTTGCTAGATCTAGCTTGATAGTGTGTAGCAAGGGAGGTAGTGCATGAGAGCTTGCAAAGAGCTTTGTACTATGATTGTTACATGATCTCCATGGCATGTATAATATACAGATAGTTGGGGTTTTCAGCTTTAAGCTTTCCCATTAAATACTGTGTTCATATGTGTGATTGTTTGTGGTTTTAATGTATGCATGCAATTGATTTTATTTCCGCATGTGATGATCAATGGTAGAAGGGATTCTGTATTATGCATGAAGCTAAAATAGTGTGTGATCAGGAGAATCTTGGTGAATAATATATTAGTTATTCAAATTTCTACATGGTATCAGAGCTTGTTGATCATCGGAGCAATTGAAAAACATTGAAGCGGTTGAGTTTTGTGCTGGTGGAATTCGAATTTGCAGCAGTGTTTTCTTGGTGTCGAAGTTGAGATGTCTTTCAACGGATTGCGATTGGAGTATGCACTTGAGGGTAGCTCGAATTATATTGCATGGAAGGACAGGATGGAGGCAGTGCTGGATGACAATGGGTTGAAGGAGTTCATAGATGCTGAAGTCCCAAAGCCTACTTCTAGTGATGCTGCCGTACTTGACGCATGACAAAAGAAGACAGCAAAGTGTCGAAGGATTCTGTTGGAGGGCGTGAAGGATCACATAGTATCCAACCTGCATGGTAAGGCTTCTCCATTTTTGATGTGGAAAGCCTTGACAGATTTATTCAAAAGCAAGAGCGACCAGAGGAAGTTGGCGCTCAAGGATAAACTCAGGAAAATAAAGATGGAGAAAGGCGACGGTGTGCTTTTGAAACACCTCACGAAGTTTGTCCAGTGCAGGGATGAGCTGGGAAGTGTGGGGGTTACTGTAGATGATGAGGACTTAGTGAGCTTGGCTCTCCTTGGGCTTCCGAAGAGTTGGCATTCCTATCAGGACTCTGTCAATGGTCGGGAGAAATTGCCAGGATGGGAGCGACTTTGGTCGGATCTTGTGCAAGAGGAGATAAGGCGGAGTACCAAGGACGGATCTTCATCAAAGAACTCTGATGAAGAGAATTGCGCTTTGGCTGCCAAAGCAAAGAAGGGGAAGAGCAAGAAAGCTTCTCAATCCGGTGCGAAAGGCAAGAAGCAGGACATGTCCAAGGTGAAGTGTTTTCACTATCACCAACACGGACATTACGCCACTACTTGTCCACAGAAGAAGAAAAATAAGCAGGCTGCTGGATCTGCAGCTGGAGAGGCCTTAGCCTCGCAGTTTGAGCTGGATTTTTCGCTAATCGCATGCTTGGTCTCCAAATATGACGGGATGCGTGTGGTTTCTTGACGGTCGTGTGTCTTTTCATAGCGAGAATCAAGATTTTTTTGCGAGTACGGGTAGAAATGATCTTGGTGCACTCGAGATGGGCGATGATGGTAGATACGATGCGGCCAGGTATCATTTCATTTCCTTTGAGAAAATGTAAAGTAGGCTTCCCTTTAGATTGAAGGAAGTGATGCATGTTCTAGGATTGAAGAAGAATCTTATCTCTGTGGCGATGTTAGAAGACAAGGGATATGATGTTGTCTTTAGTGAGGGAAAGGATTTCCTGCGCAGTAAGGCAACTGGTGAGACCCGGAGGATAGGGGTTCGAGTTCAGAATATTTATCAATTGTAGGTATATGGCTGCGCAACAATGGAAGGCAAGGCAGAAGGAGTGGTGAGCTAGGATGATGGCAAGTTGTGGCACCGGAGATTGGGCCACCTTCACCATGGAGCTTTGAAGATACTGCAGCAGATTCCTACTGGGCTTCCTAAAGGCACTCTTGCGTAGTCAGATCAGTGCAAGGGGTGTACCTTGGGAAAATTTGTGAAAGCCACCTTTCATGACAAGGATAGTCATGCCATGATGATCCTTGAGAGAATTCACACAGATGTGTGTGGACCTTTCTTAGCAGCTTCGACAGCAAAGCACGGGTATTATGTGATATTTGTTGATGATTTTTCTCGTAAGTGCTGGATCTTCTTCATGCAGAAGAAGAGCGAGACATACTCAAAGTTCTATGAGTTAAAGGCACTGGTTGAGAAAGAATCGGGGAAGCAGGTGAAGGCTCTTAGGAGCGACAATGGTGGTGAATTCATCTCTGGCGAATTCAAGGACTTTTGCAGCGCAAAAGGAATTCGAAGAGAGCTCATAGCACCTCATAACTCAGAGCAGAACGAGGTTGCTGAGCGAAAGAACAGAACGATCGTGGGTGTTGCATGGGTGATATTGCATGGTCAAGGCCTACCCATACACTTGTGGGTGGAGGCATGCAATACTGTAGTATATGTGCAGAACCGTTGTCCTCACAGGATACTTGGCATGAGTACACCCGAGGAGGCGTTTTCTGGTAAGAGGCCTGATATTTCCCATTTGAGGATTTTTGGTTCACCTATTTACATTCATGTGACGAAGGATGCCAGGAAGAAGCTGGAGCTGACTGCGGAGGTTGGGATATTTGTGGGGTACACTGATACGCTCCACAACTATCGTGTGTATTTTCTAGACAGTCACAAGACTGTTGTGTGACAGGATATCAAATTTCAGGAGGAGAAATCCATGAAGTGTTCGCTTGAGAGGGAGCCACACTTGCATGCAGATGAGGAGCTATTAGTTCCTAAGGATGCGCCTCAGGATGTGGATCAACCATGAGAGGAGGTTCATGGAGTGGAAGAGACCACTCAGGTAGTGCCAACCATCAGAGGGTGTAAGCGCACTACAGAAGCTTAGCGACTGGCTCAAGATGCAGAGAAAGTTGTAGGAGCACCTACATCACAGCACAGATAGAGACAGTCACCTAACCGGTATACTAGATACATGGCTCTTATGAGCAAGTGTATCGTGACAGAGCCATCCTCTTTCGAGGAAGCTGTGGAGGACCCCGCATGGGTAGATGCCATGGTGGAAGAGTATGATTCGATTTTCAGAAACAGTGCATGGGAGATTGTCCCGAGGCCGGAAGGGAAATCAGTGGTGGGTTCGAGATGGATCTACAAAGTGAAGCAGGTAGCTGACGGGAGTGTGGAGAAGTACAAGGCAAGATTTTTTTCCCGAGGCTTTTCACAGATAGAGGGGATCAATTATGAGGATACCTTTGCACCTGTCGCAAGGTATTCTTCCATACGGACGATTCTTTCTCTCTCAGCGCAAATCGGGTGGCACATTCATCAGATGGATGTGAAGACTGCGTTCCTCAACGGAGTCATTGAGGAGGAGGTGTACATAGAGCAGCCCGAAGGTTTCGAGATCTTCAGTAGCGAGTTGCATGTGCGCAGGCTCAAGAGAGTGCTATATGGGTTGAAACAAACACCTTGTGCTTGGTACACACGGATAGACAACTATTTCATCGGACTTGGATTCTTAAAGAGTGAGGCAGATCCGAACCTATACCAGATTGTGGTGGAGGGTAAGTTGCTGATCATTGTACTTTATTTAGATGATTTGATTTTGACAGGTGATGAGCTGTTGATACTCTCATGCAAGGAGTATCTTGCAAAAGAGTTTGAGATGAAGGACTTGGGCCTCCTTCATTATTTCCTGGGATTGGAAATTTGGTAGCGCAGTGATGGACTGTTTGTTTCTCAAGGCAAGTATTTCCGGGAGATACTCGAGAAGTTCAACATGCATGGCTGCAAGCCTTTTGATACTCCTCTTCCTGGTGGATGGAGGAAGGAGGATGCTACTTCAGCAGAGGTAGTGGATGCCACTGTTTATCGACAATTGGTGGGGTCACTTATGTATCTGGTCAATACACGAACCAATATATGCTATGCAGTTAACCAGCTTTCACAAGCTATGGTTAAGCCTACCAAGCTCTTTTGGAAGGTGGGCAAGCATGTATTGCGATATCTCAGAGGCACATCGGGATATGGATCATGGTACAGACAGGAGGATGAGTTGAGGCGGCATGGCTTCACGGACTGGTATCATCATATCAGAGATTGTGTGCAGCAGAAGGTCATGTTACTTTCATACATTCCTACGGAGGATCAGGATGCTGATATCTTGACGGAGGCGCTCACCAAGAGCAAATTCGAATATCACAGGGGTAGGATAGGGGTTGCCGATAATCCATATCTTGTTTAGAGGGAGTGTTGAGATTGCAACAAGATGATGAGCTTAGTGGAAAGGAGTCACCTTCACTAAGTGGGCCCATAGGCTACTTTTGGCGCAAAGTCTATTTTTAGACTATGTCTATATTTAGACATGTGGATCATGATTCTATGAGTTGCAAGATGCTATTTGTGGAGGGTTGGTCAAGTTGGAAAAATATATGGACTTCTATTTTTAAACATACTGGGCGGAATCATTTTTAGATTGCCAGTCTAAAAATAGATATGTCAAATATTATTAGCTCTTAATAATATTTAGACTCTAAACATTATCTTATTCTCTTGGAGCACTTCAATTTGATGCCTAGAAGTGGCACATGCAGCTGACAGAAGGAATTACGCAATTCCTAGGGTTTAGTGGAGCTATTGCATGAAGACTTCAGTTAGAACTCATGTGACAGAGTTTGGTGGAGTTGATTGAGGAAGTTAGTGGAGTTGTATTCGGTTTAACTAATCTAAACATAGTTGAGCTATTTGTATTCAGTTTAAATAATTGATACAATTAGTGAGAGTGGTGTGAATTAATTATTAATTAATTCACTAATTATAAACTCATTAATCAAATAAAGAATGCATCAGTTAAGTTCAGTGCATGGACAACTTCAGTGGAGACCAGTGCAGAAATAGGTGAAAGAGGAGGTTAACTATGAGTTGTGACTATACTATTGCTATTTGCAACACACAGATAGGTGGAGAAGCCCATAAGGATTGCGCAGTACAAGCCAGGTGGTTTATCTATTTAATGAAGCCATCCCATAGCATTGAAAACGCAATAGAGGCTGGCTATCAAGTGGCAAAAGATTGGAGCATGTGTTTTGCTAGATCTAGCTTGATAGTGTGTAGCAATTGAGGGTGTGCATGAGAGCTTGTGAGGAGCTTTTGTACTACGATTGTTACATGATCTCCATGGCATGTATAATATAAAGATAGTTGGGGTTTTCAGCTTTAAGATTTCCCATTAAATACTGTGTTCATATGTGTGATTGTTTGTGGTTTTAATGTATGCATGCAATTGATTTTATTTCCACATGTGATGATCAATGGTAGAAGAGATTCTGTATTATGCATGAAGCTAAAATAGTGTCTGATCAGGAGAATCTCGGTGAATAATATATCAGTTAATCAAATTTCTATAGTAGGATCTGAGATCTGGACAACTGATATTAAATCTGGGGCTAACACGAAATAATATATAGGCAGAGGAAGGATGAAGGAGGACCGTTGATCTGCAGAAATCAACGACTGTAATTGGCCGAAAAACATTATGAGTGGGGCCGCATAAATTTAACCAAATTCGGGAGATGTGATATGGACCGTCCGATCTGGACACGTGGACGGCCCAGATGCAATCGGAGATTGGCGATCGGCGGGGTGGAGAAATTGTAATGCGCCGATGCGATTAAGCGCGGACCGTCGATCTGCAGATTAGATCGACTGTGGGAAATGAATCAGAGGGTTTTGAAGTGGAGGCAAGGCTAATGATCGGAGTGAATGTGGGCCGTCGGACCTAGGATATGGTGGATAGATCCAATGGCGGAAGATCCATCGGGGAATGACAATCGGAGGGGAGAAACAAATGTACCCAACAACAAATGCGATGCGAGTAAGTGTTTTGGGACTTTTAACCTTTGGTCCCGGGCATAAGTTATATGAATAAAGCAGAGGGCGGAGTTTATACAAAGGAACCTAATCACATCGGAAATTTTGATGCGGGTCTTTTAATCTACCCATTTATATATAAAAACATGGTATGGGCGCGCTTTTGACCAAACTTAGGAAAAAAGGGATTTTTAACTTTACAAAGGAAAATATCAATTGGAAGGGTTTATTCCAAGGTTTAAACGCCCAATTGCGGACCCACGGATTATATGAAGTATTAATATGATTGGGAGCTATGTACAAGGGCTTAATCACATCGGAACTTTTTAACATCGCAATTAGACTTATGCGCTGGGATTTTTGCGATGCGATAAGTGCCGAAAGGGCTTAGTGCCTAGTTCTAGCACCAGGGCATATAATGGGGAAGTGGTTAGGACTTAGCCCAAAGGGGCTTAAGCCCTTAGTGAAAAAACTTATTTTTTATGAAATTTTCAGAGTTTTCTGATGGATTTGGGGGTTTCGGCAGAGTTAAAAAAGGAGTTTGAAACTCTGTAAAGGGGATTACATGAAGGGGAAAAGGTGAAAACCAAAAAATAGAGGAATTTCATGGGAATGAAAAGGGGTAAAAATGGAGGTTAGTTTTGAAGTGGAAGGGGGGGAAAAAGGGTGTTTGCAGCAACATTTTCTCTTTGATATTAGCAGAATTTCTGAGCTTTGAGATGGAACAGAAATGAAAATATGAACAAAGGAGATGATGTCTTCAAGAGTCTTCAAGAGGTAACACTTTTTAGCAATAAAATTTGTTTCTTGAAGGCTCCAAATTTTTTTTAACCACCATTTGATATGAAATTTTTTATTGGTGGCTAACAGTGGCTGCACTTGGGGATGGTGCCTTCTTGAAGGCATCAAGAACTCTAGACTTGCATTCTATGGGAGGCTGATCAATGCCTCATCCATTGGGCTGCCTTTGTTTGCTTGAATGATCTTCTTTGCTTTGAAACATGTTTTAGCGTTCATAAAAATAATGGATCTTTTATCAACAAGCTTTCTACCTACCCAATCCTACTGATCTAACATTTTTTCTTCTTTAGAGTGCACTTGGATTGGCAAACTCTTTTCAAAATATTTTATTCTTTTGAAAGCATAAAACTAATCTAACTCTACTCCTTATTTCTCCATGAACTCAGATTAAACAGTTGAGTCCATATGCTTCTCTACCTAATCTATCAATCTGTTAGGATTAAACAGTCTAACATATTTTTATTCTCTAAATTCTACAACAGAAATTTAAAAAGCATTCAAGTCAGGATTGAACAGTCTAACTTGATGCTGATCTATGGCATAAAAAAAAGTTGCACATAGATATTAATTTGCAGAAAATAAAATAAAAATGGAAGGCTTAAGATCTGAAAGTTCAAAGCACTTCATCTTTTTACAGCTCTGTTTTTTCTCTTGTTTGAGCTGTTCTTCTTTTATCAACTGATTCGGATTTTGAGGTGATTAGAACCAGTTTTTATCTCTATTTTGACTCAGAAATTTAAACAAATGTGAGTCATTCATATTTTGGAAACATAGGTTCAGATTTTGAGCATGTTTGAACCTTTAATTTCTAGCCTAATCTACCTACTGATAAGCCAAGATTAAACAGTTTGGCAAATCGAATTCACTATCCTATCAACAGTAAATTTAAAACTAATTAGTCAAGATTAAGATGTTTGACTAACTAGAAGTGTGTTTTTTAGGAGTGGCATTTAAGCTTGCACACTTTCAGATTTTTTTCTCTTTTTGTTGGTATGGGGCTATACCTTTATTGTTTTTACAATCTGCCCTCTTTTCTTTCTTTCACTATTTTTGTATTTTTGATTTTTGTAACTTTGAATGCGATGATGGATGAAATATTTATAATGAGCAAAAATATAAAAAGGCTTTTCAGAACATGACATGGATCAAGAGAAGTAATTCTTAAGCATACTGCCATTGACAGGACCCCCAAACAGCTCTGCTCCATTCAACTCCTGCAAGAAAAAGGCATTATTACCAGCAGCTAAATGAATGAGGTAAGGGCCAAGCCACAGGTTATCAAATTTTCCATGCTTACCCTTGTCTTCCCTTCTTGAGTCCCACTTTAAAACTTTGTCCCCAATATTTAAATTTCTGGCCTTTGTTCTTGTGTTAAAAAGCTTTTTAATGCTGTCCTGCTTCTGCAATTCTTTGTTATAAACCTCCTCTCTGGTTTGCTAAAGGTGAATAGTCTGATTTACCCTTCTGATCATGTCATTATCTTCATACTGAACCTCTTGAATCAATTTCATAACTGGCACACCAAGGCTGGTAGGAAATATTGTATCAATTCCATACACAAGCTGGTAGGGTAACATACCAATAGATTTCTTCAAAGTCAATATGTCAGCCCAAAGTGCATGCACCAGATTTGTGTGCCAAGATTTTTTGTTGTCTTCTAACAACTTCTTGATTATGTTCACTAAAATATTGTTTGAGGATTCTGCAAGTCCATTACCTTGGGGGTAATAGGCCATGGAATTCCCCAATGTGATCTGATATTTGTGACAAAACTCAACCATATTTTTTGATCCAAATGCTGCTACATTATCAGTGATGATCTTGGTAGGAAAACCAAATCTAGAGAGAATATTATTCTCCATGAATTTTAGAATAATAGAATCATTGTCTTGCCTACATGGGATGGCTTCTATCTATTTAGTGAAGTAGTTTGTGGCAGTGAGAATCCATCTATGCTGAGCTGAAGATGATGGATGGATTTCACCTATGAAGTCAAGTCCCCACTGTTGAAAAGGGGCTTCAACAGTGATTGGATGCAGAGGTAGAGGTAGCAGCTTCCTTTTTCCTTCAAAAAGTTGACATTTATGACAGGAAATTATCATCTTGTGCACATCAAGAAAAAGAGTAGGCCAATAGTAACCAGCCCTGAAGATTTTGTTGGCTGTTGTTTTCCAGTAAAAATGGCCTCCACACTCCCCTTCGTGGAACTTGTGCGT
The DNA here is from genome assembly GCA_034641835.2 of Pinus albicaulis. Classification (NCBI taxonomy): domain Eukaryota; kingdom Viridiplantae; phylum Streptophyta; class Pinopsida; order Pinales; family Pinaceae; genus Pinus; species Pinus albicaulis. Next base: position 1,504,978,963 of record CM076570.1, on the reverse strand, counting down.
AACCTTCTCTGCATCATACTCAGGCAAAAATTTAAGCAATATACCACTTGCATTTTTCCAATAAATACATCTATCTATAATGCAGTAGTTTACAAATTTCAATTTCAAAAACATTGCCTTTGTTTTTGTCAAACCAGGAGGTGTATTCAAATTAAGCAAAACATAAAGAATATTAGCATACCAAGAGGAATTGATAAAATGGTCTTCAACAATGGGAGTTGAGATTTCCTCTTGTTCATCCAAAGCATTAATCATATTGATATCAAGAACTTCAAAATTGGATTCAGCCATCAATCTAGCTAGACCTTGGCCTTTGATGAGTTTAGTGGGTTTTATCTCTAAATAATATTCAAGAATAACAACAATCCACTTACCTCTCTTACCATCTGGGTCCAGTGTTAGAATATATTTGACAACTAAATTTGGGACAAAGGAAATGATGTGTGAGTGCAAGATGTATAATCTGAAGTCTTTTAAAGCCTTAACCAAAGAAAAGGCTTGCTTTTCCATAATATTATTCTTCAAAGGGGCATCCCTCAAAGCCTTGCTAAAGAATGCAATAGGCTGCTCTTGTCCTTGTGGATTTTTCTATAGAAGGACAACAACGATTGTATATTCTGATGCAAATGAAAAAATATAAAAATCTTTTGAAAAATTAGGACTTATTAGAACCGGTGTTTTGGTTAACGCTTGTTTCACCAGCTCAAAGGACTTCTTTGCTTCCAAGGTCCATTTTACCCCTTTCTCCTTCTTCAGCATGTTTGTTATATTTCTAAGGAGCTCAGCCAAGTTGGGGATGAACCTTCTCAAAAAGTTAATCTTTCCAATGAAAGATTGCAATTCCTTGATGTTCCGAGGATGAGAGATTTGCAATATGGCCTCAATCCTCTTTGGATCTATCTTAATACCCTCTTCTGAAATAATATGCCCAAGAAGTTTACCTTCTTGGAGACCAAAAAGTGTTTTCTTAGGGTTCAGAGATATACCAAACTTTTTGCATTTCTCGAAGACTTTTCTTAAATGTTCTAAGTGCTCTTCATCTGTCTTTGAAAAAACAATGACATCATCAAGGTATATAATGATGAAGTAGCCCAGTTCTTCGGAGAATGCTATGTCCATGGCTCTTTGGAAAGTTGCACCAACATTCATTAGGCCAAAGGGCATTTTCAGATACATGAAAGTGCCCCATGGTGTAGTAAAGGCTATCTTTAATTGATCATCAGGGTGAACTACGATCTGATTATACCCTGAGTAGCCATCAAGCAAATAAATTCTTCTAGACCCCACCACCCTCTGTAGAATATGATCCATCTTAGGTAAAGGGTATTTGTCTTTCAATGAAGCCTTGTTTAAGTCTCTAAAGTCTATACAAAGCCTGATATCTCCTATTTTCTCCCTAACTGATGCCAGATTAGACACCCACTCAGAATATCTAATATGGACAATAATACCAACTACATACATTTTCTTGATTTCCTTCTCAACCAAAGGCAATTGAACAGGGTTTATTCTGTTCAGCTTCTGTTTGAAGGGTTTTTGGTTTTATTTGAGAGGGATTTTGTGCTGTATTATTTCAGTGTCATAGGATTTAGATCTTCGTAACTCCACGCAAAAACATCAGAAAATTCTTTAAACAACTCTATGTATTTGAGTTTAATATGAGCTGGTAAAGTCTTAGACAGTTTAATCATCATTGGTCTAAGTTCACTGCCTATATTGCACTCTTCCACTTCAGTCTCTATAGGCTCCAGGTTCGACTTCTCGGCCACATTGTTAAAATCAAACAACTCTTCTAAAGGGGCCAGACCCTTAGGCAAACTCTGATCTTTAGACTGCAGGGTTTCTAAATCCTCTGTTTCTAAATCTGCAATCAATTGTGTTTTGTTTTCAAGTTTTCTAGACAGTAGATTAATATTAACAAGTTCAGGAGACGGTTATTCTTCACCAAGAAAATTTTCTTCACTGTTGCAGTTTGTTTCATAATCTGAATCCGAACTGTGCAATTCAAATTCATTTCTGAATTGAATGAAGTCTTCTATTTGTTTGTCTCCGTCAAACACCTGCCAGTATTTTCGTTATCAGGAATGGCTGGTCTGAATTTTATCTGAGTTGTGAAATCTTTGGTTTCATATGGTGTTAAACATGTTCTAGCTGCAATGGCTAAGCTGTGGGTCGCGATATTTCTTTTTCTTGGGACAAAAATTACCTAGTACTCCTCAAAAATTTTTAAAAGGTCGACGGCTTTGTTATGATAGGCCTTAAGTCTTGGGTGATGTGCATTGTATTCCCCATTGACTTGCCTAATGATTAACTCGGAATCCCCATATGCTTTAATTCGCTTGGCTCCTAACTTTTTCAACAAAAAAAGGCTAAAAGCAGGGATTCATATTCTGCTATGTTATTGGAACACTGAAAGTTTAATCTACAGGAAATGCTCTCTGTGTGGTTGTTCTCAGTGTTGCAAATCCAGACACCTGCACCAGCATTAGTTCTATTGCATGACCCGTCGAAATTCATACTCCATAGAGGACTAGATTCGATTTGATCTTGGGTACTGTCCTCTACAACTAAAGTGTTTTCGGGTTGTTGTGTAATATCAACACTTAGTTGTATTCGTTTCAACTCCTTAGGTTTTTCGTTGGGTTGAGGGTTTCTATCTTGACTATCAAGGTTTAAAAGCAATGGATGCATGACTTGCAGCTCAAGACCTGTGTCTGGTTTGCTAAAATTTTCAAATGTAGCAAATTGTTTTGACACTTCTGTGTTGTGCTCTTTTTCCTCCCTGTCGGCCATCAATTATGTGAAAGTGACTTTTTCACCCAAAGTTTCATCATTAAACAAGATAAAATAATAAAGGCCTGTATTTACAGAATACAGAGGAGAATTTTGTGGTTTGTCTTGACTTGTAACTGTGTATTGCATATGGGACTCCCTGTAAAGTCTTATAGTCTGATTGAAAATAGGGATAGTCGCATAGCTCATGTCCATCTGCATAGTCCCTTGTAACTTAGCCCCCCAATATCTTGATAATAACATTCCATACTTTGGGGGAACATCAGCCACAACATTTTCCATTACTAAACATTTGGTTGGGATCTGGGCTAAGTTAACGCAGAGGTCTTTGATTAATCCTAAACATTTTACTCTGCTTGATTCAAAGGAGTAAAGGTATTTATAAAGTCTGGTGATTTCAAGACCAAGGCTCTCCATTATGGCTTTTGGCATTAAATTATGAGAAGCCTCGGAATCATGCATAGCGTTGTGCAAAATTTTTTCATGAACGTTTAAACTCACATAAAAGGAAGGAACATGCCCCTCTTGATACTTACCTTCAATCTTTGGACCAAAAATAAGCTCTGGCCGGTCATCATTAAGATTGACTGTGTCATTATTCTCTTCTTTAAAGCCTTCAAAATTTGGGTCCTATATACATTCTGGGCAGCTAACTCATTCAAGGGAACATAGATTTTAATTTTGGAAATTTCATGCTCCAGGCTGAAAGGAATTTGACTCTTTGAGGTACTTGTCTCAGCCTTATTAGCTACCACTCTATCAGCAACATCTGCTTGCTAATTTGTTCTATTTACATTTGACAAAATGGTTTTAACAAGAGTAATAGTTGAAGTGTTAGTACTGCTAAGGTCCACACTCTGTTTTGTAACGTTTTGAGTGCCTTTCTCTCTACCTTTATCAGAATTTACAGCCACTGTTTTGTCCTTTTGTTTGAAAACTTTAGGCTTGGTTGTAGTGCTGTTTTGTGAAGATTTTTCAGAGGTTTTAGTGTTGGGAGTTTGTTGATTGGTTTTGCTTCTAAGGTCGTATTCTCTTTGAGACTCTATGATGACATTTTCCATGTCTTGATAATAATTTTCATCATCATCTCTTTTGTCATCATAAGGTGTGTAAAGACCTTGTTTTCTATCATAATGAATCTCAAAGTCATCATTATCTAATCGCAGCATGTTGATATCATCTTCCTCTGTTATTTCATCTGTTTCCTCAACCTCACTCACATAGTTTTGATGAAAGGGAGGAGTGATCTGTTGATCATCTTCCCTAGGTTTGTTTGGAGGTTGGTTCCTTCTAAAATTCTGATTCTGGTTCTGGTTTCTGTTTTGAGGAGCGGTTTGGTTTTGACTGGCTTGCGCTCTCTCAAGGATGCTCATTTTCATCATCATCTCCTACATCATTTTTTCCATCTTTGAGCTAGAAGTGGAAGGGGTAGATTCCTCTCTGAAGGACACTCTCTTCTCATTTTTCATTCTTGCTCTCTTCTCCATTAAGTTAACTTCCACATCAAGAGCTCCTTTTTGCATATCTTCAAGAGTTGTAGGATCTCTCTCTCTCAGCTGATAGGCCATTTCAGGGTCAAAACCTTCAGGAAAATTGTTTAGAGCTAGGCCTTGTGGAGGTTTTAGATCTGGGGAAAGTGCATTATATACACTGTTAAATCTGGTACAATAAGCTCTTACACTTTCCCCAGTGTTTCTATGGAGGTTCTTGTAATCAGAAAGGACTTGGAGAGGATTCTTCATCACTTCCCATTTGTTTAAGAATGTCTGATGGAAGGCTTTGAGATCATTGATACTATGGGGGGTTAAGCCTTTAAACCATTTTCTTACTTCTCCCCCCAGACTCTGAGCAAATAATCTAATCTTGACAGAATCATCATCAATTTCATTTCTGTCAAAGTAGTCATTCATCTTATCCACATGTTGTGATACAGTAGTAGCATTACTAGCATCATATAATGGAATTTTGGACTGATAGTCCTGTGGAAGATTGACTAATGGTACAGGAAGGACTAAGGGAGCATACCATGTTGCCATGATAAGCGGTGGAGGTGGATTAAAAAAAGGTAAAGTGGGTTGAAGTGGAGTGGTTTGGATAGTGGATGTTTGGTGAACAGAAGTGGATGGAACAACAGTAGATTGTTGAGCTGATATTGGATGAGAGACACCTAAATTGAAAAGGAAATGTGAATCAGGTGGTGTTGTTTCTCTACTACCAGGATGTTCACTTGTTTCCGGGGATGAAAGTGAAGACTCAGAGTCTAGCTGAATTATATCATCAAATGACATAGTTCTAAATGGATTTACTAAGTCAACTTGTGATTTTTGCAGAGCTGAAATATTTTCAGGAAATGAATTAGCTCTCAAGGGTGATCTGAAAAAAGTTGATAATTTAATCCTAGGAGACTCTCTAAGGATAATTTTCGAGTTATCAACTATCTTAGGTGGATCAAGGTCAGGATAGGCTCTAGTATGAATCTTTCTAAGAGCCAATATGCTATGTTTGAGACCCAACTAAACAAGAAAAATTTCAACTAGATATGACAGTCTTTAAGAGGTTAACTAATCTATTTTACACCAATTTTAATCCTACAGTCCTCTAATTGAGTTTGAATGATATTACAATGATAATGGTTCTTCCCAGTGGAGTCTTAAGGTCTGTTGAGGATTGTGGAGTCACCAAGTGGAAGTTTTTAGCTCTTTTAGAGGTAAAAGGTTTTATGGTCCACCACCATGTTTATTTAATTCCAATCTGAAATGTTTTTTTTAGTTTTCTGAGTTATTTTCAGTTGTGTTCTTTCTAAGAGTGTCCTAAATCCGTTTCAAAACTTAGCTACGGTTATGAGACAAAGATAGTCTACTCTTATGGCTAAGCCAGCTGTTTTTTCAAGGTTAGATAAACTCTTATGAGAATCCTAGGGTTTGCCTAGTTTGTCACTGATTCAAACAAGTTTTTACCATGATTACCATTGGTTGGTAGTGCTTGAAGAGGCTGATTTTTACTCACTGCAAAATGTTCTTGAAATCATGATTTCTGAGGTCTTAGAAGTATTTATGATGAAAAACACTCACAAAGTCCCCAGTGGAGTCGCCAGAAATGTTAGCTCCATGTAATCAGCAAGATTGGAAAAGTCCGACAGTAGGGAGAAATATCATTTCAACCACTTTGGGATTCTAGGATCTAGCCCTCCTGAATCCGGAGAGGGATCTCTCCAATAAGTGCAAAGATGGATTTGTCTTTGAAGTTTGGGTAATGATATTAGGCTAGTTATGAAGGCCGAGGGTTTTGTTTTGTTTTGGATGGTTGAGCATGATTATGGCTTGAGTGGAAAGTTCTAAATGGAAAGAGTTTCAAAGGTGAGAAGTTGCAAGCAAATAGAACAAGCTTTGGCTAAAAATATGGATAATTGCAGGTTTTAGTCCATTGGGCTATGGAGTCATAATAGGGTTTTAATTGAAACAACAGGTTCAAGAGTGGTCCATGGGGAAAGTCATTTATATCTAAGGATCTCTTTAAAGTTGATTTATGGAGTGAAATGATACACAAAGGAGGGGAATTAAACAAATGAAGAACAAAGAGCAGCCCAGGATCTGGTAAGTACTTTGAAACTAGCCAGCCTTTGAAAAACACTTAAGAATAACATAAAAGCAATCCAGGATCTGGTAAGTACTTCGAAACTAGCCAGCCTTTGATATAATTTCAATAGAAAACATTTAAAACACAAAGGGAAAACACAAATAATAACAAATAATGGCCTAAGACCTGGTAAGTACTTCGAAACTAGCCAGCTTTCAACAGATTCCGAGGGAAACTTTCAGTTAGTATTTTGGGATAAAACTAGGACCAGGGCTCACCATATCTTCCTTAGTTCATCTATACTTAACATGAAATGAAAATAAATTTCAACGATAACAATTAGCTAAACAGGGGGACGAGGGAATGCCATCATTCCTACTGCTTGAACTGAATTAAATCATTTCTAAATAACACAAATTGGAAGAAAACATTTAGATAAAGCTTATCAGTCAGAGAAGGGTACGGATATACAGTAAATCCTAGCTCTATGCTTGTTTTTCTTTACAAGAGAAAATGAAAAAAGTTGAAATAGAAGTAAAATAACAATTAACAATAGGAAATAACATCACCGTCGACATAGACCAAGATCCCATAAATCATCTTGTATTGATGCTTCAAACAAGTTACAGCTTTAAGTCCAGTGTTTCAGGTCAGCAATCATCTTCACTACTCAGCCTAACTATTCTATCACAAGTAGAGCTTCAAGAGCCTTTGAACACTATTTACAATCAGAAGTTTCGAGCACAAGTATATTTCAAAGTTCTACAACCAACATTTTCTCATCTTCTACAGAAGTATTTATAGAAGAATGAGGAGGTGGGATCTGACAAAATATCTCATAGGGAAATTAATATAGACTAATGACTTTTCGGCCTTTGAGGGGCTCAATGGAGAAGAGTACAGATATTCTCATTGTATTAATTGATTTACATTAAATATTAAGCTCGGTGGGAGCTTTTGTTGACTTTTAAGGCTCTGTTTTAGGATGTAATAACTCTGCTGATATTTTACATTAAGTTCATTTGGCAGAATTAATTCTTTGGTTGTGTTGAGGCAAATATTTGGTTTTATGATCATAATTCGGCCTCTGTTGAATGCTTGTGGCTACAGGTGGCACTGGGTAGCTGAGAGGAATCAATTTTCCTCTGATGTGGTGGTGGAAGCCTTTCTGTCTGATAAACACTTATGATTTTCTTTTAACTGTGTTTTAATTTGGAGGATTAGGCTTTTGATAATAAATCTTAGCCGTAATCCCCCCAAATTTATCTTCAATCTTCTGTTCTACTGTGTTTTGTCTTCAACACTGTTACTCTTTTAATTATTTAATGCATTGTTGTGTGTCTTGTTGATGTGAAGGGCCGCACAGGGCTCATATGGCATCAATGCCCATGAAGCATTGATGAAATGTGGCGTAGAACCCTTTGGAATGATCTTCCCTTTAAATAAACAAAGCTCAGAGGATAATCATGCTCAGCTTTATCTTTTCTTTTTAAAATATGTTGAAATTCATTAAAACCTGCAAAAAACACACAACTGTTATGAAATCCTGCATTTATTGGGTAAACTGCTTCAGAGGGTGTGGGGAGAGAGCATGACCATTGGATGGCAACATCCAATGGTGGAGATCTACGTAGAAGTCAAAAGGAGAGTGGTGGGTACATAATAGCGCAGAGGATGAAGTCTGGGCCATTTGATCTTTACAGAGATCAATGGTGGAAATTAGGCGAGAGAAAATAAAGCAAAGGGGTTGCTTTATAGGGAAATGGTGGAAAATACAAAGGAATAAGGTTAAAAACCTTTGTGAGAGGAAATATGGTTAAAAATTAAGTTGGGGGTTTGGGATGAATAAGAGCCGTCGGATGAGATCGGCCCTACAAGATCAACGACTTAGGAGGCGCACGATAAAAATCAAAAGGAAAGAGGGAAAGCAGTTTTTGGAATGAAAATAGTGGTTTTCAGGCGGCAAAAGGGCAGGTAGGTAGTTTTTCCTTTTGGAACACGATATGCATCCCCTCCCAACACGTGGCATCATAAAACCACCCATTTCACGTGGCCTTTGGGAAATTAAACTTCGCGCTAAAATTTACGCGACTTGTGATGTGGGCTGTGAGATCTGGGACCTCAGATCTAACGGTTGGAAAACAAGCGTGATATGAGACATATGTGCGGGTTATAAGAGGAAGGGAAGTTTTAATCCAGGCCATAGGATATGAGATCTAGATGGCTGAGATTAAATTTGGTGCTAACACGAAATAATATATAGACAGAGGAAGGATGAAGGAGGATCGTTGATTTGTAGAGATCAACGGCTGTAATTGGCCAAAAAATATTATGAGCGGGGCCGCATAAATTTAACCAAAGTCGGGAGATGCGATCTGGACCGTCCGATCTAGACACGTGGACTGCCCAGATGCAATCAGAGATCGGCGATCGGCGGGGTGGAGAAATTGTAATGCGCCGATGCGATTAAGCGCGGACTATCGATCTGCAGATCAGATCGATGGTGGGAAATGAATCGGAGGGTTCTAAAGTGGAGGCAAGGCTAATGATCGAAGCGAATGTGGGCCGTTGGACTTGGGATATGGCGGATATATCCAACGGCGGAGGATCCATCGGGGAATGGCAATCGAAGGGGAGAAACAAATGTACCCAACAAAAAATGCGATGTGATTAAGCATTTTGGGACTTTTAACCTTTGGTCTTGGGCATAAGTTATATGAATAAAGCGAAGGGCGGAGTTTATACAAAGGAACCTAATCGCATCGGAACTTTTGATGCAGGTCTTTTAATCTACCCATTTATATATAAAAACATGGTATGGGCGTACTTTAGACCAAACTTAGGAAAAAATGGATTTTTAAATTTACAAAGGAAAATATCAATTGGAAGGGTTTATTCCAAGGTTTAAACGCCCAATTGCAGACCCACAGATTATATGAAGTATTAATATGATCGAGAGCTGTGTACAAGGGCTTAATCGCATCGAAACTTTTTAACATGGTAATTAGACTTATGCGCTAGGATATTTGCGATGCGATAAGTGCCGAAAGGGCTTAACTCGTAGTTCTAGCACCAGGGCATATAATGGGGAAGTGGTTAGGACATAGCCCAAAGGGGCTTAAACCCTTAGTGAAAAAAATTATTTTTTATGAAATTTTCAGATTTTTCTGATGGATTTGGGGGTTTTGGCAGAGTTCAAAAAGGAGTTTTAAAATCCGTAAAGGGGATTACATTAAGGAGAAAAGGGGAAAACTGAAAAATATAGGAATTTCATGGGAATGAAAAGGGGTAAAAATGGAGGTTAGTTTTGAAGTGGAAGGGGGGGGGGGAAAGGGTGTTTGCAGCAACATTTTCTCTTTGAAATTAGAAGAATTTATGAACTTTGAGATGGAACAACAATGAAGATATGAACAAAGGAGATGATGTCTTCAAGAGTCTTCAAGAGGCAACACTTTTTAGCAACAAATTTTGTTGCTTGAAGGCTCCAAAAATGTTTTAGCTACCATTTGATATGAAAATTTTTATTGGTGGCTAACAAAACCAAGACCCCAATGTTAAACACAACAAATATGAAGCTGTAGAAACTAAGTATAAACTTCAATATATAAATGCATCCGACATCTTTAATATAGAATGTTGTACAGGGGGCTGACTTCTAAAATGACACACATATATCAATTAATATGTAGGTGATGACTGTGGAAGAGAATGTAGTAGAATATTAACCATAACATGGCTTATCCAAAGACAGAAATCCATATATACTGGGCCTATGCAAAGATAAGAATCCATATATGTGAAAAATTCCAAAGACAAGGATCCATTATAGTTAATATCAGAGGAACAATGGAAGAGATGAAAAATGAAACAAAATATCCTACCTGAGCTATATTTAAAGCACTATGGCTGAGTAAACATGAGTATCTGTAATGATAAGTTCACATTTAAACATAGGAGCACTCGCATTCCAGAGCATAGATATAAGAAATGTGGAGATATGTGAAATGAACATTTGTATTAAAAACATAGAGAAGAGCTACAAACTGTGAATCACCCAGATCAGAATCCCCAATTCCAACAAAGCTTCTTATCACTGAGTCCCTACGGGATCTTCAATATCAATTATCAAAATTTAAACAAAATACATACAGAGTGCTTGAACTAGTGAGTCCTTTGGAAAATCTGGAACCCTGTAGATGTCTTTTCTTTCTACTTTTATAACATTCTCATGGGCAATACGCGGAAAGATATTTTGGGAAAATATCTTTTCCACGTGCCTATATGCAGTTTTGGGTCTTAATCAGAAAATAAAAATTGATGATGGGGCAGAATGCTTCCCATCATCTTACAAATCAGGCTTATATCCATTTATAATGAAAATAACACAACTGTCTAACTGAAAGTAAAAATTGCAGGAGTGAAATATGAATTTCACTCTAATATTGAAAGTAAAAATAAAACAAGAGGCCACGTGGGCCCAATCATGAGTTAAAAATTTTGGTGGTGGGAAGGAGTTGAGGCTATAGCTGGAGTAGGTGGTACTGTGGTTGCAGAGGAGCTGGCTTTATTAGAGGTGGACGGAGCAGATGTGGTGACCGACGAACTCACATGATTGTTGCACCTCTGCCAAGTGTCGGCTGCAGGATCAGGTATCATAGTGAAAGAATCGCCCTGAATATGCACTTCTGTTAGCTCAGCATAACTTGCCAAAATGGGAAACCGTTGTTTCACTTGATGCAGAAGAGAGAATTCCTTTCCAAGTGCTGCAATTATGGTTTTGGCCTTAAGTCGAGCGATCTTCTCAGATGGTATGTGAGTCTGATTCATCACTATTAGCTCCCTGTAATTCTAGCAGATTGGTGAGACTAAAGCTGCAGGGAGGACATTGGAACCACTTTTGGATACTAGGATCTAGCCTTCCGGAATCCAGAGATGGATCTCTCTATAAGTGCAAATATTGATTTCTATTTAAGGCTTTTATGTGTGATATTAGGCTAGTTATTAAGAATAAGGGTTTTTGTTTGGTTTTGGATGGTTGAGAATGATTTTTAGTTGAGTGGAAAGTCCTAAAATAAAAGAGTTCGAAAGGGGTGAAGGTATAAGAAAACATAACAAGATTTGGCTGATAGGATAGATATGATGTTGGTTTTTAATCCATTGGGCTATGGAGTCATAAAAGGGTTTAATTGTGCAACAATTTCAAGAGTGGTTCAAGGGGCAAGTCATCTATATCACAAGATATTTTAGATTAAGTGATGGAATGGAACATTAAATGTGTTGAAAGGGTGGAAAAGGACAATAATTTCAAATAGGATTTATCAGTCTTCCCAAACAAGAAAATCCTTTTTAAGTAACTATTTTAAACCAACCAAAGGACAAGGCTAACCATAGAATTATTTGGACAAGCTTGTATTAAAGCTAACTTATCAGACAAAGAATCCAGTAATCCACATAGTTAATTTCAGAAGGGATGAAAATAGATAAGAAAACAAAGTGCAGCCTAAGATCAGATAAGATACTTTTAAATCTAAACTGCTTTCAGCATACTCTTAGGGAAACTTTCAGAATTACCTTTGGAGAAAGAAACTAGAAGACAGGGCAAACCATAAACTTTTCTAGTCAAACTCTACTAATCATATAATGAAAATATCATTCAAGAAATTCCTTTCAAGCTTTGCACATCAAGACAGGGACAAACCAACATTCCTTGATAATGTTTACACTTAACTTAAGTCATTCTTAAAAACACAATTTGGAGGAAAACATTGAGATAAATCTTATCAGTCAGAGAAGGGTACTGTAGTAAATCCTAGCTCTATGCTTACTGTTCTTTATCAAAGAATAAGTGGACAAAATGGCATACAGGAAAGCAAGAAGCACATAGAAAGAAACAATAACATAGAAAGAAGCACTTCACCAGTGATATGGACTAGGATCCCAAGAATCAGCTTTTATATTGATGTAGATATAGTTACAAACTTTAAGTCCAGTGTTTCAGTACAACAATCATCTTCTCTTCTCAACCTAACTTATTTGATCACAAATAGAGCTTCAAGGGCCTCTAGACACTATTTACATGTAGAAAGTTTCGAACACAAGTATTATATCAAAGTCTAGCAACCAACCCTTTACAATGTGCTCCTCAAGAAGATTTTATAGGAAAATGAGGAGGTGGAATGAGAGAAAAGATCTATAGGCTCAATTAATACAGTTTTAATGCTTCTCGGCCTTCGAGGGGCTTAATGAAGAAGATTTCATATATTTCCTCTGTATTAATGGGTTTGTATTAAGTGTTCTATTTTCTTAGCAGAGTTTGTTGACTTTAGAACTCTTTCTTATCTTTGTAATAACTTTGTTGATAGTTTACAATAAGTTCCTTTGATTGAATTAACGGCTGTCTTTTAGGAAAATATCTTCTATTTTGGTAATAAACATGCCTCTTTTGAATGCTTTGAGGCTACAAATGGATTTTGGTAGCTGGAGAGGATTCAATTAGCCTCTGATGTGGCAGTGGAGGCTTCTCGGATTGATGAATTGCTTTGTTTTTTCTCTAAAACACCTTTAATTTACTTGAGATTTGTGTTTTAGGTCTGATTAGGCTTAATCTGTGTCTTCTTGTCTTTATGATGTCTTTAACTGTGGATTAGGCTTTTGATTTTCTGAATGGGTGCCTTAATCCTTCAAAACTGTGCTAAAACCTTCAAACATGGATTTCCACTTTGATTTCATGCTGTGAAACTGATACTTTTTGTCTGTGGATTTTAATGTGTTTTCATTGCTTTTGCGGGCACGCGGAGGGTTTTAAAATGGCATCAATGCTCATGAGGCATAGATGAAACATGGTGTTGAACCCTATAGAATGATATTTTTTATGAATAAAGGCCTAGGGGATTGTCATCCCCGACCCCTGATTTTCTTTAAGAAACTGTGAAAAATCTCTTAAACCTGCAAAAATAAGAAAAAAGTTATAAAAATATTGCATGGATGGGTATAGACTACTTCAAAGGTTGAGGTTAGATCACAACTATTGGATGAAAGCATCCAATGGAGAGGATTCAATGCTGAGGAAAATGGAGAGGCGGTTGGAGGGGTGAACGAAGGATTAAGTCCGAGCCGTAGATGCATATTGATTAAGGGTCAAGTTTAATATGGGTTTTATAATATGAAGGGGTCATATTATAATAAAACATGGAGGAAAATGTAATAAAAAGGGAAGAAAAACCCTTAGCGGGGGGTAATATAGAGTTAAATGAAATTGGGGTTTTGGGAAGATTCTCGTCCGTCGGATTGATTAGGAAACAAAGATCAATGACGGAGATTCCTTTATACAGCCCTTTGGAAGATGGGTGGAGGGCGATGTACTAAGGGCAAGATTAAACTGGGACCATTAGATCTCAGAGATCAATGGCAGAGATTACACATGGGATAATGCAATGGAAAAGGGGAAAAGTGGTTTCGGCGATAAAAACCACTGGTGTCGCACTACTCTTAAGCGGTTTCCAAAATATTCATAAAAAACGCGGTATACCTCGTCCCCCGCCACGTGTCATTTTAAAACCACCCACATCATGTAATTTTAAAACATTAACCTCTGGACTCAAAATTACACAAAACTGTGCACTAGTCGTCAAATCTGGGGCCTTAGATCGGACGGTCATGAGGAGAACGCGATGGAGAATAGATGCACAGGCGATAAAAGGTGGGGGAGGGCCAAGACGGTTTTAATCTTCATTGTCGGATCATAAGAATGAATGGTCAGGATTTGCTGATGGAGAGATAGGTCCCAAAGGAGTTGGAACTATCGAGTTGAATATGTACCATCGGATGAAAACAGATCAATGGCTCAGATTTAATCTTGGGGTTTATGAAACGGGATATGAGGCAGGGGTCGGGTGGAGAATGGGTCATTGTGGGCCGTTGATCTGCAGAGATCAACGACTGGTATTCACCGAAAAATTTATACAGCGGGGTCTTATGAAATTAACAAAGGGTGTCAAGCTTCAATCAGGACCGTCGGATGTATGAAATAGATGGCCTAGGTCCCATTGCAAGGTCACCAATCGGTGGGGGAGAGAGGAAAGGCACAGAGAAAAATTGCGATGCAATTATATGTGGACTGTCAGATCTTAGGAGAGATCGACGGTTAGAAATGAATATGAGGGACCAAAGCGGAGGAAAATGGGTAGAGTTATAATTAATCTGGGCCATCGGTTCTTGTGGATTCGACGGTCCAGATTGAATCGCAATGATCACAATCGGAGGAGGAGAGAGGAAAGAAGCAATGGTCTTCGCGATGCGACTGAGTAAGGACCGTTGATCTTAGAACCAGATCAACGGCGGAGATTAAGTTATGGGTGCCAAAGGCGGATATGCAGGCTTATGAACAGAGCAATGTGGGCTGTTAGATCTGGGCCTAGCGGGGAAGATCAATGGTTGGGAAGCCATCGAAAGGTGGCCAATCAAAGGGGGGAAATAACTAAAAATATGTTCAGTGAAAAAAAAATCGGATGCGATTAGCACTCGGGACTTAATCGCTTGGTCCTGGGCATGGGTTATATGGTGGGGAAGTGGTTTTGGGGTTTTAACCAAAAGGGGTTCATCGGAATAGGAAAAAATGAAGGGGCCTTTCAAATGCGCCCAATGAAAATTCGCGATGCGAGATTTCATCGATCGTTGATCGTTTTTAGATCAATGGTTGGTTTTCGTTAAAACAACGAACCGACGGGTTTTATTTAAAACATGGAGAAAGTCAGATTTTATAAAGACACAAAGGGAAAGAGGTTTGGAAAAGGATTTTTATAATGCTTTAGCACTTGATTGTGGGATTTTGGGTTATATGAAAAGACGAAGGGATCGGGGGGTTATAAAGAAGAGGAGTCAATCGCAATCGGGGATTTTTTAAAGCGAGAGATAACAAAACACAATGGAACGCCCGATTGTGATTGTGCGATCGAGCCCCAACTCTTGGTTTTTAACGCTAGTTTTATGCGGAAATAAAGGGGCTGGGGGCTAAGGCCAAGAAGGGTTAAGGCATTAGCACAAAAAGGCTGTTTTTTATGATTTTTCAAGTATTTGAAAGGATTTTGAAAGCTTCCGATAAGGTAAAAAATGAGTTTTAAACCTTATCAAAGGGGTTTTTATGAAGGGAAGAATGGAAATGAGGAAAAATAGAGGAATATTTATGAGGAAAAAGGGGATAAAAATGAAGGTTAATAATGAGTGAAAAGAGGGGTAAAATGAAAGGGAAAAAAGGGTTTTTTAACAGTATTTTTCTTTAGGAAAACAATAGTTTTTTCAGAGTTTAAAAGGGAAACAACAGTGAAGATTAATCAAAGGATAAGATATTTTCACAAGACTTCAAGAAATAACAATTTGGCAATAAAATTGTTTCTTGAAGGCTTAAAACATGATTTAGCCACCATTTGATATGACAAATTTTATAGGTGGCTAATAGTGGCTCCACATGGGGATGGCGCCTTCTTGAAGGTGTCAAGAACTTTTGACTTGAATTCTCTGGGGGGCTGATCAATGCCTAATCCATTGGGCTGAAAATTTCTTCACTTGGATGATCTTCTTCAGTCTTGATGATGTTTAAAGCTATTAAAAACAATGGAACGCTATCAAACAAGTTTTCTACCTACCCAATCCTACTGATCTAACATTTTTTTCTTCTTTGAGAGTGCATTTGGATTGGAAAAATCTTTTACAAACATTTTATTCTTTTGAAAGAAAAAAATAATCTAAGTCTACTTCTTATTTCTCCATGAACTTAGATTAAACAGTTGAGTTCATAAGCTTCTCTACCTAACTACTATCTGTTAGGATTAGACTGTCTAACAAATTTTTATTCTCTAATTTCTAAAACAAGAAATTTAAAAAGCATACAAGTCAGGATTGAAAAATATAACTTGCTACTGATATATGGCATAAAAACAAGCTGCACATAGATTATTATTTGCAAAAAATTAAATCAAAATGTTGAAGGCTTAAGATCTAAAAGTTTTAGGAACATCCTTGTCTTTTCTTCAGCTCTGTTTTTGAGTTTGTTTGAGCTGTTTTTTCTTTGTTATCTAGTTCAAGTTTTGGGATTATTAGAACCGGTTCACTTTTGTATTTGACTCATGATTTAAATAAATTAGAGTCATTCTTCTTTTGGAAACTCATAGGTTCAAATTTTTGGCTTGTTTGAACCTTTATTTTCTATCCTAATCTACCTAACTGATAAGCCAAGATTAAGCTGTTTTGGCAAATCTAATTTCAGTAACCTCTCAACAGTAAATTTAAAACTAATTAGTCATGATTAGACTATATGACTAACTAGGAGTGTGTTTCTTAGGAGTGGCATTTGAGCTTGCACACTTTTATGTTTTCTCTTTTTTGGTATGGGGCTATACCTTTCTTGTTTTCACAATCTGCCCTCTTTTCTTTTGTATTGTTTTTGTATTTTTTATTTTTATAACTTTGAATGCAATGAATATTATGAAATTTACAATGAGAAAAAATAGAAAGGCTTTCAAACTGATTATGGTTAAGAGAAATAATGTTTGAGCATCTTGCCATTGACAGGACCCCCAAACAGTTCAGCTCCATTCAATTACTCCAAAAAGTAAGCATTGTTACCAGCAGTAGAATGAATGAGATAAGGGCCAAGCCATAAGTTATAAAATTTCCCATGCTTGCTCTTGTCTTCTCTCCTTGAGTCCCACTTTAACACCTTGTCACCACATTGAAATTACTGTCGTTGTCCTTCTATTAAATTTTTTTTTGATGCTCTCTTGCTTTTGTAATGCTATGTTGTAGACCTCCTCTCTAGTTTGCTGAAGATATATAGTCTGATTAATCCTTATTATCATGTCATTGTCTTCAGACTGCGCTTCTTGGATCAATTTCATAACTGGCACACCTAGGCTGGTTGAAAAAATTGCATCTATTCCATACACAAGCTGGTAGGGTGACATTCCAATAGATTTCTTAAGTGTTAATCTATTAGCCCAGAGTGCATGTACTAGCTTTGTGTGCCAAGACTTCTTGCTATCCTCCAACAACTTTTTGATTATGTTCACCAAACTATTGTTTGAGGATTATGCCAGCCCATTACCTTGAGGGTAATAAGCAGTAGAATGACCCAATGTTATCTGATATATGTGACATAATTCAACCATATTCTTGGATCCAAATGCAGCTGCATTATTAGTGATGATCTTCCTAGGACAGCCAAATCTAGAGAGGATATGAGTCTCAATGAATTTTATGATGATAGAGTCATTGGCTTGCATAGAAGGGATGGCTTCAATCCATTTGGTAAAGTAGTCTGTTGCAGTGAGTATCCATCTATGTTGGGAAGATGATGGTGGATGGATTTATCCTATGAAGTCAAGTCCCCACTGTTGAAAAGGGGCTTCAACAGTGATTGGATTCAAAGGTAAGGGAAGCAATTTTCTTTTGCCTTCAAAAAGTTGGCATTTATGACAGGAAATTATCATCTTGTGTACATATAGAAAGAGGGTGGGCCAATAGTAACAAAATCTAAGGATTTTGTTGGATGTAGTCTTCCAGTAGAGGTGGCCTCAACATTATCCTTCATGGAACTTGTGCTTAACCTTATCTGCATCATTCTCAGGCAAAAATTTAAGCAATAACCCACTTGCATTTTTCCAATAAAGACATTTATCTATAATGCAGTAGTTTATAGCTTTTAAATTTAAAAACCTTGCCTTTGTTTTTGATAAACTAGGAGGTGTATTCAGATTGAGAAAAACATATAGAATATCAGCATACCAAGAGGAATTCATAAAATGGTTTTCAATAATGGGAGTTGACTGTTCCTCTTGTTCATCTAAAGCATTTATCATGTTTATATCAAGAGCTTCAAAATTTGATTCAGCCATTAATATTGCTAGTCCTTGGCCTTTAATGAGCTTAGTGGGCTTGATTTCTAAAGCATATTCAAGTATCACAGCTATCCACTTACCTCTCTTTCCATCTGGGTCTTGTGTTAGGATGTCTTTTACAACTGAGTTAGGGACAAAGGCAATGACGTGGGAGTGAAAAATGTAAACTCTGAAGTCTTTTAAGACTTTGACTAAGGAAAAGGCTTGTTTTTCCATAATGTTATACTTCAGAGGTGCATCTCTTATGGCCTTACTAAAGAATGTAATTGGCTGCTCTTGTCCCTTTGAATTTTTCTGCAATAGGATAGCAGCCACTGTATGTTCTGATGCAAAGGAAAAAATGAAAAAATATTTTGAAAAATCAGGACTTATAAGAACTGGTGTTTTGGTTAATGCTTTTTTGACCAGTTCAAAGGACTTCTTTGCTTCTAAGGTCCACTAACCCCTTCTCCCTTTTTGAGCATGTTTGTTATGTTTCTAAGGAGCTCAGTTAAGTTGGGTATGAACCTTCTCGAGAAATTAATCTTTCCAATGAATGATTGTAGTTCCTTGATGTTTCTTGGATGGTTGATTTGCAAAATACCATCGATCCTCTTTGGGTATATCTTTATCCCCTCTTTTGATATGATGTGCCCAACAAGTTTACCTTCTTGGAGACCAAACAATGTTTTCTTTGGATTTAAAGATATCCCAAACTTTTTTCATTTCTCGAATACTTTTCTCAAGTGTTCTAAGTGATCTTCATCTATCTTGGAAAAAACAGTGACATCTTCAAGGTAAATAATGATGAAGTAGCCCAATTCTTCCGAGAATGTAATATCCATGGCTCTCTGGAATTGAGCACCAGCATTCATTAAACCAAAGGGAATTTTCACATACATGAAAGTGCCCCAAGGTGTAGTAAAAGTTGTATTTAGTTGATCATTAGGATGTACTAAAATCTTATTGTACCCTAAGAAGCCATCAAGAAAAGAAATTCTTTTAGACCCTACTACCCTTTGTAAAATATGGTCCATCTTGGGTAAAGGGTAGTTGTCTTTCAATGAGGCTTTGTTTAAGTTTCTAAAGTCAATACAAAGCCTAATTTCTCCTATTTTTTTCCTAACTGACACTAGATTAGACACCCACTCTGAATATCTAATAGGGACAATAATACCAGCCTCGTACATTTTCTTGATTTCCTTCTCAACCAAAGGTAACTAAGCAGGGTTTATTCTGCACAGTTTTTGTTTAAATGGCTTTTGGTTTTCCTTGAGAGGTGTCTTCTATTGAATTATCTGAGTGTCATAGGATTTCAGATCCTCATAACTTCACGCAAAAACATCGAAAAATTATTTAAACAACTCTATGTATTTGAGTTTGATGTGAGATGGTAAAGTTTTAGACAGTTTGATCATCTCTGGTTCTAGTTCATTGCCTATATTACACTCTTCAACTTCAGTTTCAACAGGCTCCAACTTTGGTTTCTTGGCCACATCATTGAAATCAAACAATTCCTCTAAAGGGACCAGACCCTTTGGCAAACTTTGATTGTTAGATTGCAGAGTTTCTAAGTCTTCTTTTCCTAACTCTGAACTAATTTCTGTTGTGTCTTCAAGCTTGTTAGGCAACAAATTTATATCAGCAATCTTTGGAGAGTTCTCTTCATCATCAAGTAGATTTTCTTCATTAGAACAATTTGTTTCATAATCTGAATCAGAACTTGGTAGTTCAAATTCATTTCTGGACTGTAAGAAGTCTTCTATTTGTCTGTATCCATCAAACACTTGCCAATATTTCTCATTATCAGGGACAACTGGTCTGAATTTAATCTGGGTGGTACATTGTTTGGTTTCAAATGGTGTTAAACATGTTCTAGCAGCAAAAGCTAAACTGTGGGCAAGGATGTTCTTTTCTCTTGGGACAAAAATCAGTTGTGATTCCTCAAATGTTTTCAATAAATCCATGACATCGTTCCTATAGGATCTAAGTATGGGGTTTTTAGCGTTGTATTCCCCATTTACTTGCCTAACAATTAACTCTGAATCCCCATGCACTTTTATTCTTTTAGCTCCTAATTTCTTCCACAAGTGTAAGCCTAAAAGGAGGGATTCATACTCAGCTATGTTATTCGAACACTGAAAATTTAATCTGTAGGAATGGCCTTCAGTGTGTTTTTTTTCAGTGTTATGTATCCATACACCTGCACCTGCGTTGCTCTTAGTGCAAGACCCATCAAAGTTCATACTCCAAAGAGGACTAGTTTCGGGTTCATCAGTTTGGTTACTATCCTCTTCAACTAGTGTGCTTTCGGCTTGTTCTTGAAGATCAACACTTTGTTGAATTTGTATTAGTTCCTTAGGTTTTTCATTGCGTTGAGGACTTATTTCTTGACTTTCAAGGTTTAAAAGCAATGGATGAATGATTTGTAGCTCTAGACCTGTGTTTTGTTTGCTATAGTTTTCTAGTTTAGCAAACTGTTCTGACACTTCTGTCTTGTCTTCCTCTTTTTCTCTATTTGCCACTAATTCAGTAAAGGTTACTTTCTCACTGAATTATTCATCATTGAAAAGGATAAATGAATCAAGGCCTGTATTTACAGAATAAAGGGGAGAGTTTTGCAGTCTTTATTGGCTAGTAACCATGTATTGCATATGAGACTCCCTGTAAAGTCTTCTTGTTTGATTGAAAACAGGGATGGTTGCATATTTCATGTCCATTTGCATCGTTCCTTGTAACTTAGCTCCCCAAGATCTTGATAACAGCATACCATATTTTGGGGGTACATCAACCACTATAATATCCATGACTAAACACTTGGCTGGAATTTGTGCTAAGTTAACACAGAGGTCTTTGATTAATCCTAAACATTTCATTCTGCTTGAGTCAAAGGAGTAAAGATCTTTGTAAGGTCTAGTGATTTCAAGGCCTAGACTCTCCATTACAGCTTTGGGCATTAAATTGTGAGAGGCCACTGAATCATGCATATCATTGTGAAAAATCTTGTCATGAATTTGTAAACTTACATAAAAAAGAGGAACTGGTCCTTCTTGATATCTACCCTCGATATTAGGACCAAATATGAGCTCTGGTTGGTCATCATTAAGATTGAAAGTGTCATTATTCTCTTCTATGTCAAAAGCCTTCAAAATTTTGGATCTATACACATTTTGGGTGGCTAATTCAGTAATCTTTATCTTGGTAATTTCTTGCTCCAAATTGAAAGGTAGCTGACTTCTTACAAGGTTTGTTTCAACTTTGTTAACCACCATTTTATCAGAAAGATCAGCTTGCTGATTTTCTCTATTTACATTGGTTAAAATTGTTTTGATAGGAGAATTAGCTGAGGTACTAGCACTGCTAAGATCTGCACTCTGTTTTTCATTGTTTTGAGTTCTTTTCTCTTTACTTTTATCAAAATTTCCAGCCACTGTTTTGTCTTTCTATTTTGTAACTTAGGGTTTATTTACAGGGCTGTTTTTTACAGAATTTTCAGAGGTTTTAGTCTTGGGAGTTTCCTGATTGCTTTTACTCCTAAGATCATATTCCTTTATGGTTTCTATGATGACATTTTCCATTTCCTGATAATAAAATTCATCTTCTTCTCTCTTTTCATCATAGGGTGTATATAGACCTTGTTTCCTCTTGTAATGAACTTCAAAGTCATCATTATCTACTCCCAACATGTTTATATCATCTTCCTCTATTTTTTATATTGTTTCTTCAACCTCACTTACATAGTTTTGATGAAAAGGAGGAGTAATCTATTGATCATCCTCCCTTGGTCTGTTTTGAGGTTGATTTCTCCTAAAATTCTGATTTTGGTTTTGATTTCTGTTTTGAGGAGCTGTTTGGTTTTGACTTGATTGTGCTCTCTCAAGTATGCTCATCTTTTTCATCATCTCCTCCATCATTCTTTCCATCTTTGAGCCAGATGTGGAAGGTGTGAATTCCTCTCTAAAGGACACTTTCTTCTCATTTCTCATTCTTGCTCTTTTCTCCATTAAATTAACTTCCACAGTGAGAGCTCCTTTTTGCATATCTTCTAGAGTGAGAGGGTCTGTTTATCTAAGTTGATAAGCCATTTCAGGATCAAATCCTTTAGGAAACTTGGTTAAAGATGAGCCTTGTGGGGGTTTTAAATCCAGGGGAAGGGCATTATAAACACTGTTAAACCTAGTGCAATAAGCTTGTACACTTTCCCCAGTGTTTTTGTGGAGATTTTTGTAGTCCGAAAGTATTTGGAGAGGGTTTTTCCTCACTTCCAATTTGTTTAAGAATAAATGATGGAAGGCTTGGAGATCATTAATACTGTGAGGGGTTAAGCCTTTGAATCGCTTTCTTACTTCTCCCCCTAAACTCTGAGCAAACAATCTAAGTTTGACAGTTTCATCATCAATTTCATTTCTGTCAAAGTATTCATTCATCTTATCCACATGCTGTGAAGCAGTAGTAGCATTACTGGCATCATACAATGGTATCTTAGATTGATAGTCCTGTGGAAGATTGACTAATGGTAAAGGAAGGACCAACGGGGCATACCATGTTGCCATGATAGGGGGTGGTGGTGGATTAACAAGAGGGAAAGTGAGCTGAAGTGGAGTGTTCTGGACAATGGGTGTATGGGTAGCAGAAGTGAATGGACCAGCAATAGATTGTTGAGCTGATCTTGGATGAGAGAAACCAAAATTGTGAAGGAAATGTAAATCTGGTGGTGTAGTTTCTCTACTACCAAGATGTTCACTTATTTCTGGGGATGAAAGTAAAGAATTTGAATCTAGCTGATCTAAATCATCAAGCGACCTAGTTCTAAATGGATTTCTTAAGTCAACTTGTGATTGTTGTAGAGCTGCAAGGTTTTCAGGAACATAATTAGCTCTAAGGGGTGATATGAAAATAGTTGAAGTTTTAACCTCAGGAGACTTCCTAAGGATTCTTTCAGGGTTATCAACTATCTCAGGAGGGTTTGGGTTAGGGTAAGCTCTAGTATGAATCTTTCTAGGAGCCATTATGCTGCATTTTTCAGACCCAACTAAACAAGAAAAGTTTAACCAAATATGACAATCTTTAAGAGGCTAACTGATATTTTAAACAAGAAAGATTTAATCCTAAAGTCCTCTAACTGAGTTTATATGATATTATGATGATAATGGGTTTTCCTAGTGGAGTCTTAAGGTCTGTTTAGGATTGTGGAGTCACCAGGTGGAAATTTTTAGCTCTTTTGGAGATGAAAATTTTTATGGTCCACCACCATGTTTATTTGAATACCAATCTGAAATATTTTTGGGTTTTCTGAGTTTTTGTAGTCCTATGGGTTCTAAAAATTTCCTAAAACTATTTCAAAACTTAGCTAAGGTGATGAGACAAAGAAAGTCTACTCTTATGGCTAAGCTAGCTGATCCTTTAAGGTTTGATAAGCTCTTATGAGAATCCTAAGGTTTCCTTAGTTTTTCACTGATTCAAATAAGTTATATCATGATTACC
Organism: Pinus albicaulis; assembly: GCA_034641835.2. Lineage (NCBI taxonomy): Eukaryota > Viridiplantae > Streptophyta > Pinopsida > Pinales > Pinaceae > Pinus > Pinus albicaulis. The sequence goes on along the minus strand of CM076570.1, from coordinate 1,504,955,240 downwards.
ATTTTCTTGGTAGTGCTTGAAGAGGGCTACTTGTACTCAAGGGGATTTTGTGAAGTCTTAAGGGTACCTAAGATGAAATTTGACTCAGTCCCCAGTGGAGTCGCTAGAAATGTTAGCTCCCTGTAAATCTAGTATATTGGTGAGACTAAAGCTACAAGGAGGACATTGGAACCACTTTGGGATTATAGGATCTATCCCTCTAGAATCCAGAGAGGGATCTCTCTATAAGTGCAAAGATTGATTTATCTTTAAAGCTTTTATGTGTGATATTAGGCTAGTTATTAAAAACAAGGGTTTTTGTTTGGTTTTGGATGGTTGTGCATGATTTTTAGTTGAGTGGAAAGTCCTAAAATGAAAGAGTTCCAAAGGGGTGAAGGTATAAGAAAACATAACAAGATTTGGTTGATAGGATAGATATGACGCTAGTTTTTAGTCCATTGGGCTATGGAATGATAAAAGGTTTAATTGTGCAACAATTTCAAGAGTGGTCCAAGGGGCAAGTCATCTATATCACAAGAAATTTTAGATTAAATGATGGAATGGAACATTAAAAGTGTTGAAAGGGTGGAAAAAGACAATAATTTCAACTAGGATTTATCAGTCTTCCCAAACAAGAAAAGCCTTTTTAAGTAACTATTTTAAACCAACCAAAGGACAGGGCTAGCCATAGAATTCTTTGGACAATCTTGTATTAAAGCTAACTTATCAGACAAACAATCCAGTAATCCATATAATTACTTTCAAAAGGGAGGAAAACAGATAAGAAAACAAAGTGCAGCCTAAGATCAGATAAGATACTTTTAAATCTAAACTGCTTTCAACATACTCTTAGGGAAACTTTCAAAATTACCTTTGGAGAAAGAAACTAGCAGACAGGGCAAACCATAAAATTTTCTAGTCAAACTCTACTAAGAATATAATGAAAATATCATTCAAGAACTTCCTTTCAAGTTTTGCACATCAAGAGAGGGACAAACCAACATTCCTTGATAATATTTACACTTAACTTAAGTCATTCTTAAACACACAATTTGGAGGAAAACATTGGGATAAATCTTATCAGTCAGAGAAGGGTACTGTAAACAGTAAATCCTAACTTTATGCTTGCTGTTCTTTATTAGAGAATAACTAGACAAAATGGCATACACGAAAGGAAAACAATAACACAAAAAGAAGCACTTCACTAGTGATATAGACCAGGATCCCAAGAATCAACTTGTATATTGATGTCAATCCAGTTACAATCTTTAAGTTTAGTGTTTCAGTACAACAATCATCTTCTCTTCTCAGCCTAACTTATTTGATCACAAACAGAGCTTCAAGGGCCTCTGGACACTATTTACATGTAGAAATTTTTGAACACAAGTATTATATCAAATTCTAGCAACCAACCCTTTACAATGTGCTCCTCAAGAAGATTTTATAGGAAAGTGAAGAGGTGGAATGAGAGAAAAGATCTATAGGCTCAATTAATACAGTTTTAATGCGTCTCAGCCTTTGAGGGGCTTAATGAAGAAGATTTCATATATTTCCTTTGTATTAATGGGTTTTTATTAAGTGTTTGATTTTTTTAGCAGATTTTGTTGACTTTAGAACTCTTTCTTATCTTTGTAATAACTCTACTGACAGTTTACAATAAGTTCCTTTGATTGAATTAACTATTCGGTTGTCTTTTAGGCAAATATATTCTATTCTCGTAATAACTATGCCTCTTTTGAATGCTTTGAGGCTAGAGATGGCTTTTAGTAGCTGGAGAGGATTCAATTAGCCTCTGATGTGGAAGTGGAGGCTTCTCGGATTGATGAATTGCTTTGTTTTTTCTCTAAAACACCTTTAATTTACTTGAGATCTGTGTTTTAGGTCTGATAAGGCTTAATCTGTGTCTTCCAGTCTTTATGATGTCTTTAACTGTGGATTAGGATTTTGATTTGATGAATGGGTGCCTTAATCCTTCAAAACTATGCTAAAACCTTCAAACATGGATTTCCACTTTGATTTCTTGCTGTGAAACTGATACTCTTTTTCTGTGGATTTTACTGTGTTTTCATTGCTTTTGCGGGCGCGCGGATTGTTTTAAAATAGCATCAGTGCTCATGAGGCATGGATGAAACATGGTGTTGAACCCTGTAGAATGATATTTTTGATGAATAAAGGCCTGGGGGATCGTCATCCTCGGCCCCTGATTTTCTTTAAGAAACTGTGAAAAAGCTCTTAAACTTGCAAAAAAAAACAAAAAGTTATAAAAATCCTACGTGGATGGTTATACACTGCTTTAGAGGTTGAGGTTAGATCACAATCGTTGGATGAAAGCATCCAACGACGAGGATTCAATGCTGAGGAAAATGGAGAGGCAGTTGGAGGGGTGAACGAAGGATTAAGTCTGGGTCGTAGATGCATATTGATCAAGGGCCGAGTTTAATTTGGGTTTTATAATATGAAGGGGTCATATTATAATAAAACATGGAGGAAAATGTAATAAAAAAGGGAAGAAAAATCCTTAGCGGGGGGTAAAATAGAGTTAAATGAAATTGGGGTTTCAGGAAGATTCTGGGCCGTTGGATTGATTAGGAAACAGAGATCTACGATAGAGATTCCTTTATACAGCCCTTTGGAAGATGGGTGGAGGGTGATGTACTGAGGGCGAGATTAAACTGGGACCGTTAGATCTCAGAGATCAACGACAGAGATTACACATGGGATAATGCAATGGAAACGGGGAAAAGTGGTTTCGGTGATAAAAACCACTGGTGTCGCACTGCTCTTAAGTAGTTTCCAAAATCTTCATAAAAAATGCGATATGCCTCGCCGCCTGCCACGTGTCCTTTTAAAACCACCCACGTCGAGTAATTTTAAAAAATTAACCTCCACACTCAAAATTATGCGAAATCACGTGCTGGCCATCAGATCTGGGGCCTTAGATCAGACGGTCGTGAGGAGAGCGCAATGGAGAATAGATGCACGAGCGATAAAAGGTGGGGCAGGGTCAAGACAGATTTAATCTTGATTGTCGGATCATAAGAATGAACGGTTAGAATTTGCTGATGGAGAGATAGGTCCCAAAGGAGTTGGGCCTATCGGGTTGAATATGGACCGTCGGATGAAAACAGATCAATGACTTAGATTTAATCTTGGGGTTTATGAAACGGGATATGAGGCAGGGGTCAGGCGGAGAATGGGTCATTGTGGGCCATTGATCTGCAGAGTTCAATGGCTAGTATTAATCGAAAAATTTATACAACGGGGTCTTATGAAATTACAGCCAAAGTGTCAGCTTCGAAATCATCCGTCGGGTATGAAATAGATGGCCTCACGGAATCGCGGGATCACCAATCGGTGAGGGAGAGAGGAAAGGCGTAGAGAAAAATTGCGATGCGATTATATGTGGACCGTTAGATCTTAGGAGAGATTGGCGGTTAGAAATGAATCTGAGGGACAAAAGCGAAGGAAAATGGGCAGAGTTATGATTAATCTGGGTTGTCAGTTCTTGTGGATTCGACGGTCTAGATTGAATCACAATGATCACAATCGGAGGAGGAGAGAGGAAAGGCGCAATGGTTTTCGCGATGTGATTGAGTAAGGACCATTGATCTTAGAACCAGATCAATGGCGAAGATTAAGTTACAGGTGCCAAAGGTGGATATGCGTGCTTATGAACAGAGTGATGTGGCCATCGGATCTGGGCCTGGCGGGAAAGATTAATGGCTGGGAAGCCATCGCAAGGTGGCCAATCGGAGGAGGGAAATAACTAAAAATATGTTCAATGAAAAAAACCTCGATGCGATTAGCGCTCGGGACTTAATCGCTTGGTCCTGGGTGTGGGTTATATGGTGGGGAAGTGGTTTGGGGGTTTTAACCAAAAGGGGCTCATCATAAACGGAAAAAAGGAAGGGGCTTTTAAAATGCGCCCAATGAAAAATCGCGATGCGAGATTTCATCGATCGTTGATTGTTTTTAGATCAATGGTTGGTTTTCATTAAGACAACGAACCAGTGGGTTTTATTTAAAACATGGAAAAGGTTATATTTTGTGAAGATACAAAGGGAAAAAGGTTTGGAAAAGGATTTTTATAATGGTTTAGCGCCCGATTGGAGGCTTTTGGGTTATATGAAAAGACGAAGGGATTGGGGGGTTATAAAGAAGAGGAGCCAATCGCAATCGGGGATTTTTAAAAGCAAGAGATAACAAAACACAATGGAACGCCCAATTGCGATTGCGCGATCGGGCCCCAAATCTTCATTTTTAACGCCGGTTTTATGCAGAAATAAAGGGGCTGGGGGCCAGGGCCAAAAAGGGCTTAAGGCATTAGCACAAAAAGGCTGTTTTTTATGTTTTTTCAAGTATTTCAAAGGATTTTGAAAGCTTTCGATAAGGTAAAAAATGAGTTTTAAACCTTATCAAAGGGGTTTTTATGAAGGGAAGAATGGAAATGAGGAAAAATAGAGGAATATTTATGAGGAAAAAGGGGATAAAAATGAAGGTTAATAATGAGTGAAAAGAGGGGTAAAATGAAAGGAAAAAATGGGTTTTTTAGCAGTCTTTTTCTTCAGGAAAACAACAGATTTTTCAGAGTGTAAAAGGGAAACAATAGTGAAGATTAATCAAAGGATAAGATATTTTCACAAGACTTTAAGAACTAAAAATTTGGCAATAAAATTGTTTCTTGAAGGCTTAAAACATGATTTAGCGACCATTTGATATGACAAATTTTATAGGTGGCTAACAATCCCTTATATTAGCCGGCACTCGTATGTTGATAACGGTTGAAGAACCACATTTGAAGGCTCCCAGCATGATGGGAGGCTGGCGAGTGTCAGTTCGGTCCATTCTGTTTTGAACTTCTCCAAGCTTGTCGCCATCTTTTCCAAACTGCCCAGTGCAAGGTTGCGCACAACTTCCTTTTCCATCACCCTTTGACATTCTGACACCTCTTTGAACCTGCTCTTGATTCCTCGTTTGGCCAATTCTTATGAACTCAAGTCATTTAGAAGGGTAATATACCTTCTGGAATTTTCAACCTTAGTTGAAGCATCTGCATACCCTTCGTGTAAAATTCTTTTGAATTGGCATACCACAGCCTTCTTTTCTTCAATGAGGGTCAGGAAAGCCCAACGCTTCTTTACCTCCATAATAATGTCTGTCCAAATTAAGCGTGGGGCATCCAGAAGGGTGATGTTTCCTTTCATCTGGCTCATAAGGTCTGGGATAGTCTTCTCCTACTATAGCTTTTCTTGTTTCCCTTCTTCTATTTCCTTCTACAGAGCCGCTACCTTTTTGGAATTCTCTTTGAGGTGGGCCTCGAGCTCCTGAATCTTATATCGTGCCATTAGAAACTATTTCTCTACCACTTGAATTTCGCCCAACGCTGTGGTTAGCTACTCAGAGAGGGAGTTGGATCCTTCAGGGGGTGGTGTGGAGCATACATGTGCATCCCAGTTTTTCTGTAGCTCATCCATCTTCCGCTGGAGGGCGGTCATCTCATCCAAAATTTTAACCCTTTCTTCCTTCTCCTTGGCAAGGGAGTCTGCTAGATCAGCCTTGTCTTTTTCTATTTGGGCTAATTCAACAGTCTGTAAGGGGAAAATTCTTCACCGTAAACCCTGATCTTAGTGTATTCATCAAATAGGTACCAGTCTCCTGTGCTTTCGGCCTCAGTGTACTGTAGCCATTTCCTCTTCTCAGGAAAAATCCTGGGCAGGGGATTGTCATAAATAATAGTATAAGCTATTGTTATGAATTTGTTCAAGAAACTTGAATAACCCACCCCATTTTCCAATTGATGCGTTGTGGGATTCCAGTCAAAGATAGTTCTTGGTTGAGAATTTATCCTATAAACCCTTTCTAAACCGAAACCCTCAAACTTATAAGCCTATTGGAAGATGAAAAGGTAAAATACCATGGAGAAGAAACAAAAATGACCTGTAGCCAAGAGGTCCTGAAATTGAGCTTGATGGCAGAGGCCAAGAAACTAGGGATGTCCAATACAAATTCGGGTTACGAAATTAACCACAAAAGGGCTACACACTCCTTCGAGACTTGCTCGACCCCTTCTATACCTATTAATTCTGTAGTGAGAGCAAGGGTTGGCTGAAGGTCTTCCTTGAATGTACTCAGGGGCACCGAATCTGCAGACGGGAAGGCTATGAGGCAGGAGTCAGAAATAGCAGCGATGAAGTCACTCTGCTGCCTCCATGGTAACTTGGAAAACTGAAGGGATAGCGTCATTTCAGTGAAACTGACATAATTTGAACTGGTAGGGTAACAGAGGGCTTTTTTGTTGATTTCGAGAGATATACTGAATATCTCGTTCCCCTGAGATGAGAGGAAAATATCCTGGCATTCATCGTAAGCTTCTTTGAGCCAACAAATGAATTCAACAACTGGGTAGATAGGCGAAGTAATTTGGTGATATAGTCCTGACAAAATGACTTTGAATCTGTCCCTATTTTCCACATGCTTCCTGAATAAATCGGTCTTGACACTACTAATGAGAAACGGGTATTGTGGGTCTCGGATGTGGACTTGCAAGTTTGTGAAAGGCTCAGGTCTAGGGGCAACCCTAGAATCGCGAACCCGAGGGGTTTCAGGTTCAGACTTCTTAACCTTGAATTTACCCATGACCATTATGAAAATGAAAATTGGAAGGAAACCAGATAGTGAAAAAGGGATGGAATACCTGCGCAGTAAGGAAAATGCTCAGGAAAACGACATAGGGAAGCTGAAAGTGACTTGGTAGCCCTGGTGTTGGATGCTCTCACTTTAGATATATATTATCTTGTAAAAAGGAAGTATTTACCAAAATGAACATGGATCAGGGTTATATGACTTCAAATTGCTCGTAAAATGAGACTAGGATGACACTTGTGGGGCAGACGTCATAAGGACGCCGACACTGAGACATGTGGTATCTGGTTATTTTCTATTAGAGTTCGGTTAGGTGTATACCACGCGTTAGGTTAAATGCTGGTACTGGTTGTGTACTAGGTGTCCTAGGACTTACCTTACCGTTATATTCGTAGCGCCAAGTGTCCTTCGTGGTCGGGCCCACTAGAAAGTCCGGTGGGGTTTTGGAGCAGCTCTAACCCCGCGGCCATTACCCTATGGAATATCTGCCTCGGGTCCCATCGTATGCCACGTCACTAGAATTCTGGAGGGGGGAGCTTCCGCCTTCTCCCTGCCATCTTTGAACCCCCCGGAATTGTTCATGCACCTTTATCCTTTGACTACACGGAGTGTGGGTGGGCCCTACCTTGTGCAGCTGTCTTGCACCTTTGTATTTTTTGTTTTGGTTAAAGCTTTGCCTCAAGGTTACAATATAATATAACGCCTTTTCCCCCCTTTTTTTATATGGCTATCCTTCCATATTCTCCCATTCACACTTTTTAAATATTTCTCCCCTTCTATGCTATCGGGTGATCCACCTTTATAAGCTTCTTAAGGGTAAGGTGGTGGATGATATAACAACATTGGCTCCATTTGGGAACGAAACGCTTGTCCTCGAACGTGTCGAGAACTCTGAAGACCATCTATTAGCCTCTCTTTGAGAACACAACTCCTCAGCACCTTCTCTTCTTTTTTCATGACAACTCAAAACAACAAACATTACAATAAAAACGACTAAATAATGTACAATATCATACATTAGACCTTTCGGCTTGAATCAATACTGGTAAAAGGGTTTTAAGAATTTCCCATTCATAGGGGTGTCGAGCAGATCACCCTCCAAATTCTCCAGCCTAAAGGTGTTGTTTCCTCCTTCCTCAGCAATTTTGAAGGGTCCGAACCATAGAGGATTGAACTTTCCATGCTTTCCTTTTTCAGTCCTTCTTATGTCCCATCTTAGTACCAAATATCTAACTTGTATATTTTTATATTTAGCGTGCTGATCAAAAATGTCCTTCATTTTCTCTTGGTACTCAGTCAATCTCTGATTTACTTGACTTCGAGTCTCCTCCATCTCTACTAATTGGTTCATCCTTCTGGTGAGATCGTTTGGTTCCTCTTGACAATCGTGCATGAACCTAGCTACCGGTAAGGCCAATTGTATTGGGAAAACTTTTGCTCTTCCGTAAACCAATTCATATGTGGATTTTCCTGTTGACCTCTTACTAGTGATTCTATATGCCCATAACGCAAACTTAAGCTGGGAATCCCAATTCTTCTGATTCTCATTAATGGCCTTTTTCAACGCCCTCACCAAGGTTTTGTTTGACGATTCTGCTAATCCATTCCCCTCTGGGTAATATGTGGTAGAGTTCCCTAATACAATATTATACTGTTGGGAGAAACTGATGAATTTAGTAGACTTAAAATCTTGAGCATTGTTTGTGACAATCTTAGCAGGGCAGCCAAACTTTGAGATAATGTTATCTTCCAGAAATTTGATCACCACTGTGTCTATTGCATTCCTTGCTAGCACGGCCTCTACCCATTTAGTGAGGCAATTGGTGGCTGTTACTATCTACTTGTGTTGCCCACTTGAAGCAGGATGAATTTCGCCGATAAAATTGATTTCGCACTATTGGAAAGGTTCCTCTATGTTCACTGGGATCATGGGCAGAGGCGTGAATTTCTTCCTTTCAACAAACTTGTGACATTTTTTGCAGGCTCTTACCTGAGCATAAACATCTCCGAAGAGTTTGGGTGAGAAAAATCCAGCTTTCAAAATCTTATGTGCAGTGGCTCTCCAGCTGTGGTGGCCACCACAGATGCCCTCGTGGAATTCTGCCATTACTTCTTCTACTTCATTTTCAGTGAGACATAGAAGCAGTATGCCCAATGGGTCTCTCCAGTACAAATAATAATTTTCTATAATGAGCTTCTGAGATTTTAGCCTCAGCGTCCTATACTTTGTCTTGTCGCAGCTTGGAGGACATCTAAGAGTCAAGAGGTACTCTACAATTTCCTTGTACCAAGGACTGAGAAGGTACTTCATATGGGTCTTTTCTGTATATTTTTCTATTCCACGCTGCTCGTCTGCTATTTCAGGATCTTCATTGGCCACCATCGACAAATTTATCCCCAAAGCATGAAAATTTGATGCGGAAAGGATCTTAGCTAATCCCTCTCCCTTTATTAGCTTAGTCGGGTGTATTTCCAACTCATACTCCTGTATCTTGGCAATCCATTTGCCTCTCTTACCTTCTTTATCTCCCTGAATCAGGATGTCTTTTACAGTTGCTATGGGTACAAATGCAGTTACGGCCGACTGCACGACATACATCCGAAAAGCCTTGAGGGATTTGACCAAGGCATAAGCCTGTTTCTCCAGGATGTTGTATTTTAGCTTAGCATCGTGAAGCACTTGACTGAAGAAGGTGATAGGTTTCTCATAACCCTCCTCATTCTTCCGTAATAATATGGCTGCGATAGTGTGGGGATATGCAAAGGAAAATATCATGAAGGGTTTTGCATAATCCGGTCCAGCCAACACTGGGGCTTCTGCGAAAGAATTTTTAATCCTGTTAAAAGCTTCCTGTGACTCAGGAGCCCATTTTACTTCCTTATCCTTCTTCATCATCTCAGTTATGTACCGAAATATCTTAGCATAGTTCGGTATGAATCTTCTCAGGAAGTTGATACATCCAAGAAAAACTTGGACCTCTTTCTTGTTTCTCGGCAAGGATATACCATTTATGACTTCTACCCTCTTCGAGTCAATTTTTACCCATGCCTTTGTTACAATATGCCCCAATAGTTTAACCTCTTCTAAAGAAAACAAATATTTTTGAGGGTTTAGAGACAATCCATACCTTTGGCACTTGTCAAAGGTTCTGCGTAGGTGCTCAATATGTTCAGTATCGTCCTTTGAGAAGACTGTGATGTCATCCATGTAGACCACCACGAATTTGTCTTGTTCCCCTACAAAAGCAATATCCATGGCCCTTTGAAATGTAGCCCTTGCATTGATCAGTCCAAATTGCATTTGAGCGTACATAAACGTTCCCCAAGGAGTAGTGAATGTAGTTTTATTTTGGTCCTCCGGAAGCACTACTACTTGATTATACCTAGAAAATCAATCCATCATAGACATTCGTGAAGATCCTACCACTTTCTGCAATATATGGTCCATATTTGGCAACAGGTAATTATCCTTCAAAGATGCTCTGTTAAAGTTCCGAAAGTCGACACAGAGACTTATCTCTCTGTTCTTATTTCAGACTGGGACCAAGTTGGCCACCCATTCAAAATATTTTAATGGTGCAATGATCTTAGCCTTTAACAGTTTCTTAATTTCCTTTTCTATGGAAGGAAGGAGTAAAGGGTTAATCTGCCTTAATTTTTGTTTGTGTGGCTTAGCATATCCTTTTAATGGGATCTTGTGATGGATAATTCTGATATCAAAGGTCTTCAAATCTTGATAGGACCAAGAAAAAACATCTTTATATGTCGGAAATAACTTCTGATATTGCTCGTTGTACTCTTCAGGTACCTTACTAGAAAATTTCACGATCTTTGGATCGGCTTCAGTGCTGAGGTTTAGGTCATCTACCTAATTTTCTTCAACAACCTTACTTGGCTGTAATGGGACATCATTCTTATCAAACAATGTCTCTAGAGGGACCAGTCCTCTTGGTATCATATTCCCTTTGAGTTGCAGCACCTTGTGCCCAGCCATGGTATCTTGCCATTTATTCTGAGGAAGGTCCTCAATCTTCCCCAACAGTCTCCATGAATCTTCTCACCTGCTCTTCATATTAAAACACCTACCAGTGTTTAACATTGTCAGGGATGGAAGGATGGTAACGAACCTCTATCTTGTACCTTAGAAGGGGATTCTGAGGCCGCCAAAAAGTGCTTGCAGCTACTGCAAGAGAATATTCCATTCTGTTCTGGTCTCTTGGCATGAATTGAATATTAAATTCTAGGAAAAATTTATCTACCAAGTCCCATACCTCATTCCTGTAAGCCCTCAGCTGTGGGTGCTTAGCTTGACACTGATTTCTTACCTGTGTCACCACCAGTTCTGAATCTCCCAGAACCTTCAGGCTCTGAATATTCATACTCTTTGTTGTTTGTAGACCGAGGAGCAATGCTTCATATTCAACCACATTGTTCATGGCTTCATACTCCAATTTAAAAGATAATGGGACCAGCTGCCTAGTAGGAGAGATCAGGAGAACCCCAGCTCCATTTCCTTCCTTCGAGTTGGATCCATCAAAGTGAAATGTATAAACCCCACCTTCTTCATTTCTTGAGGACTTCTCTGTCTTTATTTAACATAAATATGGCTCCTGCAAGTAATCTTGGTCTTCTTCCAACATCAAACAAGAAAACTCACCCTCTTTTCTTTACATTGGTGAATTTACTGAATTATTGAACTTAGTGATCATCTTCACAAACCTTGTTTCCCGGTATAATCTCCTTTATTGACCTCCAAACACAGGGATGGTAACATAAGTTAGGTCCAGATTTATAGATCCTCTAATTTTGGTACCCCATGATCTTGATAACAGCATCCCAAACCGAGTTAGGATATCGGCCACAACTATGTCCATTACCACGCTCTTAGCTGGGATTTGGGCAAGATTCACCACCAAATCCTTGATCATCCCCAGACATTTGACTCTTTTGGAATCAAAAGAGTAGAGATATTTATATGGGAAAGTGATCGGCAGCCCCAATTGTTCCATCACTGATAGGGGCAGGAGATTATGAGACGCTCCAGAATCCAGCATACAATTATGCAATAATAGGTCATGAATTACTAAGGAGACATAAAAAGGAGGAGTTGAAGCATCTAACTCTTCAACATGAGGACCGAACACAACCATGGGCCTTTCTTCCTGAAGGTTAAAACTATCTGGGATTGGGGCTGCTCCTTTGGGAAGCATGAAAGAAGAGACCTGAGACCGGTAGACTGGCTGTTTCAGTAATTCAGTCAGGGGGACTGGGATTTTAACTTTATCAAGTTCTTTTTGAAGATTAAAAATAGAGGGAGAATTCTCTATGGTATTTTATTTTGGCTCTTTACTCTTGGCTGGAGGTTTTTCTTCCTTTAGAATAGGTTTAGCATTTTCATTTGGAGTAGGGGCCAAATTAGAAGAGGAAGGAATGGAGTTATTAGAATGTAAAGGTTTGGTTGTAGGTCTGTTACCTTTATCTCTGACCTTCTTTATAGTTGTCTCCTTCTGAGGCATCTCTTCTTCTTGTTATTGTGTATGGGTTCTCTTTCTAGAGGACCTAAGATCATATTTTCTATGAAATTGTGCTTGCATGAAGTCTACGAATTGCTTACAATAATCATCGATCTCTGGATCTTCAACAACACTTGTTTTTTATTCTTCTTCTTGCAAGGAAAGCTCCACTCCTTCACTTTCTTGCAAAGAGGACTCAAATTCATCACCATTTGAATAAGCAAGGTATTGATCTTCTTGCCCATCAGGGATGTCTTTGGTAGGGCCATCCATCTGCCCTTCCAGATACAATGGGGGCTCTATGTGGTCTTGCTGCTCCTTCCGCTCTCTTTGTAATATTTGTAAAGGAGGCTTTCTGTATTGGGGGTTATAAACCCTATTTGGAGCAGTTTTAAATGGCTTGGAGGAGGAGTTCTTAGCCTCGAGTTCAAGCTTCATTAGCTTTCTCGAAAGATTCTTGATCATTTTATTCATCTCCTCAATTTTGTTATCAGCTACCTCTCTTTCTTGATTAGAGGTAGATGCTTCTTCTTTCCCTCTACTCCTAGCATAATGGTCCATCCTCCCTCTGGATTTTCTTGTAGAAGTGAAGTTGGCTTCGACTTCTAATGCATCGGTCTGAGCCTGGTCCAAGGTAGCAGACTTTCTCTCTCTCAGGGTGAATCCGAATTCTGACTCGAATGCTGCTACAAATACCACCTTAGCGGTGATTTGGTGTGGCTTAATTTCTATAAGCAGGCTGGTATATAGTTTATTAAATCTCTTACTAAAATCATACACGTCTTTGTTATGTCTCTTCTTTAAAGCATTTAAATCCGTACGACAGTAACCATGATCCTTCTTTTCTCCCCATTTCCTGGTAAATGCATTTTCCATTTCCTCCTAGTTATTAATGGAGCAGTCCCCCAAGGTCTTGAACCATTTTCTGGCCTCCCCATCTAGAGACTGACAAAAAATATCAACACTACATCCAGATGTTCAACATTAAAATTTTTTGCAAAGGAGCAGAAAACTTCCACTAAGCTTCAATATCATTTTCTCCATTGAAATGAGGTAGGATCTTTAAGTAATCCTGAAGCATGTCATTTAGGACTTGAGGCAATGCCAGGGGGGCATATTTGTTTAACAGGAAGCTAGGAACAACCATCGGAGGTTGTGGGGGTGGCGGGAGAGTCTGATGTGTAAGAGGAGGTGGTAGAAGAGAAGTATGTATGACAATGTGGATATATTGAATGGAGGCTCGAGGGGCTGGTTGAAATGATGGAATATGAACAACGGAAACCTCTGTGACTTTTTAACTTCTTCGGCCTTGGGAGTGGGATGCAAAAAGAAGCTCGTGGTGTCTACAGACTCAGCCTCATCTTTTACTTCAATATTTTCCAGGGAGGGGTTAGCTGAAGTATAGTCAAGGGTTCTTGCAGTAGAATCAGGACCCTGATCTTGAGCTAATTGAGAGGAGGATGGAGAGTCTTCCAGGGAGAATCTGGGAATATCTGTATAAGCTGATTGTCTTTCTCTCCAATCTCTCTTGTGAAATTTTTTTTCTGGATCAGACATCGAAGGTGTTCTTAACTGGGATGTATCTAACCTTAGGTGTGGCTTTCGGGAAGCCAGGACTACAAATAGATTTATTCTTTGAATGACAGTGGAGTCACCAAGGTGAGGGATCTACAACTCACAACCCTTCCTGCTCACCTATTTTTAAGGGTGGATGAATATTTGTCAAGGCACAAGGATTTTTTTCTTTAAATTCTTTCCCCGGCAACGGTGCCAGAAAGATGTTGTAGCTCCTAGAGATAGTCTTTAGTTGTATAAAGACCAGTGCCTAGGACATATTAACTACAGAGAGCATATGATTCATCTTATATGAGTCGACGAGGTTAGGCTCTCATGCTATAATCTCATGGATGAATGGTTTTAATAAGGGTGGAACCAAGACCCCAAAGTTAAACACAACAACTATGAAACTGCGGAAACTGAGTATAAATTTCAATATATAAATGCATCTGACAGCTTTAAGACAGAATGCTGTAGAGGGGGCTGACTTCTAAAATGACACACATATATCAATTAATATGTAGGCAATGACTGTGGAAGAGAATGTAGTAGAATATTAACCATAACATGACTTATCCAAAGACATAAATCCATATATACTGGGCCTATGCAAAGATAAGAATGTAATATTCCTAAATTAGCTGCAGTTAATAGGAATATTAATTTTTCCTTGTTTATTTTGCATTTCATGTATTGATGAATAAATTGTAAAGGAGGACATGTAAAACTCCTAAAAATCAAGAATAAATCAATGCCTATGTGAATAGAGACATATCTGGGCTATGTAAATAAACTCTTGCAGGTGTGAAAGGGTCTAAATCACAATATTGGATCCTATTTGACCAAGTCAACAACGCAGTCTAGATGCATTGAACCTCCTTGAGGGACAACGCAGTTCTAGAAGGAGATTCTAAATGTGAAAGGAGCTAAACTAATGAAGTGGTTTAGGGTTTTGCCAAGACTCCAATATTATAAAAGGAGGAGGAGAACAACAAGGAAAAGGTTGTTGTTGAAGATTATTATTTCACAAGGAATTGTCTACTAGACATCCCTTGTTGGGCATTCCTGTTCAGGAATCCCACCTCCTTCCTTGAGTAGCTCTTGGAGAATAATTGTGCTAAAATTTTCCACTATCAGGCTTGGGCCAAGCTTCACCTTACATTACAGTGCTGCTGATGTTGAGGGTTGAGCTTTCCTGTGAGCTGCAGCAAGTGGAAGGCTAGATCTGCTTAGATCTAGATGATAGTAGTGGTTCTTCTCAGTGAATGTGTCTTTTAACCTACTGGAAGAGTTCATTTGTTGATTGTACTTCAGATCTACATCTTGGAATCAGGCCAAATCATCTTCAGATGCTACAATTCTGTTTCTCTCCCTAAGACAACGTTATTTGTAGATCTACAACTGCAAGGTGTTTTTCTTGCATTTTGGAGGAGAGATCTCCGATGTTTGGATCCTTCCTTTCACTGTGGTGATCCATGGATTTTCCATCCAATCCATGTTTTTTTCAGATTTGATCTTCTATGTAACTATATTATTCAAAAATTATGAATCATTCTATAGATCTAAAGTCTTAGATCTTAGATCTACTTCCGGTGCTTCATGTTTTGAGCAAAACCCCAAGGGGAATGTATATATTAGCATTTATTGTACATAGATCTGTATTAGATCTATATTTTTATGTAAATATCTGCTCTAGATCTGAATATTAAATAAATTTCTGCTTCAGCCCTAAAAATAATGCTGTCATGGTTTTGCAGTCTTTTCTCATGTGTTGCAACACTTCTTTTGGGGCCTTCCTTTATGAAAAGATCTATTTTTATTAGTCTAAATAATTTGAATCTTATTCCAAATTACCATACTTATTTTCATGCATAAAATCAGCTAATCCCTTCAGAAAATCATGTTGTAGAAGCTTCAGTAATTTCTGCATACTCCAAGTCGTGGGAAATCAGGGTTTTCTAGCCTAGTCGGGAATGGAGGAACTGTTTAACATAGCAAAACGAATTTGTTTTTTCTGAAATTTTTCATGGAGGTTCCATGATGACGGGAGTACCCCTCTCAACCCACAATATTCACTCTCTTGTGCATGTAAAACTGCATTCCAATTTTTTTCCCCAAATAATTTTAAATCTGGAAATTTCACAATCATAATGCGGAAGCTTTTAAATTTCTGTTTAAATTTAAAACCCAGATTTGAATATCACTTGCGGAAGCTTTAATTTTTAAACAATGGTTATAAAACCATTGGAATACCCACCTTATGATTTTTAAATCATACTATTCAAGTTATATAAAACCAAGTATAAGCTTCCCTTTACCTTATGGGAGTTTGACCCAATCAAACCAACATTTGAGCTCAATATAAAACGTGCCCATGGCTTAACATTCACACATTTGTTCACGGTTTTATTATCTCGCGTCCAATATATTATATCCTCCATTTAAATGTTAAGAACCATTATAACAAACCTTTGATTACCGCATTCACCAGCACTTATATTTAGAATGAAATCTTTGGGCCCACAGCCTGTCATTAACTTACCTTTGCGCTAACCCATACGCAGCTTCACGATGTCAATGCCATTGATTCCATAGCACCATTCGATTGAGAGAATATCGCATTATTTATGCTCTGGTGGTTTAACATCCAAAAAATTTGTGAAATTCGTGGTTTTGGATTACCACCTCTATCTTACGTGTCAAGAAGAGACCCTTATCGCATTTTTTTTCAGATTCCGCTTACCATTTTTGAGGAATGCAAGACCGCTGGTTTCTGGGTTTAAAACCGCTCACTTCAAATGAGTTTGGGATGCATTCAATTCAGGAATCCACTCCTTTCAAACTATCTGTCTTAATGCTTCAGGTCTCAATCGATAAATGTTTACACAAACAACGCTTCAATACAAGATCAATATGCTCAATGATCTGACGCAAACGCCACTTACATTGTCCATCAAAAGACTTAAAACTCATCGATTTTAGGGAGCGCTTCGCATAGACTAAGGCAACACAATTTATAAACAAAGTGTGAATTCAATGTGTTCAATACAGGCATATGTAACCCAACCTCCTTCTCTGCTATCATAACCCAACAAGTGTGGATCGATTTTAATTGATTCCGATTGATTTCAATCAACAGAGTTCAACATAGATTTAAACGTGTTCAAAAGTCAGAGACTGACATTACTTGCGCCTTCATCAAAAGGCTGAAACCTCCATCGATTTCTATGTATCGTGGCTTTAACACCAGAGTCAGTATCTATTTATACAATCGAATCCCTTCTTGATTCACTCAACAATTATTGACACAACCAGATTCCCAAAATGATCGTAAGCTTATACATAGGATTAACTCTATACACAAAAACTGTGGATTCAAATACAATCGGGGAACAGAACCCCTTCACACAGTGATCGATGCTTTAATTGCAATCAGATTCTAGACAGAACCATATAGTTCAGGAGTTTAAAAAGAATCAAACCTCCTTCAACCATTGATTACATAAATTTCGATTTATTTCAGAATGCATCCAACTTGTCTTATATAAATTGAGACAGACAATTTAATTCTTTACTGGAATCGATTTTTTCAGTGATCGATTCACCCAATTTGCAAGTCAAATTGAAATACACACAACCTCATACACATAAATCTGACTCTGAATTCCCCTGTATAAATAAAACTAAGTTAATTACAAAACTTACTTCCTCTGTGGCCTGATCTTCAATTCGATGGCCTTTCTATCCTCACTACTCTGTCTCTTGAATCGCTCCCCCCTCCTATCTGCCCGTAGGCTTACATTTATACCAAATACTAAGGAATCAATTCAGTTTCCCTAGCAGCTCACCCAAAACTCTTGGAATTCTCAACATCCTAAATTTAGACTCAATCCATAAAATTACTGAAATTGAACCTAGTTCGACTGTCCCTTCACATTCCTAACTAATCACCTTCCTCTCATATTCTATAATGGTTGGAGAACATTTACAATTCCTCACTATTTTATTCAAAATACTAATAATTACATGAGAATTTAGAAACATAAGACCCCCCTATGACTTATAAAAATACAAAGTATTTCTTGAGCCTAATTCCCCTGTATCAGACTCCCAAGGTTCAAATTGATCATGATCTCCTGATCATGTGCCTTCAGTCCTTGTTTTACTAGATCCCATACTTTGTTTTGCTACTATACAACAGCTGAACTACTCTCCAACTGCACTTCTCCAGGTCTCCATATCTTGTTTTGCAAATTTCCTCCATCTATTCTTTCAAAATCTCTTCTGGTCTTTCCTTTGTAAAAATTCTTCTGCTTTCTTACTGCTGTCTGTTGCTTCTGAGACACCTTCATCATCAGTTATCTCGTGTTTTCAATTTCTATGTCAAGCCTTTCCTTTGATTGGAATTTACTTTTCCCACTGCTGCTACCCCCAATTTCTATTGTTGTTAGTGCCTTCACGAATTTTGCTGCTTCCCTTGTGGCTATCCCCTCAATTGTTTCTGTAAGTGGTTCCCTCATGGATGTTGCTGCCAATATTGCCTCTTTTGCCACAAATGTTTTTGCTTCCAAAACTTCCTGAATATCCCTTAGGATATCTCCCTCTGCAACATCCTCTTGCTCATCATCTGCAAATTTACTTTTAAAAATTAAATTATCCTTGAATTCTCTAACTGCAGTAACATAATCATTCATTTCTCCTTGTGTACTAGTAAGCATGATTAAATTCTACAAACTAGTATCTGCTCCTATTCCTTCCACAACTTCAAGCATTTTCACTCGAGTGTCTACAATTTCATTCTCTTCTCTAAATGTTTTCAGCAAACAATTCAGCCATCTCATTTGTACTTGTTTCACATCATTAGTATGCTGCAATTCAGTTTTAGCATATCCCTCTTCTTGCTTGAAAATCTTCAGTAATTGTCTTTCATCTCCTTGATTGATTCTGGCAATAAAATTGAGTTCTTCAAACTCTACCTTTTCACCTTCTATCATAATAGAATTCTAATTCTTCATCACTATGTAAGTTTTAAAAATCTGCCCCACAGTCTTCTTTTGGCCCATCAAACAACCCAATTCTTCCCTGTCACCAACAATAAAAATTTTTGGTATATGATACATGACTGTGTCACCTTCTTTCTGCAACAATTCTTCTCCTCTCAAGACAATTCCAAATGATGGATTGTCTTATGCATCACCTGTAAACACAATCAAACTGTCAGTGTCAAAATAACAAGACCCCATGGTCTCACTTGCTAATCCAGCCATCAAATTTTATTTCTGCAGTTCTAAGTCTCTTTCAAGACTCGAAAATTCTTCATTGTCTTCCTCCTCTGACAACACATCAGTATGTTGTTTTGAGTTTACTTCCAAATTCTCTGTCAGGACATCAGTATGCTGATTTTCATCCTCCATGTGACTGTCAACTAGTCTCTCCTTCTTTCCATCATTTGCTTCATGAACACTATCCATGAAGACCTTCTTGTCCTGCATCCTCAACAAATTATCCTGTGCATAGGTCCTTTGTTTCTCCAATTCTCTTCCTTGAAAATCCAACCTTCTATACAATTCAACAACTTAAATTGGAGTAGATTTTGGGAACCTTACACAACCGTTTATACCTGCACTTGTTCTTGACCGATCATTAGATGGTCCTTCATCTTTTTCCTCAATATTCTCATTAGAATCCTTTGTCTTCAATTCCTCTTGAGATCTTGCTATCTCAACATTGATCTAAACAGATTTTAGATTCAATTTCTCCTTAACAAACTTTAAAGCTTGTTCATCTCCCTATGATGTACATGCAAACATACACAACTCTTTAGTTTCAAAACCACAATAATTTTCAGTCTCAGTTGCTTCATTTATCAGTGCCTCAGACTGATCCTTTTCTTCTGTAGAACCTATAATCACCTTAAAATTGTCAGATTAAAAAATACAAGGCTTTAGATCATCCAGCTGATTTGGACTTGTCCAATAACTCAAGAAATAATCAATGATTTTCTCTTTAGCAAGACAAGCTTCTTGCTGTTTTAAGTCTTCATTATGGTTTATAAGATCCTTCATAGATCTGTATTCTTCACCTGTACTCTATTCTGCTTCATAAATAGAAACTTCTTTTCTCAAATCATCTGCTCTGAGTTCTGCACATCCCAACTATACATTCTTCCTCTATTCAAGCTTTCTCAGCTTTTCTGCAAACTACATGTTCTCTTTCTGTTCTCTTCTCTGTTGTAGCCTTGGCCACTTTACTCTCTTCTTCATAAGCCAACCAACTCTCTGGATTTCCTCTATCATCATCTCCAGTTTGTTAAACTATTCTATGAGCTCAGCTACCTCTTTCTCATATTCTCTTTCAGTCAATTTCTTCCTCATGCCATTTATCTTGGCATCTTATTTCTCTTTTTTGTTGTGGCTTCTCTTTGAACCTCTGCTATATCTTCTATGACTATCAGTATTCATCATTTCCTCCATCATGAGTTCCTCACTCATCAGTTATACCAAGCCTCTACAACAGCAGGCTCTCCTGCTGCCACTTACCTCACCAATCCTTTCCTTTGGATCTGGGCTTTTGGCAAGTACTGGTTCTCCTTCTGCTGGAACCTTTTGAGCACTCTCTTCTACTCTCTCTAGGCTTCACTCTGCAACTTTTTGAACTCATTAAACCTCTGTTGAATTTCCTCAAGGTTCTGCCACACTTTATTCTTTACTTTAGAATCCTCTACTGGACTCTTTCATCACTGCTCTCAAAGCTGTGGTCTGCTTTTGCTGAGATTTCTTCCATTGCCTGCAGTCTGAATTCTGCAAAAAATTCTTCAAACTAGAGCTAAACACTGCTCATCAACTCACCTTCTCTTGAGAAAACTGCAATTGTTCTCCCTATCCAACCTTTAGCTGAATATCAAGTTCACTGTCATCACCATAAGAAATCTGTCTTCAGTTTTCTGCAACCATAATTTTCAAATCATATTTAAAATTATTTTACTTGCATGATATTGTTCTTCATTCATCCAGTTTTGCAAATCTCTGTTCACTGCCAATCTGTTTACCTTTGCATATCAGACTTTAGAATCTGATCTTCTTTCCTTTCTCATCACACCTTCAAATTTACTTACAAAAATTTATTCACTTTTCAACAGAGTTATCCTGCTCTGATACCACTTGATGGCAGGAGAACCTCTCTCAACCCACAATATTCACTCTCTTGTGCATGTAAAACTGCATTCCAAAAGTTTTCCCCAAATAATTTTAAATTTGGAAATTTCACAATCATAATGCGGAAGCTTTTAAATATTTGTTTAAATTTAAAACTCAGATTTCAATATCACTTGTGGAAGCTTTACTTTTTAAAAAATGGTTATAAAAACATTGGAATACCCACCTTATGATTTTTAAATCATATTATTCAAGTTATATAAAACCAAGTATAAGCTCCCCTTTACCTTATGGGAGTTCGACCCAATCAAATCAACATTTGAGCTCAATATAAAACGTGCCCATGGGTTACCATTCACACACGTGTTCATGGTTTTATTATCTCGCGTCCAATATATTATATCCTCCATTTAAATGTTAAGAACCATTATAAAAAACCTTTGATTACCGCATTCACTAGCACTTGTATTTAGAATGAAATCTTCAGGCCCACAACCTGTCATTAAATTACCTTTGTGCTAACCCATATGAAGTTTCATGATGAGAATGCCATTGATTCCCAAACACCATTAAATCGAACGAATATTGCATTATTTATGCTCTGGTGGTTTAACATCCAAAAAAATTTCCAAATTCGTGGTTTTGGATTACCACCTCTATCTTACGTGTCAAGAAGAGACCCTTATCACTTTTTTTTTTCAGATTCTGCTTACCATTTTTGAGGAATGCGAGACCACTAGTTTCTGGGTTCAAAACCATTCACTTCAAATGAGTTTGGGATGCGTTCAATTCAGGAATTCACTCCTTTCAAAATGTCCATATTACTGCTGCAAGTCTCAATTGATAAATGTTTACACAAACAACACTTCAATACAAGATCAATATGCTCAATGATCTGATGCAAACACCGCTTACATTGTCCATCAAAAGACTTAAAACTCATCGATTTTAGGGAGCGCTTCGCACAGACTAAGGCAATGCAATTTATAAAGAAAGTGTGAATTCAATGCGTTAAATGCAGGCGTATGTAACCCAACCTCCTTCTCTACTATTATAACCCAGCAAGTGTGGATCGATTTTAATTGATTCCAATTGATTTCAGTCAACAAAGTTCAACGAATATTTAAACATGTTCAAAAGTCAAAGACCAACATTACTTACACGTTCATCAAAAGGCTGAAACCTCCATCGATTTTTATGTATCGTGGCTGTTAGTATGAATCTTTCGTCGTAAAATATCACTTTAGCTACACATAACAAATAGCCCTAACATCGATTATGGCTGCAGAATATATTTAATTTCGCTGCACAAATTCAGATCTAAGCACAAAAGATATTAAGCAGATAAAATATAACATGGCTCCATGAATCCAACAGACAAGACAAGAACAATGTATTTAAAAGAATTTTGTATTATATTAAAGAATGGGGCACCTGAGAGGAAAACAAGAAAGGTGTTTTCTAGTTCTCCTCAGTGGGATGGGTTCTTGAAAGTCCTCAGTGTTTCAGATCTAACATTCCTCTCTCTTATTGGTGTAGAAAAAACTAGAGAAATATAGAAATCAATGGGAGTTCACAAAGCAACAATGGAAAAATGGTGACCAAGAGTAGATCCAAAGTGATCTAATGCAATGAAGGTGACTAATGAATGACGAAAAACCTCCTATTTATAATAAAATATTGGGGTGGTCTAGAACTCGGTGCATGAATAAAATATTATTAATCGAATTCTAGAAGCACCCTTTAGGAATATTTTATTATATTTGTTGGAGGGAAAAGTATTCTTGACTTGGGTCAATTCCTTTATTTATAAATAATAAATAAATAAATGGTTTATTTATCATTTTAGGAAATGATGGGAATATAATTAAATAAATAATTGTTTATTTAATTATTTATGGATGATTTAGTCAAATTTAACTAAGAATATTATTTAAATAATGATTTAAATAACTTATTCTTAGGAGATAATTAAATAAATAAGGATTTATTTAATTAAGTTCCTTGTTTTGGGTTAAATATGACCAGGAAATATAAACAAATACGTTATTTTATATGGTGAAAGCAATTTTACTTAGGGTAAAATTGGTCTTACATGGTGTACTTAGGTTCATCTAATAATAATAGGTTAGATGACCAGAAATTGGTGTAACAGTGGCTTTAACACCAGATTCGGTATCGATTTATACAATCAAATTCCTTCTTGATTCACTCATCAATTCTTGACACAACCAGATTCCAAAAATGATCAGAAGCTTATACACAGGATTAACTCTATACACAAAAACCGTGGATTCAAATACATTCGGGGAACAAAACCCCTTCACACAATGATCGATGCTTTAATTGCAATAAGATTCTAGACAGAACCATATAGTTTCGGAGTTTAAAAAGAGTCCAACCTCCTTCAACCAGTGATTACATAAATTTCAATTTATTTTAGAATGCATCCAACTTGTCCTATATAAATTGAGACAGGCAATTTAATTATTTACTGGAATCAATCCTTTTAGTGATCGATTCACCCAATTTGCAAGTCAAATTGAAATACACACAACCTCATACACAAATCAATCTGACTTTGAATTATCCTGTATAAATGGAACTAATTTAATTACAAAACTTACTTCCTTTGTGGCCTGATCTTCAATTCGATGGCCTTTCTATCCTCACTACTCTGTCTCTTGAATCGCTCCCCCCTCCTATTTTCCCGTAGGCTTACATTTATACCAAATACTAAGGAATCAATTCAGTTTCCCTAATAGCTCACCCAGGACTCTTAGAATTCTCAACATCCTAAATTTAGACTCAATCCCTAAAATAATTGAAACTGATCCTAATTCGACTATCCCTTCACATTCCTAACTAATTACCTTCCTCTCATGTTCTCTAATGGTTGGAGAACATTTACAATTCCTCACTATTTTATTCAAAATACTAATAATTACATGAGAATTTAGAAACATAAGACCCCCCTATGTCTTATAAAAATACAAAGTGTTTCTTGAGCCTAATTCCCCTGCATCATTCCATATAGCCTGGGCTAACATATCCCAGAGCCGTTTCCCTTATTTTTACGCAGATCTCTGAATACACTCATTTTAGGGCCAAAATCATCACTTTTCCCCACCTTTTTGGTCATAAAACGCTGTATAAGTTTTCTGTTGTTGTGTTTATTGAAGAATCTGCATTATAACATCTGTTATGAGATTTTTTGATGCTGCATAACCAATATTTTTTCTAATATTTCTTATTTTCCAGATTTGGAATATTACGGTGGTATCAGATCAAGACCTTTGGCTCAGCCTGTGGCTTCAAGCCAAAGTGTTGTAGGGCAAGGAGTAAGGTCAGAATGATGAATAACATGAGTTTACTCTCATCAGTTTTCAGATCCACTAAGAACCTCTCCAAGGAGGTTGTACAAGAAGAAGAGATAAGAAGCAGTGAAACTTCCTGGAAGTTTCAAGAGCAAGAAGATCTTCCGATAAGATCTAAAAGAGCTATACATGAGGAAAATTAGAAATTCTCATCTCATGGATATGTGCACTCAGCCATATCATAAAATCTTCAGTGTTCTGTCAGTGATTTCTTCATAAAGAGGAAGAAAGGAGGTGTACCCAAGAAGGAGACCCTTAGAGAGTATTTGCAGGAGTATGAAGATCAATCCAAGGAGTTCAAAGATAACTTGAACTTCCAAGGGTTCTGGAAGATCAAGGAGAACAAAGGCACAAATTAGGAGCAACATGGTAAGGGTAGATTCTATCTATCTATCTTTGATGGATCACCTAAATGTCCATTAAGGGTTTGGGTGAAGGATCTAGACAACTTTGTGCAACAACATCAAGTTTCAGAGATTGAAGCCATCCTAAGTAGCAAAACTGTATTTTGAAGGTAAAGAATATGCTTGGTGGTTATTTGAGTCTTTTTCCTTGAAGAATGAAAATACACCTACTTATGCAAGATTTATTGAAAGATTGATAGAGACGTTTGATGAAGCTCCATGTGTAACATCTTTTGTTGACACTATCAAACCACATCAGACAAATCTTTTGCAGAAGTTGGAAGGGTTTATGAATCCAACTCCATTTCTGAAAACCATGGAAGAAGGTGTAAGCTTGTTTGAAACCTTGCCAAGGGCAAGATCTCCATTGGATTAAGGGCTTCCTTCTAAAAAAGAAGGCATGAATATTCCTCCTTCAATAGAGGGCCAAGATATAAGGTCTCTTATTGAGGATGAGGCAACTTTAACTATTGAAGAGGAGGATGGGGAAAAAGGAGCTAATAACGCAGTCATGACAAGAGCACCTCAAGCATCTCATGAAGAGGAGGATGGAGCACTTGCTCCAAGAAGAGAAAATCTTGCACTCTTGCAAGGAGTTCCAAAATATCTCACACATGGAGATTTTGATACAACACAAGAGCAGCATGCATCATCATTGTCAAATGATGAAGTCTTGAAGATATAAGGAGGAAGAGAGGAGGAAGAGCATCTCAAGAAGACGAGCATATACCATTCTTTGTTTCAAGGGTTGGAAGACCAAAGAAGGCAAGAGAATCCATGCAGTAATGGTAGGGGCAAATCTGTCCACCTACATCCACATTCTTCTCTATGCCTTGATGCCTCTTTGCAAGGAGGCATTCCACCAGGAAGACCTCCTGATTAGAGGAAAAATAAAGTGTTCTCTCAACTATGGGAATCATTTGCATACTTGGCTAATGAAGGAGCCTTAGGAGAAGCAAGCACAGGGCAGAGGATATTTCATGAATTCAGAAAAGAGGTAAACAATTTTTTGAATATGACATTGTTATCTTCCATTCATTTATTCGCATTGAGAAATGAAAGATTAGAAATCTATGATGGTATGGATATGAGGATACATGGAAAAACCATATCTTTGGGGCAGCCCATGGTATTCTCACTTACAAAAGAGATTTCTGAACATGGCAAGAGGATCTTAATACTCTTGCATGCATGGGACACATTGAGGAAGTATTGAAGGACAAGAACTTTCCAAGGGGAAGTTGATTTCCACATGCTTCAATCTTGTCTTGAGCAAGATCGGCTGCAAGGGAGGAAGCAAAAGAAAGTTTATGGGACTCCAACATGTGACCTTGGCATCAAGTATGTCAAAGAGGAGAGTCATGACATGATAGGGGCTGCATTTCAGACATCTACAACGCTATCATTCTTGGGGAGCCTAGATCCTTATTTGGATTCTCAACTTTTGATGGACTACAACAAGGACCCTTTCACATGTGAGGTTCTTGATTGGAAGGTAATGGATGGGAGGTATAAGGTAGTTGGAGGAGTCATCTATTTCCATGATCAGATTTATTTGGTTAAAGGCTCCAAGCTCAAGGAGAAACTACTAAATGCAACCTATGAGATCCTGCTTTCCAAACCCACTAGTTTCATTGGAGCATATTATACTATCTTGGATGGATTCATGTGGGAGAATTTCAAAGAGGAGGTGCACTTTCATATGAAGAAGTGCATGGACCATTTTTTAGATGAGGAGGAACATAACTCTTAGGAAGAATTATCATCTACACCTCCTTATTCATTGAGTGTGAGAGGAGGCTCATCCATGAGCAACCTTGCTGATTTTAAACAAGTGTATGACAAATATTATATTGCTGAATCTCATGATGTATACTTGTATTTTTCTAACACTCATTTGCAGGGCCTTGCTCTAGGAGGGAGCACTATTTATGATGGGTTTCATGGGCCACTTGAGGCCATAAAATTTATTGATGATGATCATCCTTTAGAGGATCTTGGAGGGGAGATACAATTCCCATGGTGTGACTCCTTTACACCAATCATAAAACACCTTCTCCAAGCATGCAAGAAGGATGGGGTAGAAAGCAAGTGTTGGAGGAAACACTTGTCATCTTATATTCTATGGCAGTTGAGTGTAAAACTGCGCTGGTTGCACATGAGGAGGCATCTTCCTTCTCCTTTATCCTATATGGCAGCTAGCATGATCTTAATCATGATTCCACATGCTAAAGATTTTCTTAATCTTGGGAACATGGTTGGAGGAGAGACACATTTGTGGAATGTGTCCTTGGGGAAAGGATTTTCCCACATTATTTTCACTACATGTTCTAGGGGGAGCATGGGCGACCATATGGCCACTATAGCACATTACTTGTCTCTTTATGATGTGGACCATATGATTGTATGTAGCACTTGGAGCATGCCTCTCATGGGCATTTGGGAGGAGCTTCACTATGAGTTACCACATTGTAAGGTAATTCATTTCATTTGGATGATAGCATGGCGGTGGAAGACCTTCATTGATGGTGAAATTCCCCATTATGACCATCACTTCTATATTGATGAGGCCATGGATCAGAAATAAGGTTTCCATATAGACCTCCTTCATAATGAGAGCTATTTGGTTTATCTACCAAAGGCCACTTTGCACACTTGGGAGGAACCATTGGGAGATGGAGTTATTGCAGAAAATTTGAAGCAATGGTGGAGACTGTTGAGGGAGGAGGCCACAAGAAGAAGGGGGGAGATTTTTCAGCACCCTTGCAGTTGCTTAAGTACAAGCAACAGTTGGGAGGGGGAGGCTGTAATATTCCTAAATTAGCTGCAACTAATAGGAATATTAATTTTTCCTTGTTTATTTGCATTTCATGTATTGATGAATAAATTGTAAAGGAGGACATGTAAAACTCCTGAAAATCAAGAATAAATTAATGCCTATGTGAACATAGACATATCTGGACTATGTAAATAAACTCTTGCAGGTGTGAAAGGGTCTAAATCACAAGATTGGATCCTATTTGACCAAGTCAACAGCGCAGTCTAGATGCATTGAACCTCCTTGAGGGACAACGCAGTTCTAGAAGGATATTCTAAATGTGAAAGGAGATAAACTAATGAAGTGGTTTAGGGTTTTTCCAAGACTCCAATATTATAAAAGGAGGAGGAGAGAAACAAGGAAAAGGTTGTTGTTGAAGATTATTATTTCACAAGGAATTGTCTGCTAGACATCTCTTGTTGGGCATTCCTGTTCAGGAATCCCACCTCCTTCCTTGAGAAGCTCTTGGAGGAGAATTGTGCTAAACTTGTCCAATATAAGGCTTGGGCCAAGATTCTCCTTACATTACAATGCTACTCATGTTGAGGGTTGAGTTGTCTTGTGAGCTGTAGCAAGTGGAAGGCTAGATCTGCTTAGATCTAGATGATAGCAGTGGATTTTCTCAGTGAGTGTGTCTTTTAACCTCCTGGAAGAGTTCATTTGCTAATTTTACTTCAGATCTACATCTTGGCATCAGGCCAAATCATATTTAGAAGCTACAACACTGTTTCTCTCCCTAAGATAGCGTTATTTGCATATCTACAGCTGCAAGGTGTTTTGCTTGCATTTTGGAGGAGAGATCTCCGGTGTTGGGATCCTTCCTTTCACTGTGGTGATCCATGGATTGGCCATCCAATCCATGTTTGTTTCAGATAAAATCTACTATTTAATTATATTATTCAAAAATTATGAATCATTCTACAGATCTGAAGTCTTAGATCTCAGATCTACTTCCGGTGCTTCATGTTTTGAGCAAAACCCAAAGGGGAATGTATAGATCAAAATTTATTGTACATAGATCTGCATTAGATCTATATTTTATGTAAATATATTCTCTAGATCTGAATATTAAATAAATTACTGCTTCAGCCCTAAAAATAACGCTGTCATGGTTCTGTAGTCTTTTCTCATGTGTTGCAGCACTTCTTTTGTGGCCTTCCTTTATGAAAATATCTGTTTTTGTTAGTCTAAATCATTTGGATCTTATTCCAAGTTTCCATAATGATGTTCATGCATAAAATAAGCTAATCCCTTCATAAAATCATGCTGTAGAAGCTTCATTAATTTCTTCATAATCCAAGTCATGGGAAATTAGGGTTTTCTAGCCTAGTCGGGAATGGAGGAACTGTTTAACATAGAAAAACACATTTTTTTTGTTGAAATTTTTCATTGAGGTTCCATATCACCTGAGCTAACATATCCCAAATCCATTTCCCTTATTTTTACGCAGAGCTCTGAATACACTCATTTTAGGGCTAAAATCATCACTTTTCCCCACCTTTTTGCCCATAAAACACTGTATAAAGTTGCTGCTGTTGTGTTTATTGAAGAATATGCATTATAACATATATTATGAGATTTTTTGATGCTGAATAGCCAATATTTTTTCTATTATTTCTTAATTTCCAGATTTGTAATATTACAAAGAATCCATATATGTGAACAATTCCAAAGACAAGGATCCATTGTAGTTAATATCAGAGTAACGATGGAAGAGATGAAAAATAAAACAAAATATCCTTTCTGAGCTATATTTAAAGCATTATAGCTGAGTAAACATGAGTATCTGTAATGATAAATTCACATTTAAACATAGGAGCACTCGCATTCCAGAGAATAGATATAAGAAATGTGGAGATATGTGAAATGAACATTTGTATTAAAAACATAGAGAAGAGATACAATCTGTGAATCACCCAAATCAGAATCCCCAATTCCAACAAAGCTTCTTATCACTGAGTCCCTACGGGATCTTCAACATCAATTATCAAAATTCAGACAACATACATATAGAGTGCATGAAATAGTGAGTCCTTTGGAAAATCTGGAACCCCGTAGATGTCTTTTCTTTCTGATTTTATAACATTCTCATGGGCCATACACAGAAATATATTTTGGGAAAATATCTTTTCCGCGTTCCTGTATGCAGTTTCGTGTCTTAATCATAAAATAAAAATTGATGATGGGGCAGAATGCTTCCCATCATCTTACAAATCAGGCTTATAGCCATTTCTAATGAAAATAACACAAATTTATAACTGAAAGTAAAAATTGCAAGAGTGAAATATGAATTTCATTCGAATATTGAAAGTAAAAATAAAACAAGAGGCCACATGGGTCCAATCATGAGTTAACAATTTTGGTGGTGGGAAGGAGTCGAGGCTATTGCTGGAGTAGGCGGTACTATGGTTGCAGAGGAGATGGCTTTATTAGAGGCGGATGGAGCAGATGTGGTGACCGAAAAACTCACATGATTGTTGCACCTCTGCCAAGTGTCAGCTATAGGATCAGGTATCATAGTGAAAGCATCGCCCCGAATATGCACTTCTGTTAGCTCAGCATAACTTGCTAGAATGAGCAACTGTTGTTTCACTTGATGCAGAAGAGATAATTCCTTACCAAGTGATGCAATTATGGTTTCGGCCTTAAGCCAAGTGGTCTTCTCAGTATGGTATGTCAGTCTGATTCATCACTTCTGTCAGCCGACACTCGTATGCTAACAACGGTTAAAGAATCGCATCTGAAGGCTCCTAGCATGATGGGAGGCAGATGAGTGTCAGTTCGGTCCATTATGTTTAGAAATGCTCCAAGCTTGTCACCATATTTTCCAAACTTCCTAGTGCAAGGTTGCGCACAAATTCCTTTTCCATCACCCTTTGACATTCTGACGCCTCTTTGAACCTGCTCTTGATTCCTCGTTTGGCCAATTCTTCTGAACTCAAGTCATTTAGAAGGGAAATATACCTTCTAGCATTTTAAACCTTAGTTGAAGCATCTGCATACCCTTTGTGTAAAATTATTATGAATTGGCGTACCGCGACCTTCTTTTCTTCAATTAGGGTCAGGAAAGCCCAATGCTTTTTTACCTCCATAATAATGTCTATCCAAATTAAGCGTCAGGCATCCAAAAGGGTGATGTTTCCTTTCATCTGGCTCGTAAGGTCCCGGATAGTCTTCTCTTGCTGCATCTTTTCTTGTTTCCCCTCTTCTATTTCCTTCTGCAGAGCCGCTACCTTTTTGGAATTCTCTGTGAGGTGGGACTTGAGCTCCTGAATCTTCTGTCATGCCGTTAGAAAATATTTCTGTGCCACTTGAAGTTCGGCCTATGCTATGGTTAGTTGCTCAGAGAGGGAGGTAGATCCTTCAGGGGGTGGTGTGGAGCATACATGTGCATCCCAGTTTTTCTGCAGCTCGTCCATCTTCCATTGGAGGGCGGTCATCTCGTCCAAAATTTTAACCCTTTCTTCCTTATCCTTGGCAAGGGAGTCTGCTAGATCAGCCTTTTCTCTTTCTATTTGGGCTAATTCAGCAGTCTGTAAGGGGAAACTTCGACACCATAAACCATGATCTCAGTGTAGTCATCAAATAGGTACCAGTCTCCTGTGCTTTCAACATCACTTTATTGTAGCCATTTCTTCTGCTCAGTAAAAATCTTGGGCGGGGGATTGTCATAAATAATAGTATAAGCTATTGTTATAAATTATTTCAAGAAACTTGAATAACCCATCCCATTTGCCAACTGATGCGTTGTGGGATTCTAGTCAAAGACAGTTCTTGGCTGAGAATTTATTTCATAAACCCTTTCTAAACCCAAACCCTCAAACTTATCAGCCTATTGGAAGAGGAAAAGGTAAAATACCATGGAATAGAAGTGAAAATGACCTGTAGTCGAGAGGTCCTGAAATTGAGCTTGGATGGCAGAGGCCAAGAAACCAGGGATGTCCAATACAATGCCGGGTTGCAAAATTAACCACAACAGGGCTACACACACCTTCGAGAATTGCTCGACCCCTTCTATACCTACTAATACCGCAATAAGAGCAAGGGTTGGATGAAGGTCTTCCTTGAATGTACTTAGGGGAATCAAATTTGCAGACGGGAAGGCTATGAGGCGGGATTCAGAAATAGCATCAATGAAATTTCTCTGTTGCCTACATGGTAACTTGGAAAACCGATGGGATAGTGTCATTTCAGTGAAACTGACATAATTTTAACTGGTAGGGTAACAGAGGGCTTTTCTGATGATTTCGAGAGATATATTGAATATATTGTTCCCCTGAGATGAGAGGAACATATCCCGACGTTCATCGTAAGATTCTCTGAGCCAACAAATGAATTCAACAACTAGGTAGATAGGCGGAGTAATTTGGTAATATAGTCCTGACAAAACGACTCTCAATCTGTCCCTATTTTCCACATGCTTCCTGAATAAATCGAGATTGACACTACTAATGAGAAACCGGTAGTGTGGGTCTCGGATGTGGACTTGCAAGTTTGTGAAAGGCTCAGGTCTAGGGGCAGCCCTAGACTCGCAAACCTGGGGGGTTTTAGTTTTAGAATTCTTAACCTTGAATTTACCCATGACCATTATGAAAATGAAAAGCGGAAGGAAACGAGATAGTGAAAAAGGGATGGAATACCTACGTAGTAAGGAAAATTCTCGGGAAAACAACGCAAATAAGCTAAAAGCGGCTTGGTAGCCCTGGTACTGGATGCTTGCGCTTTAGCTATATAGTATCTTGTAAAAAGGAAGTATTTACCACAATGAACACAAAGCAGGGTTATATGACTTCAAATTGCCCGAAAAACGAGACTATGACGACACTTGTGGGGCTGACATCATAAGGATGTCGACACTGAGACGCGTGGCGTCTGGTTATTTGCTATCTGAGTTCAGTTAGGTGTATACTGTGCGTCGGGTTAAATGACGGTACTGGTTGTGTACCGGGTGTCCTAGGACTTACCTTACCGTTATATTCGTAGCGCCAGGTTTCCTTTGTGGTCGGGCCCACTAGAAAGTCCAGCGGGGTTTTGGAGTAGCTCTAACCCCGCGGCCATTACCCTATAGAATATCTACCTTGGGTTCCATCGTATGCCATGTCACTAGAATTCCAGAGGGGGGAGATTCTGCCTTCCCCCTGCCATCTTTTAACCCCTCGGAATTTTTCATATGCCTTTATCCTTTGACTACGCGGAGTGTGGGTGGGCCCTGCCTTGTGTAGTTGTCTTGCACCTTTGTCTTTTTTGTTTCGGTTAAAGCTTTGCCGCAAGGTTACAATATAATATAACGCCTTGTCCCCATTTTTTTATATGGATATCCTTTCATATTAACCCATTCACTCTTTTTAAATATTTCTCCCCTTCTATGCTGTCGGGTGATCCGCCTTTATAAGCTTCTTAGGGCTAAGGTGGTGGATGATATAACAACAGTGCCAATGTAAGTTGTAGCCCTAGGGATGAAGATATGCTACAACAATGGAAATGAGAAGATATGGCAAAAGCTTCTGTAGAAACCTACAACTCTTCTCCAATAGATCCTCCAGATGAAAGAATGGATCCTCCACTGAAGAAATCACCTCCCAAAACAACCACTGCAACTACCCCTGCAAATCCTCCCTAAAATAACGCAGATCTGGAATAAAACTGCACTGTAGGGGTTAAATACTCCTTATCATGCTAATAAGTGTGTCAATAAATCTCAAGGGGCTTATTTACAGGCCTTCCAACGGATGAAAACCTTCCTCCACTGCAAAACTAGCTCTGAAGACACCCGATCTAATATTCCACTACTACACCTTACAACACAACACGATATTCTGCAGAAAATGCGCTGATGAAGAAAGATGTAGCTTGGAATTAAGCCTAAGTGTGGAATTGAAGTGCAATGCTCCTCCAAGAGGCCTTTCAAGGAAAGAGATGGGATTCTCGCTTGGGAACACCCGGTGCTAAACAACACAACAATCTTAACTAAACAACTGAAGAATGCAAGATGTATAAACATACCATATACAAAATAATAAGCCAAAATATAACCTCATATGGCTGCTATCCTCTTCCTTATATAGGTTATGAGATTCCATGCCCTTGGCTCCACTCAATTAGGTCACTACCTCCATGCAATTCATCTCCCTCCAAAACTGTGTTATTCCTCATTAATTGTCCACTCCTCCATAACAACGCTGTTGATTTGGTCAAAGTTGACCTATTCAACATGATCCAACCCCGATTCATACTGAAAGGTGCTTTATTTAGCTACTTAGAAGGTCTCCTTTCACACTTGAAGTGTTTTTATTGCTGCTAAGGATATTTATGGGCCTTCCTACCCATTTATTCACCTACCTAGTGACAAAATAATCTATAATATTCCATTTAGCTAAAAGCTAAATTTTAGGAATATTACAGAGATCCTCCTATAAGACTAGAGGGATTGTTTCTGTTAATAGAAAGTATTTTCTACACAACAAAATGGAAACTCTACTAGGGATCCATTAACCCTTCAAACCTCCTTTCATTTTGGTATGTTTCAATTAGTTTGTCCAACTGCCTTATAATCCATCATTTTGATAGCTTATAAGTATGCATTCTGAGTGTTATTCTCTTTAGAGTTTCAAGTCTAGATTTATTTTTGATTTTGATTGTAGTTTCCTAAGCTTTCCTTGCCCAAAATTTTTTTATTTGGAAAATAGAGCGCTATCAATGCGTATTTAACTATGAACAATCACACTTGAAACCCTGGTTCCAATTATCTACCTGTGTTGGTTCGAAAAAATTGAGATTTCTAGGGTTTTGATAGAAAAGTCTAGGATATCTTGATCTCTAGAGGCCTCTTCATGATCTGTGTGCTTAGAATTTTGATTTCTTGCTATTATATTCTTTATGGTTTGCAAAAGTTTGTTCCATGTACTAGTAGTGAAAAGGAGCTTGAAGTGAATCTTAGATTCTTTGGGTAATTGAATTTACTATTTTGATGTTTGCATGTATGATTGGTGAACATTTTAGTTCTTTTGGAAATGAGAAAAAAATGCATTTTGCATTTGACTAGCCTTCGTCTCGAAGTTCGGATTATTGCTTATGAAAATTGCATTAGATTGCATGGAATTTGAAAATAATTTTTTTGAGATTTTCATCAAGCATAGATTACATTGCTTGGTGATTGAAAGCTGATAAATGCATTTTCATTCCTTTTAAAAAAGAAAGAACATAATTTCATATAGGTAAAATTTAGTGAATTGAAAGTCATTTACTCTTTCAATGTTGCATTTGAATTATAATATTGAAATATGTAATTAGGAAGTTCTTGTTCATTGCATCTTTGATTGATTGTGTTGCAACTCATTTGTAGTATCCTTTATTTTAATTTTTCAAAAATATAAAAAAAAATGGAAAGATATAAAAAATGTATGTTAAAGTACAAGTTTCTCATACTTTAACTCAAAGATGTAATGTTTTGTATAAATGTCAAGTTCAATACTTTAAATGATTCATGAAGATGGGTCCTAGTTTTTAGTTAATGATCGAGCTAGTATGTGAGCGAGATCTAAAGATTTTTTTGTCAGGAGATAAAAGCGGCAACCTGTGGGCACATTCGACGCACGGGTTAATGAAGAGGGTGCCTCCGCAGTTGACCCAATTAATTGAGGGGCTGATCAAGATCTGTGGTTAGGATTAACTACAGGGGCATGAACCTGATGAGTGCTCCATACCTTTGAGGCCTGCCGTAGTGACGTAAGATGCTGGTTGGTGACAACTTTCAGCGATGTCATGGTACTGTTTAACGGTATTTTGGTGCATCAACTCAACATTTAATTCATAAACCCTGCGCCACCTATTTAAAATTGGTTCTTCTTTTCACAAGGCTATTGTTGTTTCTCTGTTCTTGTAAATTTTATTGCACCTGGGTCTTCCATTGTTGTCCGACACCTTTTCGTTGTTCTCCACCCTCAGTAGAATTATGGCTAAGCGTTCATCTCTTTCCAGCTCATCCAACCATATTCCTCTCATGGACACTGAGAGGGATATCCGAGACACTGTGTGCTCTTTATAAAACCTTCAATTATATCAACAAGTCTGTCTGAATGATAAAGCATGTCCAATTTTCTCCGCCATGGCCAAAACAAGTGTACTGTCTGCATGTTTTCCAAGAACGCGCCTTTTTCCTGAGTTTGTGCACTGGCTGGTGTCTGTTATGTATCTGGGCAAGTGTTTTGTAATGTATTGTCTAGGAGAAAATGTTTTACAAGTCTCAGCCCTGTTAATTTGTCAAGCCTTGTGTTACCGAGAGTCAAAATCTTTTGTTCAATTCACCGACGAGTCATTAACAACACATTATGATAGTCTTGTAGGTCAAGAATTCAATCAGTTTGTCTTCTTTCTAAAGCCATATACAAAACGGTTTATACCTGATAGCAAAGAATTATCCATGGAATTTTTTGACGCAGAGGTTCAGCTAGTGCTGAGGTGTATTTTAAAGATATTTGGAAAATAATATGACAACGAAATTGACAGATCAGTTCTGGGACTGTTTGCATTGATGATGAAGCCATGAGTAGTGATGGATATTCCTTCATATTGGTAAGAAGTTGTCAATACTTAACTCATGAGTTTATCACTCACTGGGTCATTCAGGTTTCCTTCTATTATAATTTACCTTTTTTTAAATCAAAATGTGGAAGAATTCTTGCATTTGGGGTTAAACATCATGGATATAAATAAAAAGAGGCAGTCAGTAGTGTTTTGGACTGATGTAGTAAGAGAGGAACAAAATGAGGAGGGTATGTTTGATTTTGAAAATCATTTCATGTCTAATGCATATAAGATTTTGAATGGGTTTTCTCCCCCATGTTTCTTGCCAAAGGCTCAAGGGTTTCTGCAGGTTGGGACATATTGTAAATTTGGAGATTGGTATGTTTATAAAGACTACTCATAGATTAGACTTTATGGGGCTGGGGTAGAACCATATAGGCTTCCTATATTTGTGCCTATGAGGTTATTTTCCTTATAATTCATTAGGCAGAGTTTGAATGTTGACTAAATACATTTTGTACCTATGAAAAAGAGGCATATGTTTAAGCTACCAATGTCTATGGGTATGTTTATAGTCAACATGAGACAAGTAACTGATGAAG
Organism: Pinus albicaulis; assembly: GCA_034641835.2. Classification (NCBI taxonomy): domain Eukaryota; kingdom Viridiplantae; phylum Streptophyta; class Pinopsida; order Pinales; family Pinaceae; genus Pinus; species Pinus albicaulis. The sequence goes on along the minus strand of CM076570.1, from coordinate 1,504,918,671 downwards.
TTAATATATAGATTTCAGATTTCTGTGGTGTGAGTTTTGAGTTGTTGAGTTTAAACCGTATAAAAAAATTTAATTAATCAATATTATAACTAGTGGGCCCTTATATTCCCACTAATAATTAATTTTAATATCCTTATAAAAATAGAAATAATCTTTAATACAAGCATAATAAAATTAACTAACCCCGCCTTTTAAGATCTCTTAAATTAATTTAGATTAGTATAATATTAACAATATATTAATAATACATATAACATATGAATACGTTATCCTTAATTTAGGTTTAATTAATATTTAATATATTACAAGAATTAAGGCTAATCATTATTGAAAATTGATAAACTTTGCATATAACTAAAACTGAAAATTTAAATTAATTTAATTAATTTAATTTATTATAAAATACTGATTATTTTATGGTTGGTTGGCCTTCATCCTGCACTCTTTTGTATATATATGATATCTATCCTCCTCTCTTTTCAACAGGATTTTTCCTGATGATGGGTCTTGTTCTAGACCTGAAACGTAGACGCAAAGAAGTTAATATAGTTGGAACACACTTACTGTTAGGAGATAAGTGGGATTATGATCCCCATAATGTGATTTCAAATAGGAGAATTGAATATGGTTACTCATCATTTGTTCATGAAAGCAGACCTGACATAGAGAAGCTATCAAATAAGGGTTTTGCAGGTTCTACTGGATCTAATATACAGACTCCTATCATATATGAGAAATCAAGCAAGAGAAGTAAAGAAGCAGTTGTAGATTTTGAAGAAGAGGAGTAGAGAGCTGAAAAGAGGACAAAATTCAATGAAGACTTAGTAGGTGCTCAACCTGGTTTCTCACTTCAACTAGGAGATGAGAAAAATGTCCCAGCCTCACCATGAAGAGATGGAGATGCTTAGGAACAAGTACCTTTGATTAAAAAAGTATTTTCTCAGATTGCTGAAAGAAACCAAAGGATGAAGGCTAGATGGAGGCACAGGCTGAGTATCAAATAACACCAGATCAAACACGATTGTTGATTTTCATGGATCTTGAAAAAGATCAGTTTAAGATTGCTCTTTCTCACCCCTCTAATATGACTATAGGGTAATAAAATAATTTTAATAATGTAAATTAACTGTTGATGTGAGAAATATTCCTTTGCTTGATAAAATAAATTGAAGAGCAGGTTATGGAAGACAAGCAGAAGACTATTAACAGAGCCATATGGGCAAAGAAATTTATTGATTTCATTGATTATAAGACTGATCAAGAGCTAGAGGAAAATGAGATTAAAGATAGCATTCTATATACTGTAGAGATTAACAAATTGATTGTTAAAAATACTTGCAGAAAAACCACTGAGAAGAAGTTGACAGAGATTAAGGAGGTAGTAAACAAGTTTGACAATCTGTATGAAAAAGGAGCCAGGGAAGGATTTCCATCATGCTGGGGCCTTTGAGGAAATATTTTATCATGGGATTCCTATGAACCACTACTGGTATTAGCAAAAATAAAGGTGGATAACACTCATGAGAAGACTCAGATTTTGAAAGGAGGAACAATTATTAAATTTCTTCAGAGGCATTTTCAGCTATTATTGTTGGTGAAGACCTTATTTATAGAGCGACCAACATTCAATAGGATCATTGCCTTTAGACTGGAGTACGACAGGCTGATTAATTCTTCTAAGACAAATATTGAAGTGTGGAAGAAATGTAGAGCCTGGATGACTGTTCTACCTAATGACCCCTCAACTTCAAAGAAAGACAAGTTAGCCAACCAGGAAAATACAGCAGTAATGGGACCAATTCATATTCAACAAATAGATTAAGATTTAAGTTTTATTTTATCTCTGTTAAGAGATTTCAATTGTAATAAGATATTTTGATGATATGTAATAGGTAGTTTAAGAAGTTTCAAGTAGTTTAAGCAGTTAGGAGTAGTTTCAGCAGTTACAAACTGCTTTACATTATATTTAAAGAGAAAGTGAAGAAAGGAAAGGGTTCTGAGTTTTGGACCTTTGGGCTACTGCAAATTTTGTACTCAATTTTCTGATGATTAATGAATGAAGATCAAGATTCTTGCATCTGTTTTTATTGATATGTTTCCTAGTTTCCATTCTATATTTTCCTTCTAGGAATAAAATGAAGTAATGAAGCTGCAGGTCTCTTTTTACATATGTGAATAAGAGTTAAATATCCTTAATGGGTGCTCCTTCATTTTAACTATTCCACTTTCATAAAACTCTTCTGAAGTTTAAAGTGATAGATTCTGTTTATCATCATATCAGTTTAGGCTTCTTTCCTTCATGTTCTTCTTATCACTCCAATTAATATTAGCAGATAATGGCATTGTGAAACATTTGTTGCATCAGATTCTTGAGGGTTTAATAATAAATTTCTGAAGGTGATTAAGCAAAGACCATTTGATATAATATTTTTGTGACATATATGTATAAATGTCTTTAGCACTGATTCCTTACCACAGCTAAGGGATTGTTTCTTAAGATACAATAGATTGCATCAATGTTTGCACTTATTCCCTATACTAGATATATTTCATCGAAAATGAAAAGAGTATTTTTCTCATATTTGTTGCATCATAGGTGTGTTCAGGTGACATTGATTTTGAGCCTTGAAACTGAAAAATAATTCAAGATCAACTCTAAAATTAATATCAATTAACCTAAGTAGCATTTGAAACTTAACGACACACACAGAAGTCTAGGCTAGAGACGTGTTCCGGCATCGTTAAACGTAGGAGCTGTCGTTGTTTTCCAGCATTACATCCTGAGGGTGAAATTGATCTGGATTTATGCAGGAATGAAACATAATACACATATAACAATAAATATAAAAATGCAATGGAAATAAAACTTCATTTCATTAATATCAAAGAACTAAAATATGTTTACTGACATAATGGAAATAAACTAGCTAGGGCACTGGTAGCTTATCTCTGAGAAGAGATGTGGTGGCTATAGGCCTCAGAACTCTGTGTTACAATGAGGATCGAACGCCTATATATTATTGAGAAATGATGGAAAATCCTAAACATCCAAAAACCTAATCCTAGGAGATGAAACGCCAGAATATGGGCCTCGTCGGGGTAAATTGGTACATCAATTTCCTGGGGTCGTAACTTTGGCATACTATCTTCGTTTGACGCACATGATACATTGTTAGAAATATTTATTCAAGGACAACAACTACTGACCGCAGATATCAATTCCAAAATGGAATCATATTTTCCAGAAAAGAGATGCCCAAAAAACGTCGTTTAGGGCCTCAAAACGGCTCTAGAAGTTCAGGACCCAAAAACCTGCTAAAAATAGTAAATTGTGCTATTATTAAGGAAACTGAGAAAATGAAAGAAACAATGGTGGGGCCCAAGTGGAATAGGCGAGTGGCCACCAATATCCACCTGGATCATTCCTCCCCCTTAAGAAGCAATTATCCCCATTGTGTTGAGTTCCTCCATGAGATGAGGAAACGTCTGTTGAACTTGGTCCCTGGTGAACCAATTTCCTTGGTCCAAAAGTTGGCCAGCTTTGACCACTCGATATAGTTGGATATTCTACTGGCGAGTGTTATTGATTTTCATATCCATGATACAATATTTGGTGGCCTGTTCCATGCTGTCTGGGTTTAACTTTGTTGGTGTGAGTTGTTCTGCAATGTCAGAGGTGTCAAGTAGAGGTGGGAAATAGGGCCGAAGGCTATCAACATTGAATACTGGATGCAGACCAAGGAATGGTGGAATACTGAGCTTGAAAGCATTGTTCCCTACAACCTTGGTGATGGTGTATGGCCCATATCGCAGTGGGAAAAGCTTTTGGTGGGGTCCAACGAGGCGCTCCTTTTGCAAATGTAGCCACACTTTTTCGCCTACCTAGAAGTGGTGTGGCACCCGATGTTGATCATGTCGTTCCTTGTACTTAGCATTGGCTCCATCCAATATGTCATGAAACTGCTGTTGGATGTGCTGAATGTGATAAATGATGTTTTTCTCTTTGTTAGCTTTAGACTAGACATGAGCCAAATCAGCTTGAGTAGCTAGAAATGGCATGGATACATCAATGGGACATAATGGCTGGAACCCCAAGCCCACCTAAAAGGGGCTATGGCCGGTTGATTTGTGGAGAACCCGATTATAGCTATGTTGTACATAGGGAAGGCTCTCATCCCATGTGCATGGATGCTTTGAATTGTGCATGCAAAGAATGTGTACTATCATCCTATTGACGACCTGTATCTGGCCATAATTTTGGGGATGGAAAGCTATGGACTTGGTGAGCTTGGTGTCCAGCATTAACCAAAGGCTAGACCAAAATATGCTGAGGAACCAACTGTCCCGATCTGAGATGATAGATTATGGGATCCCAAAGTGCGCCCACACTCGTTCAAAGAAGAGTTTAGAGGTGGCTTCTGCTGTGATATTCTTCTTGCAAGCGAACATAATGGCTATCTTCGAGAATCTCTCGACGACCACGAAAACAAAATAATTTCCATGCTTAGTTGAAGGAAGGCCCGACATGTAATCCATGGATATGGATTCCCAAGGTCGACTAGGGGTAGGTAGTAGAGTATATAGGCCTTGCTTTTTAATAGTCGGTTTGGAAATGGAGTAAGCAGTGCAGGATATGATGTAATTCCCAACATCCTTTCAAAGGTTTGACCAATATAAATACTTATGCAGTACTGCCACTATTTTCTTGACCCCAAAATGCCCAAAAAATCGACTATAGTGTGCTTTCTAAATAATCTTGGCATGCTTGCTTGAAGTAACACAAAGGTGTCCCAGGTGACATAATAGTGCATCTTGGAGGTGAAATTTTGGAACTTGCGTACCCTCCAAGAGTGTCTTGTATGTGTGGCCAAATTTTGGATCGCTCTTGTAGAGAAACAACCAATCAGAAGTCTCGTTCCCATAAGAGTTGAGAACGGTGGCTAGCGCCACGATCAGTGGTCGACTGAGGATTTTTGCAACATTATTGGTGCTGCCCTTATTATAATCGATGTTCAAATGAAATTTTTGCAGATATGTGGACCACTTCTGATGGCTATTTTCCAGCAACTTCCCTTGTGTCTGTATGAACTGCAAGGGTCGGTGGTCTGTGCGGATGACCATTTCCTTCCCCAAAATGTAATGCTTCCATTGGAAGAACACCTGCACAATGAAATACATTTATTTTTCAAAAGTGGGATACTTGCAGACTGTGTCAGACAATGTCTCACTGTGATATGCCACTGGATGCCCCTGTTGAGTAAGAATTTCCCAATAGCATAGTCAGGGGCATCTGTCTCAATCTAAAATGGTTGTTGCAAGTATGGTAATGTGAGCAATGGGGAAGATCAGAGGTGATGTTTCCATTCTACGAATGCCTTTTGTTGAGATTTTGACCAAAATAAATTTTCTTTTGCTCCTCCCTTCGTGAATTGACTCAAGGGCCAAGTGATATGAGAGAATCCCAGCACGAACTTGCGGTAGAAATTAGCAAGACCCAGAAAAATGCGAAGCTCTGTTAGAGTGGTTGGGGCCGACCAATCCCGAATTACTTGGATCTTGGCTGGATCCACATGCACCCCCTGTTCATCAATAATGTATCCCAGATACTGAACCTGGGTCATGCCAAAAGTGCACTTCACCAAATTGGCACACAACTTGTGTTGCAGCAGTGTTTGGAGGACCTGTCGAATGTGGTGGAGGTACTCTTCCCAAGTCTGGCTGAAGACTAGGATGTCATCTAAGTACACTACTACAAATGAGTTGGTGAATGGATGCAAGATGTCATCCATCAACCTCATGAAGGTTGCAGGGGCATTCGTTAACCTGAAAGGCATGACCAACCATTCAAAAAGGTCCTCCTTGGCTTTGAAGGAAATCTTCCACACATTGGATGGTTTGATTGGAACTTGGTGATACCCAGACTTCAAGTCAAACTTGCTGAAATATTTCGCCCTTTTGAGTTGATCTAGAAGGTCATAAATCCATGGGATCGGGTACCTATTCCAGACAGTGATCTTTTTCAGCTCTTGATAGTCAATACTGAGTCTCCAAGTCCCATCCTTCTTCTGCACTAACAGGATCTAGCTCCCACAGGGCGATTAACTCGGCCGGATGTGACATTTTTGCAACAGCTCCTGAATCTACCTCTTGATTTCATCGTTCTCCAAAACAGAGCACCGATATATCGGTCCATTGGGCAGCGATACAACTGGGGTCAGATCAATGGGGTGCTTGAATTGACAATGCAGAGGCACCCCTGTGGGTTAGGTGAAGATGTCTCCGTACTCCTCCATGACCATTTCCATTTGTTGTTGTCTTGCGGAGGATACCTATTTGGAGGTCGTGGCCATAGTATTCTTCTTGCCCTGGGGGCAGATCATTAGGAAAACAAATTTCTCAGTTTTGGAAATGAGCTTACTGCATTGTTTTGCATTAACCAAAGAGATAGCCGCAGGCTGTGATACTTATGGTATCCTGTACTACTTATTTCCCAAAGTAACAATAACAACACGAGGCTGTGACTCATACACAACATGTCACTTCCACAAGTATGGTTGGGCTAATAATACATCAAAAACATTAAGAGGAGCAATGTCACATAATACCTAATCTGTTAAGGGCTTGATGTTGTAGGGAAGTGTTGAAGCCTCGAAAATCGTTGCTTCAAACATTGGGGGAAAACCACCCGGTCAAGACCTTAGGACAGTTCCTTTTCCGTTTGGTATGGTGGCTCCGACTGGATTAATAGGACCAGTTTCCTAATAACTAATGGGTTGGTGATGGAATTATTGTATGAGTGGATAAAATGACTGAAATAATTTATCTAATTTAATCTATAACTTATAAATAATTCTAAAACTAACCCGGGTGTCAAATATGAATACAACTTTAAGATTGTTTCAATCAAACCAATAACCATGAAAATGTATTATAATTTAATTGAAATATGTTGTATCAAATAACGATAACTCTGTTTAAGAAATTAAACAGAGTTATAATAACACATTGCATTCAAAATTTTATATATCATTTGTACATACTGTGAGAGATAATGATTTCTATACACTCAGAAATGATATGTATAAAGAAATATTTGTAAAGAAAATATATATAAATGATAGCAAATTCAAAGAGAATATCTCATAACATAAGAAAATAACAGTAAATTGATAGAAATACTAGATTCATCTCGATACTTTTCCTGATGCAATTAAATATTCAGATCCAGTGCTTCAATGTAAAACAAACTCTAAGATACAGAAATGCAATTCTTAGAGATAATTTTCCATAAATCACAGGATGTGATACTTTATAAAATTAGAGTAGTCGATGGAGTACAAAAATGTAACATCCAAGCCAAAATATTACAAATTCAGGACCCCTTTCTAAATGCATGAAAGGGGTTTAAATAGGAACTCAATAAAACAAAATAACTAAAACTATTGCTACAATCTATAATCAGAAATCTAGAAATAGACTTACGATATTAACATGAAACAAATTCTTTGATTTTCTCCTGCATTTAATGTGCGAAGGTGGCAAATTTTGAGCATATCTTTGACCTCTGCTGGATGAACTAGCCTCAAATGTAACTGACCAGTGTACGTGGCATCAGAAAACTCTGGAATGATGCAGTTAATGGCATTGGAAAAGAACTTGATTTCCATTTTTTGACTGTGTGGCTTAATTAGAAATGTCCACATGATATCCCATGAAATTCCTTGAAGCTTGCTGATTTGCTGATTGCTATTGACTAATTCTTGCTTCCACTTGGTATCAGTCTCTTTTACCTTTGGTAATTTTCCTAGAATACAATCTGAAATTAAATTGGTGGCATATAAGCTATCATTAACCAACTGTGTTATATTATTCATCATAGTTTTGGCTCTTGATGTAGCTCTTTCTCCTTTGATCAACTGTTTTTCCCATTCAACAAAAAAAATTTCTTTGTGTCTTTCTTCAATCCTGGGAAGGTTTGCATTCCTTCCTTGCTCTGAGTCTTTCCATGAAAGAAATTCAGAAATTTTGTCATCTGCATCATCAAATTTGAGCCTGAGGCTGACTGATTCATCTATTAAAGATGATGTTATTTCACACAAGGGCTCAGCTTGTGCCATCTTCTGACAAAATTCATTCAACCGCTGAGACAATATTTTATTTATTTCAAGAGCTTTAGTTTTAAATTGATCCAATTTAGGATAATCCCTAAATTTGTCCAATCTTGCTTGGAATATTTTTTTCTTGCTCAACCTTAATAGTTTTTTCATTTTGCAGTAGGGTTTGTAACTTTTCCACTTCTTGAATTAACTGTTGTTGCTTATTCAAAGCTTGTTGATCAATATTTTTCTTTTCAATGCCAAGTTTCTCTTCTACCTATTTAGATCTGAGCTTTTCATCTTGTAACTGCCGTTCCAACTGCATAATCTTTTGCTGATTTTCTGTTGCTTGTTCCTCCAGAATAAAGACTACATATTGATCACATCGGAGTTTTTCAAAAGGAACAACAAATAACACTTATGATCTTTTCCGATTTGCGATTTTCGATGATGGTGGGGTCCACCATATCAGGTCATAGAATGAATGAATATAATGTTTGTTTCTCCGAAATGCGATTGTGATTAATCGCATCGCATCAGAGTTTTGTAATTGACCGAATGAGGGGTTGTCTTTTCGTTTTACGATTTGTGATTTGCGATGGGTTACATCACATCGGAGTTTATAAAACAAGTATATGTGATATCATTCCTTCGAAATGCGATTTGCGATAAATTGCATCACATCGGAGTTTATGAAACGGGATGGGAAACTTTTAAGGTCCTTCTGATTTGTGATTGCGATTACTTTTAACACATCGGACTTATTCAAAATAAATATTTTTATGTATTATGTTGATGTGATAAAATACTTTATATTTCATCGGATCGGATATTTTCAATGTTGCATTTGTTTATATGCACTTGTGTTTTACGATATGCGATATATGCTTTTCTAATCAATGAATTTTTTATTTTTTTATTCAAAATGATCAGATTTTCTATAAGTCTTTTATTCCTATTTTAAAAGGAAAGGGGACCTATTTCTAAACGAAATTTATTCTAAAATTTTGAAATGGAGAGGGTTGTTGTACCGTACAACAATTGGTGATTTACTATCAGAAACAGTTATCTCTGAAAAATAAAATGAATACTATATTTCTAGTAAGTAAAAGTTTTTAAAGATAATGAAAACTATCTTAGAGAAATTTTAAATAAAATCTAACTCCGAAAAAAATAAAAATCACTTACAATTTCTTTCTAATTCCTAAAAAATAAAAACATTTTTAGGTTTTCTTAGGCCTTGATTGGTTGATAATAATAAAGTAGGGGGCTCTTCCAATTTTAGCTTTTGTGTTTTACTCTATTGTCATAGGCATTGCCTCTGCTGCCTGCAAATGTTTATAGTCTTGATAGGGTTACCTTTTAACCATTAACCATTCATTGTCCCATCCAACTAAGATCATAATTCTTTAAAAGATAAATTCATAAGACATTGTATCTTATGTTTTTTATTCTTTTATTTATTTTTTAAATTAAAAGCCATTGTTTGGTAGCCAGTTGATAACAATGCCATTCACTATTTGTAATCAAATTGAACAAGCTGGCTCGTGATGAGACCCCTTGTCTTATAATTATAAGCCATTACCCTGTTTTGGTATGTAGTGTTGGTAATGTCAGTTTTATTACTTCTTATGACCATGGTAAGAAGGCTCGTGATGAGACCTCTTATCTCTTAATTTTGACACATAATTTCTTTAGAATTACATTCTAAAAAATCACAACCTTAATGGATGGGGTGAAATGATTTTATTCTTAAGAATCAATGGATGAAAATTTTCAGAGTTTTTTGAATGCCAAAGCTTGGAAAAGTCTTTACTTTTTATGGATAACCTTTATCTGCTTAATAAACTTATAATGATTTACGATTTTCTCAAGGTTTTCAAAAGATCATGCAAATGTTTTGAACAAATTTTCAAAGTTTAACATTCTATTTTAAACTAAACAAAACTGTAATCATTTCTATAAAAATTCTTATTTACATAAAATAAGTATTTATAGTATTTTTTCTGAAAATATTTTCAAATAGTAAAAAGTCAATTAAAGACTATTAAAAACCTTATTTACAAAATAAAAATTGCGGAAAGGAATATGTACAGGTAAGAAGGGGTTACCTTCTTAAGAAAAAAATTTCTTTAAAATAAGCCCATTTACATGAAGAGATTCTCTTTTTCCTGTTAAATCTTGTAAAATAAATGTATATGAGCCTATATTTTCAGCAATCTAAAATGGTCCAAGCCACATATTTTGAAATTTGGTATGCTTACCTTTATCTTCATGTGCTTTGTCCCATTTCAGAACAAGATCACCAATTTGAAAAGTTTTGGATCCGGTGGAATTTGAATCAAAAGAAGATTTTACAAGCTGTTGATGTTTTTCATGAAATTTTTTTTCTTTCTCTCTATCTTCTTCTAATTTAAGAATTTGATCAAATCTCAACTAAATAGATGATGAAGGATTTTTTTCAATAAATTGAACTAGGGCTAATGATGGAAGAACTAGATTTGATGGTATCACAACTTCTTTTCCATAAACTAGATTGAAAGGTGAAGTTCCTATTGAAGCTTTATGAGTAATACGATCAGCCCATAACGCAAAGATTAAAGACTTGTGCCAATTCTTTTTATTTTGATCAATGGTATTTTTAATAATTTTGATGAGATTTTTATTAGTAGATTAAGCTAAACCATTACCTTGTGGATAATAATTTGTTGAATATTTCAATTTGAAACCCCTTTTAATTGCAAATTCCATTATACTATTTCCAGAAAAATAAGATGCATTGTAAAAAACAAGAGCATTAGGTACACCAAACTTGGTAATGATGAACTGATCGATGAAATAAATAATTGCATCAGAATTGGCTACCTTTAAAGGAATTTCTTCTACCCACTTTGTGAAGTAATCTATTGTTGTAAGGATGTATCTGTGTTGTTTAGAAGAGTGTGGTACTATTTCTCCAATAATATCAAGCCCCCACTGCTTAAATGGTTGCTCAATGTTTACTGGTTGCAAAGGAAAAGCTGGCTTCATTTGTCTTCCACTAGCAGTTTGATAATTCTCACACTTCCTTACATAATCATGTGTATCTCTGAAAAGGGTAGGCCAATAATATCTAGTATGGATGATTTTTTGAGTTGTGGTATCACCTCCAAAATGTCCACCTACTGTTCCATCATGTAATTCCTGCAATACCTTTTTTGCTTCAGTCTTTTCAAGACATCTTAATAGAATTGAATCATAATTTTTTCTGAATAATACATTATCAATGATTTCATAATTTTTAGCTTTTAATCTCAGAGCACATTTGTTCTTATAGCTGAGATTAGAAGGAGCATACCCATTCTTCAAGTAGAAAATCAGATCAGTATATTGAGATTTAGAATCAATAACACTTATCTGATTTGCTTGAACAACATTATCTTGATCTTGATTTTTTGGTATGTTGGAAGCTCCTGCTAACAATTTGCAAAAACCTTGTCCTCTAATAATCTTGGCTGGTTTAATATCAATATCATACTCTTGCAAAGCCGTTACCCAATTAGCTCTCTTTTCTCCTACTTCTTTTTGAATTAACAATTGTCTCACTGCAGAGAATGGGACAATAATTTTTGTGTGTCTTTAGGGGAAAAGGTCTAAAATGTTTAATTGATTTAAACACATCGAAGGCTTGTTTTTCTACATCAAAATAATTAAGCTCAGCTCCTTCCAGATTTGTGCTAAAGAAAGAAATTGGTGCTTCTATTTGTTGATCATTGAGTTGTGTTAAAACAAAAACATAGGATGTTTCAGTAGCCAAAGTATACAGAATAAAATCTTTAGAAAAATCAGGAGTATTCAATACAGGTGCATTAATTATTTCCTGTTTGATTGTATCAAAGGCTTCCTTCTCTTTATATCCCCATTTGAATACTAAATTTTTCTTAATCATATTATGCATAGATAAAAAAATTTGAGAAAAATCAGGAATGAATCTTTTTACAAAATTGATTTGCCCTAGAAATGATTGCATGGATTTTTTATTATGAGGAAAAGAAATATCAGAAATTTCTCACACTCTGTCAGGGTCAATATATGTACCATATTTTGACACAACAAACCCTAATAGTTTTCCTTAATTGATAGCAAAGAAGGATTTCTTTGGGTTTAAAGAAATACCAAATATTGTACATCTTTGAAATATCTGTTTCAGATCATGCAGATGATTGACTCTTTTCTTTGAAAATAGTGTTATGTCATCAAGATAAATAACAACTGATCTATTAATCAGACCCTTAAATGCTATATCCATGGCTCTCTCGAAAGTAGCTCCTGCATTTATTAAACCAAAAGGCATTTTATGATAAGCATAGCTTCCCCATTTGGTTCTAAAAGTGGTTTTTAGCCTATCATCTGGATGTACCAATATTTGGTTATAGTCTGAAAAACCATCAAGAAAAGACATGAGCTCAGAACTAGCTACCTTTTGAAGTATTTGTTCCATTGTTGGCAATGGAAATTGTCCTTTTGACAAGCCTTGTTTAGATTTTTAAAATCAATACAGATTCTAATATTTCCATTCTTCTTTCTGACAGGTACCATGTTGGAGACCCAATTAGAATGTCTTACGGGAAAAATGATTTTGGCCTTCAAAAGTTTATTGAGTTCTGTCTTGATTTGACTTTCCAGATTTGGATGAATTTTTCCCAACTTTTGTTGAATAGGTTTCACATCAGAAAGCATTGGAATTGTATGTTGAATAACAAAAGTATCATAAATTTTCAAGTCTTCATAATTCCAAGCAAAAATATCTTTATACCTACTTAGAAGTTTAATGAAAGCAATTCTTTCTCCTGAAGTTAACTCGAGTCCTAAATTAACATTTTGAGGTTTAGACTCAGAGCCAAGATTTACTAATTCAAACTTCAAAGTAGAACTTTGAAGTTTAGCATTAGTAACTTTCTTGAATCTGTCTTTTATATCATATAGGTCCTTAAGCTTAACTACAGATTCAGGAATAGGATTTTCATTACTTTTTGAGGTATTTTGAAGATCATGATCATTTTCATCAATAATTTGTTCATCATATGATTTCTCTGAAGTCAAGAAATTCAATATATCTTCATCATGATAGAATACTCTCCAGTTTGTGATATTATCGGGAATAGATGGTCGAAAGATTAATTCAACTGAAAATCTATCAGGACTATAATCTTTAGCAGGGAAGATTTTGGATGCAACATTAGCTAACAAATCAGCTGATGTGTTTTGATTTCTGGGAATAGAATAGATATTAAATGCTAAAAATTGAGTGGTAAGGTATTGCACAAGGGTTTGATAATGTTTGAGATGACCTGAAAGAAAATGGATGGTATTCCTTACTTGTCTTATGAAAATTTCAGAATCACCATATACTTTCAAGTATTTTACATTTAACCCTATTCATTTATAAAGTCCTTGGATCAAAGCTTAATATTTTGCAGTATTGTTTGTGCACTCAAATTCTAGTCTACATAATAGCATAGTTTTTTCTCCATCTTAATCAATTAAGATGCATCCTGCTCCTGCACCATCGCTAGATTTGATCAATCAAAATATAATGACCAAAATAAAGATTTATTTGCAGGTTTATCTACAGATGTATCAGAAACATTAACAATTCTAGAAGAATCAGATTGTGAAAAATTTTCAATTTGCGAAATAAAAATATTTACGGAAAAGGGTGATTGTGGTGCTGTGAAATTCCCAAGGAATGATTCAATAGAATAACCTCCAAGGATATTGTTATTAAAAGCTACAGGTTCATTTTCTTGTTCAAATTTTGTTACAGTATGCATCATGTGTTTTTCTTGCTCAAATTTGATTTGATTTGGTTTCCCTTTGTAGGGAAGCCACATATGTGAATAATTAGTTGCGATATAACCATTAAGCTTTCTAGATCAATCCATGCTTAAGACTAATCCATATAATTCAGGAATATCTGCGACCAGAATGTCAATTCTTTGGACAATTCTAGGATTAGAAGCTAATCGAATAGTAACTGAATTGATTTCTCCTACAACTTGAACTTTAGAGGGATCCAATTGAACAATGTGGACTGCAGAATTTTGTGGTTCAATATTAAATTTTGCACAGATTGAAGTAGGCATTATATTAGAGGATGCTCCTGAATCTATTAAACAATTATGCAAATTCTTGTTGTAGATTTCATAAGTCAAAAGAAAAGGAGGTGTCTAAGAATTTGATCTTTCTCCAATAAGAGCAGTATCAGTGGCATCTACATTATCTGGTGGCTTACATGTTCCTTTAGCTACTTTGGCAACTACACCACTTGGTAGAGGAGCAATAGGTGTTGCATTTAATTCTTTTAATAGCAGCTTCTGTTGATGTTTCAGTTTGCTGAGTTCATGTAAGGAAATGTTTGCTGTAGTCTTCTTCATGTCCTCAACAATGTTATAATCCATAGGATCTGATACCACCAAAGTCTTAGATGTTGTTGTAGGAGGATTAGAAGATGAAGGTTTATTTTGAGTGGGTAAAAGAGAAGCTTTCTTTACAAGGGATTTGTCTTTGGTAATTAGAGTTGTATTTTTCTTTTTAGGAACAGATTGAGCAGGTTCCGCTGTAAATTTACTCCTTGTACTTATAGGCATGGCTTCTTGTTCATTGTTCGAGTTAGGGAGAATGAAATCCCACATCCCATGTAATTCAACTATTTCTTCTCTCTCTTCCTCTTCATTTGATACTGGAGGAGTATCTTCTTCTTCTTCCTCTTCTGATTCTACATTGGAGATTGAATTAGGAGGTTTAGATTCAGCTTGATTTCTTTTGAAGTTCCTAAATGGTCTTTTGGTAGAAGTCTCTGCCACTTGCCTTTTAATCTCAACCATCTTATTAGACATGGTTTTGAGAACTTTCTGTAAACCTTACATGTCATATGGATCTCTAGGAGTCTTTTTCTTTGAATCATATTTAAAGCTGACTTTCTTGGATTTTCTTTCCTCAAAATAATTTTTCTTATCAAGAGCAATAATCTGTTTTTCAACTGCAATAGCTTCTTTCGTATTTTCAGCTAAAGTAGGTTTCATAGCTCTATCTACAAAAATTTCTATGTTTGAGGGCAAAGCATTTATATACCATTCACTTCTAACATGCTCACTAGGCTTTGAATCTGTAGGGATTTTATTCAAAATTTTGTTGAATCGAGAGTTAAAATATTTAATGGGTTCCTTGGGTTCTGTCCTCAGATTGGAGAGATCATTGATTAGGGTAGCTATTGATCTGTCATCTCCAAATTTGGTCAAGAAATGATCTGAGAAAATATCCCAACTTTTAATAGATCCTGAAGGTAATGAAAAATACCAGGATCCTGCTGCCCCTTGCAAAGTATAGGGGAATAACCTGACTACAACATATTCATGTTCTACTGAATTTAAATTTACAACAAGCTTAAAGTTATTGATGTGTTCTTCAGCTTGTATGTTAAGGCCAGGATTGAATTTTGGCAGCCATTTTTCAGCATGATCTGGTAAATCATGTAAAGGTGTAGGCATATTAATAGCTCCTGGTCTAGTCCATGGTCTTTGTGCCATTATTGGGATAACAATTGAGGTATTTGAAGAAACAACTGGGGTTTGAGTAGAGGTTGTTGGAATAACTATGCTCTTCTGGGTTTGAGACTGGGAAGCAAATGAGTGGGTTTGCGATGAAGAACTAATATCAACCTCTGATTCCAATGGGGTTTTTCTTGTTTTAACTCTACTAGGTAAATGAAATTCATTTGGATGAATACCAAGTTTTTCACTTTGTGACCTAGTGAGAGGTTTGGAAGAAACAATTTGTGAAGTAACACTACCTTCAGATATTTCAGAATTTTCTAATGATAATAAGAACCCTTGGAGTTTATGAACTAAAGCTTGTATCTCAGGGGACTCAAGAGGTTGATTATCTGATTGATTTGAGACTTTAGTAGTGGGTGTTTGAATATCTCTATCAATTTCTTCCCTGGTGATTTGAGATATAGAAGAAATTGAAGAAGATGATGAGGGTGAATTGCTCTTAGAATGGCCTGTATATTTGGACTTACTTGCCATTCATAGCTTAGGCCCTCCTTCTAGCGCCAAAAATGTTGAAGCCTCGAAAATCGCTGCTTCAAACATTGGGGGAAAACCACCCGGTCGAGACCTTAGGACAATTCCTTTTCTGTTTGGTATGGTGGCTTCGACTGGATTTATAGGACCAGTTTCCTAATAACTAATGGGTTGGTGATGGAATGATTGTATGAGTGGATAAAATGACTGAAATAATTTATCTAATTTAATCTATAACTTATAAATAATTCTAAAACTAACCCGGGTGTCAAATATGAATACAAATTTAAGATTGTTTCAATCAAACCAATAACCATGAAAATGTATTATAATTTAATTGAAATATGTTGTATCAAATAATGATAACTCTGTTTAAGAAATTAAACAGAGTTATAATAACACATTGCATTCATCATTTTATATATCATTTGTACATACTGTGAGAGATAATTATTTATATACACTCAGAAATGATATGTATAAAGAAATATTTGTAAAGCAAATATATATAAATGATAGAAAATTCAAAGAGAATATCTCATAACATAAGAAAAATAACAGTAAATTGATATAAATACCAGATTAATCTTGATACTTTTCCTGATGCAATTCAATATTAAGATCCAGTGCTTCAATGTAAAACAAAATCCAAGGTACAAAAATGCAATTCTTAGAGATAATTTGCCATAAACCACAGGATGTGATCCTTTATAAAATTAGAATAGTCGATGGAGTACAAAAAAGTAACATCCAAGCCAAAATATTACAAATTCAGGACCCCTTTCTAAATGCATGAAAGGGGTTTAAATAGGAACTTAATAAAACAAAATAACTAAAACTATTGCTACAATCTATCATCGCAAATCTAGAAATAGACTTGCGATATTAACATGAAACAAATTCATTGATTTTCTCCTGCATTTAATGTGCCAAGGTGGAAAATTTTGAGCATATCTTTGACCTCTGCTGGATGAATTAGCCTCGAATGTAACTGACTAGTGTATGTGGCATTAGAAAACTTTGGAATGATGCAGTTAATGGCATTGGAAAGGAACTTGATTGCCATTTGTTGACTGTGTGGCTTAATTAGAAATGTCCACATGATATCCCATGAAATTCCTTGAAGCTTGCTGATTTGCTGATTCCTATTGACTAATTATTGCTTCCACTTGGTATCAGTCTCTTTTACCTTTGGTAATTTTCCTAGAATACAATCTGAAATTAAATTGGTGGCATATAAGCTATCATTAACCAACTATGTTATATTATTCATCATAGTTTTGTCTCTTCATGTAGCTCTTTCTCATTTGATCATTTGTTTTTCCCATTCAGCAAACATAATTTCTTTGTGTCTTTCTTCAATCCTGGGAAGGTTTGCATTCCTTCCTTGCTCTAAGTCTTTCCATGAAATAAATTTGGAAATTTTGTCATCTGCATCATCAAATTCGAGCCTGAGGCTGACTGATTCATCTATTAAAGATGATGTTATTTCACACAAGGGCTCAGCTTGTGCCATCTTCTGACAAAATTCATTCAACTGCTGAGACAATAGTTTATTTATTTCAATAGCTTCAGTTTTAAATTGATCCAATTTAGGATAATCCCTATATTTGTCCAATCTTGCTTGGAATATTTTTTCTTGCTCAACCTTAGCAGTTTTTTCATTTTTCTGTAGGGTTTGTAACTTTTCCACTTCTTGACTTAACTGCTGTTGCTTATTCAAAGATTTTTGATCAATCCTTTTCTTTTCAATGCTAAGTTTTTGATCAATCCACTTCTCTTAGATCTGAGCTTTTCATCTTGCAACTGTTGTTCCAACTGCATAATCTTTTGCTGATTTTCTGTTGCTTGTTCCTCCAGCATAGCTATCTGTACTTCCTTTTGTTTCATCATTTGGGTGACTTCTGAAGCCTTGTCTATAGTGGCTGCACTATAGGCACCTGCATATTGTGACAATTTGGTGAGATCCTCTGAAGGATTCATCTCAGTATTTTTCCAGACAATGTTCATAAATTCAACTTGTGATGTTGAAAGTGATTCTTGATCTATTCTTCTTCTCTTCCTTTGTTTCCTGACAACAGCTCTATGTTTAGGATTATAAAAGATATCTAGAGGAGGAATTTCTTCTACTTTCAATACAATTTCTTTTGTAGGATGCTCATGAATGATTTCCACATCTTGATCTTTCAGAATTAAAACTTGAGGATTATTTTGTAATCCTATTTGCTGAGTGAATTACTCATATTGACTTATCAAATGGGAAGAAACAATAATATCAGCAGAATCCACCACATTCTTAGTGGTATTTTCTCTTTCAAGTTGATTATTTGGCTTATTACCAATATCTTCCTTTTCTGTCTGTACATTAGTTTCATTGCCTATATTTTCTTTCTCAATATGCACATTGGTCTTAATACCTGTGCTTCCCTTCCCTGTTTGAACTTGCTATAGGGTAAACTGCTTGGGTGGTTGGTTTTCGTATATCCCTCTTAGGGCTTTCCGGTGCCCGAGGCAGACAGTAAGATTAGCTATGCTGTTCACAAAGATGGCATGAGTATGTTCATATTAGCTTGAAATAACTTGAAGGAATACAATAGAGAATTACCTCTTTGATGGTCTTGGGATCCCTTGGAGAGCGCTGTGCAGCAAAGTAAGAGTCCTTCTTCGCCGGCTCCAAATCCGAGACCTGCAATCAGTCAAAGCACCCGTGTAATTTCTAATATAACAAGTATCCTATCAATTAAATCAATATACTACAAACATCTAGATTATACACATCTAAGCCATTCATATCATACTAAGTAAATATTGAAACAACAATAATAACATTAAGCATTGAATGGACAAAACGGACACAGTTCTATTGATTTTGAAAGAAGGAGGATTACAACCATCTGTTGTACCAAGCCCTCCTCAGTCTCCCAATCTCTCTTCTCTCTCTAGTGAAGAAGTCCAAGTCAACAAGCTCTCTAGGAGCCTCTTTGACTCTTGGCCTTCACAATGTCACACTATTCTCTATTCCACAAGTATACAAGAACATTGAGCAATCCTTCGACATTCAATTAAGAGCCTTCAACTCCTTCTTATAGGAGAGGGAGAAGGCCATTGTTGCCCTTCTCTTTCCACTAGTTTGGAATGGAAAAGGCTTAGATGTTTCCTTGATCTCCATGATTTTTCCTCTCTTGGAGTTCAGTCTTCTATGGCAATGACCAATAATGAACTGGTGCTTCTGCAGTTTCCTTTGTGAACTGACTCCTTTGTGAGGGAAAGTCGGAGATTCAAATCTTTCTCCGCGCTCTTTTCCCAATTCAAACTTAAAACATGGGTAACGCGTCCCTACAGTGTAAACAGAGCGTTGCCCTAGCCACTAACGCAGCCAATGTATTGCTTGCCTGCATTATAACGCTCTTGTTCTGTTCTATATATGCGTTACCCTATCAGAAATAGGTTTAATTTAGGTCTTTGTAATTCTTCCATATTTGTCTTCCCCTCTAAGCTGATGAGGAGGTATTTTGACCAAAATAGTGAACTGATCATGATTATCACAATAATCGGGATAGGTTTAGCATTGTCATAAGTCTTGATTTCGTGCTCGAAAATAGAAGGATCTATGCCAGGCATTTCGTCGTAAGACCAAGCAAAGACATCACGGAATTCTTTAAAAAGATATGTGAAGGACGCAATTTCCTCAGGATTGCAGTCGGCTCCAATCTGAATATTTTCCACGATTCCCGTTTTGACCCAGATATCAATGAGTAGTGTCTTGGAAAGATTACCCATTTTCCCTTCTGAATCGATAGTGTGGACATTCGTATAGGAGGAGGGAACTATCTCAGGTTGGTCAAAAGACGGGATTTCGGTTTTTATCGCCTCCGAATCAATCGTCGAAGCGCGATGGTGGAACTCTCTCCAAGGTCGTTCTTCTAATGACATGATCTCTCGTATAGCTTTTTCTGTAGGATAGACTTCATTGAGGAGATCCTTAGAGAGAACTGTTATGGGAGAGGGGGTTGTACCTATGGTCGAAACCATATCAGTGGAGGGTTCAGATGCAGTTTGGATGGCTTGGTAAGCCAATTCAACCGGCGAAAGCGACATCTGATCTCCATAGGAATCAATATCTGAAGGTGCCGGAATGATCCATTGGTCGATAGAGCCATCTGAAGAGGTGGATATCATTGCAACCGTGTTTGGGATCTGCGGCGGCGGTAGAGGAAAACAACCCAGTAGGGAAGATGCCTTCAGAAGACCGGTACCGATACTGACGTAAGAGTCAGGGACACCTCCTATTAGGGGTACAGAGCTACTTGGTAAAGTGGAATAATCAGGGGTGCAGAAGGATAGCTGGTCGACCGTGACTATTTTCCCATCCAATGGAAATAGGATGAGTCGGAAGACCGAAGATACGATGGCGGTCATAGCATAAGACCAACTGCGACCGAGCAATAGATTATAGTCGAGATGACGCTCTACGACTTCAACGTCCACGTTTACCGTTTTCCCACTCAGAGTGATGGGAAAGCTAGCAAGGTATCCTTTTGGTAGGAAAGTGTGGCCATCGAAATATTTGAGGGAATTCGATGGCAGGGTTAGAGTAGGAGAACCTAAATTCAGCCAGCAAGCTTGTGACATAACGCAGGTTGAAGCACCTTCGTCTATGACAGTGCGATGGATGGGTCTCCCTTTCGACACAACCTACACCTGGAATGCGAGTTGATGTGAGAGGCGAGTTTTATCCTTTTCCATATCAAAGACTGCTAGCATGGAATCCTGGAGATCTATTCCACCAATGGCCGAAAGCAAGGCTTTCCTTTGTGCTGGACAGGTTTGTAATACTTCAAGTGTAGACATAGATGACGGTGCCTGCGCCAAATATTCTACAATATTGTAGTTTTGGGCTGCACGTGCAGAGGTATTATGAGTCGTGCGTCGAAGTGTCCCTTTGGGGGGATGAATTACAGGTTCAACAGTAGGCCTTTCGATATGTAAATTGTTGGGCAGCGGCGGATTGGAACTAGTTCCCGGTTCCTGAGCATCTATGGTAGGAGTTCCATAAAGCTTGGCGCGAGTCTGAAGGTCAATACTCTCGATGCCATAAATGGTAGATGGTCCTTCGCCGGAAGGATACGAACCACCATTGCCCCGTTGATGGGGTTGTGGCGGGTTGTCAACCATATGTTGATGTTGCTGCTGTTGATTGGGGAAGGGATTGTGAAGAACGGCAGGTGTTCTCCCAGAATCCTTATTAGCAATAAAATCGGTGCATTCCTGCAACCGAGGACATTTTTATGTCAAGTGGTCCTCCGCACAGATTTTACAAGGAAATTTCATGGGTTTATCCTTTCCTTTGTCATTTCTAGCAGCATTTTTCTGATTAGCGTTATTCTGATTATCAGACTACTCTTCCGAATAAGATGTTTTCTTCTTATTCTTCCTATTTTTTCCGCTAGGTTTTTGTGAGGTTTGCACTGAATTTACCTCAGCGGAAGGGAGAGGAGTCATTTGGTGGGGGGCGGTGGCAGCCGAGGATGGCTGGGAGGTTTGCCCCCGAGACTGATTGGTGGCTACACCAGAGATCGTGCCAACAAGACCATTGGCATGAGCTCCGGTTTTCTAAGTAGCCAGAGGATTTGGGTTACCAGGGGCATGGGGGAGTAGATCGTAAAGCGTGCCGGATTGTGAATAGATTAAATCTAAGTGTTGGGCATGACGAATACATTGATCTTCTGTCACTGCACTAGAAAGGCCAATGTCTTTAGAGATGTGGGGTAAAAGAGACTTGCAAAACCAATTGACCAAGAGATGGTCCGGTATTGGTGCTTTGACGAGCCTCCTCCTACGTCTCCATTCATGAATATGGCCGGAGATGTGGGTGGCGGTGTCTTGGCATAGCGATGTTAAAAATTCTGTTCCGGTTTCCACTCTAATTGGTAGTTGGAAGTTCTTTAAGAACTCCGTCGCTAAAGCGCCAAACGTATTGATGGCAGCACGTGGTAATTCAATGTACCACTTGGCGGCATTGCTTGTAAGGGTGCGGGAAAACAGTCGGAGTCGGACACTATCATCTACCATGGAATTGGATATGGACCATAAATGGAAGGTAGTGATGTGTGCGGTGGGGTCGTCCCCATGCTTCCCGTCGAACTTTGGGATATCGGAAGGAATCTTATGCGGTATTGGAGGCCAAAGCGAGTTATGGTTGATGGGGTCGTTTGTCAGCTTATGGATGTCGGGTATGTCCAAAGCTGCCAAGAATGGCAATTGTGGACTTGCCCCCGAGTCTAACCAAGGAAGTATAGGCTGATTATTTGGACCATAGGGTCCCCCCATCCATGTGTTACCAGAAGGGTAAGTGGGACTTTGATAAAAACCTCCCATAGGTGGAGGAGTAGGAACATACGGTTGCTGTCCATAGGGCATAGTGTATTGAGGGGCAAATGGTTGGTTGCCCCCAGTGTAAAAGTGCCCTCCCACTCCAGACGGAGGTTGGGGTTGGTTAGTCCAAATGGATGCAATAGAGTGTCCCGGAGGCATACTAGTATTTGCATAATTTGGCAACGGTATAGATCCTACACCTATGTTTGAACCACTTAAGGGGATAGTATTTACAATGGGTTGTCCCATTTGTCCCAAGGATTGCATAGGAAGAGAAATATTCCCTGCTACCTGTGTACTGATAACACTGCCCCCTGGTATAGTGGCCAGGGGGTTTGAACTCAACAGAGGGTTCCAACCGAAAGGGTTGTTAAAGGGCACCGAAGTAGTCGTGCTCATGGGAGGAGCTACCGTGGTCCCCAACGTGGTCACGGTAGGAGTAGATGCCGAAGGGTTCGGTAAACTACTGACAGTTGTGTTGACCATAGGGTTGGGGGTAGGCATATGTTGACTACTGGGGTTACCCAGTAATGGCATGGAACTGACCACTGGCGGGGAGGATGGTGGCGAACCAAGGATGGTTGCCATTGGCATCGTCCCTGTGGATACCGGTGGTGAAATAGATGTTGGTGTGGCCGCAGACATATCTGGGCGTGGTGGAATCTGGACTATCACAGGTCCTAACTGATCAGTGAGCAGAGGATTGTAGTTAGGTACAACGCCTTCAGTGAAAGGGTCCTCCGGGAGTTCCGGCTGATAAGGGTCTATGTGATAATCCAGATTAGTCAGAGGAGACTGCTCTTCCGTAGAAGGCCCGGGTTCACCAAGGTTCAATCTTTCCTCTAGGGTGAGAGGAGGTAGACCTTGCTGTCGTCGATACAGACGGCGTGGGTCAGGGGACGCCACGGTGACCGGTTTAATTTTAACAAATTTTTAAAATGTGATGTATTATGAAGTCTCAAATGACAGTATCCACACAACTACTAAAAAGAAAAGACTCTCTAAAATCAATCAGCAAGCAGCCAGTATAGGGTGCCCTGTCTGAGTACTACCATTCACTGGTGATGAAATCTAGTCTCACAATAGCATACAGAGAGGGTTGGTCGAAAGTACAGTTACGGTCACTCTAGAGCTTCGCCCGAACCTCATACGATAGGTGTAAGCACTCTCGTGAAGACGAGTACCCTCCTAAAGACCGAAGACAGAGTGGGTCCGTCTGTTTCAGGTACCAGGACAGCCCGTCCCAGTCACCTTGTGTAAGTCCCTAAAATTATGGCCACTAAGGATACCTCAAATCACAGACATCATCAGGGGGGTCCACGGTCAAGGACAGTGTGTTATATGGGCAGAATACCTAGATCCCCGATCTAGTTTCGACATCCCCGAAGGGAACCCCAATATATAACACACCCACAGGATGCAGTCGAAGGTGGGCTACCTTCTAGTGCACCCAAGTGTTGTCTCGCGCTGAGCTCCGGTAAAGGAATGGTCCCAATAATGTGAGTGCAGCAGGATTTCACTCGTTAATGACTCTAGTTTTCAAGTTTGGAGATCTTGGGTAGTTTTCTCACTTTCCTAACCCAAGATCCTAGCCTGAACTACTGTTTGTGTGAGTTCAAAAAGGAGTTATTAGATTGATTTTATTATCGCTTTGTTTTTAGTGTACTTTGTTATTAGTCTTACGGAGGGGGAATGGATGTATGAAGTATAGTGAGACTCTGATTCAATAAACCATGCAAAACATGCTCTAAATATTAACTTCAATGAAGAGTGTTTCTACAAGGAGAGGTTTCTTTATCAATCATCCATGCACCAACATGTAAATAACACAGCTCAAATTTCAAGATTCAGACTTCTATCTACCTCTTTTAACAGTCTGTGAACTAAACTTTCAGAATAAACTCAGCTAAATGCAAAAAAAAAAAAAAATTCTCTTTTACAAAGTAAATGTTTTGCACACTAACTAAATAAGAGAAACAAATAATCAATGCCAGCTTGAGCAGACAAGCACAGGGATTCAGTCTGTGAAAGGTACTGGTGGCCAAAAAACTCTACAGCTAAAACACAGTCACAGTAGTGAACAACAGGGTTTTTGGCTGAGTAACGCTCTGTCTGTGAGAAAATACAGTGTTATAACGCATTGTATTTAAGCCTAGACTGTGTTATAACACACTGGATGAACTGCAAAGGTCGCGTTAACCAGGGAAAAGCTCTTCAGTTGGCCAGACAAGAACATGATTGAACTCTGCAAGCGTTTGGTATGTCTACTGGGCATCAAAAAATGGTCGGAAGGATACTGAACAGAGAAGGGAAGAAACGAAAGAGAAAAATAGTTCGGAAACTATGGGGAAACTCCCAGTGGAGTCGCCAATTCTGCTATAGGGTAAACTGCTTGGGTGGTTGGTTTTCGTATATCCCTCTCAGGGCTTTCCGGTGCCCGAGGCAGACAGTAAGATTAGCTATGCTGTTCACAAAGATGGCATGAGTATGTTCATATTAGCTTTGAAATAACTTGAAGGAATAAAATAGATAATTACCTCTTTGACTGTCTTGGAATCCCTTGGAGAGCGCTGTGCAGCAAAGTAAGAGTCCTTCTTCGCCGGCTCCAAATCTGAGACCTGCAATCAGTCAAAGCACCCATGTAATTTCTAATATAACAAGTATCCTATCAATTAAATCAATATACTACAAACATCTAGATTATACACATCTGAGCCATTCATATCATACTAAGTAAATATTGAAACAACAATAATAACATTAAGCATTGAATGGACAAAACAAACATAGTTCTATTGATTTTGGAAGAAGGAGGATTACAAACATCGGTTGTACCAAGCCCTCCTCAGTCTCCCAATCTCTCTTCTCTCTCTAGTGAAGAAGTCCAAGTCAACAAGCTCTCTAGGAGCCTCTTTGACTCTTGGCCTTCACAATGTCGCACTATTCTCTATTCCACAAGTATACAAGAACATTGAGCAATCCTTCGACCTTCAATTAAGAGCCTTCAGCTCCTTCTTATAGGAGAGGGAGAAGGCCATTGTTGCCCTTCTCTTTCCACTAGTTTGGAATGGAAAAGGCTTAGATGTTTCCTTGATCTCCATGCTTTTTCCTCTCTTGGAATATCTAGATTATACACATCTGAGCCATTCATATCATACTAAGTAAATATTGAAACAAAAATGATAACATTAAGCATTGAATGGACAAAACGAACACAGTTCTATTGATTTTGAAAGAAGGAGGATTACAACCATCGGTTGTACCAAGCCCTCCTCAGTCTCCCAATCTCTCTTCTCTCTCTAGTGAATAAGTCCAAGTCAACAAGCTCTCTAGGAGCCTCTTTGACTCTTGGCCTTCACAATGTCACACTATTCTCTATTCCACAAGTATACAAGAACCTTGAGCAATCCTTCGACCTTCAATTAAGAGCCTTCAACTCCTTTTTATAGGAGAGGGAGAAGGCCATTGTTGCCCTTCTCTTTCCACTAGTTTGGAATGGAAAAGGCTTAGATGTTTCCTTGATCTCCATGCTTTTTCCTCTCTTGGAGTTTAGTCTTCTATGGCAATGACCAATAATGAACTGGTGCTTCTGCAGTTTCCTTTGTGAACTGACTCCTTTGTGAGGGAAAGTCGGAGTTTCAAATCTTTCTCCGTGCTCTTTTCCCAATTCAAACTTAAAACACGGGTAACACGTCCCTCCCGTGTAAACAGAGCGTTTCCCTAGCCACTAATGCGGCCAATGTATTGCTTGCCTGCGTTATAACGCTCTTGTTCTATTCTATATATGCGTTACCCTGTCAGAAATAGGTTTAATTTAGGTCTTTGTACTTCTTCCATATTTGTCTTCCCCTCTGAGCTGATGAGGAGGTATTTTGACCTGTAACAGAACTGTAGTTCCTTTCTCAAAAGGTTCATCTATTTTTCTACCAGTATTCTTCTTTTGGACATCAGGCTTGCCACTTGTGCTTACATTTTCAGTATGTACATTATCCTTGCTGGTAGATGTTTCTTTTCTTGCTTTTTTAGTTCCATCTTCTTTTTTCTTCTGGTCTATTTCTGTATTTCCAGATTCTTGCAAAGGGATTCTCAATTGGTCAAGAGGAGCTTTCAGCAGTCTCTGAATTATAAAAAACATGAATTTATTCATATCCTCAGTCTGAAATTTGGATTTAGCCAAGTCATAAAATTGGGAGAATTTATCAACAGAAATAAATAAATCATCAGATACATCGAGCTCATGCTCAAATCTAGCGATTTGAACCAAAGTTGTGAAATCAAATGCTACCTTTTTTGGGTCATACTGCCTGCCTAGGATAGTTGAGAGCTTAAGATATCTTATTTTAAAGACTTCCTTCTCAACATGTTTGAAGTCATTAAGAGTATACTTCCCACAGTGAAAGGGAAAAGCAGGCCACATCAGTTTCTTATTATTCTTTAAACACCTTGACATACCTTCCACTATTACCTGATAAGAAATTTCCTGTGCTAATAGTTTTTTAGGAACATATAGGGGTAAAATATGGGGCTCCACAATGCTTCCAAAAACTCTGAAATAGGTAAATTTCTCTTCTCCGAACTAGTCAGTAATTTGGGCTATATCAGTCTTTGCCTTTCTAGAGAGTCGGGGAGGAAATTGGTTGAAAATGGTTTGATAGACGTGAATTAGAAAACCATGACAAATTCAATATACATGATTTTTAAAATGGACCTTCCACAAGAGCTTATGTTAAATATGTATAGGAACAGGGTCTTGGGGGGTCCATTTCCAACCTAAAATGGGGAATTCTGAATTGAAACATAGGGCATCTAAAATGTAGGCACAAAAGTAAAACGAGGTTGTATTCCCTATATCTTTATCCTTTCTATACTCTAGGATTCTATTGGTTATCTTGTTTGAAAGGATGACTGACCAGTCCATGATTTTAGAGTTCACAGCAGAATGAATCAAAGGAACCATTTGGATTGAAAATCTCGCAGAATTATAGTTTTTGAAAAGCCTACACATCATTGCGGTAGCATAACAATACGGGGGCAAAAGAGACTCCATTGAGTACATACTTGATGCTTCATTTTTGTGTTTGTTTGGAGCTTTTATCCATTCCCTGATTGGTTCTGACTGAGTCTCATTGCCTGCGGAAAAATCTGCTATGAAAACCTTGTTGTAGACCTTCTGAGGGTCTGGAAGATGGTACATTTCCTTTATATCGTCTGCTCTGAAAGACCCAAATATTGTCCCCACAGCTGAAACAAATGTCCTGTTTTATGGTGACATTGTCAATCACCCATCAAATTACATCATAATAGGGGAAAATGTTTGCCCAAGCTGCAATTTTGTGAAGAAATGAATTTGCAAGCGCTTTAAGAGGAGTCTCAGAATCAGAATCTATGTCTTCTTTGTTTGGTATTGTTGCCTTCACTTCAGTGACCCTAGGGTCTTCTCTTTCAGTTAAGTTATATATGTCTTCCCGAGACATTTTTCCCAAACCTTGGCATGAAGTATCTGTTACCAGCTTGATTTTGGCTGGTTTTTCTTTTGGTATTATGGGAATAGCAGTGATATTTGTAGCGGCAGAAACCTTTTATTCCTTAGACCTCTTAGACATTTTGTCGTCTGGTAATGTTTCACTAGCTCTGTGAACAAAAGAGTTAGGTATTTTCTAGTTCTGCAAATGAAAAAACTTTCAGACGTGGTAAAAATGAAGTAAGGAGAACAACTGTGTGAAAAAGATCTATTCATTGATTTCCATTTATTAACTCTGTCTTAAACTTAAATGCCCTCTATAGAGTCACACTCATGCTTTCAAAAAAAAATCAATTACAATCATTCATTTGATTTTTTATTTAATAATGAAGTACAATCGGAGATCGAAGATTTTGAAATGAGAATATACAACACTCCTTTTGAATTTTGCGATTGCGATGAATAAATAACATATGCGCAGATTAAATACTAAATATTGATCGCATCGGAGTTTTTCAAAAGGAACAACAAATAACACTTGATGATCTTCGTCGATTTGCGATTTACGATGATGGTGGGGTCAACCATATCAGATCATAGAATGAATGAATATAATGTTTGTTTCTCTGAAATGCGATTGCGATTAATCACATCGCATCAAATTTTTGTAATTGAACGAATGAGGGGTTGTCTTTTCATTTTGCGATTTGCAATTTGCGATGGGTTACATCGCATCGAAGTTTATAAAAAAATTATATGTGATATCATTCTTTCAAAATGCGATTTATGATAAATCGCATCGCATCGAAGTTTATGAAACAGGATAGGAAACTTTTAAGGTCCTTCCGATTTGCGATTGCGATTACCTTATCGCATCAGAGTTTCATAAAACAAATGTGAAAATTTAAGAAGCCGCTGATTTGTGATTGTGATTACATTTAACACATCGGACTTATTCAAAATGAATATTTTTTTGTATTATGTTGATGTGATAAAAGACTTTATATTTCATCGGATCGGAGATTTTCAATGTTGCATTTGTTTATATGCACTTGTGTTTTGCGATATGCGATATATGCTTTTCTAATCAATGAAGTTTTTATTGTTTTATTCAAAATGATTGGATTTTCTATAAGTCTTTTATTCCTATTTTAAAAAGAAAAGGGACCTATTTATAAATGAAATTTATTCTAAAATTTCGAAATGGGGAGGGTTGTTGTACCGTACAACAGGAAGACAACACTACTGGATGACGCAGAGATCCCATCCTTGGTGAAGCCACCCGATGGTGTACGACTGTGGGTGTGTTATGGTCGACAAGCCCAAGTGCTTCATGAACTCTGCTTAAATGAGGTTCTTTTGGCTCCCAATGTCATCCAAGTACACTACTACAAATGAGTTGGTGAATGAATGCAATATGTCTTCCATCAACCTCATGAAGGTTGCGGGGGCATTCGTTAACTTGAAAGGAATGACCAGCCATTAAAAAATGCTCGCCTTAGCTTTGAAGGAAATCTTCCACACATCAAATGGTTCGATTGGCACCTGGTGATACCCAGACTTCAAGTCGACCTTGCTAAAATATTTCACCCCTTTGAGTTGATCCAGAAGGTCATAAATCCATGGGATCGGGTACCTATTCTAGACAGTGATCTTGTTCAACGCCTGATAGTCAATACAGAGTCTCCAAGTCCCATACTTCTTCTGCACTAACATGATCGGGCTCCCACAGGGTGATGAACTCGGCTGGATGTGACCTTTCTGCAACATCTCCTGAATCTGCCTCTTGATTTCATCGTTCTCCAGAATAGAGTGCTGATAGCTCAGTACATTGGGCAGTGGTGCACCTGGGGTCAAATCGATGGAGTGCTTGACCTAATAGTGCAGAGGCACCCCTGTGGGTTAGGTGAAGATGTCCCCATACTCCTCCACGACCTTTTCCAATTTTTTTTGTCGTGCGGGGGATCCTTGTCTAGAGGTCGTGGCCACAATATTATTCTTGCCCTGGGGGTGGATCATCAGAAAAACAGATTCCTGGTTTTAGAAATGAGCTTACTGCATTGTTTTACAGTAACCAAAGAGATAGCCGCAGGCTGTGGTACTTATGCTATCCTGTACAACTTATTGCCCAAAGTAAAAATAACAACGCAAGGCCGTGACTCATACACAACATGTCGCTTCCACAAGTATGGTTGGGCTAACAATACATCAAAAACATCAAGAGGAGCAATGTCACATAATGCCTCATCTGTGAAGGGCTTGATGTTGTAGGGAAGGCGACACTACTGGATGACACAAAGATCTCGTCCTTGGTGAAGCCACCCATTGGTGTACGGCTATGGGTGTGTTATGGTTGACAAGCCCAAACGCTTCATGAAATATGTTGAAATGAGGTTCTTTTGGCTCCCAATGTCGACAATTAACTGTAGCAGGAAACCCTTTACCCACATCTGAGAGTGGAAGAGATGATCCTCCTCCTCTAGATATTCCGGTTCCTCCTTCTAGATATTTGTAGTGGCAACGATGGATTTGGGATCTGCATAAATAATCTACTTCCCTTTGTCATTCCCCTTGTCAGGTTCTGATTCAGAGTTGGAGCATACATATGATTCATAAGCCCTCATCTCGGCCACCAGTGATTGCTTGACCCGACACTCACTTGTGTTGTGAGTGGAGCTCTTATGGAACTTGTTATCACTCATAATTTTGTGAGTCATTATTTGAAATGGTCATACAGTTAACTCCTCAAAAGGGTAAGGTGTCCTTAAACCGTTTTGAAATTGGCATAGGAAATTTAATTTTTTCATATTTAACCTATCCTAAGTTTCAAGACCACCCTCATTTCATCTCAAAACCACCTCCATATAGGTCACATCATGTCCCATTAGTCATCATTTGCTGACATATTCCATTTCCCAATATTTTGAATTTAAAAATGTCACTTTAGCCAATATTCCTTGTTTTCGTAGCGAATTCAATGTAAAATAGGCAGAAAACACTACGAAACTGGCTAATAATTCCGTAGCAAATATGAAGCATTTCTCTGTTTTCTGACTTTGAGCAGTAAACTTCAAGGGATGTTTCTGGGAAAAAATAAAAGTATTTTAAGAAACCGAGAGAGGTTATTTTCAAGCACATATCAAATAAAAATAATTTCTTTCAATTTTCTCAAAGGTGCTACAACTTGGGAGATACAGGGATTTCTTTCAACCATATTTTCAAAATGCATAATTTTCCTGTTTTATACATGTTTGTAGAATGCCGATTATGGACAGCTGGAGATGTGTTTCAAAAACCCAAGAGAGGTTTTTCTTCAAGACATAATTTCCTACAAAAACCTCCTTCCAATTTTCAATATCTATCAATGATAGGTAGATAAGAGCTAATCTATGAACCCTATGTTTTTAGAAAAAACAGAGTTATTTTAGTGATGAATAAACTTCCTAAATGTGAAAATGATGTTTTTTGAAGAGGGTAAGAGGAAAGTTTGCATGATAATATTTAATTATATCATTTTTCAGACATACAGATGAAATTTGGAAGAAAAGGAATATTTTGGAATTTTCTTCATTATAAGGTAGTTTCATAGCGTGCTTTAGGCTTTAAGGTCAAAAGACACTACGAAAATTCGTGTAGGAGCCTTTTTGCTTGCAAAGTCAGTTTTTCCATGATTCAAGGAGGGTAATTCATGTTTGAAAGGTGTCATGACATGATGAAGGTTTTGGAACAACAAATAAGTCAATAATATTGATGGAAAAGCCATTTTTCCCATGCTACTAAAACATGCTATGAAAATTTCTATACATGACTGTTTTAGCAGTCAACTTCAAGTTTGATTTCAGACAAAATTAAAGAGTATTTTGGAAATCTAAAAGACTTTTTCCTTCATCATAGGTCCATCTACAACAACCTCTCTCGGTTTTTGCAAATCCATCAAGGTTTGGAAATTATACACTCATCTTTGAAGCCCATTTTTAAGAATTTTCACTAACCAGATTTGTGAAAAAATTGTAAAAATTATACACTCATATTTGAAGCCTATTTTTCAGAATTTTCACTAACTAGATTTGTGAAAAATTTGTAAAAATTCAACTTGGAGGAGGTCTAGCTCAAAATCCATGTGGCATAATGACACATCACCACTCTATTACACTCAGAAAATTAGTTGGTTGTAGTTGATAAGGGTTATTAAATTGATTTGTTTAACTATTAATGAAAGAAGAGTCCTTTTTCTATTTAAACTCTGTAAAACAGAAATATCCCTAGGAAGTCTCCAAGTGATGGAATCATGTTTCAAATAGGTCTTTGAGGTGGGAATTCAAGGGGAGTAAGGTGGCATATAATTTGTATGAGTCATCACTCTATAAAGGATATAGTTTTAGAGTTAGAAAGGGTTGGGATATGTTCTGGCTGATTGCTACTATTGTAAATAGGTTTTGATCAGTAATAGAGAGTGGATATTGGTTTCATCCTTCACCTGAGATTCATTTGATACTTTCATGAACAATGTACTATGTATCTTATTACTTTATGTCAATATGTTAATTTTTTATTACTCAGAAATCTTGCTTTGCATGCTTCAACTTCCTTTCAAGCACTAAACTATTAGATATCTTTCTCAATGTCTAGCTTTCAATATCTTAATGTTAATTACTCAGAATTCATGTTTCTCATGCTCTAACTTCCTTTGAAAATTTATATATTGAGTAAACCCTGTATGTGTGTATTCTACTTTAATTTAGGTATCTACATGCATTAGCTTCCACAAGGAGAGCCTTTGTCATTAAGATCCTTGTCACTGACTTCATAGCCCAATGGTAGTAAGCTTTCATCTTTTCAACCTGCAAACATACAAAACCAAGACACAATTCATAGAGTTATCCATCTATCTTTATCATTAACCAATATCATAAATTATCCGTGAGAGAAGCCCTCTCAGACTGAAGAGGCTAAGCTTCAGTCAAAATCTGGTTTGAAATAGTTACACTGAGTTGTCTGATCAGCAACCAATCAAGTACAATTTTGGTGATAACAGAACTCACACCACCTTCCCGTGTCCTTCTTCAGCTTCGTCGTGTTCTTTTCTTGCAGCTTTGGTAGGTTATCTTGGGCCACCATGCCTTGGATTTTTCCATTGTTCTGCGGTTTGGGGAAAGCTTTCCGTTGCTTTTGATTCGCAGATCCAAAGTCTCGCATCTTCTATTTGAATTTCTGCTCAACCTTGGCAGCATACTGGTATGCCGTACCAAGTGAGGAGATGTCGAGGAACTCCATTTCCTCCTGAATGTATCTGTGTAGACAACTGCAGTACTTTAGCAACAAATGTTTCTTCAAATATTTGATACCCAACTTTGTGCGCAGGGTATGGAACAAATTCGTCAGCTCATGTACATCTTGATCCCTTTGCTACAACAGCGTAGTCCATTATATGTACTTGTTGTCATAGCTCCCCATGGAATAATATTGTTCCTTGATGGCATCTCGGAAATAATTCCAAGTGGGTACGACCGAGAACATAGAGGGTTCCCCCTCTTCATTTTTCTCACAGTAGGTTTCCCACTAGTCCTTGACATGGGGGTAGCTTTGAAGACTGAAAAAATAATCTTCTCTCGGTCGGAAAAGTCATGAACTGAGAAATATACTTCTAATAGATTCAACCATCTATCTATGATGTTTGCATCTATTTGGCCCTCAAATATGGGAATGTCAAAGCTTACTTATACCTTAAAAGGAGTTGTGCCTCCAAAGTGGCTGCTGGATGCAGATGTGCTGCCAGCGGGCAGTCGTTGAAGGATCTGGGCAAAGTTATCCATCATCACGTTCCTTTGTTTTTTGAGGGCCTCCTTGAGAAATATTTTGATAGGATCTACTACTCGGTCATATTTCTTTACTTCCCCCATAGGTGACCATTGGGGTTTGTGAGGCTGAGCTTGCAAAGGTTCAACCAGATCGAGCCCTAACTCCTTATACCCCGACCTCGTTGGGGACATGCAAAGAAGGATCAAGAAAGAGAAGACTACTCTGATACCACTAACTCAGATTTATGTAGGAATGAAACATAATACACATATAACCATAATTATAAAAATGCAGCGGAAATACCACCTCATTTCATTAATATCAAAGAACTAAAATCTGTTTACAGACATAATGGAAATAAAATAGCTAGGGCGCTGGTAGCTTATCTCTAAGAAGACATGTGGTGGCTACAGGCCTCTGAAGTCTATGTTACAATGAGGATATTAGGCCTATATATTATTGAGAAACAAAAGAAAACCATAAACATCCAGAAACCTAACCCTAGGAGATGAAACTTTAGAATATGGGCCCCATCAGGGTAAATTGGTACATCAATTTCTAGGGGTTGTAACTTTGGTATATTATCCCCGTTTGATGCACATGATACATAATTAGAAATTTATATCCAAGGAATACAAATTATGATCATAAATATTTATTTTGGAATGGAATCATATTCGCCGGCCAATCTATGCCCAAAAAACGTCGTTTAGGGCCTCAAAACAGCTCCAGAAGTTCAGGACCTGAAAAGCTGCTAAAAATAGTAAATTTTGCTATTATTAAGGAAACTGAAAACTTGAAAGAAACAATGGTGGGTCCCCAAGTGTAACAGGTGGGTGACCACCAATATCCACCTAGATCAGAAATCCCGTTCCACATACGAAAGTGTATAGTATTTTTCTCCACGTACCTTCGGGTATATCAGAGGGTGCTCCATGCTTGATAAGTATATGGGAAAACTCTCACCCATGTTTGATAAGTATATGGGAACAATCTCATTGAACAATTACACATTAGACAACACTACTACGAACTACACTCCCATGTATCGTCGAGTACATTTTGGGAGTCCCATATAGGTTTCTATCCATCCATAGGTAACTGAGTCTGCCGCCTTGTATACCATGATACACTGAACACAACATTCAGGGAGATTGATTGCCATATGTTAAGTCCTTGGTTTTCAAAGGTGTATATTGTAGTTCACAGTTTCTTGGTAAATATTTATGCTCGGATTCCCCTATTTGATTTATTTTTGTTGTTTATTTTTAAAATTAATTAATTGGACGCGGAACAACATCCTCTTCATGGGACACTTCCTTAGTAGATCTTAGGTTGATACTAATGACAAATTTTTTCCGAGTGTACCAATCAAGGAAACCCCTCTGATGTGAATCCTGGTCCTTTTCCTCCTTTTGGGAATATTGGTGCTCCTTATATGGCAACTTTGTCCCTTCCAGGATTTACCATTGGTTTTCCAGTTTGGTTGTTTTCGACCCCTATGGTATCGAATGTCCAAAATGATTTTCAACCGAATTCGCCCCCACCTGAACAATGTCAACCTCATGTTGATCCTAAATTTCATCCTTTTCCTTCTTCACCTGGTGAAAGTCTTGATTCTAATAACGAGGAAGCTAAGAAGAAGAAGAAGAAGAAGAAGAGGATGCATAAGAATCCAAATAAGCAAATGTCCAACCAAGAAACCATTGCTACAGATGCAATTAATGTGGAATGACGTTCCAATAAGGCCTGTAAAGTGAAATTCGCTTGCAGGTTATGTAAGGGTGATCACTGTTAACACTAGAAAATCATATAGTAGAAGACGACAATAATTAATGTCAAGCCTAAGGATTTACAGGGCAGGAACACATTATGGAATCAAGAAGTATTTAAAATCTCTAAGGTTTTGAGAAAATAAGATTTGAACTAGTTATAAATGTTGAATTGTGCGCTTTATCCTTCGAGAAGAGCGCCCTCTGCGTGCCTTTTTTCCCGATAAGCACACATTCCTGGAAATGGAAAAAAAATTCTTTCCAGGACCACACAAAGCAAAGGACAGTTACTCCTTATGTGAAAGTCGCCTAAGGACAGCCACCAGTGCCTCCTTAGACACTATGTGAGCACACAAAAGAATATTTGAGAACACAATGGAATCATACCTCTCCCTTGGGTCACTATCCATCATGTACCAAGGAAGAGAAGGAGGATTTGAAACTCACCTATATAAAGCCACCAAGAGATAAAGAAATGGTGATCACATTGTTATGATGGCCAAAGTTCCCCAAGAAACACCAGCAATGTGTGACCCGAAGCTGGAGCTAAAGAGGACTCTATCGTTGGCCACCCAAAATCTTAGTCCACCACAGTAGAGAGAGAGAGGGAGACTGCATCAGAGGCAGATCTTGGAGGGCAACATCCTTCCATTCGGACCTAGAGCCATTGACTTGGGTCCCTTTGGCAAGTGGGTAAAATTTCTTCTCCATTTCAAACGTTTAATAAGAAGAGGCCATCGAGCCATCGGTTGCATTATTATCATTTTGAATCTCTTTATAGCTTCTGTATTTTTGTGTTTTAGTTTTAGTCTACCAGAGCATACTTTAGCATATTGTTTTTCATTAAATGTTATGCTTTTGAGCTCCCCCACTTTCTGCCTGTTACCAATAGTTTAAAGAGTAGACCACAATCTTTAAGCTGGTGCGATTTCGTACACCCGTGTGACTAATCCACCACAACATCACCTTCTTAGATATTTTCTTGGTATTCCCAAGGTATTAGAAGAGTAGTCCACATTCTCAAATCAACCTTTGTCATCAGCCTCTAGAGATCATGCTGCTGATAAACCCTCAACTAGTGATAGTAAGGTCCATGGGAAAAAGGGTAAAGTCAATTTTCCCTGTAATTTATGTGAAGGGAATCATCCCATTCACCTTTGTACTTATATGGATGAAGCCTCCAAATTTTTGGAAAACCTTACGTCTTCTCAGCCTCGTCCTCCTGCTGGTTACTGAAAGCTTTCTCCTCATCCTTCACTAGTTAATGAAGTGGTTGATGATAATTCATCTTTAATAAATCCAACTCTCCCTAAAATTGAATCCCATGAGTCCGCTCTCGACCAACCATTGGTTGAGAAAAAAATTGACCTAATTCCACCTTCAGTTGATCATACCTTTCCCGCAGAGAGTGAACTTTGTACTGATCATGTTCTTCTTGTTTCTTCATATTCAAATAAACTAGAGGGAAATGCTCCCGTTCCAAAGGTACAAGTGGGTGATCCTCCCATTCCCATAACACAAGGGGGTAGTTCTCCCATTCCCATGAAACCCCCTCCAAGTAGTATAGTCACTTATTTTGATTGGAGTCGACTAGAAGGATATCATCTTCCTTCTTATGTGCTCTTTTAGATCACAGTACATGCTTATAATATATACGTACCTGGAATAATAATAGATGAAGGTGAATTTGTTCGTATTTTGTCCACAACAACTTGGAAAGATTTAGGTTCTCCGAAACTTGTGACTGTTACCCATAATTTGTTGGATTTTAATAGAGGAACCAGTCAACTATTAGGGATCTCTCCTAAGTTTCCTATTACTTTAGGAGTAAAAATCATCTATATCAATGTGATGGCTGTCCAAGGCCCTTTGGATTTTAATTTTCTCCTTGGAAATGACTATGTTTATGTCATGGGAGCTCTTGTTTCTTCCCTCTTTTGTGTGATGTGTTTCCCACATGAAGGAAGAATTGTGACCATTGATCAACTTTCATTCATTGGTCCTAATTTGGCTCCCAATCAACCAACATCCCTAACTAGTCCTTATATGCAAGTGGTATATTCCCCACCACATGTTAATTATGTGGAAACATGTTCCATGCCCACATCTACCGATGATCTAGTAAGTGATATAGTGCATCATGTACCAGGGGAATTGGATCTTGATATTTCCATTAGATCCTTTGATATGCATCCCTTATAAAGTGTTATTTTTCCATCTGATGAGAACCTCTTGGAACCCATGACCTCTTATGGGCCATGATCAAGGTTTCTGGAGTAAATTTCCTTTTCTATATCAAGTTCGTTAAAAAATGAAACAAGGCGTCGAAGTAGAGTTCATTCTCTTGTGTCAAGCTCCTTAAAAATAAAAGAAGGTGTTGTGTTAGTGTGTTTGGCACATGAATGTACCAAATCACACTCGCTTAAGAGGGGTGGTTTTTCCCTCTTAATTTATTGGTCACAGGAAGAAAATAGATGGAGTCAAGCAAGTTAGTGGAACATGCTAAAACATAAACATACTAGATATAGAAATAACATGCATATTCAAACATAAAAACTAAACTCAAACAAAAACAAATAAAATGAAATCTCTAAATAGAGTCAAACAACTTCAATAATACAAATGATGATGCTTACGTCCCCTCTTATTGGGTGTTGGTAGGAAAGGAGGATGAAACTTTAACCCACTTGCCAATGGGCCCTTGGAACTATGGAGCTCCAAGTCCCGATGCAAGGATGTCTTTACTTCTGAGTTGCCTTGGCGCAAAGTCTCCCTCTCTCTACTATGGTGGATTGGAGTTGCTGGATGGAAAATAACTAAGTCCCCTCTATCTCTGCTCCAAATCACACACTGCTGGTATTTCTTGGGGAAATTCTGGCCAACATAAGAATGTGTTCTCATATTGTTCATCTCTTGGTGGTCTTTTATAAGAGAATTCAAATCCTCCTTCCGTCTCTTGGTACATCGTGGATGGTGGCCCAAGAGAGGAGGGTGATTCCATTGTGTGCCACATTTATTCCATTGTGTGCTCCCTTGAGTTCCTAAGGAGGCTTGGGCGGTTGTACTTGGGCAGACTCAAGCGTGGGACCAATGTCCTAGAGTGTGCCTTGTGGTCCCAGAAAATGAATTCCGCCACTTTCAGGGCCCCACAGTTTTTTGAGGAAAATCCGCTCAAGGCATGCTTATCTAAGAATTATACACGCAAAGGCACATTTAATTGGTTCCTTCTATGCGTAATTTTATTTTCCTCTTCAACCTTAGATATTTTTAAATACTTCAGATTCTATAATGTCTCTCAACCCTGTAAATCCTTCTGCCTAACATTAAATAATGTCATCTTTACTTGTCTGATTTTCCAGTGATAACAGTTTCCCCCTATTGTGTGAGGTCTAGGAAGAACTGTATAGCTGAAATACTTATAGTTTCCTTTCTGTGTACTGTGTGGAGAGAGAGAGAGAGAGAGAGACCTGCGTGTAGCTCAGAGTTGGAGACACCTTACACCAGGTCGAAGAATGACCATGTCCTGTGGGATCCCTACAAGAAATGGTATAATAAAATATGTACAAATTGTATACTAGGCGAGCATGTCCCATGCTCATGATGCTTTGGCTAGTTAAAAAAAAATATTTGATAGATACAGATTCTGTTTGTGTCACTAGTATGGCAGTGATATGTTGGTGGATGACTACGATTGCTGATGCCCTCAGGGGTGTTTCTTGTTTGACGATAGGTGGAATACGGTACCCATATAAGTGAAATTGGTATGGCATATAAATGAAAATTTTATGCATAGGTGTTGGCTGGGACCTTCTCATGTAAGAATTTCTGAAAGAGACGCTTATAAAGGCAT
This sequence comes from Pinus albicaulis, assembly GCA_034641835.2. Taxonomy (NCBI): domain Eukaryota; kingdom Viridiplantae; phylum Streptophyta; class Pinopsida; order Pinales; family Pinaceae; genus Pinus; species Pinus albicaulis. The sequence goes on along the minus strand of CM076570.1, from coordinate 1,504,879,252 downwards.
GGGTCTTTGATGAATTTAATCAAAGTGCAATGGTTTTAAGGTACGATACCATCTTGACATGAAATCTTGTGTTGTAGTCGAATTTCAGGAGGATCGATGACATTTGTGGTCAATGATGTCTCCCACAGTGCCACCCGAGGATGCCCTTTTTATGGAGAGGGGTGATCCAAGGCACTTCTTCCTTTTTGGAAAAGAGGTGTTGATGTCGACAAAAGGGAAGCCTCAACCGAACGAGAGAGTCACTGATACGGAGGATCAAGATCCTGGATGTGATGTGTTTAACATAGGCATGATGGCGAGGGGTAACTGAAAACTGATGATGGGGATTGAGTGGCCTAAGGTTGGAGTATAAAAATCAGCCTAGGGGAAGTCATAAATATTTCTGATGGGAAAATCCCTAGAGTTGGTAGGACTTCCAAGGTGGGTATAAACTGGTTATGAATTTCACGATGGATTTTGTGTGAGGGTGTGATACTCAGACCAAGGGTGAACAAGGACTGCTGTCATGGGAGAAAAAATGAATGGGTGTGTGGGGGACATAATGCGCCGCTTGTGGTATTTTTACACTTACCAAAATAATAAAATAATGGGGTTTAGTTTGTACAAAACACAGAGATAGCTGCCCCAAAACATGAAAGTGTTCGCTCACTGATGATGTGAAGAAGGTGTTTTTCTGAGGGTGGGGGCCCCATTGATTGGTCTCATGTGTGAGGTTGATGAAGCAGATGAAAAAATGTCGTAGATGGGTTATGCTGATGGAGGTATGGTACGCCAAATGTGAGGTGCGGTAGTGCGCTTTTGATCTGCTTGAAAAACCTGGTCGTCTGGGAAAGGGGTTTTATTTTGATATGGTAAAACTTGACCTAATGCATGGCGGGTGAATGGGCATGATGTGCTTCCTGTACTACAGTGGTATGGTCATGGCATCACTATTTTTTGTGATATATGGTCTAATTTGGGTGACGAGCATCATGGAGGGGAGGCTCTACTGACAAACGAGGATGCTTATCATGTGCAAGGTGAGGTGATGATAAACATGGTAGGGTGTTTGGAACCTATGGTTAATTTTTGATGGAGAAATGATGTTAGGATATTCATATTTTTTATGGGACTCTATCATGCTAGGGGTAGAATGATACCTGCTTTGAAACTTTCATTGGATGGAGCTGCGGATGGTTTGCATACTACTTGCAAAAACAATTACCCCAAGTGAAAGAATCTTCTTTATTCAAATATTATTTGAAAGACATGTGCTTTTAAAAAAGAAGATGAGAGAGGGCATAACTGCCGACACTGAAAATTTATTTTTTCATGGGGTGCAAATGTTTGGCACCACCCTTGGGAATTATTAAGTGTTGATCTCAGTGTTACAAATTACTGCTACCTAGGTGACCTTGGGCCAAATACTCAATCAAACTGTCTGCAGTAATCGATGCTTATGTTAACTCAAGAAGATGAGGCAACCAGGTTCCCCTGTCCCTGGTAGGTGTATGGTGGCTTGGGGGGAATCTCTACGATGGGAGCTTGCGTGAGCACAAGTCTAGATCACTCATTAGGATGGTCAATTTCCTATTGGTGGAAATTGTGCCTGGTGTAGAGGTGCCTAAATGTTTCCATTAGTAGGCATGCCTCTGGTTCGTAGTTATGGCCAGTGTATATGGTGCATGGTACCACTGTGCCAACCAATTAGATTGTGTGGGAATAAACACTACTCTTCGTTCCAGATGTGGATGGTCGGAAAGGGTCCGTTGTAGAAGATGAGGTATTATGCGTCCATTTCCGAGATTTTGTCTTGGTTATGTCTAACTCTTTTGGGGAGTGTATACTTAATGCTGCTCTTTCTGCTCTAAGCTTCAGGAGATGTTCACATTTTATTGTATGATGGAAGTGTGAACAAATCCGGAAATAAGTGTGCATTATCTTTTCTTGGTTAGAGAGAAGTCTCTGCGGGAGGGAGGAGACTGTGTGAAAAATGTTTGCGAGGTGGTTCAATTCTTTGCACTGATTGACTCGATGGCAAATTAGGTCGCATAGTCTGCATGTTATCCTAGGTTGGACCTGGGTCATGCTTGGTTGGTGCATCATCCGAGTTTTCCCATTATGCCGATGTGGGTGTGGGGTTGATGGTCTGGGGGTGATGTACTTTCTATACCGGTTGAGGATATTTTCATGTTTATTTTCTCATGTATGTATCATATAAATTAGATGATGAACTTGTGGAATAGAAGTACATAGTTGTTCATGGTGATTTCCCTGACATACTAGGAAAAATAACCTAGATATGGGGTTCTCGTCCTGCTCACTAGATGGCATGACTAGGCACCAACGATGTAGAAATTCTAAGTTAGGGCAAGTGGCGACTACATGATTGGGCATTTTAAAAAACGCAAATGTTGGTCTTCTTTGCAGAGGGTGGTTGGGGGTAACTAGGGGTTCCCTGATTGGTCACTTTTCAGCTGACAGAAAGAGGATGGATCTACTTGTCACATCTTCTTGGGTTGTCAAGCTGTTCATAGATTCTAAGTTTGAGCCATCTTATTGGGAGAGGTGGACTATGGCTGAGCGCAAACTATCCAGCGCTAAGAAAAAATAGGGATATAGTGGCAATTTTCTAAAATGTGGTTGTCGACACATACAGGACATGTGAATTGCACTGCTCGCAAACCAACATAATAAACACACTTGATAGGATATCATCTATGGATGAGTTACAGGGCTGTGAATTCCTTGATAAAGTGACCATTTTCATCACACAACGTGCAACATATGATGGGAGAGGGGAATATGAACGAGAGTCTTTCTGACAATTGTCGTTCCTCCTGGAGGGATAGAATAGCACGAGGTTCATCTTTAGAAGCTTGGGTGGAGGGATCCTCTTGATAGGATTTCTTGATGGCATGTAAGGCATCCCTATATCACGAGATCCCTGGGCAATGATGGGTATAGATTCCATAATTGTTGCAGATAGCGCATGCGTGATTGGTACAAAATGCTTTGCCTTGGCTTTTGGTGGTAGGTTCCTTTTTACGAGAACTTGGAGCCGCAATGCCTATTGTAGAGCTAAGGAGAGGTTTTAATTTTTCCAGCTTTGGGAAGATGTGGGTAGGGTGTCCTACTATGTCCATATGGCGCAACGTGGTGATTCCCATTGCATGGTGGGATTCTCCACCTTCTTTCCTCTTCTCTCGATTTTCTTAATCGTAATCATCGATTTTGCAATGGGGATTTTCTTTGCAGGGATGTTTGCGACAGCCTCTCGAATGGCTGGGGCCAGTTTAGGATTGATGGGGATTAACCCTATAGAGGTGATGTGCGCGACTCCCATTGGAGTGGGTGGTGTTATTACTAATTTTTTTTTTTTTCAAACATGGCATGTCAACTATGTTTTGATCATGATCTAAAGAGTTTTGAAAGCCATTTTAGCATGGTTAAGGGTATGTCATAGTTTTATAGGTTTAGTGTTCACCATCAAAATTCAAATAAGGTCTTTTTAGGTCCATTCCATAGTCAAAAAGTTCACATTTTTCATTTAAGGGTCATCTAAGTAAGTTTTGGGTCGATTTTTTGCAATTAGCGATAAATCCACAGTTTCGTAGCACTGTTAGTTCAAAAAGTGAGTTTTGTGCTATGAAAGCACTACTACCTTCATAGCGCAAAGTGAAAAAATTACATTGTGAGCGCTACGAAAGAGCGGTTTCTTAGATTTCGTGTCAAATAAGCTAGGATTTGTCAGTTTCAGTTGGGGAATGACATGATAGGGGTATGGTGAGTCAGTTAGTTACCAGACTCAATGTACTTACCTGTCCTTCAGTCATCATAGTCATGATAGGATATCAATTAAACATCATTTGGTCATGAGGTGACATCTCTAATTTGAATTTTTTGCCTAATTGAGTTATCTCTATTTCATTTACCTTCACATATGTTCTCCAAGCTTTGAAGAAGTAAGGATAAGCTTGTGGTTGTTCTTGTCAAGGAAAACTCACACCATATATCAAGCGAGGTTGTTCACCATTATCAAGCGAGGTTGTTCACCATTATCAAGCGAGGCTGTGCATCATATCAAGCGAGGCTGTTCATCAAATCAAGAGAGGTTGTTTTACAGGTTTTAGAGAATTTAACAAGTTTTCTTTACAAGAAACATAGCAGAGGAGAAGAAGGTCCACAGAGGGGGACATTGTATAAGATACGAGCCTAAGAATGTAAATGTTGTTATGGAGGATCAAATGGTAATGGAGGATTTTAGCAAAGATAGTTGTCTCAAATTATGTGAAAAGCTGTAGGGTTGCCACACTCAGGTGTGCAAAGAGTATGCTCTACAATTTAGTGGAACCACTACCAAAGTTGGAATGATAAATATGCCAGTGACACCTGAGATCATAGCTGCTATGACATAGATACCAAGGGGACAACAATCTTGGTTTAAAGGTTTTAGGTTTGACATGGAGCCATGCAAGGGGTTTATGAAACCTGAATTTTTAGACATGGACTTGAACAATGCAATACCTATAATATGTATCAAGGATAACTATGCAAAGCTGCTATTCAACATCGAAATATATTTCACATGTGAAGGCAGGTACCATAAAGTCTACACTTATCATTTTAAACTGTTGTTGTATTTCACAGGAATGATATCATTAGATTTGTTAGCCACCTATAATAATTTGTCAAAGCAAACAGGTGGATAAATTTTTCATCAAGCCTTCAAGTGATAAATTCCCTTGAGAATATATCATTCTTGAAGCCTTCATGTGCCTTCTATCCTTTGAAGAAAACTTCACTGCTATTTCCATTAATGAATCCTACTATTTGTGAAAGAAGCTGTTGTCAAAAAGGCCTCCATTTTCTCCATTTCACTCCCACAAAATCCCCATTAGTCACCCTTATTACCTTCACAAAACTCCTCTATAATCCTTCATTTAACCCCTAAATCATCCTAACCATCTTAAAACCTTATATTTCCCCTTATTTGGTTTTAAAAATCCCTTCTTGTGCCTATCGAGACCCACACTTGGCCTTGAAAATCCTTATTTTGGCCTAAATAACAATATTTTTCACTATAAAGGGGTTAAGCCCCTGAGGGCTTATAGCCTTTAGCCCCTTTCCTCATATATCCTTAGCCCCACAATCAGATGCTAAAGGGCCAACAAACCCCCATTTAAACCTTATCTTCTGTTTATTTTACTATGTCTCGACGTTATGGTTTGAAATAAATCAGGATCGTTGATCTGCAGAGATCAACAGCCAGTGGACCTCCCTTCCTCTTCCTTTTACACCTCCTGTCCCTTTTTTCTCCTTTCCAAATCTCCGCCTTTGCTTTAGATCTCAACCATTCATTCCAACAATCCAACAGTCGGGACTTAACCCGATAGCCCAACACCTCTCCGCCTCGCGACACACTTGCTGACGTAACCATGGAATCTACCTACCTTTCCACCCACACACCTTATCCTCCGTCACGCTCTCCCACAACCGTTGATCTCTGGCCTTAAGATAGGACGACCGATGCTCGATATCGAGTAATTTTCCCCCCCCTTAGCAGTGCGCTACTTCTGCGCGATATGGGTAGTTTCCATTTTACATGCGTCAATCGCTGAATGGAATCGCACTCCAAAAGGAAAAACCACCTCCCCCCCATTTCGCCATGCGAAAACCATTCCCATTTTTCCGCTAAACTGATGCCCTGTGAAAAGTTTCCTTTCGTGTTTTATCATAGTCGTCGATCTCTGAGATCGAACGACCCACGTTATACCATGATTTCGTTTGTCCACCATTCATCTGATCTCCCAAATGACTTCATCAACAAATCTCCACCAATGATTGTTCTAATCCACCGGCTCTTGTTCGTTGTCGCGCCCAAACCTCCATTTGCACTTGGTTAGCTGCTCTACCAAGTTTTTCATCCCATTCTTCTGCTAGACCTACTTTTTCCTCAATGATCCTCCACCCTCATGAGCCGCTGGAGCAGTCATCCCCACTTCCGCTGGTTTTTATAATGAGTTTTTTGTTTTTTGCAGGTTTCAAAGCATGGTGAATTCACACTGTCTCCACAGTCATGGTGATATATAGTGCTGAAACACCATCACAGAGTCGAAGATCATAGAAGAAGAAATCACAAAGAGGGTTTAAAAGCATGATTATGAAAGATCAATGTCATTGACCCTGACATAAACCCTCCAATGCCTCTCTAACCTATATATTCACACACAAGCCAGCAGAAGTTTAAAGAGAGTCAGAAAAGGATTAAAGGGATCAAGGAATTGTATTTGAGGCCTAATCCATAGTTACAGAAAAAGAGGCAGTTCAAAGACCATAAAGGATATCAAGGAGGCTTAATGAAGCCTAAAGCACACAGCAAGCCATAACAGTGATTTAATATCAGCAGAACGCTCTTTCTCCAAGAAAGGAACAAGCCTCATGACCTACTCCATTCTCCCTTAAGCACCAGAATAGTTATTACTCTGATAGGAGTCCCTAAAACTGTCAGTGCATTAGTTATACGGCATGGAAGATCTGAAAGACAAATATTCACATTTCTTGTCTCAGATTATAAACAGAGTACTACAGCCAGAGAGTACTTCAAAGGAACATACCTGAAGTTATTGTCAATCTGACAAAAAATTCTGAATCGACTAAAGGGTACTGAAAGTTAATGTAAAGACATTGAATAGAATGTTCTCTGAAGGCATTTCTCCCTCTGTTTTAATGAATCATTTAAATCCTGTCTACCACTACTATCACTCATTCTCCTATAAGAACCCCTGTAAATTACATTGAAAATGTTGGTTGGTTGTTGGAAAATTACTGATTGTAAGCTGTTTTACTGAGTTAGAGTTCTATGAGTAGTAGTTGTAAATAGGCCGGGAGATGATTTCTGGATGATATCAAGCTATTGGACAAGAGTGTATGTGACTGGTTTTGCTCTACTAATATGACAAGCATGTTCATAAGATCCTGATCTAAGTCATTGATGATGTGTCTCTTCTCTATTATTTTTCTCCCTCTGTGTTACATTATGTTTCACTTTCTCTGATAAGAATCAGTAATTTTAACTTAGGATATACTGCTGCAAGTACCCTAATGTTTCTTGCACTTTGTTATCTTTAATTTTTTCTGCTAATTGTGTATCTTAGAAAAAATTCAACATAATTTAACCAGGATATAAGTTGGTTTGTCCATGCTTACTGATGCATGAATTTAGAGTCTGTTTCTTGGATGTTCTTGTTTGGTTTCAGCTGAAAGAATTAGGAAACAGGGAGATTTAGAGTTAACCCTATCCCCTAGGTTTCTTTTCCAATAGTTAGCCTCTCAAATATCCCTTTGAGTTGAGTGCCAAAAGCAGAGAAGGTTAAAAGTCTTTCTATGATCTTAGGTTTCACTTTGTGTTAAACTTAAGTGTTTTCTACTGTTTGAAAGTAGTCAGGAGGACTGCTAGATTGTTGTCTTCGGAGTTAGCCTCATTAGGATTTTTGATCATAGAGGTATAAGGTATGCCCTGTCCCTAGACTTACTCCGAAGTGGTCACCTTGGAAGGTCTTCCTTGTCATTCCCATTCATTTCCTTATTGTTTCATCCCATACTATCATCTTAAGAGATCCTCTATTTTAGATGACTAGCCCTTTGGAAGCCTTGGATATTTGAATTGCAAGTAAACCCTTTCATAACCTCATTGCCCAATGGACTTGTATTCTCTTTGAATTATCTCCCCATTGCCAAAAATCTTTCACTACTCACTCCTTTACCTTACATGGAAACCTTCTGTCAATATTCCCAACCAAACAAACAAAAAAAAACCCCTTGTGCTCTATAACTAGCATAATACCTTAAATTGACCTCTAAAGAGACATTATTCTTTATATTTATAGAGAAATCCCTCTCTTAATCTAGGAGGGCTAGTGTTATAGCATCATTTTTCACCTTCATATGATTCATGATTTCTTTTATGGCTTTGGGGACCCATTCCTACAGACTTGAACAAAATTCACTAAAAAACAGTGTTAAAATTCCCATACGCGGTTATGCCCAGACTTTTCCGCGTGTATACGTGAGTCCACATGTAATTTTCCGCGTATGCCATTAAAATCATTAAAAAATATATAAAAAATCCCTATTTTCGGGCTGGGTTGATGGTTACTCTGGTAGTTCAACCACCCCAGCACGTGGCCAACTGTTTCCAACTGATTGAAACTACCTTGAGGAAGTATAAAAGCCCCTCATGTGCATGGACTAAGAGAGAGATAAATTTTATAGACATTATACTCTGTTGGAATCCCAGTTCAAGTCTGATTCTCCGTGCCTCCTACACTTTCCCAGATTTATACAGGAAACCCTTGTTTCCTGGAGATGTTCATCCATTTATATGCCATCTCGAGTGCACAAGTCTTGGAAGAATCTTAGCGAGGCAAGGGCGGGACGAATCCGGATGAAGGTCTACTCGAAGATCGTGGAAGGATTCAGGTGATCTCTCCACTCTTTATTTCTGTACATGCTGCTTGTAATAATGAAGAACCATCTTGTTCCTGAACTCGTGTGTTAATGTTTATTTATATGTGTGAAAAGATTATCATTTAAGCATTTATTATGGTTTATATAATGTTTCAAATGGATTACACTAACGTTTAGGAGAATTATATGCTGTACAACTAGTTTTCCATGCACATTCTTTCTTGTTTCCAGGTTAAAGGAGGAAGAAGGGTTGCTGGGGGTTTGGACCCCGTGGGATCTACATCAAACATAGAACTTCGGGTGAGTTCTGCTATCATTGGTAACTAGTTTTTTGCATTCAAGTATGGTTGTGTGTGAGTCCTTCTGAATAGCATGCCCTGCTCTGTGGAGGTTTAGACCCAACAAACCTCTAGGGTGATTTTCCCCGAAACAGCTAGATCCTGAGATCCCAAAGTAGCTTGATGTTGTCTTGTCATTTGGTATTGCCAAATCTGCCAAATCACAAGAACCCCAACATAATGGCGACTCCACTGGGGAAAAACTTTGGGTAGACTGCTATTTTAGAAATCCTAAGAACTCAGAGAACCCACAAGCTTCATACTGGTAGTTAATCACTGTGGTGGATAGTAAATCTTCTTGAACATTTGAAATCATCCACTTGGCGACTCCACAACTCCTAAAAGATCAAAAGACTCCACTGGTGATCAGTAGGCCTGTTGATTATCCCTAGTTTCTCAGAGACTCCACTAGGGCATCCCACACTACCATAAGAACGTTGTTCACACCCAGGATTAGGAAACTCTGAGGATTAAGTTTCTTTGTTTAAGTCTAGATTGCCTCTTGAAGATTGTCATATCTGGCTAGATTTCTCATTTTTGGATCTGAAACTTAACATACTGGCTTCAAGAATAATCCATACCAGAGCTTATCCTGATCCAAACCCTCCTGAAATAGTTGACAATCCATAAATCATTACTTGGAAGTCTCCCACATCTAGGGATCCAACTATTTCCAGACCCATTCATAGAGCTAACTCAGCACCTAAAAACCTTGCAGCTCTATCAGATACTCAAGTTGATTTATATTTACCAAGTAATTTACCAAGAAATAAATCATTCTGTGTTATAGATCAGACAGATTTTGAACTTCCAAGTTCACCACCACATAGTGGTCAACATATTAGTGACAGAGAATCCCCTCCATCAACACCTCCTGATATCCACCTCATTCATAACTTGGGTCTCTCTCACCCTAAGTCTACTCAACAGTCCATGGTTTGTCCGAGCAGTTCTACCATCCATATACCTGCTGCTCAAGCTACTCCTTTACCTCCACACAATCCTACCATGGAAACGTAGTATGACCCCCTAGTCCTCCCTGCTCAATTAGTTGCCTTACCCCAAGGATATCAGACCTCTATTCCATTATATGAAGCCATAGGCTCAATCACTGCCTCACAACACATAGACAAAATGAATGACTACCATGATAGAAATGAGATAGCTGATGAGACCATTAATCTTAGGTTGTTTTCTCAAAGTCTTGGGGGAGAAGTTAGGATATGGTTTAAAACTCTAGCTCCGCATAGCATCCATGACCTTCCTGCCTTTCATAAATTATTTCTAAACAAGTGGGAAGTTAGGAAGAACCCTCTCCAAACCTTGTCTGAATATGAGAACATTAAGAGAAATGTGGGAGAAGCAGTCTAAGAATATTGTGCTAGGTACAATAGTATTTACAATGCTTTACCAGCCCACATGAAACCTCCTCAAGGGTTAGCTCTCATGAAGTTACCTGATGGATTTGATCCTGAGATGGCTTACCAATTAAGGGAAAGAGACTATAATACATTAGAGGATATGCAGAAAGGGGTAGTGAGTGTGGAGGCAAACTTGATTGCCAAAAGTGCTAGGATGAGGGTTGAAAAGAAGGTAACCTATAGGGAAGACACCACAACTTCTACATTTGATTCCAAATTAGATGATCTAGCCAAAAACGTGGGTAGGATAGAAAGAATGATGGAGAAATTGGTTGTCCAAGCCAATAATCAGAATAGAAATCAGTCTCCAAACCAGAACCAAAACTTTAGGAGAAACACTCCTCGTAATAGACAAAGGGATTCAGATCAACAAATCATACCTCTATTCCAAGAAAATTTCCTTGATGAGGATGAGGGGATAATAGAAGAATCAGAGGGAACAAACATTAATATGATGGGAGTAGGTAACGAGGATCATGCCTTTTTCACAGAAGACAACCATACCTTATACACACATTGTGGGGAGGAAAGGCTAGAATCTGAAGAATATAGGTTAGGATTTGAGAATGCCATCATGCAGGTCCGAGAACAATATGATCGCAGAAGTAAAAAGAACCCAGAAGCTCCCAAATCCAAAACCTCTAAAATCACTATCAAGAAAATGTCTGAAAAGACGCCTAAAGGGACTGCTGAAAGCAACAAAACAACAACTGAGAGTTTTGGAAAGAACAAGGATAAAGACATCCAAACCATTGATAAACCAAGACTAGAAACCAGTAGCACTAGCATTTCATCTGGTGCCCCTAAAAAAATATTTTCAAATAATGTACAGAGTGAGAATCAACAAGTTGATTTTGCTAATAAAATAGTGACCAGCAAAACAGATCTGAACCTTTCAAAGAGTCAGTTTCCTTTCAATCTGGAGAGTGAAATCGCCAAAATAAAAAAAAAATTCCCTCTCACTGAGCTGGTCACCCAAGATGTATATAAATGTCAAATTTTGAAAGATTTAAATTTAGGAGAAAACAGTGACTCTGTCAACTTAAATGATGATCAACCAGCTCTCTTGTTTGGCCCAAAAATTGAAGGGAAATTTCAGGAAGGAGTAGTACCTCCTTTCTATGTCAACCTAAATATCCATGAAAAAATCCTACATAATGCTATGCATGACTCAGGAGCTTCACACAACCTCATGCCAAAAGTGATCATGGAAAAATTAGGCCTAGAGATAACCAGACCATATAAGGATTTATATTCCTTTGACTCTAGAAGAGTGAAGTGTTTGGGCCTGATCAAAGATCTCTGTGTAAATTTGACCCAAATCCTAGCCAAGAGCATGGTAATGGATGTTGTAGTGGCTGATGTACCTCCCAAGTATGACATGTTGATGTCAAGATCATGGGGTGCTAAGCTACAGGGTACAATGCAAATGGACATGACATATGCCACTATCCCTGTTTTTAGCCAGCTTAGAAGACTATATAGAGAAGCACACATGAAGTTCATGGTGTGCAACCCAGAGAAACTAGAAAATTCCCGTCTTTACTCTGTCCATACAGACTTGGACTCTTTTATCCTTTACAATGATGAGTTTACAGATGAGTAAGAGCTAAGAGATAAAAATTCAAACAGCAGAGTAGAGGCCACAAATATAAACATAATGGCAGCTCTGGATACAGAGGAAAACAAGGGAGAAACATTCGAACAGTGTGTTGAATTAAAAAACCAGAGTGAACAAAGCCAAGACTGCAAACATCATATTACCCATCAAACTAAACTCCATGAAAGTCCTAAAGAACAAAACATAACACAACATGGTGCCGACCTCAGAAAACAACATAATGGTGAACATAGCATTAGGGGTGAAACTGATAACAAATCCGCAAAAAATCCCTTATGGAACATGAGTTTTGATGGGTCTTGCACTAAAAGGAATGCAGGAGCTGGGGCATGGTTGCTCAACACTGAAAACAGTTATGCTGAGAGCCATGCATTCAAGTTAAACTTCAAATGTACAAACAACATAGCAAAGTATGAAGCTCTCCTCTTAGGGTTGTACCTATTGAAAAAACTAGGAGCTAAAAGGATAGCTGTTCATGGAGACTCAGAACTGGTCATCAAACAAATAAATGGAGAATACACCGCCAAACATCCTAGATTAAGGGCATATAGGAATGATGCCCTGGATTTGTTGTAAACATTTGTAGAGTATGAGCTTGTGTTTGTCCCTAGAAGTCAAAACATACTTGCCAATGGATTGGCTTGCGCTGCTAGTTCATATCAGAGATCACTTAGTGAAAAAAAACTCATTGTTCAAACAAAATACAGACCAGCAGTACCAGATAATGAAAAATATTGGTAGGTTTTTGAGGGTGATAAGCAAATAGATGATTTCCTGCTTTCCAGGAATGAGTTTGAATTACCAGATTCAAACTCTAAGTCTGATGAAAGTTGTTTGGATGAAAAGCCTCTTGATGAAGAAGAATCATCCCCTATTGCAGAAATAAACATGTTGACCAAAGAGTTTGGAAATCAAAAGGGAGAGGGAGACATAGAGGTACTGCAGTCCAAAGACAAAGGCATACCCAGAGGACTAGCACCCCTTGAAGACCTCTTCAATTTTAATGATGTGGCAAAGAAGCCAACAATACAACCCATTGAATCTGATATTGAAGAATGCAATATAGGTAGCAAGAACAAGCCCAAGATGATTAAATTATCTAAAACCTTGCCAGCTCATATCAAACAGAAATACATTGATTTATTTAAAGAGTTTGTTAATGTTTTTGCTTGGATCTATGAAGCTTTGAAGGCCTATAACACAGAGATCATCCAACATAAGATTCCATTGAAAGAAAACCAGAAACATTTTAGGCAAAAGTTGCACAGAATAAACCCTGTACAATTAACTCTAGTAGAAAAATAAATTAAGAAGATTTATGATGCTGGGATCATAGTCCATATGAGGTTTTCAGATTGGGTATCTAACCTTGTGGCTGTAAGTAAAAAGACAAGAGAAATTAGGTTGTGTATCGATTTCAGGAACTTAAACAGAGCCTCATTGAAACACAATTACCCCTTGCCCAAAATGGAACACATCCTACAAAGGGTAGTTGGCTCTAGGAGGATTTCTCTGTTGGATGGATTTTCAGGATACAACCAGGTCTTATTACTCCCAGAAGATCAACTTAAAATAGCCTTTACCACTCCTGGGGGTACCTTCATGTATGTGAAGATGCCCTTTGGATTAATGAATGTTGGTGCCACCTTTTAGAGAGCCATGGATATTGCATTCTCAGAAAAGATATGGCACTTCATTGTAATTTACCTTGATGACATCACATTTTATTCCAAAATTGATGAAGAACACCTTAAACATTTGAGGAAAGTCTTTGAGAAATGCAGAAGGTTTGGGCTATCTTTAAATCCCAAAAGGACAATGTTTGGTCTCCTAGAAGGTAAGCTTCTTGGTCATATCATATCTGAAAAGGGGATTAAAATAGACCCAAAAAGGGTTGAAGGTATATTGAAAATTAGTCACCCTAGAAACATCAAGGAATTGCGGTCCTTCATTACAAAGATTAATTTCTTGAGGAGGTTCATACGTAACCTAGCAGAACTCCTTAGAAATATGACAAACATGCTAAAGAGAGAAGTAGGGGTTAAATGGACTCTAGAATCAAAAAATTCCTTTGAACTGGTAAAACTTGCACTCACCCGAGCACCAGTTCTCATCAACCATGATTTTACTAAGGATTTCCTCATCTTCTCATTTGCATCAGAACACACTATGGCTGCTGTCCTATTGCAGAAAAATCTAGAAGGACAAGAGCAGCCAATTGCATTATTCAGTAAGGCATTAAGAGATGCACCTCTAAAATAGAATATCATGGAGAAATAGGCCTATGCCTTGGTAAAGGCCTTGAAGGATTTTAGAGTGTATATTTTACATTCTCGTATTATTGCCTTCGTGCCTAGTATAGTGGTGAAGGATATTTTGTCACAAAATACAGATGGAAAAAGAGGAAAGTGGATTGTTGTGATACTATAATATGATTTGGAAATCAAACTCACTAAACTCATCAAGGGTCAAGGCTTAGCACAATTAATGGTTGAATCTAACTTACAAGCCCTTGACATAAATATGGTAGATGCTTTGGATGAAAATGAAGGGTTACCTACTCCCATTATTGAAGAACAGTTCCAAAACTCTCCTTGGTATGCTGATATCTTGTATGTACTTATAAATATTAATGCTCCTCCTGATCTATCTAAGACAAAGGCAAGGTTTTTAAAGTTGAAAGCTAGGAATTATTGCATTTTAAATGAATGTTTGTATTGGAGAAATGTCGATGGTTTATTGCTTAAATGTTTTCCTGAAGTTGATGCAGATAGAATCAATCATGAGTTTCATGAAGGAGAGTGTGAAGGCCATCTCTACTGGAAAACCACTACCAATAAAATCCTTAGAGCTGGCTATTACGGGCCCACCCTCTTCCAAGATGTCCACAAAATGATAGTTGCCTGCCAAGTGCCAAATCTTTGAGGTTAAAAGAAAACTCCTTCCTCTACCTTTACAACCAATCACTGTTGAAGCTCATTTTCAACACTGGGGCCTAGAATTCATTGGGGAAATCCATCCTGCTTCATCTGCCCAACATAGGTGGATACTCACAGCCACTGACTATTTCACTAAATGGATAGAAGCCTTACCTTCTAGGAATGCCACAGACTCAATTATTATAAAATTCCTTGAAGACCATATCCTATCTAGATTTGGCTGCCCTAGGAAAATTATCACTGATAATGCTGCTGCATTTGGTTCCAAAAAGATGATTGATTTTTTCCACAGGTATCATATTGCACTTGGTCATTCTACTGCTTATTATCCTCAAGGTAATGGGCTAGCAGAATCATCAAACAAAAGTTTGGTAAACATCATCAAGAAGCTGCTAGAAGAAAATAAACAGTCATGGCATAACAAGTTGGTGCATGCTTTATGGGTAGACATATTGGCAACAAAGAAATCTATTGGAATGTCTCCCTCTAAGCTAGTTTATGGAGTAGATGCAGTATTCCCTACCAGCATGGGAGTACCAGTGATAAAATTGTTCCAAGAGATACAATCGGAGGAAGATAGCATGGTAAGGAGGATCAATCAGACCATGCATATCCATTAAACAAGGGAGGAAGTCTACAACAGAGCTCAGAAAGTACAAGATAACATCAAAAAATTGTTTGATAAAAGGACTAAGGCCTGTGGTTTCAAAATTAGGGACAAGGTACTCAAATGGGACTCTAGGAGAGAGGATAAGGGTAAGCATGGCAAGTTTGACAGTTTATGGCAAGGCCCTTACATCATTCAATCTACCATTGGTCCCAATGCATTTTTTCTGCAAGAATTGGATGGTACAGATCTGTTTGGGGGTACTATCAATGGCAGGTTTCTCAAGCATTATTTCTGTTAAACTTCAGTCTATGTTTTCACTCCTATTGTAAATATCATTGCTCTGTTTTGGTCTTTTAAAATATATATATATATATATATATATATATATATATATATATATATATATATATAAATAGAAAGGAAAGGTTTAGACAAGCTCAAATCTTGAACCTATGAAGTTCTAAAAAGGATGGCCCAAATTAGATCAAAACTTGAGCCAAAGAGAAGAAGAGAACTTGTTCTAACATGCTCAAAACTTGAACCAGAAAAGAAATGAAGATAGCTCTAATAGGGAAAAAAACAGAGCTGAATGAAGAAAGAAAAGTGACTCTAAAAAGCTCAAAATTTGAGTCACAAAAAGAAGGAAGGATGCTCCTAATTTTCAGAATTTCAAGCCTTTACAATTTTGTTTCAATTTCTGCAAAGGTTCAGTTCATGTGTAGCTTGTATTTATGCCATGGACCCACAACAAATCAGACAGCCTAATCCTGGTTTGGCTGTGTTTTCATTTTCTGTTTTAGAATATAGAGAATGAAAATCTGCCAGACAGTTTAATCCTGACAGATATTAGTTTAGGTAGAGAAGCTATGAGTCCAACTGTTCAATCTGGTCTCATAGAGGAATAAGGGTAGAATTAGATTAGTTTTTTCTTTCAATAAAAAATAATGATGAAGAAGGTCTGCAAGTCTAAATGCACTTTGGAGAAAAAATGTTAGGACAGTAGGATGGGTAGGTAGTTGTTGGGGAAAATGTTTTCTGCTGATATAATATCCATCATGTTTGTAGCAGTTGATCAAAGAAGAAAAAGATGGTCAAGTCTCAGGCACTGGCCTACTTCCAAAGATTATTACTGAGATTCGTGACACCTTCAAGAAGATGCCATCCCCATGTGGAGCCACTGTTAGCCACCTATAATAGTTTGTCAAAGCAACAGGTGGCTAAATTTTTCATCAAGCCTTCAAGTGATAAATTCCCTTGAGAATCTATCATTCTTGAAGCCTTCATGTGCCTTCTATCCTTTGAAGAAAACTTCATTGTTGTTTTCATTAATGAACCCTGCTGTTTGTGAAAGAAGCTGTTCTCAAAAAGGCCTCCATTTGCTCCATTTCACTCCCACCATTAGGGGAATTTTGAGGTCTAAAATGGGCCTCTTAAGGAAAATGTACAATCAAAATTCACTCTATGAGAACCAATCACATTTTAGGGGATGAAATCATCCCTAATGGTTGAGGTGGCATTGCTTGAGTTAAAGGTACTTACTTGTCACATTCTCAATGGCGGATAAAAGCTCATGGTTAACCATGGTAGTGCTCTAAGTAATTTTAAAGTCAAAGTAATGTACTCATAATAAATGTCATTTTATATTTTTTGAATATAATTCATACATAAAATAATATATTACATTTATTATATTATTTTCATGGTTAACCATGGTAGTTCTATAAGTACTTTTAAAGTCAAAGTAAAGTACTCATAATAAATGTCATTTCACATTTTTTGAATAAAATTCATACATAAAATAATATATTACATTTATTATATTATTTTTATATAGTACATTAATTACATGTTATTATACAATTTAAATAATATAAATTTTAATTAATAACATATTTATATAATTAATAATTTATGAATTTATATTTATATTTTATTTTAAGTTATTTAAGTACAAAGGACAAATGCATTAGTTTTTCAATGATAATGACTTTTTCTTGAAAAACTCATTCTTATTTATAATCACATCAATACAATTTTTTTATTAATTTTATTTTGGTACAACTTTGAATTGAATTTAACCATGGTTACATTGATTGTGGTGCAAAAAGTGAATTGCAAATTGATAAATATTATTTTATTTTTTTCCTTAGGAGGCCCATTTTAGACCTCAAAGTTCCCCTAATGAAAATCCCCATTATTCACCCTTATTCCCTTCACAAAACTCCTCTATAATCCTTCATTTAACCCCTAAATCATCCTAACCATCTTAAAACCTTATATTTCCCCTTATTTGGTTTTAAAAATCCTTTCTTTTGCCTATCGAGACCCATACCTAGCCTTGAAAATCCTTGTTTTGGCCTAAATAACAATATTTTTCACTACAAAGGGGTTAAGCCCCCGAGGGCTTATAGCCTTTAGCCCCTTTCCTCATATATCCTTAGCCCTGCAATCGGGTGCTAAAGGGCCAACAAACCCCCATTTAAACCTTATCTTCTGTTTATTTTACTATGTCCCGACGTTATGGTTTGAAATAAATTAGGATGGTTGATCTGCAGAGATCAACAGCCAGTGGACTTCCTTTCCTCTGCCTTTTCCGCCTCCCATCCCTTTTTTCTCCTATCCAAATCTCCGCCTTTTCTTTAGATCTCGACCGTTCATTCCAGCAATCCAATGGTCGGGACTTAACCCGATAGCCCAACACCTCTCCGCCCCGCGACACACTTGTTGACGTAACCATGGACTCTACCTACCTTTCCGCCCACGCACCTTATCCTCCGTCGCGCTCTCCCAGAACCGTTGATCTCCAGCCTTAAGATCGGACAGCCGACGCGCGATATCGCATAATTTTTCCCCCCCTTAGCAGTGCGCTACTTCCGTGAGCTATGGGCAGTTTCCATTTTACACGTGTCAATCACTGAACGGAATCGCGCTCCAAAAGGCAAAACCGCCTCACCCCCATTTCCCCGCGCGAAAACCATTCCCGGTTTTCCGCCAAACCGCCGCCCTCCGCAACGTTGCCTTTTGCGTTTTATCCTAGTCGTCAATCTCTGAGATCAAACGGCCCACGTTATATCTTGATTTCGTTCATCCACCATTCATTTGATCTCCCAAATGAATTCATCAACAAATCTCCACCGTTGATTGTTCTAATCCAACGACTCCTATTCACTGTCGTGCCCAAACCTCCATTTGCACCTGGTTAGCTGCTATGCCAGTTTTTTCATCCCATTCGTCTGCTACATCCACTTTTTTCCTCAATGCTCCTCCACCCTCACAAGCCACTAGAGCAGTCATCCCCACTTCCGCTGGTTTTTATAATGAGTTTTTCGTTTTTTGCAGGTTTCAAAGCATGGTGAATTCACACTGTCTCCACAGTCACAGTCATGGTGATATATAGTGCTGAAAGACCATCACAGAGTCAAAGATCACAGAAGAAGAAATCACTAAGAGGGTTTAAAAGCATGATTATCAAAGATCAATGTCATTGACCCTAACATAAACCCTCCAACGCCTCTCTAACCTGTATATTCACACACAAGTCAGCAAAAGTTTAAAGAGTGTTGGAAAAGGATTAAAGGGATCAACGCATTATATTTGAGGCCTAATCCACAGTTACAGAAAAAGAGGCAGTTCAAATACCATAAAGGATATCAAGGAGGCTTAATGAAGCCTAAAGCACACATCAAGACATAACAGTGATTTAATATCAGCAGAATTCTCTTTCTCCAACAAAGGAACAAGCCTCATGACCTACTCCATTTTCCCTCAAGCACCAGAACAGTTATTACTCTGACAGGAGTCCCTAAAATTGTCAGTGCATTAGTTATAAGGCATGGAAGACCTGAAAGACAAATCTTCACATTTCTTGTCTCAGAGTATAAATAGAGTACTACAGCCAGAGAGTACTTCAAAGGAACATACCTAAAGTTATTGCCAATCTGACAAAACCTTCTGAATCGACTAAAGGGTACTAAAATTTAATGTAAATACATTGAACAGAATGGGCTCCGAAGGCATTTCTCCCTCTGTTTTAATGAATCATTTAAATCCTATCTAACACTACTATCACTCATTCTCCTATAAGCACCCCTGTAAATTACATTGAAAATATTGGTTGGTTGTTGGAAAATAACTGATTGTAAGCTGTTTTGTTGAGTTAGAGTTCTATGAGTAGTAGTCATAAATAGGCTAGGAGATGATTTCTGGATGATATCAAGCTATTTGACAAGAGTGTATGTGACTGGTTTTTCTCTACTAATATGACAAGCATGTTCATCGGATCCTGATCTAAGTCATTGGTGATGTGTCTCTTCTCTGTTATTGTTCTCCCTCTGTGTTACATTATGTTTCACTTTCTCTGATAAGAATCAGTAATTTTAACTTAGGATATACTGCTACAAGTACCCTAATGTTTCCTGCACTTTATTATCTTTAATGTTTTATGCTAATTGTTTATCTTAGAAAAAATTCAACATAATTTAACCAATATAGAAGTTGGTTTGTCCATGCTTACTGATGTATGAATTTAGAGTTTGTTTCTTGGATGTTCTTGTTTGGTTTCAGCTAAAAGAATTAGGAAACAAGGAGATTTAGAGTTAACCCCGTCCCCTAGGTTCCTTTTCCAACAATTAGCCTCTTGAAGATCCCTTTGAGTTGAGTGCCAAAAGCAGAGAAGGTTAAAAATCTTTCTCTGACCTTAGGTTTCACTTTGTGTTAAACTTAAGTGTTTTCTACTATTTGACAGTAGTCAGGGGGATTGCTAGATTGTTGTCTTCAGAGTTAGCCTCATTAGGAGTTTTGATCATAGAGGTATAAGGTATGCCTTGTCCCTAGACTTACTCTGAAGTGGTCACCTTGGAAGGTTTTCCTTGTCATTCCCATTCATTTCCCTATTTTTTCATCCCATACTATCATCTTAAGAGATCCTCTGTTTTAGATGACTAGCCCTTTGGAAGCCTTGGATATTTGAATTGCAAGTAAACCCTTTCATGACCCAATTGCCCAATGGACTTGTATTCTCTTTGAATTATCTCCCCATTGCCGGAAATCCTTCACTACTCACTCCTTTACCTTACATTGAAACCTTTTGTCAATATTCCCAACCAAACAAAGAAAACAAAAACCCTTGTGCTATATAACTAGCCTAATACCTTAAATTGACCTCTAAAGAGACATTATTCTTTATATTTATAGAGAGGTCCCTCTTTGGATCCAGGAGGGCTAGATCCTGAGATCCCAAAGTGGTTTGATGCTGTCTTGTCATTTGGTATTGCCAAATCTACTAAATCACAGGAACCCCAACAATATTTACCATTTTACTTGCATAGAAACCTTGCCAAAATGGCTGGCGAGTCCAAGCTAAATCTGATGGATGTGAAACATATTTGTTTCACGACAGTTTGATTAACTTACTAGTTTTAAATGAGCTTCAGAAAATAAATAGAGATTTTTCTTCCTTTTTATTTATGAGTGGATTTGAAATGGAAGCCCTAACCCTAGCTAGAAACCCTAAGATCAAGGGAAATCCTTCACCACCAGTAGCAGAATCTAGTCAGCCAGTGGTTACCAAAGAAAAGAGGTTTGTGAAGTTGAAACCAAGGAAATAGGTTGAATATATAACTGAGAAAGCATCAGTACTTGTTGTAGAAACTCTATCACCTGCAAAACAGAAAGTAGAAAGGGTCAAATAAACAAAAGAAAAATAGGTGGCTAGTAAGCAGGAGACCCAGAGAAAGACAAGAAGTCAAGTAGCAACATCAAAGGGAAAAGAAATTGTTTCAGTGACAGATGATAACCCAATGATGAAAGGAATCTTGGATGATATACTACATGAAATTGATATAGAAGAATCACCCATTATGCAGGAATATTTCATTGAAGTGAATGAACCCAAACAAAGAAAAATGAAATCAACAAAGAAATTGGAATTTGAAGGTGAGAATGAAACTTTTGTTTTTCAAGTTAGGAAACCTTTAATGAGACATAAAAAGAAACTCCAAGAAGGCAATAAATATATCCAAGCAACCATTGAAGCAGCCAAAGTCCCTGAAGAGGTGGTTGATCTCTCATCACCTATAGTGGAGCATGCAGCCATCAAGATTAAGAAGGGAAAGGAACACATGTCAGAGTGTCAAATGTTGGAAGAAAGGTTGAAGCTAGCAAATAAGGAGATGGAAATGATGAGAAAGAGGGCAAGAAAACACAACATTGAAAAGACATAATTCAAGAGGATGAAGGCTGTTTTGGAAGGTCAAACAGTTGTTAGGTCAGAGATCCCAAGCAGTGCACAATAGTTCTTTACATGGACAGATCTTTCCATTAAAGAAGCAAAATTTGTTAGAGTGATCAACACCCATTTGAGATCCAATAATAGAAAGCTAAGAGGCCAAGTGGAAGATTTGGAGCTACAATTAAAACAGTTTCAAGATGAATTAAAGAGTAGAGGTACAAAATGACAAATTCAAAGAAAAATCAAAATGGAAAAATGAGGATTAAATTTTGTAAAGGTTATGCTTTTAATTCATATAGCTAATTGTTTTGACGAGGAAAGTTATTTTCTAAAGTTTTAGCATATTTTTGTTTCAATTTTTGAAGAAAAACTGGAAAAAACTACTTACACAGCAGTTTTGTAGTGCCTGTAGTGCAAAAAGGGTGAAATGCGCTACGAAACTGCTGTAGTAGCTTTTTCACCCTTTTCCTTATCAATTTTTGGAGGGAAAACCATGCATTTTGACCTAAAATTTCTAAGGAAGCTATTTCAAGTGATTATCAAAGAAACCCTGAAGGAAAGGAAGCTAAATTTTGAAGGAAAATGGGTTAAAAGACTGCACTATGAAAAGTGCTACGAAATTGTGCTACTTTCGTATTCACTGTTTTGAGAATTTTGAAGTGGTTTTACATAGTTGGCATGAAGGGATGACTTGGGAAATATGTCAATCATGTTCCTGAAATCAATTAGCCTCGAAGTTATGGATTAGAAGTGGTCATAATATCTCAAGAAACCAAAATAATCCTAAGCCTAAAAACAGGGGAGTAGTTTCCTAAATTGCAAGAGATCAACATCATCAACATTATGGTCATAACAGGTTGGAGCTCAACATCAAGATTCGACTTACTGGAAAGATAGGTGGAAAATGATGTAATTAAGTTTAGATAAAGTTGTTTTAAGTGGAATCAAAAGAGTTCTAATTCTAGTTGTAATAGGACTCTATATTAGTTTTACAGCTATGTTTGTAATAAATATCATGTTTTATGGTTATAATAGGTGTCAAAGCATAGGAATTCGATGTATCTAGTTGTGGATAAGCTTATCTTGTGATGCAAATGATCTATAAAATATCAAGGAGTCTGTTAGGTCTCTGTAACAAGCAAGATTGGCAAAGTCCGATCACAGAGTTAACATCATTTCAACCAACTTTGGGATTCTAGGATCTAGCCCTCCTGAATCCGGAGAGGGATCTCTCCAGTATGTACAAAGATGAATATTGTCTTTGAAGTTTGGGGTGATGATATTAGGCTAGTTATGAAGGCCAAGGGTTTTGTTTGGTTTTCTTGGATGGTTGAACATAGTTGCTGTCTGAGGCGGAAATATCTATATGCAAATAGGTTCAAAGGTGAGAAGTTGCAAGCCAAAATAGAGTAAGCTTTGATTATAAAGAAAGATGATGGCAAGTTTTCAATCCATTGGGCTATGGAGTCATAAGAGAATTTAATTGAAACATTCAGGTTCAAGAGTAATCTATGGGGCAAGTCATCTATGCCTAAGGATCTCTTTAAAGTTTGATTTATGGAATGAGGTGATACAATAAGAAAGGGAAATAACAGATGAAGAACAAAGAGCAGCCCAGGATCTGGTAAGTACTTTGAAACTAGCCAGCCTTTGACCAGGCACTTAAGGAAAACATAGAAGCAAACTAGGATCTGGTAAGTACTTTGAAACTATCCAGCCTTTGATACACTTATAATAGAACACAGATTAAAAACAAAGGGGAAACTTGAAGGCAACCTTTGGAGCAGAAACTAGTGGGCTGGGACTCACCCTGATCCTCTCCTAGTTCTTATTTACTTAGTTACTTCCAAGACAATCACAAAGATAACACAGAATGGCCTAAGATCTGATAAGTACTTTGAAACTAGTCAGCTTTTGACAAATCCTAAGGGAAACAGTCAAATAGTTGAGCAAACAAGAAAGGGACTCAGGTCTAACCTTTGATTTCCTCAATTCATTCCTTACACAACATACATGAAAGTAACATTTAAAAATAACATTCAGCAGTGAAGAAAAGATGAGGGAACGCCAGCATCTCTGTACTTAGACTGAATTAAATCATTGTCAAATAACACAGCAGAAAGAAAACATTTAAATAAATATTTCTCAGCCAGAGAAGGTTACTGATATACAACAGGCCCTAACATTGTTTAAACTGTTCTCTACAGTGGAAAATGAAACAAATTGAAAACAGAAACAAAACACAAGTTACAGTGAGAATAACATCACCATCAGCATAGACCAAGATCCCATAAATCAGCTTGTATTGATTGCTTCAAACCGGTTACAATCTTCAAATCCAATGTTTTAATCCATCTCTCTTCACAATCTAACCTATCTGTCACAAGCAGAGCTCCAAGAGCCCATGAAACCACTATTTACAGTCAAGAGTTTTCCATTCAGAAACAGCTACAACACTTCAGCAATTACATTGACAACCAACTAATCCAACCCCTCACTCATCTTCTTCTAGAGTATTTATAGAAGGATGAGGAAGTGAGATCTAATAAAAAGATCTCAAATACAATTAATGTAGAATTAAAGTCTTCCTGGCCTGGGAGGCTCGATGAAGAATTTATACAGGTGTTCCACTGCATTTATGCGCTTATACTTACGAATTAAGCTCAGAAGGAGCTTTTGTTGACATTTGAGGCTCTGCGTACTGTAAGGGTTACTCTGCAAACATCCTGTCATTAAATCTGGTGCAGAAATAACTTCTTTGGTTGATCCGAGGCATAATATCTGATCTGGTTCAATAAATTTATCCTCTGGTTGAGCATTCTGAGGCAATAGGTGGCACTGCGGTGGTTGAGGAATCAATTCGCCTCGAAGTATGGCGGTGGAGGCAATATGTCTGATGAACACTTTTAGGTTTTGCTTTAATCTGTGTTCTAAGTCGGGGATTAGGCTTTTGATAACCGTCTTAGCCGTAATCCCCGCCAATCTATCCACAAAATTGTTGCTCTGGTTCACTCTGTCTTCAAAATCCGATACTCTTCTCTGCGTTGATGTTGACGGCATTCTTCAGGCTTTACAGGGACACATAGCAACCAAGGCTCATGAAACCTTGTTGATATCATTGTTCTTCACCCTGCGGTCGATTCTCTGGGTTAATCAGAAGGACGGGAGTCGTCACCCTCAACCTTCAGATTTTCACTAAGGCATGACGAAAGAACCTTAAAACCTGCAAAATACAATAAAAATGAGAAAATCCTGCGTTATATGGACAATCTGCACCGGAGGGCGTGCGGAAAAATGGAGCAATCAGAGCTGTTGATCGTATTGCGATCAACGGTCGGGGGCGTTTTGAAAAGTCAGCGGAGAAAAAGGGATTTTGTACAATGGAATTGGGAGAACGAATGAGAACCGTCGATCTGCGGAGATCGACGGCGGAGATCGACTTTCGGACGCGCCGGGGGAAAGTTCAACAGGCGGGGAAATCCGTTAAAAGCCGAGCAGAAAAGGCGATTAGCAACCGTCGGATGGGAAGGCCCAGATTCGACGGCAGAGGTGAATCCCGCTGCGGGGTGATGGGACGATAGATAATGCGCGGGCGAGGTGGAAGGACGGCAGTTTTGGGAATGAGGTGGAGGACACGCGTCGGCCATCGTGTGGAATCGTTGGCCGAAGGGATAAAACTGCCATTCGACGAAAGGTGGTGCGGGATATATACCATGGTTTTTGGAAACAAGCGCGGGGGAAGGGGGGTCCACCAGGTGTGGGATACTCCGCTCCGTCGGATCTGGGGAGCAGATCGACGGCTGGGAAGGCTCGGGGCAATAAAATACGTGGTTTCGTATTTAACACCCAAACCTTATAAATGATGGGTTTTTTGAAGGTTTCAAAGAAAAAGGGCGGAGTGGGGACCACGCTTCGGTTTAGCGCCTCTGGACTTGAGCGGCCGGTCGTGGCGCTCGGGCATATGGAGGTAGATAAGGTAGGGGCTTAGCCCAAGGGGTTGAAAACCAGCGCACAGAAAATAGGCGTATTTTACATGATTTTCAATGATTTTTGAAAAAGGAAAAAGGCTTCGATAGGCTAAAAAGTGGGTTTTTAACCTCAGGAAATGAGATTAATGAGGGGATAAGGAATAACATAGGGTTTAGTGGGGTTTTTATGGATGAAAGGAAACTGAAGAAATGAAGGTAAGATGGAAGCAGTGGAGGGGAAAAAGGAGGAGGATGCAGCAGTATTTGATTTGGATTTTCATGGAATATCAGAGGCTGAGAGAAGGAAAAGTATGAAGAACCAACCAGCAGTTTATGATCTTACCAACAGACTTCAAGCACCAACAATTTTAGGCCTGAATTTGTTTCTTGAAGGCTGCAGAGAATATTTAGCCACCAGCTGATATAATGGAAAAATATAGGTGGCTAACAGTGGCTCCACTTGGGGATGGTGCCTTTTTGAAGGCATCAAGAATTTAGACTTGATTTCTCTGGGATGCTGACTGGTGCCTGACCCATTGCTTGCTCTTGCTTTTCCTTTGAAAAAATAATATCAGTTATGAAAGAGAGATGAATTTCATCAATACAACTTCTACTTACCCCAATCCTACTGATCTAACATTTTTTCTTCATCAGAGTGCACTTGGATTGGCAAACTCTATTCTCAACATTTTATTCTTTTAAAAATAGGAAATCTAATCTATTTCTACTCCTTATTTCTCCTTGAACTCAGATTAAACAGTTGAGCTCAGATGTTTCTCTACCTAGTCTACTGTCTGTTGGGATTAGACAGTGCAACAAACTTTCATTCTCTAAATTCCATAACAGAAATTTAAAAATAGTCAAGTCAAGATTGAGCTGTTTGACTTGCTATGATCTATGGCATAAAAAAAAGATGCACATAGATTATTATTTGCAGAAAATATTAAATCAAAACAGAAGGCTTAAGATCTGAAAATTTCCTATCATTGCCTTCTCTTATATTCACAACTCTGTTTTTTCCTTTTTGGTGAGCTATCTTTGCTTCTCTTCTCGTTCAAGTTTTGAGCGAATTAGAACCAGGTCTTTTCTCTTTGACTCAGAAATTAGAGTAGTTTTGAGTCATCTCTTTGGAAACTTTGGTTCAGATTTTGAGTTGGTTTGAACCTTAATTTCTACCCTAATCTATCTACTGATAAGCCAAGATTAAACAGTTTGGAAAATCAAATTTGCTACCCTATCAACAGAAAATTGAAAGCTAATTAGTCAAGATTAAACAGTTTGACTAATTAGCAGTGTGTTTTGAGGAGTGGCATTTAGGCTTGCACACTTTCAGATTTATTTCTCTTTTTGGCATGGGGCTTTGCCTTTCTTGTTTTCATTTCTGCCCTCTTTTCTTTCTTTCTTTGTTTTTCTATTTTTTGATTTTTCATAACTTTAAATGTAATGGTGGATGAAATATTTACAGTGGAAAAAAGGTAAAAAAGGCTTCGAACATGAAATAATTTAAGAAAGGTAATGCTTAAGCATCCTGCCATTGACAGGACCCCCAAACAATTCTGTTCCATTCAGTTCTTGTAAGAAGAATGCATTGTTTCCAGCAACTGAATGAATGGAGTAAGGGCCAAGCCACAGATTGTCAAATTTACCATGCTTTCCCTTATCCTCCCTCTTTGAGTCCCACTTTAAAACTTTGTCCCCAATCTTGAAATTGCTGGCCTTTGTTCTTCTGTCAAATATCTTCTTGATATTGTCTTGCTTCTGCAATGCTCTGTTGTACACTTCCTCTCTGGCTTGCTGAAGATGAATGGTCTGATTTATTCTTCTGATTATGTCATCTTCTTCAGTCTGGAGCTCTTGAATTAACTTCATAACTGGTACACCAAGGCTATTAGGAAAAATTGCATCTGTACCATACACAAGCTGGAAGGGTGACATACCAATGGATCTCTTCAATGTTAATCTGTCAGCCCAAAGTGCATGGATTAGCTTTGTGTGCCAAGACTTTTTGTTGTCCTCCAACAATTTCTTTATTATGTTCACTAAGCTTTTGTTGGAAGACTCTGCAAGTCCATTACCCTGAGGATAATAGGCTGTGGAGTGTCCCAATGTTATCTGGTACTTGTGACAGAATTCCACCATTTTCTTTGACCCAAATGCTGCTGCATTATCTGTGATGATCTTGGTAGGACAGCCAAATCTGGAAAGGATATTGGTTTCTATGAATTTAATGATAACCGAATCATTGGCCTGCCTACAAGGAATGGCTTCTATCCACTTAGTGAAATAGTCTGTGGCGGTAAGAATCCACCTGTGCTGGGCAGAGGATGGTGGATGGATTTCTCCTATGAAGTCAAGTCCCCACTGTTGAAAAGGGGCTTCAACAGTAATTGGATGCAGAGGAAGGGGTAGTAACTTTCTCTTGCCCTCAAACAATTGGCATTTATGGCAAGTAGTTGTCAGTTTGTGTACATCAAGAAAAAGAGTGGGCCAATAGAAACCAGCCCTCAAAATTTTGTTGGCTGTTGACTTCCAGTAAAAATGGCCTCCACACTCTCCTTCATGGAACTCCTGCTTAATCTTTTCTGCATCGAACTCAGGAAAACATTTAAGCAATATACCACTAGCATTTTTCCAATAAAGACATTTATCAATAATGCAATAGTTTACAGCTTTTAACTTTAGGAATCTTGCCTTTGTTTTAGGTAAACCAGGAGGTGTATTTAGATTAAGCAAAACATAAACAATATCGGTATACCAAGGAGAATTCGCAAAACGATCTTCAAAAATGGGAGTTGAGAATTCTTCTTGGTCATCCAAAGCATTAATCATATTAATATCAAGAACTTCACAATTTGATTCAGCCATTAACCTAGCTAGACCCTGACCTTTGATGAGCTTAGTGGGTTTAATCTCTAAATCATATTCAAGAATAATAGCAATCCACTTACCTCTCTTACCATCTGGATCTTGTGTTAGAATGTCCTTTACAACTGAATTTGGGACAAAGGCAATGATGTGTGAGTGAAGGATGTATACTCTGAAGTCTTTCAAAGCCTTCACCAAAGCAAAAGCCTGTTTTTCCATAATGTTATACCTCAAAGGGGCATCCCTCAATGCCTTGCTAAAGAATGCGATGGGCTGCTCTTGTCCTTGTGGATTTTTCTGTAAAAGGATCGCAGCTATGGTATGTTCTGATGCAAATGAGAAGATATAAAAATCTTTTGAAAAATCAGGACTTATGAGAACCGGTGTTTTGCTTAATGCTTGTTTCACCAGCTCAAAGGATGTCTTTGCTTTTGAGGTCCATTTTACCCCTTGCTCCTTTTTCAACATGTTTGTGATATTCCTAAGGAGCTCAGCCAAGTTGGGAATGAACCTTCTCAAAAAGTTAATATTTCCAATGAAAGACTGCAACTCTTTGATGTTTCGAGGATGAGAGATTTGCAATATGGCCTCAATCCTCATAGGATCAATCTTTATACCCTCTTTTGAAATAATGTGCCCAAGGAGTTTACCTTCTTGGAGACCAAATAATGTCTTCTTGGGGTTCAAAGATATTCGAAACCTTCTGCACTTCTCGAAAACTTTCCTCAAATGTTCTAAATGTTCTTCATCTGTTTTTGAGAACACAGTTACATCATCAAGATAGATAATGATGAAGAAGCCCAATTCTTCCAAGAATGCTATGTCCATGGCTCTCTGAAAGGTTGCTCTAGCATTCATTAAACCAAAAGGCATTTTCACATACATGAAAGTGCCCCATGGTGTAGTAAAAGTTGTCTTTAATTGATCATCAGGGTGGACTAGAACTTGATTATACCCTGAATAGCCATCCAACAAAGAAATTCTTTTAGACCCCACCACCCTTTGCAAAATATGGTCCATCTTGGGTAAAGGGTAGTTGTCTTTCAATGAAGCTTTGTTTAAATTTATGAAGTCTATACAAAGCCTGATTTCTCCAGTCTTCTTCCTAACAGACACCAGATTAGATACCCACTCAGAATATCTAATAGGGACAGTAATACCAGCATCGTGCATTTTCATGATTTCCTTCTTAACCAAAGGCAACTGGACAGGGTTGATTCTGCGCAGTTTCTGTTTGAATGGTTTTTGGTTTTCTTTAAGAGGGATTTTGTGCTGTATTATTTTAGTGTCATAGGATTTAAGATCTTCGTAACTCCATGTAAAAACATCAGAAAATTCTTTAAACAGCTCTAAGTATTTGAGTTTAATGTGAGCTGGTAAAGTTTTAGATAGTTTGATCAATCTCGGTTTTTCCTCACTGCCTATATTACATTCCTCCGCTTCAGTTGCTACAGGTTCCAGTTTAGGTTTGTTGGCCACATCATCAAAATCAAACAGTTCTTCTAGAGGGGCCAAACCCTTGGGCAAACTATCATCCTTAGAATGTAGAGTTTCCAATTCCTCTGTTTCAGATTTTGCACTCAATTCTGTTTGGTTTCTAAGTTTGATAGTATGAAGGTTTATATCAACCAGCTGCGGAGATGATTCTTCTTCGCCAAGAAAATTTTCTTCACTACAGTCTGTGTCATAATCTGAATCTGAACTATGGAGTTCAAACTCATTTCTGAATTACATGAAGTCTTCTATTTGTTTATCTCCATCAAATACCTGCCAATATTTCTTGTTATCCGGGATAGCTGGTCTGAATTTTATCTGAGAGGTGTCATCATACAACATTGGTTCTGGCAGCAAAGGCTAAATTGTGAGCTGCAATGTTTCTCTTTCTTGGGACAAAAGACAATGTGGACTCCTCAAATGTTTTCAAAAGATCTATGACATCATTCCTGTAGGCCCTAAGTCTGGGGTGATTAGCATTATACTCCCCTTTAACTTGCCTAATGATTAATTCAGAATCCCCATATACATTGATTCTCTTGGCACCTAAATTTTTCAAGATATGCAAGCCTAAGAGAAGGGATTCATATTCTTCTATGTTGTTGGAACACTGAAAGTTTAATTTGCATGAGATACATTCTGTATGATTATTTTCAGTGTTAGTGATCCAGACACCTGCACCAACATTTGTTTTGGTGCATGACCCATCAAAATATATAGTCCATAGAGGAGCTTTTTTAGTTTGATGGATGGGCTGTGTATAATTTGATTCCTCAAGTTTTTCATCGGGTTGAGGGTTTTCCCGCTGACTATCAAGTTTTAAGTTCAAAGGATTAATAACTTGTAGTTCAAGACCTATTTTTAGTGTGCTAGGATCTTCATACACAATAGACTGTTTCGGCATTTCAGCGTTGTGTTCCTCTCCCTCCGTTTCAGCCATTGATTCTGTTGAAATGATTTGTCCCGTAAGTGTTTCATCATTGAACATGATAAAAGAATCAAGGCTCATATTTATAGCATAGAGAGGGGAGTTTTGAGGCCGATCTTGACTTGTCACTGTGTACTGCATGTGGGACTCCCTGTACAGTCTTCTAGTTTGATTAAAAACAGGGATAGTCGCATAGGTCATGTCCATTTGCATGGTCCCTTGTAACTTAGCACCCCAAGATCTTGATAAAAGCATTCCATACTTTGGGGGTACATCAGCCACAAACACATCCATGACTAAACATTTGGCTGGAATCTAGGCTAAGTTAACACAGAGATATTTGATCAATCCTAAACATTTAACTCTGCTTGAGTCAAAGGAGTACAAGTCTTTGTAAGGTCTGGTAATTTCAAGACCCAGGCTTTCCATTACAGCTTTTGGCATTAAATTATGGGAAGCGCCTGAGTCATGCATAGCATTGTGCAGAATTTTGTCATGAACGTTTAAGCTTACATAAAATGGAGGGACAGAACCCTCTTGGAACTTTCCTTCAATCTCTGGACCAAAAATAAGCTCTGGTTGGTCATTATTAAGATTGAGTGAATCTTCATTATCTTCTAAGTTCAAAGCTTTCAAAATTTTGGACCTATATACATGTTGGGAAGCTAACTCAGTCAAAGGAACAGAAATTTTGATCTTTGAGATTTTCTGTTCTAGGCTAAAAAGGTTTTGACTCTTTAAAACATTGATTTCAGCCTTGTTTGCTGCCGCTTTATCAGCAATAACAGCTTGCTGATTCAGTTTATCTACAGTTAAAACAATTGTTTTACCAGGAGTACTAACCGAGGTGCTAGTACTACTAATGTTTGCACTCTGTTTTTCAATATTTTGAGTGCCTTTCTCTTTACCGCTACCAGAATTATCAGCCACTGTTTTGTCTTTTTGTTTGATCATTTTAGACTTGGTTGCAGTGCTGTCTTGAGAAGGCTTGTCAGAGGTTTTATTGTTGGGGGTTGGTTGATTAGACCTACTTCTGAGTTCATACTCCCTTGAAGGCTTTATGACAACATTTTCCATATTTTGATAGTAATTCTCATTATCATCTCTTCTGTCATTGTACGGTGTATAAAGACCTTGTTTTTTAACATAATGAACCTCAAAGTCATCATCATCTACCCCAAATAAGTTTATATCATTATCCTCTGTTGTTTCATCTGTTTCTTCAACCTCACTTAAAAATTTTTGATGAAAGGGAGGAATGATCTATTGATCATCTTCCCTAAGTCTGTTTGGAGGCTGATTTCTTCTAATATTCTGATTCTGGTTTTGGTTTCTGTTTTGAGGAGAATTTTGATTCAGACTTGCTTGCGCTCTCTCTAGAATGCTCATTTTCTTCATCATTTCTTCCATCATTCTTTCCATCTTTGACCTTGAAGTAGAAGGGGTGGATTCATCTCTAAAAGATACTCTCTTTTCAGCTTTCATCCTTGCTCTCTTTTCCATGAGGTTAACTTCCACAGAAAGAGCACCTCTTTGCATATCTTCAAGGGTTGCGAAAACTCTTTCTCTGAGTGAATATGTCATGTGCGGATCAAATCCTTCAGGAAATTTGTTTAAGGCTGGGCCCTGAGGAGGTTTCAGTTCAGGGGAAAGTGCATTATACACACTGTTAAATCTGGTACAATAAGCTTGTACACTTTCCCCAGGGTTCCTATGGAGATTGTTATAGTCGGCAAGGACTTGGAGAGGGTTCTTCCTTACTTCCCATTTGTTTAAGAATGTTTGATGGAAGGCTTGGAGGTCGTTAATACTATGGGGGGTTAAAACTTTAAACCATTTTCTCACTTCTCCCCCCAAACTTTGAGAAAAATGTCTGATTTTGATAGATTCATTATCAATTTCATTTCTGTCAAAGTAGTCATTCATCTTGTCCACATGTTGAGACGCTGTTATAGTATTTCTAGCATCATATAATGGAATTTTGGACTGATAGTCCTATGGAAGATTAACTAATGGTACAGGAAGGACTAAGGGAGCATACCATGCTGCCATGATATGTGGCGGGGGCGGATTTACAAGAGGAGGTGTGGGTTGAAGTGGAGTGGTTTGAACAGTGGAGGTAGGATGAACAGAAGTGGATGGAACAACAATAGATTTCTGAGTTGATCTTGGATGAGGGACACCTAGATTATGTAAGAAATGTAAATCAGGAGGTGTTGATTCTCTATCCCCAAGGGGTTCACTTGTTTCGGGAGATGAAAGTGAAGGCTCAGAGTCTAGCTGGTCTAAATCACCAAATGACCTAGTTCTGAATGGGTTTAATAAGTCAATTTGTGATTCGTGAAGAGCTGAAAGGTTTTCAGGGACTGAATTAGCTCTTAGGGGTGGTTTGAAAATAGCTGAAAATTGTATCTTAGGAGACTTCCTAAGGATTATTTCTGGGTTGTCAACTATCGCAGGAGGATCTGGGTCGGGATGGGCTCTAGTGTGAATCTTTTTAGGAGCCACAATGTTAAGTTTTTAGACCCAAGTAAACAATAAAAGTTCAACCAGATATGACAATCTTTAGGAGGTTAACCAATCTGTTTTTACAATTTTTCAATCCCACAGTCCTCTAACTGAGTTTGAATGATTTTATAATGATAAGGGTTCTTCCCAGTGGAGTCTTAAGGTCTGTTCAGGATTGTGGAGTCGCCAGGTGGAAATTTCAGAGTGTTTTCAAAGGAGTACACTGTCCACCACAGTGTTTGTGAAACATTCCTTTTCAAGGATATCTCAAAACACAACAAACTCTAACCAGAGATTGACTGGGAGGGAATTCACCAGATATGTCACCCCTAAAAGAGGGTGAGACCCGGAGGCTACCTGGCCCTTTCCAGACTCTGTCTAAGAGTATAAGGTAAAACACATCAAAGACGTATACAAGATATCAAAACTAGTGTTTTACTACCAATCTGAAATGTTTTTGGTATTTTCTGAATTGCTTTTATTTGTGGTTCAGAAGAATATCCTAACTCTGCCTCAAAACTTAGCTACGGTTATGAAACAAAGACAGTCTATTCTTATGGCTAAGTTAGCCGATTTTCCAAGGTTAGATAAAAATTATAAAGAATCCTAGGGCTGACCTAGTTTGTCACTGATTCAATTGAGCTTCATCTTAATTACCATTTCTTGGTAGTGCTTGAAAAGGCTGCTTTTGACTCTCAAGGTCTTATAGAGATTCTGAGTTAAAACTTCCCCAGTGGAGTCGCCAGAAATGTTAGGTCTCTGTAACAAGCAAGATTGGCAAAGTCCGATCACAGAGTTAACATCATTTCAACCAACTTTGGGATTCTAGGATCTATCCCTCCTGAATCCGGAGAGGGATCTCTCCAATATGTACAAAGATGGATATTGTCTTTGAAGTTTGGGGTGATGATATTAGGCTAGTTATGAAGGCCAAGGGTTTTTTTTGGTTTTCTTGGATGGTTGAACATAGTTGCTGTCTGAGGCGGAAAGATCTATATGCAAATAGGTTCAAAGGTGAGAAGTTGCAAGAAAAATAGAGTAAGCTTTGATTATAAAGAAAGATGATGGCAAGTTTTCAATCCATTGGGCTATGGAGTCATAAGAGAATTTAATTGAAACATTCAGGTTCAAGAGTAATCTATGGGGCAAGTCATCTATGCCTAAGGATCTCTTTAAAGTTTGATTTATGGAATGAGGTGATACAATAAGAAAGGGAAATAACAGATGAAGAACAAAGAGCAGCCCAGGATCTGGTAAGTACTTTGAAACTAGCCAGCCTTTGACCAGGCACTTAAGGAAAACATAGAAGCAAACTAGGATCTGGTAAGTACTTTGAAACTATCCAGCCTTTGATACACTTATAATAGAACACAGATTAAAAACAAAGGGGAAACTTGAAGGCAACCTTTGGAGCAGAAACTAGTGGGCTGGGACTCACCCTGATCCTCTCCTAGTTCTTATTTACTTAGTTACTTCCAAGACAATCACAAAGATAACACAGAATGGCCTAAGATCTGATAAGTACTTTGAAACTAGTCAGCTTTTGACAAATCCTAAGGGAAACAGTCAAATAGTTGAGCAAACAAGAAAGGGACTCAGGTCTAACCTTTGATTTCCTCAATTCATTCCTTACACAACATACATGAAAGTAACATTTAAAAATAACATTCAGCAGTGAAGAAAAGATGAGGGAACGCCAGCATCTCTGTACTTAGACTGAATTAAATCATTGTCAAATAACACAGCAGAAAGAAAACATTTAAATAAATATTTCTCAGCCAGAGAAGGTTACTGATATACAACAGGCCCTAACATTGTTTAAACTGTTCTCTACAGTGGAAAATGAAACAAATTGAAAACAGAAACAAAACACAAGTTACAGTGAGAATAACATCACCATCAGCATAGACCAAGATCCCATAAATCAGCTTGTATTGATTGCTTCAAACCGGTTACAATCTTCAAATCCAATGTTTTAATCCATCTCTCTTCACAATCTAACCTATCTGTCACAAGCAGAGCTCCAAGAGCCCATGAAACCACTATTTACAGTCAAGAGTTTTCCATTCAGAAACAGCTACAACACTTCAGCAATTACATTGACAACCAACTAATCCAACCCCTCACTCATCTTCTTCTAGAGTATTTGTAGAAGGATGAGGAGGTGAGATCTAATAAAAAGATCTCAAATACAATTAATGTAGAATTAAAGTCTTCCTGGCCTGGGAGGCTCGATGAAGAATTTATACAGGTGTTCCACTGCATTTATGCGCTTATACTTACGAATTAATCTCGGAAGGAGCTTTTGTTGACATTTGAGGCTCTGCGTACTGTTAGGGTTACTATGCAAACATCGTGTCATTAAATATGGTGCAGAAATAAATTCTTTGGTTGATCCGAGGCATAATATCTGATCTGGTTCAATAAATTTATCCTCTGGTTGAGCATTCTGAGGAAATAGGTGGCACTGCGGTGGTTGAGGAATCAATTCGCCTCGAAGTATGGTGGTGGAGGCAATATGTCTGATGAACACTTTTAGGTTTTGCTTTAATCTGTGTTCTAAGTCGGGGATTAGGCTTTTGATAACCATCTTAGCCGTAATCCCCGCCAATCTATCCACAAAACTGCTGCTCTGGTTCACTCTGTCTTCAAAATCCGATACTCTTCTCTGCGTTGATGTTGACGGCATTCTTCAGGCTTTACAGGGACACGTAGCAACCAAGGCTCATGAAACCTTGTTGATATCATTGTTCTTCACCCTGCGGTCGATTCTCTGGGTTAATCAGAAGGACGGGAGTCGTCACCCTCAACCTTCAGATTTTCACTAAGGCATGATGAAAGAACCTTAAAACCTGAAAAATACAATAAAAATGAGAAAATCCTGCGTTATATGGACAATCTGCACCGGAGGGCGTGCGGAAAAATGGAGCAATCGGAGCTGTTGATCGTATTGCGATCAACGGTCGGGGGCGTTTTGAAAAGTCAGCGGAGAAAAAGGGATTTTGTACAATGGAATCGGGAGAACGAATGAGAACGGTCAATCTGCGGAGATCGACGGTAGAGATCGACTTTCGGACGCGCCGGGGGAAAGTTCAACAGGTGGGGAAATCCGTTAAAAGCCGAGCAGAAAAGGCGATTAGCAACCGTCGGATGGGAAGGCCCAGATCTGACGGCAGAGGTGAATCCCGCTGCAGGGTGATGAGACGATAGATAACGCGTGGGCGAGGTGGAAGAACGGCGGTTTTGGAAATGAGGTGGAGGACACGCGTCGGCCAGCGTGTGGAATCACTGGCCGACGAGATAAAACTGCCATTCGACGAAAGGTGGTGCGGGATATATACCATGGTTTTTGGAAACGAGCGTGAGGGAAGGGGGGTCCACCAGGTGTGGGATACTCCGCTCTGTCAGATCTGGGGAGAAGATCGACGGCTGGGAAGGCTTGGGGCAATAAAATACGTGGTTTCGTATTTCACACCCAAACCTTATAAACGATGGGGTTTTTGAAGGTTTCAAAGAAAAAGGGCGGAGTGGGGACCACGCTTCGGTTTAGCGCCTCTGGAATTGAGCGGCCGGTCATGGCACTCGGGCATATGGAGGTAGATAAGGCAGGGGCTTAGCCCAAGGGGTTGAAAACCAGCGCATAGAAAATAGGCGTATTTTACATGATTTTCAATGATTTTTGAAAAAGGAAAAAGGTTCCGATAGTCTAAAAAGTGGGTTTTTAACCTCATGAAATGAGATTAATGAGGGGATAAGGAATAACATAGGGTTTAGTGGGGTTTTTATGGATGAAAGTAAACTGAAGAAATGAAGGTAAGATGGAAGCAGTGGAGGGGAAAAAGGAGGAGGATGCAGCAGTATTTGATTTGGATTTTCATGGAATATCAGAGGCTGAGAGAAGGAAAAGTATGAAGAACCAACCAGCAGTTTATGATCTTACCAAAAGACTTCAAGCACCAACAATTTTAGGCCTGAATTTGTTTCTTGAAGGCTGCAGAGAATATTTAGCCACCAGCTGATATAATGGAAAAATATAGGTGGCTAACAGAGTCAAAATAGAAAGGGTTGGACATTTGTTAGCAAAAAAAATCTGTTTTATGTAAGTGACTGTTTTCAGCCTAATACAGAAATTCTACTTAGACAACTCAAGATTCATAAGGAGTTCTTGTATGTTCTTGTTTTGATGGCATATTTTCAATATTATATTGCAGTGGTGTTTTCTTATGTTACTCAGAATTCATCAATGATGCTCTGACTTCCTTCATAGACAAACTGAATGTGTGTTTCACTGTTCTACATGATTATTCCTTGACTTGAACTTTGATATGCCTTGACTTCCATGCTAGGTAGATTATTTTGGTTTTGCTGAAGCTATTATGACTCCATAAGCCCAATGTATAATTGCTAATGTGATTTACAACCAGTTTATATCATTTATCTATTTTTATCCCATATAGAGTTAACCATCTACATATTTATCAAAAATCATAAACCCTTGAGAGAGCCCTCTCAGGTTGAGGAGGCTAAGCCTCAACCAAAAGATTGTTTTGAAATAGTTTCACAAGATTGGTTTGATGAGCAACCTATCAGGTCTGATTTTGTGATAACAGGTGGGACTAGGTACCAAACAGGTATTGCAAATGACAAGTTTTGTAGGACCACCGTGGCCATGACCCGTTGTGATACAAAACTAGTGAGGGGAAGAGGAAAGGAGTTTGGGAGGCAACGTAGGCTATAGAGGCTACCATGGTTGAGGACTCGGTGTCATTACTGCTCGTCTTTGTGTCTTGACTATATTAAATGCTTGATGTGGAAATCATGCACACCGGAGTCCCTGTGACATCAGGTGATGAATCAGGTATAATAGGGGGATATCCTAGGAATGACCGTAGGATGGACGATGGTTTGAATTGGTTGGGGCCATATTCTTGGTACCATGTAAGCGAGTCAAAATATGTGTCTACATAGATTAGAATTACATCGATATTTGTTAGGGGCCACTTTTTTCTATGTGTCAACTGGTCGACAATAACGATGCAATCCTCATGGGGGAACATCATAGTTCGAAAGACGAAGTAGGTGATGGATGACATGGCGTACATATAACTCTGGCCAAGGAGTCTATTGTAGTCAAATTGGGCATCCAAGACTTCAATGTCTATAAGGACCGTCTTTTTGGCTAAGTAGACTGGGACGTTTTGGTAGAGACCGACGGGGGCTGAAGGGCGACCATCGTATTCTCTAAGCATGATGTCTGATGGCTTTAGTTCGGGAGACCCTAACATTTTCCAAATGTTCTTTGACATGATGCATGTGGATTCACCTTCGTCAGTGATACATTGGTGAATGGTAATGTTTTGGACTGATATTGGTATTTGAAAGGCGACCATTGAAGGAAGCTTAGGGGTGGCTTTATCTAAATAAAAATCCATCAGGCATGAATCGGTGGGGTTGATGGTGCCTAATGTAGAAAGTAAGGATTTTTGTTGCTTTGGGCATGATTGTAACACCTCGAAAGCTAACATAGTGACAGGATATTGAGCTAGATCATCCACAATGCTATAGTTATGGACTGCTTTGGAATAGTTTCCTGCTTGCCTAGTTGGTCCCTTAGCCATCTTTGGCAAAGGTTCAATAGGCATCTTTGATATGTTCAAAGGTGCTATTGGTGCACTGGTACTAGCCCTTGATGTGTTGGTGTCTAGTGGGGTGTCGTAATTTCGATTTCATGTTTGAAAAATAATTTCTTTTCCAGTCATGTAGATTTCATGGTTATTTTTTCTGGAATCGTTGGGAGTTTTTTGCTGCGTGATATCTGTCCCTTGATGGGGGAAAGGCTCTCGCATGACTACTCTCTACTAGGAGGACCCCCCCTGTCCCCGGTTACTCTGTAGCTTCTTTAGCTCAGGGAGGTTAGGACAGTGGTGAGTGTGATGGCCGTACTCACCACAGATCAAACAAGAGTGGTTCATCCGAAGAATTTCTCTCTTGTTATGCCTTTGGGGGTTTCTTTTCTCTTGTTTTTGAATTTATTTGGAGTTGCCTCCAGTCTCAAATCGTGGAGGGCGATGTTGATTATTGCCCCCCTATCAGAGATGTCCTTTAGGCTTGTTTTTTCATTTTTTCTTAACCGCGTTAGGAGGATAATTTGGATTCTCCTGGCTATATGGTTGGCACGGTTGGTTTTGGGATGGTTGCACAAAGTTCACCTGTGCATTATTCTACATGGGCGAGTCTTGTGTTGGAGATTGGGCGTATTGTGGTTTCAGGTTTGTAAATGGTTGTTGGGGGGGGATCTTCTGTCAGCATGTATATCTACGTACTAGGTCCCCTAAGCTGAAGGATAGGGTCCTCCATGCTGATGATGGTACGATGATGCCCTACTGGTCAAATTTTGTGGAGGCATGGGATGAATTTGGTAGCCGGTTTGTGGTATGTTTTGGGTAGAATCATACGTGTAACTAGGGTTTTGAATGCTGCTAATTAGGTGATTTGCGGTCAATGACCCAATTAAACTATCTGAAGAGTTCGATGCGCCTGCCAATTCTTTGTAAGTTTGTAGGCGCGGGGCGTTCGGTAGGATATTGTAAATATACCCTGACTGCATATAGATCAGCTCAAGCTGTTGGGCCTTACTAATGACATCCTCTTTGGTTATGGGCTTTTATTGGGCCACATCCTTTTAAATCTCTGCGGTGAGAGTTTTCAGGAACAAGTCTAACAGAACTCGATCGTCGAGTTTGGCTTTGCACAAACTAGGACGCTGCTGCCATTCGTGGAGATGGTCCAAGATATGGATGATGAAGGTTTGCCTAAAGTGGGTTAGTAACTCCATTCCATAATTGTGGTGGATGGGTAACTGAAAATAGGTCAGGAACACAGTATAGAGGGTGCTAAAGGTTCCATGTGTAGTAGAGGGCTGCTCCACATACCATTTCGCTGCTACTCCAGTTAGAGTGTGTTGAAATAGTCTTAGTCGAATAGTATCATCACTGATGTTGTTCGATGAAAACCATAGGTGGAAAGTCATAACATGATTTCCGCGGTCTTCTGCTTGCTTCCCTTCAAATTTTGGAATGTTCGAAGGGAGATTCATGGGAATGGGAGGCCATATGGGGTTGTGTGCAATGGGGTTGTTTGTCAACTTGGTTAAATCTGGTAGATTTAATGAAGCTAGAAAAGGTGATTGCCAGGTTCTAGCCATTGCAACTTGTGAAAAAAAAATGTTCTCGTTAAGAATAGGGTTTTTCTGTGGCGTACCCTGTTGTGTGTTCACCTGGCTTCCCAAATGGGTAACACTCCTCTGCCCACTAGGGGTCGTGAGAGGATTGGTGTGTGGTGACCCTGTGGGGGTGTTCACCGGTGTGGCATTAGGAGATCAACTAGGGTTCCCAACTAAATATGCCCTGATAAAGGATG
The DNA here is from genome assembly GCA_034641835.2 of Pinus albicaulis. Classification (NCBI taxonomy): domain Eukaryota; kingdom Viridiplantae; phylum Streptophyta; class Pinopsida; order Pinales; family Pinaceae; genus Pinus; species Pinus albicaulis. Next base: position 1,504,838,464 of record CM076570.1, on the reverse strand, counting down.
AACCAGTAAGGGTGGCGGCATTCTTTCTTTGACGCCTAAATGGAGAAAGACCTGGAACCCCTCCTAGTAATGGGGGGAGGTCCAAAAGGAGTCTAGATCAACGAGGTCCCACTAGGTTCGTTTTGGCATCGATTAGGAATGGTTTTGGAAATATTTGAGAGGATACAGAATATAATCAAAGCAAAAATCCTATCGCATACATTAAAAAATGAAAATAAAATAAATTTTCCCTTTAGATTAATTCTATGTGATCAGTCCATAGAAAAATAAGGTTTTTTGTTGTTGCATATGATACTTAAATCCTAGAAGACCTAATCATCCTCACACACTCAAATGTAACTAAGCCTTGATAAAATATCTTGCGAATGCTGGCACAACGTCTCAAAAGAACTGGCGATGCCCCCAGTCAATCGAAGAAAATCCACCAAGGTAAGGGTAGAGGATCTAGTGCTTTCATGCACCGTCACCTATAGGGAAAGGATGCCCTAATTTTGGCCACTAAGCACCACCGACCCATATGAATGTTCAATTCTTGGGCTTCTTAGTAGTTCAGCTACCAGTACCGAGTATCAGATGGGTTAGGTAGCTCAACTGATACCACACGAACTGGGCCTAAGCCTAACTCCCTCTAAATCGGGTCTCTGCCGCGCTCAGGTTTTATTTTCCATGGGCTGATAGGCAGATTTGAAAGTTCCCTAAATAGTCAAATTCTATGTTTCCATATGAAGAATAATGAAGGCAACTTATTGGATGCCTGCCCCCTTGGTCCTAACTTAGACTATAAATTATTTTGTGGCCCTTGTGGGGAGAATTTAGTGAGTTTTGTTAAGTTAGTTTTAGGTGTATTTAATTTACTTAGGGTGTGGATGTGTATGAAAAAAAGGTGAACAAGCACATAGTTTGAACGTGTGGATATGCGATGATCCTTTTCAAAATCCCCTATTTAAACTATGTTTCGTTGTTCCTTGATCAAAAGAAAAACATGCGCGGATATGGGCCGCTTTAATTTTTTCCTAGTTAATCTATATGATCAACTACAGGGAGATGGTGAGTTGTCAATAGAGAGTGTTCATATGCTTTCCTAGGATCACCCGAGGGTGTAATGGCAACAAATATTACTTGCTCTTCTACCGACAATTTGATCTTGATCCCGAAATCATAGTGAAAAAATTGAACTAAACTAATGAATTTTACACTAGAAAAATGAAAGAGAACTAGCTAAGCATGCGTGGACTTGGGCCACTTACTTTGGATAATTAACTAGGTTTTTTGGTACCTAAATTCGCAAAACATAAATTATTTCCGAATGCAAGTTAATTTGCCTCCTACTTAAACTATGTGTTAACCTTGCGAAAATCAACTTGAAATAAAAATAACACCTAAACTACTAAAAGTAGCTAAAAGTGAGCTTTAACAAGTTGTGGGGCACCTCAAACAGTGTTGGAAAATGTATTATGGGCCACCAGTCAATTTTACAAGTAAGAAAATATGGAAATAGTGGAAAAAATCCCACTTCTGGTTTTCACGAGGAAAAATATGAAATAGGCGCGAAGGCCGCATGCAGGTCACCTCTGAATGCACGCATTGGGGCGCATCTGTCTGTAAGAAAGCTGCGCAATTTTCTTGCAAACTAATTTTTGGGAGCTCTTCAACTTCACCCTGTCACTAGGGATGAACCAGGTAGTGAAGGAGAGAAAGGGGGCAGTTCCAGCCCAACTGCACAGCAAAGACGAAGGTCTCTTCAAAAAGACACAACCACATAAAATTGGAAATAAAAGTTAGTGGAGTCACCAATCCTGTGTTAGTGTGTTTGGCAAACGAATGTACCAAATCACACTTGCTTAAGAGGGGTGTTTTTTCCCTCTTAAGTTATTGGTCACAGGCATAAAATAGATGGATTCAAGCAAGTTAGTGGAACATGCTAAAACATAAACATACTAGATAGAGAAATAGCATGCATATTCAAACATAAAAACTAAAATGAAACTAAAACAAATAAAAAAAAAATCTCTAAATAGATTAAAAAAACTTCAATAATCCAAACAACGACGCTTACATCCCCTCTTATTGAGTGCTGGTAGGAAATGAGGATGAAAATTTAACCCACTTTCCAAGGGGCCCTTGGAATTATGGAGATTCAAGTCCTAATGCAAGGATGTCTTTACTTCCGAGCTGCCTTGGCACAAAGTCTCCCTCTCTATACTATGGTGGACTGAAGTTGTTGGATGGCAAAAAATTGAGTCCCCTCTATTATTCTCTAGATCACACACTGATGGTATTGCTCGGGGAAATTCTGGCCAACATAACAATGTGTTCTCATATTGTTCATCTCTTGGAGGCCTTTTATAGGATAATTCAAATCCTCCTTCCCTCTCTTGGTACATTATGGATGGTGACATAAGAGAGGAGGGTGATTCCATTGTGTGTCACATTTATTGTAGAAATTTGCTGAATACGGAAGATTTATCCACCGAGATTATCCTGATCACATATCAATTCGAATTCATATGCAACACATAATCTCTTCCACTCAGATCATCACACATGCGGAAATAAAACAAGCGGTATGCGATCAAAAGATCATCAAAACATCACACACATTACACAATATGTATGGGGAAAGCTTATAGCTGAAAACCCCTCAGCTATTGTGTATATTATAATGGAGAAAACATGTAACAGTACATAGCACAATACTCCTCACAAGTACTTAGTACTATCTCACAAAGTTACACACAAACTAGCTTGGTTTTGAACAAGTCACAGGTTCAAAACACATCCACTAATTGCCTGCCTCTATTGCTCAATCAAGGCTGGTCTAATGAGAGATCCAAGGTTCGAATATCCTTGGCTTGACAGCGCAATCATCATGGGAAATTCCTCCAAGTGTGGTGCAAATCTCATGCACAACTGATGTCACAACTGATAGCTATCTCAACCCTTTCATATACCTCTTTCACTGGTCTCCACTGAACTGTCCATGCACTGTAGTGAACTGATGTGTTCTTGAGTTGAATAATGAGTTAATAATTAGTGAATTAAATAATATTTAATTCACTCCACTCATTACTAGTTGATTAGCTAGTTAAACTAATCTCAACTAGTTCAACTAAGTTAAACCGAACACACCTCCACCAACTGTCTCATCAACTCCACCAAACTTCTGCCACTGAAGTCCTAACTGAAGTCAACCATGCATGAGCTCACCAAACCCCTAGGAATAGTGTAATTCCTCTGTTAGATGCATGAGCCACTTCTGTAGCTTGAACTGAAGTGCTCCAAGAGAGTAAACTGAAGTTTAGAGTCCAAATATTATTAAGGGTAAATAATATTTGATTTCCTATTTTTAGGATAGGTAGTCTAAAAATAGACTTCGACCTAAATGTCTAAAAATAGAGGTCCATCTATTTTTACCAACATGACCAATACTCCAAGAATAACATACTGCAACCCCTGGACCATGCTCCATATGTCTAAAAATAGACATAGTCTAAAAATAGACTTTGTGCCAAAATTTGCCTGCGGGCCCACTTAGTGAAGGCGACTTCATTTCACTAAGCTCCATCATCTTGCTGCATTCTCAACACTCCCTCTCAGCAAGATATGGATTATCTGCAACCCCTATCCTGCCTCTGTGGAATTCGAACTTGCTCCTGGTGAGCGCCTTCGTCAGGATGTCGGCATCCTGATCCTCCGTGGGAACACATGAAAGCATCATGATTCTCCGCTGAACACAATCTCTGATATGATGGTACCTGATGTCGATGTGTTTGGACCTATCATGAAATACTGGATTAGCCGAGAGCTTGATGCAGCTCTGGTTATCACAGTAAATCACTGTAGGCTCCAAATGCAACCCGAACAATCCAACGAGGATCTTCCTCATCCAAATAGCTTCACATGCAGCCAAGCTTGCTACCATGTACTCGGCCTCTGCAGAACTGAGTGCCACGGATCTCTGCTTCCTGCTGTGCCAGGAAACTGTTGTCGACCCAATGCTGAAACTCCTCCAGATGTGCTCTTTTAGTTCGTTGGGCTCCCTGCCTAATCTTCATCAGTGAAGCTAGAAAGCTTCGCTCCATCCTCTTATCTGTACCATAGACCATATCCCGATGTGCCACTAAGATAACGCAATACATGCTTTCCTGCCTTCCAGACGAGATTGGTAGGCTTAACCATAGCTTGCGAAATCTGGTTAACAACATAGCATATATCGGGTCGTGTATTGACTAGATACATAAGCGACCCCACCAACTGTCGATAGACAGTGGCATCCACTACCTCCGCTGAAGTAGCATCCTCCTTCCTCCAACCACGGAGGAAGAGGAGTGTCAACAGGCTTGCGGCCATGCATGTTGAACCTCTCCAGAATCTCCCGAGCATACTTGCTCTGAGAAACAAACAGTCCACCACTGCACTGCCAAATCTCCAATCCCAAGAAATAATGAAGGAGGCCCAAGTCCTTCATCTCAAACTCTCTAGCAAGATCCTCCTTGCATGAAAATATCAACAGCTCATCACCCGTCAAAATCAGATCATCTACATACAGTACAATGATCAGCAACTTCCCCTCCACCACAATCTGGTACAGGTTAGGATCCGCCTCACTCTTGGAGAATCCAAGTCTGGTGAAGTAACTGTCTATCCGTGTGTACCAAGCACGGGTGCTTGCTTTAGCCCGTACAGTGCTCTCTTGAGTCGGCAAACATCGCTCCTTTGTGGCGATCCTGAAACCTTTATTTGCTCCATGCCCCTCCTCCTCAATAACTCCATTTAGGAATGCAGTCTTCACATCCATCTGATGAATGTGCCACCCCATCTGCGCTGAGAGAGCAAGGATCGTCCGTATGAAAGAGTACCTTGCGACAGGTGCAAAGGTCTCCTCATAATCGATCCCCTCGATCTGTGAAAAGCCACGGGCGACAAATCTCGCCTTGTACTTCTCCACACTCCCGTCAGCCGCCTGCTTCACTTTGTATATCCATCGCGAACCCACCACTGATTTCCCCACCGGTCTTGGGACAATCTCCCATGCACTGTTCCTGACGATCGAATCATATTCTTCGATCATGGCATCAACCCATGCGGGTTCCTCCACATCTTCCTCAAAAGAGGATGGCTCCGTCACGACACATTGACTCACAAGAGCCATGTATCCAGTGTACCGATCCGGTGACTGTCTCTGTCTGCGCTGTGCTGTAGGTGGTCCTACAACCTTCTCTGCATCTCGAGCCAGTCGCTCAGCTTCTGTAGTGCGCATGCTCCCTCTGATGGTTGGCGCTGCATGGGTGGTTTCTTCCACCTCCCGAACTTCCTCTTGTGGCTGATCCACATCCGGAAGCTCCTCCTTAGGAACTAACAGCTCCTCATCTGCATGCAAGTGTAGCTCCCTCTCAAGCGAACACTGCATGGCTTTCTCCTCTTGAAATTTTATATCCCGTCGCACAACAGTCTTGCGACTGTCTGACAAATACACCCGATAGTTGTGAGGTGTATCAGTGTACCCCACAAATATTCCAACCTGAGCAGTTGGATCCAGCTTCCTTCTCGCATCCTTCGTCACATGCATGTAGACAGGAGAACCAAAAATCCGCAAATGGGAAATATCAGGCCTCTTGCCAGAATAAGCCTCCTCTTGTGTACTCATGCCAAGAACCTTGTGAGGACAACGGTTCTGCACATACACTGCTGTATTGCATGCCTCAGCCCACAAGTGAAGGGGTAGGCCCTGATCATGCAACATCGCTCGTGCAACACCCACGATCGTTCTGTTCTTCCGCTCAGCCACCCCGTTCTGCTATGGGTTATGGGGTGCGATGAGCTCTCTCTGAATCCATTTTGCGCTGCAGAAGTCTTTGAATTCAGCCAAGATGAATTCACCACCATTGCCGCTCCTAAGAGCCTTCACATGCTTCCCCGATTCCTTCTCTACTAGCGCCTTGAATTCATAGAACTTAGAAAATGTCTCGCTCTTCTTCTGCATGAAGAAGATCCAGCACTTCCAAGAGAAATCATCAACAAAGATCACGTAGTACTTGTGCTTTGCTATCGAAGCTACAGATAAAGGACCACACACGTCTGTGTGAACTCTCTCAAGGATCGTCGTGGCACGACTATCCTTCTCGTGAAAGGTGGCTTTCACATACTTCCCAAGGTACACCCCTTGCACTGATCTGACTACTCAAGAGTGCCCTTAGGAAGCCCAGTAGAAATCTGCTGTAGTATCTTCAAAGCTCTGTGGTGAAGGTGGCCCAATCTCCTGTGCCACAGTTCGCCCTCATCATCCCGGCTCACCAATTCTCCCGCCTTGCATGCCATTGTTGCGCAGCCATCTACTTGCAACTGATAAAGGTTCTTGGTTCGAACCCCTATCTTCTGGGTCTCTCCAGTAGTCTTACTGCGCAGGAAGGCCTTTCCTTCGCTGAAGACCACATCATACCCCTTATCTTCCAACATCACCACAGAGATCAAGTTCTTCTTCAATCCAGGTACATGCATGACATCCTTCAACATGAAGGGTTTACCAGACTCCCTCTGAAAGGATATGGTACCGATACCAGTCGCACTGTATCTACCATCATCGCCCATCTCGATGTGCACGCCCAGATCTTTGTCCTCCAGATCTGAGAGCAAATCCCGATCTCCCGTCATGTGAAATGACGCACCACTGTCCAAGAACCATACTGATCCCATCACACTTGAAACCAAGCATGCGATCAGTGAAAAGTCAAGCTCGAACTGCGAAGCCAAAGCCTCTCCATCTGCAGATCTTCCCGCTTGCTTGTTTTTCTTCTTCTTCGGACAATTGGTGGCATAATGTCCGTGATCATGGCAGTGAAAACACTTCACTTTCGCCATGTCTTGCTTCTTTCCCTTTGCACCGGAATGAGAAGTTTTCTTACCCTTCCCCTTCTTTGCTTTGGCAGCCAAAGCGCAATTTTCTTCATCAGCTCCCTTTGATGAAGATCCGTCCCTGGTAGTCCTCCTTATCTCCTCCTGCATGAGATCCGCCCAAAGGCGCTCCCATCCCGGCAGCTTCTCCTAACCATTGACACTATCTTGATATGAATGCCAAGCCTTCAGAAGACCAAGGAGAGCCGGGTTGACCATGTCCTCATCTTCGACAGTCACCCCCACACTTCCCAGCTCATCTCTGCATTGAGTGAACTTCGTGAGGTACTTGGCGATACTGTCGCCTTTCTCCATCTTGATGTTTTTGAGCTTATCTTTGAGCACCAGCTTCCTTTGGTCGCTCTTACTCTGGAATAGATCCGTCAAAGCTTTCCACATTAAATATGGAGAAGCCTTTCCATGCAGGCTGGATACAATATGATCCTTGACGCCCTCCAACAGGATCCTTCGACATTTCACCATCTTCTTTTGCCAAGCTTCGACTTCAGCAGGATCAGTGGGCTTTTGGACATCCGTATCTACGAAATCCTTCAGTCCATTATCTTCTAATACTGCCTCCATGTGATCCTTCCATGCAACATAATTCGAAATGCCTTCAAGAGCATATTCGAGTCGCAAACCGTTGAAAGACATTTTCAACTCCGGCACCAAGAAAACAAAACTGCTGCAAAATTCGAATTCCAAACTCAAAGCTCAATCGCTCTTGATCTGTGAGAAAAAATTATTTCTAGCACAAATATCGACTGCAGGGGCATTTACTGGATATATCACCTTTCAAAGGAAAGGATGGATCCAGAGGCTACCTGGCCCGCATGCAGACTCTGTCTACCGAAATAAGTTTGTAATCACTGTGATGATCAATCTCTGCTTCAATAGCTCCGATACCATGTATTAATTTGCTAAATAAAGAATATTTATCCACCGAGATTATCCTTATCACATATCAATTCGAATTCATATGCAACACATAATCTCTTCCACTCAGATCATCACACATGCAGAAATAAAACAAGCGGTATGCGATCAAAAGATCATCAAAACATCACACACATTACACAGTATGTATGGGGAAATCTTATAGCTGAAAACCCCATAGCTATTGTGTATATTATAATGGAGAAAAAATGTAACAAAATCAGTACAATACTCCTCACAAGTACTCAGTACTATCTCATAAAGTTACACACAAACTAGCTTGGTTTTGAACAAGTCACAGGTTCAAAACACATCCACTAATTGCCTGCCTCTCTATTGCGCAATCAAGGCTGGTCCTAATGAGATCCAAAGGTTTGAATCTCCTTGGCAATGTTCCCAATCATCATGGGAAATTCCTCCCGAAGTGTGGTGCAAGTCTCATGCGCAGATGTCTGGCTGATAGCTATCTCAACCCTTTCATGCCTCTTTCCTTTGGTCTCCTTTGAGCTGTCCATGCAGCATGGTAATTTGATGTGTTCTCTAGTTGAATAATGAGTTACTAATTAATGAATTAAATAATATTTAATTCACTCCACGCATTACTAGTTGATTAGCTAGTTAAACTAATCTCTACTAGTTCAACTAAGTTAAACCGAACACAACTCCACCAACTGTCTCATCAACTCCACCAAACTTCTGCCACTGAAGTCCTAACTGAAGTCAACCATGCATGAGCTCACCAAACCCCTAGGAATAGCATAATTCCTCTGTCAGATGCATGAGCCACTTCTATAGCTCGAACTGAAGTGCTCCAAGAGAGTAAACTGAAGTTTAGAGTCCAAATATTATTAAGGGTAAATAATATTTGACTTCCCTATTTTTAGGATAGGCAGTCTAAAAATAGAATTTGACCTATATGTCTAAAAATAGAGGTCCATCTATTTTTACCAACATGGCCAATACTCCAAGAATAACATACTGCAACCCCTGGACCATGCTCCATATGTCTAAAAATAGAATTTGCGCCAAAAATCACCTGCGGGCCCACTTAGTGAAGGCGACTTCATTTCACTAAGCTCCATCATCTTGCTGCATTTTCAACATTTATTCCATTTTGTGCTCCCTTGAGGTCCTAAGGAGGCTTGGGCAGATGCCCTTAGGTGGCCTCAAGAGTGGGATCAGTGTCCTGAAGTTTTCCTTGTGGTCTTGGAAAGTGACTTCTGCCACTTTCAGGGCCGCAGGAGTTTTTTAGGAAAAGCTGTGCAAGGCACACTTATCGAAGAATTATGCATGTAAAGGCGCATTTAACTGGTTCCTTTTGTGCACAATTTTATTTTTCCTCTTAGATCGTATAGATTTTTAAATACTTCAAATTATATAATGTCTCTCAGCCTTATAAATCCTTCTACCTGACATTAAATAATGTCATCTTTGCTTGTCCGATTTTCCAGTGATAACAGGTGTCTTGAGCATATTTCCTTGTCTTGTGTCAAGCTTGTTAAAAATGAAACAAAGTGTCAGAGAACAGGTCCTTTTCTTGTGTCAAGCTCGTTAAAAAATGAAACAAGGTCTCTGGAGAAAAGTTTCTTTTCTTTTTTCAAGCTCATTAAAAGATGAAGCAAGGTGTCAGCTCGAGGGGTCCTGACCCAGGTTCGGAGGTTAAGGTTTTCCAAAAAACCCCTATACTACTGGCCCTTTCAGTAGTGACTTTCTTCCGCAGGCCAAAGTCTCACCCGAAGCAGTATGGGAGGGTGCTGGAACCAGGTTTCCGCACCCTGGAGAGGGTAGGTAAGTCAAGCAGAGCTGCGTTCAACCTTATGATTACCATATCTTATATCAAAGAACCCATATCTACTGATATCCTTCGCATCCATGTGCACAGTACCAATTATAATCACAGTAACTAACATGTCATAGATTTATAGAACATTACCGTAGTTATCATATAAAGAATAACAAAATAGATCTAGATCGCAGCATAAACAAGTAATACAAGTACTTTCGCAGCTTAAATCAATAACATAGAAGCAAACATTCTTAATCAGATTCCACAGATTCACATCAGAAATAATTCCAATAGATTTAAATATTCCAACAGCCTTCCGCATTCATTAATCCTTCAGATTTACTTACAATACCCAAAACCCAACTTGTGCACACAACAACAGAGTCCACAAACACCAGGACAGATGATTTCTGCCAACACGGCTAGCAGGAGTCCTTACCCAACCAACCCTATAGATCTTAACAGTTTGCACGTAGCATCAATTGAAATTCATTCCTGCCTTACAACTCAAAAAGGTTCATCTACTTATACTGTTTTAGCCTACACATCCAATGGTCCGCAAACCGTGGTTTGTGGACTCTTGGTCTACCCTTGACCCACTTATAATGCATTAGGGGCTTTGACCCACCCCCAAACCCTCGCGTTAGACTAAATATAATAAAAAATATACAAAATGGACTAGATTCGCAGCTTTGTAAGAGACCCTGTTCAAACAATCCCCCAACACAATTTTGTGACTCGTCCCGAGTCATTGAGAGGGTGGGGTCTCCACGTGCACCTGCAATATTTTTATTTCTTCAGCCAATGGGGGAAACACGACTTCGCTTTGGGAAAAAAAATTCTAGGCAATGTCGACAAATTTATATGAAATTGGGCCTTCTGTCACAGCGGTGACACTTTCCAAGGTCTGGTTGAGTTGCTTTACTGCTACATCAGCATCCTGCGACAACTTAAGGGCTTCAAACACCGGCGGATTTAGGCGGTCATTGAGGGCCTTCTTCTTATGTTGAAGCTCTTATATCTCATCTTGGAGGTCCTCGCTGGTTTTCAATCATGCCAAGCGCTGAGCAGGAACCAACGTGGGAAGTGTGGATTCCAATGTTTCGAACGTATCCTCTTTCTGCCATAGGGCCTGGGTTATCTCATGCAGGAGTGAATCGTTTTGAACCTTGGTCCATAGTTGCATGGAATTTTGTAGTAGTTGAGCACCCTACATGATCTTCCCTATGATGACATTTGTAGCTGCGGTGGCTAGCGCAGATCGCTGGGCCCGCACCTCCGGAGGTGTTTCGAGCTGCAGTTTAGCTTGCAGATCGGAAATCTGCTACTCCATCCCTGACTTAACCTCCACAACCTCCGTTTGTGATGCCTTCAATGCAACAAACAACCCTTCAAACTTTTCCTAGGGAGTAGCGGTAGCTAAAATCTCTGCTGGAACTTCTACGTAGAGTTGGTGAATGAAGTTTTCGAGCTCTGCTTGTTGTGCGATAGCGCTGGATACTTCGCGGCTCTATGCTGCGATGGTCTGCTTGGCCATACTGAGTTTTTGGTGCACTTTTTGATCCTTATGATGGATCTCCTAGAACACGGTGTTGTTTAGGCCCTACAATGCCTCATGGGCTAGCTTGGCTAGATTCAACTGCACTCCTACACTGGCTGGGAGTTTCATGCCCAGGTCGGGTGGGCTGATCAAAAGGGAGGTGCTAGGTAAGGGGTAGAGACAACTTTCCTATATGGTGAGTGTTGTGCTGTTGGTTGCAAATGGAGTATGTACTTAAATTATTCTGGTTTGCAAAGCACGGAGCTTGGCCTGGATGGTCTCGATCTCAACTTTCTTCTTGTAATATCCCAAAATTGGGACTGCTAGCAAGGCATGCCTAAAAAATGAATTTTTCAAGAATGTATTCTACATCAACCAATATCATCCCTTAGATCCCTTAGAACTGATAATCTAAGACCCAAATCCAAGAGGAGATCAGAAAAAAATCCTTCTAGGTGGGTTGAACAGGTCTCCCACATCTAGTACAGCTTGGAAAATTCCCTGTAATGGGACTGCAACAAGATTAAATAGCACTGCTTAAGAAATAACGAAGTTCAGCAAGGTAGCAATAGTAGGGAAATATGGAGGCTCAATAATTTCATATACATCAGAAAATCAGAATTATATTGAAGCCCACGAGTCTTAGAACATAAAATAGGAGACTTATATAGAAAGAAACCCTCAAAAAGAGGTACTGCAACACATAAAATTGACTCCAAAGGCTTGAAAACATTATTTTATTGAATGTACTACAGTAGTAGATTACATATCAGATCTAGAGCACAATAATGCATGAACAGTCAGATCTATGACAGATCCATACACTATAATGTCTGTACTTTACATTCCCCTTGGGGATTTCAACAAATCATGAAGCACATGGAGTAGATTTGAGATTCTATGCAGCAGATCTATTCAGAATTTTTGAAGCATATATAGGAGTATTCAGATCAGATCTGAATATGACATGGAATATAACATAAATCCATGGATCACCACAGTGAAGGGAAGATCCCCAACACCAGAGATCAGTCCTCAAACTTTGCCAAAACACCCTGAAACTGTCCTCTTTATAGCTAACGTAGTATTGGAAGAGGGACTGCTCTATAGGCATGAAGAAAATTTTGGCCTGATGCCAAGATGTATATCTAAAGCTCAAATGATCCATAACACTCTTTCCAATGGGGTAGAAGCCTCTCCCACTGAAAAGGGGCACTATATTGGCCTAGAACTGAGTAGATCTAGCCTCCACTTGCTACAGCTTGCAAAGACAATCAAACCCTCAACAGGATCTGAGTTGTAGTTGAAAGGAGAAGCTTGGCCTTAAGCCTGATAGTGGACAAGAAATACAAGTCTCTTCCAGGAGCTACTAAAGGAAGAGAATGATTCCTAAACAGGAGATCCTTGTGCTAAACAACACTATTCTCCGCTAAATAGCCAAGAGAATGAGAAATGTCTAAATAGACATATTCTTCAGAAATCATATGGTCTTCAAAAACCTTCTCTTGTTGTCTTCCTCTTCCTTTTATAAGATTGAGATCTTGCAAAACTCTAAACCATCTCAATGATTTAGCTCCTTTCACATGTGTGGCTTCGATCTAAAACTGCGTTGTTCATCTAGGAGGTTCATTGCATCTGGACAGTGCTGTTGATTTGGTCCTGTTGACCCAGTCAAAATTCTCAACCCCTTTCACACATAAGGGTGTTTTATTAAAATAGCCCAAATTTAGCCTTGTTCACATGGGGCATTGATTTATTCACTGATTTTAGGAGTTTTTGTGTTCCTCCCTTTTACATTTGTTCATGAACCGAAAGGTAAAGAAAAATTTAATATTCCAATTAACTTGAGGCTAATTGGGAATATTACATTGTTGTTCCTCCAAGGCAGCCCATTTTCCCTCTGAGGCCAGAGTGACTGCATCCATAATCTGTTCGAGGTCTCCATCAGTGACTGTGATTGTCTCTTTGTGTTATGCCCGCTATGAGCGTTGCTTCTTTCAGGCCCCTTTAGCAGGCTCTCTTGTGCATTTCGTTCCGTGAGGGGATGCAGTTCCTCCTGCATCCCCTCCTTCTATCCCTAATTCGGACTGCGAATATTTCTGTGTAGCTTCTTCGGTGTCCTTCTCATTAGTCTGCTTCTACTGCACATATTTCTTCACAAACTGTTCTGTGTTCTTCTCGGTATGTTTTTTGGAGCCTTCGATATCCTTATCTTGTGTTGTGCTAGTATTTTTAGGGCCTTGTGCCCTAGTCTTAGTCAATCTTCCACTGCGGGGGCCAGAGTGCAATAACATTGTCTATTTCTTTGTCCGCGACCATATAGGGGAGCCAAGTCCACGCTTTCTCCCTTCGGTTCCAAATCTGTATGTTGTGCATGGTCACCTGAAAGGTCGCGATGCATTTGTGTCTGTCATAGAATGTGGGTGATAAGCGTGGTTGAGAATTGATGGCATCTTCCATGCTGCCCTGGAAGAGGACCCATAAGACTTGATTGTCCTCTATGCACTGCACATCCTTGGAGTCCCAAAAGTGCGCATAACGGGCTCCTTCACACATATCCGAGTTAAGCCCAGGGAGGACTGACTTCGCAGGAGCTTCCGAGGTGACCAACGTTATGAGGAATAACAACCATGAGTAGCAAAAGGGGCACCCTAAGTCCTAGGATTCGCGGACGTTGGCCAAAAATTCATCACATAAGTACTGAGCCCAATTAAAACATAACCCCTTTCCACATTGGCCTGCTAGTTGGATCACGTAGGTGGGGACGGTGGCGACTTGGAATTTTCGCATCAACTTGCATGCCAGCAACATCGTGCCCAACTTCGTAGCGAGATCATTGATGGATTTGATGATAAAGCCTTGGGTATTATGCTCCACCTTGTATTTTTGGCACACAAATTCAATGGTCTCACCCTCATATTTATTACCCACTCGCTCTAGAGGGCTTGTTCCATTCATCGGGAGGCTAGTAATCCTATGAATCAGTTGAACATCAATAGGAGTCCTATCCTGTATCCATAGGAAACCTTCATGAATTAGGGTGAGCAGCTGCTGTGCGAGTCAGTCTGTAACATTGTAATGACCAAAATGGGGCATCCTGAGCAAGTTTAAGAGCCCAGACATGGCCAACCCACACACCCAGTGCTGGGGAATGACTGTAACTCCATTTTCGTCATGAATCGAGTTGAGGTATAACACTGATGCTAGTTCTGGAAATTCTTCGAAGTTGGCTAGGTCATGATTGTCAAACTTGACCTCATGAAGCTTACCAATAGGTTCGCCAATGATGGGGACCTCACCTGGGGTTAGTGGCATTTGCAGGTAAGTGGACAGGCCATCAAGATTATTCAACGTGCATGTGGACATCCTGCATGGTCAAACAAAGGGAGGTAACCAGTGAATTGGCTCGACGGGTTGTGCTTCCTTCTGGGCTGCCTGCGGAGATTTTGTGATTTGTGGGCAAGTGTGTGGCTTTCCTGTAGCCCATTTCGTGGACTTCGAGGGCTTTCTGGAGCTCTGGGCCTTTTCTTTTCCTTTCCTTGTGGTTGGGCTCGGTGTGGAGGGAATCTCTTCCACCTCAGACTCGATTTCCACCACTTCCTCAGTCCCCTTTTCTACTGAGGTCATTGGCTCAGAGGGCTTAGCAGGGTTCATAGCCATCATCCTAGAGCGGAAAAAAAACTCTGGGTTGCTACTATCCAAGGGGGTAGGTTGCTCGGACATGAAGGAGACACTATAAACACAGAGCGTCTTGCAGCACCAAATTGTCACAGTAAGATATGCTAAGTTCAAGTTACACAACTGATACAGAACCCTTGTCTGGACTGTTCGACCCGTTTTATAGCCATAAGGGTTAACCAACAGTTGGACGAGCCTTATGTGAAACTTACCATCGGTTAAATGGTAAAAATTCTGTGGAAAGTGCCCCATTAATTGCCAGTCCTCCGTTCCTTGCAATGATAACTTCTACTTTTTACCAGATTTTAATATTCCAACAACTAGGTTTCACACCTCCTGTGCGCCTAGTGAATCTTCTGTGCTTTGATTAAACCTTTGTGTCTCTTGGGCATCCTTCCCCAACATAGGCCTGCTTTCCGGGCACTTCAAAACCAGAGCCATGCTTGTCTGACATTTTTCATCCCCAAAGAATAGGACTTCCTTCATAAGCAAGTTTTTCAGAGGTGCTGTGATCAATACATACTTTCGGATGAACTTCCTGTAATAACCTACATGGCCGAGGACTAACCGCAATTGTTTCCTTGTTGTAGGAGCCATGAAAAATTCACCTACTGTATCCGTATCCCCAACCTTAGCCAACGTAGGGTGCGACTCAATGCTACCGGTTCATAGCTTGAGTGGTCTGGTAACAGTGCGCATCTTATTCAATCCTGAGATAGAGATAGCTCGTGGATCATCCCAACACTCGTTTAAGGCTAGGATGTGGTAATCAACCATGTCCGATATTTGTGATTCCCATGTTGGTACCTTAGGTGTGACATATGGGGCTGATTCACCCCATACCACCGTATTAATGTTGTGCAGAGCTGCGTTGAGCGCCTCCATTCCACCTACTAACCCAAATGTCCCCAGAAATTCATCCTTCAATGTCTCCCAGTGGTGGGTGTGCTGATGGAGCTCCGCATCTACATACCATGTGGTGGGAAGAGGTCCCAAGGCATGAATAAATAGATGAACCCACTCTTCTGTAGTCATATTGCACTAATTCTCCATCCAAGCAAACAGATACTTGTGCAGGTCTTCGGGGCGAGGCATGTTTGGACACGTAGGTGATCGAGCAGTTCAAATCGTAGGATCATCATATCCTAGCACTCTCCCCAGTCCTGGAATTCTTCCTTATGTGTGTCCCACCATTGCCCATATGTCTTACGCATGGAGAGATTAAGGGCCCCTAGCCTTCATCCTCTTGGAATATTAGCTTAAAATGCTTGCAAAAAGCCCATAATATTACCAGAACCATCAAAGTATGGTAGATATCTTACCTCTAAGGACATGCAGCGGAATTCCTTTGTGACCCGAAGGCATCGCAACGGAGAGAAATCATGTAACTGGTTTTGCCAGTTCTCCATCTCCCCATTGGAGTCGGAGAAGCAATCACTATCCTTTTCCTAGTAGAGTACACCATCTGCCGTAGGGTTGATCCGATCTTCATCCCATGTAGTCAACTTATAAATGTGATCTACATCCTCATTGTCACGCACCAGCTCTATATACAGTTTGGCTTTCGCAAGATTTAATGGTACTATGACCCTTCTACCATTATTTTCAAATACCATGCTTCTCTTCTTCAGGTTAATGATGCCTCCCATATCGATGGCCCAATCCAAGCCTAGGAACATAGGGTAGGGGTTCACATCTACAATCTGAATTACTTCAAAATCAACCTAAAAATTGACACCTGCGATATCTACCACGATCTTCGACAGTCTCCCCAAGGGTATGATTTTCTACTAATTGGCCATATGCAACTAGATAGTGGACCATTCTAGCTTAAGTTCCCCCATTCGTTGCCAAGTATGTTTAGGTAATATATTCACATCTAACCCTATGTCCAAAATAACCTGGTCCATCTCGTAATCACTGATCTGTGCAGTCAATTACATCTCCATACCAATGCGTTTCTTATATCTGTATAGTTTGTGCACGTCCTTGATTTACAGAAGTAGGCTAGGTCGTGCTACGTAGCTATCTATTAATGCCTGAAGATTTCCCATAACCCTTGGGTTGCACAATAGCTTCATACATGCCTGTAAAAAGGGTTTGACCTCCTCATCAGCCTTGAGGTTTCCCGACGGCTGAGAAGTAGATGCCTCTACCTCAACAAAGTCTTTGCAAGCTGCGAAAAATGTTTCTTTCTCATTTTTTAGATCCAAATGTTCTTGCTTGATAAATGCTTGTCAGATTATGGATTCGGTCGCAGTCTTCTCCCCAGGTGCCCCGGTAGCCATCCCAATGCGGATTACAAAATTTACGCTTGGATCTTTGTCTCTAGTTTAGCCTTAACCCTTTGCACATTCTGTGTAGGTGTTAGTTGCTTCTCCTACATATTTGCTATCAATATTGGACAGTCTTTAATCACATGGTCTAGCTGTCTACAATACTGGTAGGACTGCCTCGTAGGGTTCAGAAAATTGGAAAAGTGTCCTACTTCTCCACGGTTATAATATATTATTTTCCCTCTTCCCCAACCTACACTTCCACCTCTCTCGCCTCCCCTGCCCCTGGCTTGGGAATCACCTATGCTTGAGAGGGATCTTGGCAAGGATGGATCCAACTGTACCCTATAGATATTCCCTCGATCGATCATCCAATCATACGTCCGGTAGTTTTGTTCATTGTGTCCTACTAACCCACAGAACCTGCACCATTGTTGCTTTACCTCTGGGACATATGCAGCAAGGCGGGGGCAGTGGTTTGTGTCGTGCAGACCCCCAATGCAACAATCATTTCACCATAGCGTTGACCCACTTGATCCTGCAACCTCCCTACGCCCAGCCTGCATATAGTCTGCTAACAAAGGGCAGTTATCCTTGGTGTGACCATTCCTGCATCATATGCACCATCTTTAAGGGCTAGCCTCTGCTCCTCGCTCCTTTCACAGATTCTGGATCTCCATGTGCATCACCTCCAGTTTTCCTTGGATCTGTTGGATGCCTAACTGGGTATCATCTCTGGGCGCAACTTCTAACTTCATAGCGACCTCCAAGGCTTTTTCCTGTGATTCGAAAGTTTGATGACCCATAGGTACGCGCAGGTGAGGAAAAAACATAGTAATGAACCATTCCATGTGCTGTCTATCATCATATTGAAATCCTCCTTCTCTCATCACCTTCTTCAGTCGCTGATCGACCTCCCACACAGACTCAAAAGACCCTTGCTTGAAATCCTTAAGATCAACTACTATTTGAGAGTAGGACTTAGGTTTCTTGAACTGTTGCTTCAAGGCGTTCTTAATCTCTTCAATGGGTGTGCTCATATGCTAGCCAATGTATCCCATGTGCCAGCCCAAAACTCTTCCTTCAAAGGCAAGGTTCAACTGTGCCCTCTTCACCACATCACTAGCTACGTTCTGCGTAGTCCATACCGTTCCTGTGAAAAACCAAAAATGATCCATGTCTTCATCTCCCACACCCTTAAAGGTAGGAAAATTCATGTGTGCAACCATGTCGTCTTCTGGTGGTGGCAGAGGTGTAGGTGAATTATTACCCCTATGCTGGTTTGAAAGTGGTGTGGCTAGAAGACTCTGCACAACTGCTTCTCTTACCGGACTGTAGATAGATCTATCTCCTTCTTGATTGGTTCGATAGTATTTTCCACTTCGTGTCATACTCCAGTCCATATCAGAGGTCACTCACTTGGTGTGGCCGCACATAATAGTCTTTTGGCACAATAGTATCTTAATCAACAATGGTAAGGTCTTTAGAAACTTACCCTGGAAACCCTTGAAGAATATTTTCTCTGCTTCAGAGTAGTAGACGAACTCATCGATGGAAAATTCTATCACGAACCCTCCTAGCACACTATCCACCTAGTGGTCCACCATGCGAGTGATGGTGTTATCAGTCTTCTCTAACTGCTGGATCAATTCTAGGGTCCACTGTGTGACCCGCTCGTCCCTCCAACACTTTTGAAATTTTACCAAACTTGCGAGCCACTCCTGGAGCTCGATCACAATTGTTACAAAGAAGATATCGTAGATCTCCATGAAAATATACTTATTATTCCACTCTTCGGTGTTCAACCTCTTACTGCAGTTTTCTTTTACTGCGAATTCCTGAACTTGTTGTTCAAACAATTCATCAATTTCTTTTCTTTCAGGTTTTTAATACGGCCTTGGCATTACCCTATCCCTCTCACAAAATTCTCCTAGTTCTGGCAAGGAAACCATTTTTTGGCTCGAGGGGTCCTGACCCAGGTTCAGAGGTTAAGGTTTTCCAACAAACCCCTATACTAACGGCCCTTTCAACAGTGACCTTCTTGTGCAGGCCAAAGTCTCACCCGAAGCATTATGGGAGGGTGTTGGAACTAGGTTTCCGCACCCTAGAGAGGGTAGGTAAGTCAAGCAGAGCTGCATTCAACCTTATGATTACCAGATCTTATATCACAAAACCCAAATCTACTGATATCCTTCGCATCCAGGTGCGCAATACCAATTATAATCACAGTAACTAACAGGTTATATACTTATAGAACATTATCGCAGTTATCATATAAAGCATAACAGAAGAGATCTAGATCGTAGCATAAACAAGTAACACAAGTAATTTCCCATTTTAAATCAATAACATAGAAGCATACATACTTAATCATATTCCATAGATTCACATCAGCAATAAGTCCAATAGATTCAGATATCCAACAACCTTCCACATTCATTAATCCTTTAGATTTACTTACAATACCCAAAACCCAACCTGTGCAACACAGTAGCAGGGTCCGCACATAGCAGGATGGAGGATCTTTGCACACACAGCCAGCAGGAGTCCTTACCCAACCAACCCTACAAATCTTAATAGTTCACACGCAACATCAATTCCAATTCATTCCTGCCTTACAACTCAAAAAGGTTCAACTAATTATACTACTTTAGCCTACGCATCCAATAGTTTGCAAACCATGGTTTGTGGACTCTTGTTCTACCCTTGACCCACTTACAATGCATTAGGGGCTTTGACCCATCCCAAAACCCCTGCGTTAGACTAAATATAATAAAAAATATACAAAATGGATCAGATTCGCAGCTTTGTAGGAGACCTTGTTCCAACACAAGGCCTCAGATTAGAGTTCCTTGTATTGTGTCAAGCTTCTTAAAAAATGAAATAAGGTTTCTTGAGCATATTTCCATGTCTTGTGTCAAGCTCATTAAAAAATGAAACAAAGTGTCAGAGAAAAGTTCCTTTTATTGTGTCAAGCTCATTAAAAAATGAAACAAGGTGTCTGGAGCAGCATTACTTTTCTTGTGTTAACCTCGTTAAAAAATGAAACAAGGTTTCATGAGAATATTTATTTTACTGTGTCAACCTCGTTAAAAAATGAAACAGGTCCTTATGAGGATAGTTATTTTACTGTGTCAACCTCGTTAAAAAATGAAATAGGTTCCTATGAGGATAGTTATTTCACTATGTCAACATTGTTAGAAAATGAAATAGGTTTTGTTATCACAAAATTTCACTTGATAGGCTGCTAATCAGACAACTTCATGTAACTATTTTAGACCAACTTGTAACTGAAGTTTAGCCTCTTCAGTCTGAGAGGGCTTTCTCAAAGGGGTTAATGATATTGAATAAAGATGAATCTAGATGGCTAACTCTACTTGGAAAAAAACTTGCTTGTGATGTGTATAGGTTGAAAAGAGTATAAGTCTGCAATCATTGGGATTATGGAGTCAAAAAATTCAGTGATTTAGTAGTAAGTTCACTTGACATGGAAGCTGAGGAAGGTAAGAGTTTTTAGCAGAGGTAAAGCACACATGAAAATATGAAATAACACAGTCAATTTATCTATAAAGGAATTCAGAGCATTACATGAATTAATTTTGAGTATTAAAGATGAAAACCATTGTAAATGGTACACATAGAAAATATATATCAAGTAAGCACTAAAAAATCCATGAGAATCTCAGGTTGGTCAAGTAAAAGTTTTCTGTATTACTGAAAACAATCAATTTACATAAAGTTGTAGTATTACCAAAAAGTCTCCAACCCTTTACAAATTTTAATATCTACCCTATAATAGACTTGTTACATGATGAGATGATCTGCCTCCTAGATATATTCATCAAACTTTTCCAAATGACACCTTGCATAAAAATAAAACATCTACTTTAATGAGAAAATTACTGCTATTCTATTTTATAGTCCTTTTCATAATAGGACTCAAACTGTTCATTATTACATAACTAATTTATATCCTAATATCAGTTACATATTTGAAAAATATTCCCTCACATGTTCGAATAGGGTTTGATGGCACTCATCACGACATGACATCTTAATTAGCCTCCTCTAAATCTGGAAACAAACCCTGCTTTTTAGGAAAACTGGTCCTTATCTTCAACACATGGTTTGGATGATGAGTTGTCTTCATCTCCTAGTCTTCAAGTCTTGGATAGCTGCTAAAATAGTCCTTTGACCCTGTGAAAGCATCCACCTATCCAAAACTTCACAAAAAACTACTCATAAAGCTTCAAAACAGCACGCTACGAAAGTATGACAATTTCATAGCGTACTTTCGTATCGTTACAAAGATGCCCTTGTCCATCAAATTTTCTGATTATTTCTTGCTGCATTGTATTCCTCATGTATTGACATATCCTCCATGTGATTTCCACCTCTTGGAAGCTCCCAAAAATGGTTCAAAAGGAAAAAATAAAGCTATAGTGGTTTCATAGTGTTTTCTTGGCTTCAAGTCTAGGAAACGCTATGAAACTGCTGAAAAGTGTGTTATCTCCAAATTTTTGTCTAGCTTCAAAAATGTGTCTTCCAACTATAAAAACTTTGTTTCCAACATGCCATTTACCTTCAAAAACATAAACCAGCTCAAACTAGGGGTCTTGAGGTGTTTCTTCCTCATTGATGATGAGTTGAGCTATTGGCTCCTCAACTACTGTCATTTTTAGGCCTTTCTTTTCCAACTCCTCATGGACTAGCTCTAGCTATTCTTGGAGGTATTTAACCTAATAATTCAACTTCTTGTTGGAATATTTTAAGTGCATGTTCATTCTCCTGACATATTTCACCTCTTTCCTCAATGGCATGGTCCATTTTATTAACTACTGTGTATTATCTAGGGTCTTGGAAACACTGTCAACCTGCTCTTCCCAAACCTGTTTCATGTTTTCAAATTTAACCTTTTGGACATTGTGTTTCCTTGCTTCCTTCTTCATAACTACAATTTCATGGTTATCTAACCTTAACTGTTCTTCAAGGAGTTCAAACTCTTTTGTTTCAATTAATTTTTCTTTTCCTTTCTTTGGCTTTCTAACTATATCTTTTTTTGTAGGAGATGAAAGATGAATAATGTCTTGTGGTGGCTTGATAGTATCAATAGCTAGATGAAATTATTTACTGCTCTCTAAAAGTTTTCTAGCATGCCTTGTCATGGGCTTTGTTGCCTGGAATATAAATCCTACATCTTCACCTTCAAACTCTAGCTTCTTTGCCGATTTAGCTTTCTTAATTTTCTGTCCACCTTCCTCTATATCCTCAGCTTGGACTATAGGAGTCTCTTCAATATAAATAGCATGTAGTATGTCTTCTAAATTTCCTTTAACTACTGTTCTGTCTTCTACTGTAATATTCCCAAATTTTTACCTAATATTTGGAATATTAGAGTTCATAATTTTCTTAATGAATTAAGTAAATAAAAGGGTGGAGGGACCCACAATGCTCAATATGAATAAATATCCACTTTCTGTGTGTGAATGTGGACTAATTAAGCCTATATCTACATGATGAGGTAGTTGAGAAAATACTAATGTGAATGGGATTAGAGATGATGTCTCATTAATTGAGATAGATCATGGAGGTTGATTCAATCAAATAAGATCTTGAAGATGTCAAACATAAGATCATGGGAAATTCATGATAAAGTGAAGGAGGATGTTGTGAAATCAAAGAACACATGATGGAGAGGGTGTACATTGCACCTAGACATGATGGTTGATTTGGTCAAACAACGTAGTCAAACTTGGAGGATCTTGTCCACATGCACAACACAGTCTAGATGAGGGCCAAGGCTTAGGAAGGCTCAAACATTATATAAATAATATGAAGGCAAGGATGAAGGCTTTCTGATTATTCATGATGTAAAGATATTTTCAGACCTGGAATTGTCATGTGGCATTCCATTGCTTTCTCGGGCTATTTAGCAGATATTGCAAGTGCTATTTAGCACAGGGTGCTCCTGTTCAGGAATCCCACCTCTTTATTAGAGTAGCTCTAGAAAAAGTATTGTATTTCATTCTACATCATACATTGGTGTCACATCTCTTTTCCTACTTTCTACAGAATAATCATATTCAAAAATTGCAGATTTCTAAAGATCAGTTTGGAAGGTGGAAGTTGTCTTCAGTACTTCAGCTGGAGAACTGGTGGGGATTTATTCCTATCACCTTGGGCTTATAGATCATCTTCCTAGAGCTTCATTTCAGATCTGGCATCAGGCCAAAATTTGTTTACCTCCTAGCAGTAGTATTTCCTTTAGGAATTACACTATCCATTTTGCAGATCCAAAAGAAGGAAGGAAGTTACTAGCATTTCAGCTAGTAATCCTGTGAGGGATCATCGCCTCAAATTGCCATAAGTCCTACCATCAGCCTGGAGTTTATTGGAACATTTTTCAGTAGGTAGAAGGCCTCTCTTTCCCTCACATCGTAGTTTCTATTGGCAGTTGTGTTGCAGCAGCTGCAATCATCATTGGAGGATTGAGAAGTCAGATCTAGGGCTTCTAGCTTATAGATCTAAAGAAGGGATTAACCCTTCAAGCTTAGATCTAATATTGTGACATATTTCAGTCATCTATTTGTCAGATCTAGCTTCAGATTTGTATTTCCTAGTAGATCAAGGATCAAATCCTAGGGAGGTGATTTTCCAAAGTTGTAGATCTAGAAAATAATTTCTGGGTTATCTTGGGAATCCATCACATAGGCCAGATCTTGAATCTTGGCATCATCTGAGCTCCAAATTTGAGTAGATCTGCATTCTCCTTTTCATCCTATAGCTATATGTTCATATTCTACTTAAGGGACATTGCAGTATTTTCTTAAGTGCCTCTCCAGTTATGTTGTACCTATTGTGGCATGTTTTCTTGGTGATTCTGGACCATGTTTTTGGCTAGATCTACTCATATTTTGAACATTATGTACCTGATTCTTCTCCAATATAATAAAATGGCTCAACTTCTCTGTAAATTCTGATGTTTTCTTAAGATTTATTGTTTATCTTGCTGCATTTCTTATATTGTGTTTTAGTATTACTTCATTTTCCATTTTGGGATCTTATAGTGGTATCATATCATGATCTTTGGCTTAGATTGTGGAAACTTCATCTTTTACATCAAAATAAGAAGCAGATAGATGAGATCTATCATGGAGGATGAAAATTCTGCCACTCCTTTCTTTAGATCCATGCAAGATCTCTTCAAGGAGGTCAATCCAATGAAGAAGGAAGGATAGGAAGAAGATCCAAGAAGAAGATGTGATGATGAAGGTCCAAGCAATTCCTATCAGCAAAGAAGAAAACCGAAGAATCCTAGATCTCCTCATGGATCCACTATGCCCACTTTATTTGAAGAAGATGAAAGGTGTAGAAATGAAGAAAGGAATGAACCTGAGACTCATGATACTCTCAGTCTATATCTTGAAGAGTACAAAGCACAGTCTAAAGCATTCAAGGAGAAGCTAAATCTCCAACAATTCTTCAAAATCACAGAAGAAAGAGGATCCTATAGTAGCAATAGAAGGAAGAGGCATAATAGATTCTATTTGCCTACATCTAATGGATCATCCTCAAGCAATGTTAAGGCTTGGAAGAGAGAGTTAGATGCATTTTTCAGACTACATCCTGTAGCTGAAGAAGAGGATGTTCAAATTGCAGCACTTCATCTTTTAGATGAAGCCAATGATTGGTGGTTTGGTCACATGGAGCATGCAAAGGTGACTAAATATTTAGATTTCTTTCACAAGTTAAGGAAGGAATTTGATGTGAGAAAACCAGAGATGTGTCACAAAGTGAGATTTCCTAAGGAGGAGGATGTCAATCTTGTCACTCTGGACAAGAAGTCACTACATTCACCACCAGCTGCAAAGGTACTTGCATCCAGAGAAGAGACACCTGCATTTATGCAAGATAGTCTTAAGATCTTGAAACATAGAGTCCCATGCATGATTCAGGAGATGCATGAGGAAGAAGAGGAAGATTCCAGCGCTGGTACACTTGAGGAAAAACAAACATCACTCTTAACAACAGTTGTAGGCACTATTGTCCCGGTTGGAGGAAATCTTGTGTTATGGCAAGAGGTTCCCACACATAAGTTGATCCAAGGTATGCATGAACTTTCATCACATATTGTTTCAGTAGATCTTATTGAAACTTATGAGGACATGCCATCAAGGCCAATGCATAACTAAGGGTTAGAACATAGTGCTGATTTGAAGAAGCAACATATCGCAGCGCAGAGGACCCTTGATCTAATCAAGGAGGAGGTTAAGAGCTATCCTAGTTCATCATTTTTGAGCTACATTCAACCTTTTTAGTTGAAGAGTAGAGTTTCAGAAAATGGGATGAGCATAATCCTATGTACAATAACTGGTTATGAGATCAGTGTTGTGCCTTGCTTTGAGACAACACATATATTATCTTGAAAATCTACATCGCTGTCACTTAGTAGCTGTGAATATGAGGAGGTCCCATCATTCTTGGAGCATTATAAAGGTAGCTTCACTCATGAAGCAATGGAGGTAAAGATGATAAATGGTAGACATCTTGAGATGAGAAACCTTTTCTCCTTTCTAGATGACCCTTTCTCAATGAGCATCTCACAGTTCAAGGAGAAACTTCTACCTACAGCAGAACCAGAAACTCATTGGTTTTGGAAGGCCATGGATGAGAAGAAGGTCTCATTAAGAGATCTCATTGGAGGTGCACTTCAACATTTGATGAAATGAAAATTTCTTCTTCAGTTTGGGGAATATGATATTCTACAAAGGGAGGATACCATGATTATGCAACACATCACTCATCTTCCATATTGGGGTGAGTGGATGAGGATGATAAGCAAGGGGTTGCATGACCACTTGTAGATGTATGAAATAGGCCAACAAGCTTGGTTACATTGGTTTCCCTTAGGAGGTTCTTCTCACTACCCAAAGGCTCATATTTCTTTGATCCATGCATTGAGGAACATTATGAAATGAAAAAGGTGGCATGGCTGTGCTGGCTACTCTTGGGTGAGTATGGTTACCACCCAATAGCTCATATTTTTCTGATTCATGCCTTGTGTATCAATGATAGGGTGCAGCAGAAGGCATGTTCATTTTGGTCTCACTTGAAAGAGATTTGCCACCACATGACATCTCCTATGTCTATGTGTTTGGTAATGGGTAAATCTTGGCATGATACTCTCATGATGTGCATTGATGATGTTTCTTTGTATTGGGCTGATGTGACATTCCATATGTCCATTAGTATTTTTTTTCTTCATGATGCACATGAGGAGGAGAGAAAGCAACAAGATCTCATGTTGCTTTGGTTTCTTTTGGGGGAGTTTGGCTTGTCCATCTTACATGGAGGAGATGGAGGATGGTAGCAAAGGGCCTTACTCCGGTGGTTGCTATTAGGAGAATATGGTTTGAAATCTTTGTCTACCCATATAACTCCTTCCCTTCTTCTTTTGCATAATGTTGGAATGATGTTTGGATTCAACAAGGCCAACAGGGCTAAGGAAGAGAGAATATCAATGCTCAATCAAATTCATAAAACATGGGATGAAGAGTTGTATTGTGAGATGGAGCGTTTAATTTTTGGAAAGAGGTACTTTATTTTATGTATCTCATGTATTAATGATGGAGTTGGAACTCATATGGTTTTCACTTGGTACTTCATGATGGAAGGAGGACATCTAACCATACAGTTAGAGGTTATTCTATATGTTTTTGAGAGACAAATTTGGAACCAAACATACATAACACATCACAGAAAATGGAGGAAGCCTTCCTTATGTGGATGCCATTTGGAGGGGCATAGATGGCTTTGCATCTACCTTTTGAGTTTCTTGAGGACAAGCAACATTTTTTCGGGTAGGACTGTAATATTCCCAAATTTTCACTTGATATTTGGAATATTAGAGTTCATAATTTTCTTAATGAATTAAGTAAAAAAAAGGGTGGAGGGATCCACAATGCTAAATATGAATAAATATCCACTTTTTGTGTGTGAATGTGGACTAATTAAGCCTAGATCTACATGATGAGGTAGTTGAGCAACTACTAATGTGAATGGGATTGGAGATGATGTCTCATTAATTGAGATAGATCATGGAGGTTGATTCAGTCAACTAAGATCTTGAAGATGTCAAATAGAAGATCATGGGACATTCATGATAAAGTGATGGAGGATGTTGTGCAATCGAAGCACACATGATGGGGAGGGTGTACATTGCACCTAGACATGATGGTTGATTTGGTCAAACAACGCAGTCAAACTTGGAAGATCTTGTCCACATGCACAGTGTAGTCTAGATGAGGGCCAAGGCTTGGGAAGGCTAAAAAATTATATAAAGAAGATGAAGGCAAGGATGAAGGCATGCTGATTATTCTTGATGTAAAAATGTTTTCAGATATGGAATTTTCATGTGACATTCCATTGCTTTCTCAGGCTATTTAGCAGAGATTGCAAGTGCTGTTTAGCACAGGGTGTTCCTGGTCGGGAATCCCACCTCATTCTTAGAGTAGCTCTAGAAAGAGTATTGTACTTCATTCTACATGAGGCATTGGTGCCACATCTCTTTTCCTACTTTCTGCAGAACAATCATATTTAGAAATTGCAGATTTTTGAAGATTAGTTTGGAAGGTGGAAGTTGTCTTCAATGCTTCAGTAGGAGATCTAGTGAGGGTTTATTCCTATCAGATTGGGCTTATAGATCAGCTTCCCAGAGCTTCATTTCAGATCTAGAATCAGGCCAAAAATTATTGACCTCCTAGCAGCAATATATCCTTCAGGAATTACGGTGTCCATTTTGCAGATCCAAAAAGAGGAAGGAAGTTACTAGCATTTCAGCTAGTAATCCTGTGAGGGATCATCCCCTCACATTTCCATCAGTCTTACCATCAGCCTGGAGTATATTGCAGCATTTTTCAGTAGGTAGAAGGCCTCTCTTTCCCTCACAGTGCAATTTATATTGGCAGTTGTGTTGCAGTAGCTGCAATCATCATTGGAGGATTGAGAAGCCAGATATAGGGCTTCTAGCTTATAGATATGAAGAAGGGATCAACCCTTCAAGCTTAGATATGATCTTGTGACATATTTCAGCCATCTATTTGTTAGATCTAGTTTCAGAACTATATTTCCCAGTAGATCAAGGATCAAATCCTAGGGATGTGATTTTCCAAAGTTGTAGATCTGAAAAATCCTTTCTGGGTTATCTTGGGAATCCATCACATAGGCCAGATCTTGAATCTTGGCATCCTCTGAGCTCCATATTTGAGTAGATATGCATTCTAATATTTAGCCTGCAACTATATGTTCATATTCTATAGAAGGGACAATGCATTATTTGCTTCAGTGCCTCTCCAGTTATGATGTACCTATTGTGGCATGTTTTCTGGGTGATTCTAGACCGTCTCTTTGGCTAGATATACTCTTATTTTTAACATTGTGTAACTGATTCTTCTCAAATATAATAAAATGGCTCAACTTATCTGTAAATTTTGATGTTGTCTTAAGACTTATTATTTATCTTCCTGCAGTTCTTATATTGTGTTTTAGTATTACTGCATTTTCCATTTTGGGATATTACATCTACATCCACTTTTTTGTCTTCTAAAGCCATTGTTTGACTCCTTGTAATCATTTTGCTTCTTTGTTTACTCAAAAATTCTTATTCTTTTGTAGGTTTGATCACTTTTGATTTATTTTTTTGCAAGTGGGACATTGGATGTATCAAAACTCTTCAATTGCTCTGTTTCCATCTGTTAGGAATATGTAATTTTAGCATATTGGTGAGACTAAAACTGTAGAAGCAATATTATTTCAACCACTTTGGGATTCTAGGATCTAGCCCTCCTGAATCCGGACAGTGATCTCTCCAATAACTGCAAAGATGGATTTGTCTTTGAAGTTTTGGGTAATGATATTAGGCTAGTTATGAAGGCCAAGGGTTTTGTTTGTTTTTGGATGGTTGAGCATGAGTATTACTTGAGGGGAAAGTTCGAAATGTAAAAAAGTTTAAAAGGTGAGAAGTTGCAAGTGAATAGAACAAATTTGGCTAAAGAGATAGATATAACACTATTTTTTAGTCCATTGGGCTATGGAGTCATAAAAGGGCTTTAATTGAGCAACAACATCAAGAGTGATCCAAGGGGCAAGTCATCTAAATCACAAGATTATTGAGATTAGAGTGATGGAATGGAAACAATAAAGTGTTGGAAGGGTGGAAACCGATAATAATTTCACAAAGGATTTATAGTCAGTCCAAACAAGAAAAGCCTCTTAAGTAGCTGTTTAAAACCAACCAAGGACAGGGCTAACCATTGACTTCTTGGGCAAGTCTGTATTTAAAGCAGCTTAATTGACAAACCATCCAGTAATCCTCATAATTACCTTCAGAAAGTATAAAAACATATAAGAGGAGACAAAATGCAACTTAAGATCAGATAAGGTACTTTTAAACCTAGTCTGCTTTCAGCCAACACCAAGGGAAATCTTCAGAATTTGCCTTTGGAGAATAGGAACTAGAAACAGGGCAAACCATCACTTTTATAGTCTAACTTTAATAAGCAAATGATGAAAATAACTTTCAAGAATAATGTTTAAAGAAAATAGTAGGACGAGGGAATGCCAGCATTCCTAACTGTTTAGACTGTATTGAATCATTCTTAAATAAACAAATTGGAGGAAAACATTGAGATAAAGCTTATCAGTCAGAGAAGGGTACTGGTAAAAAGTGAATCCTAACTCTATAAATGATGTTATTTATCAGAGAAAAGTGAACAATATGACATACATAGAAGGAAAAACAATAACAAAGAAAGGGGTACTTCACCAATGATATAGCCCAGGATCCTAAGAAACAGCTTTGTTATTGATGTCAAACTAGTTATAGTACTCAGGTCCAATGTTTCAGTTCAGCAATCATCTTCACTATCCAGCCTAACAAATCTAACACAAACAGAGCTTCAAGGGCCAGTGAACACTATTTACAGATAGAAGTCTCAAGCTCAATTATATTTCGAAGTTCTACAACCAACCCCTCACTCATCTTCTGCAACAGTATATATAGAAGAATGAGGAGGTGAGATCTGATAGAAGATCTCCAATTACAATTAATACAGACTTAATGGATTCTTGGCCTTTGGGGGGCTCAATGAAGAAAATTACATAGGTGTTCTCTGTATTAAATGATTTACATAAATATTTAAGCTCGGTGGGAGATTTTGTTGACCTTTAAGGCTCTGTGTGATGTTGAGGTTACTCTGTTGATATTTTGTCATCAGTTTTCTTGCAGAATTTATCCTCTGGCTGTGTTGTGAGGCAGATATTTGGTCTTGATCAATAACTTCGGCCTCTGGTTGAATAATTTGAGGTATAGGTGGCATTTCGGTAGCTAGGAGGAATCAATTTGCCTCAGATGTGGTGGTGGAGGCTTTCTGTTGATAAAACACTTAAGATTTTCTTTAAACTATGTTTTAATTGGGGATTAGGCTTTTGATAATCATTCTTACCTGTGATCCCCACAAATCTATATTCAATATTCTATCCTCGTACATTTTTTTCTTCAACACTGATACTCTCTGACTGTGCCTGATTTACTGTGTTTTTTGCTGGTATGCAGGGCTACGCAGGGGTGATATGGCATCAATGCCTCATGAAACATCGATGAAACGTGAAGTTTAAACCTTGCGATTTATTTTCTTTGGTGAATCGAAGGTAGGAGGATCGTCACTCTCTGCCTTTGAAATTTCTTGAGTTATGGCAGAAAAAACCATAACCCTGCAAAATACGAACAAATATTATGAAATCCATGCATGTATAGGCTTACTGCTTCAGAAGGCATGGCCGTTGGATGGCATCATCCAACGGTCGATATTGATCGAGAGAGGTCAAAGAGAAGGCGGAAGAATAGTTTAAATTAGAGCCGTCGATCGCGTAGAGATCGACGGTCAGGAGCAGAGGCGAAAAATAACGCAACAAGGTCACTTTATTTGGAAAAAATGGATAAAATAGGTTAAAAATGGTGTGTTGGGTTCGGGATGATCGTGGGTTGCCTGATGAGATCGGCCCCAGGCGATCAACGACAGAGGACAGGCATTAAAAACCTTAGAAAATGTGACAGGAAATCAAAAATCCAATTAAACCATGTTAAATAAAATTCCCAGGCTGAAATTTGCTGACTAGACGAGGAACCATGGAGACTCTCCCCAATAGAAAACTGCCGCGTGGATTTTGATGTGGCGATGGGACCACCGGCACTACTGTGGACGAGGGGGATCAGCGATGGAATGTGGGCCGTCGATATGCCGATCCGATCGACGTTGGAGATCCTTTAAACGCCGCGCCATATCCTGGTTAACTATCAGACATCTTCGTAGAGCGACTACCATCTGATGAGCAGCCTCAAATCGGATGGCGCACATCAATATCACGCCGGGTCCACATCCGATCGTTAACGTGCGATGGAAGGTAGTTTTATGAACAATGCCCAGGAAACGTGTCGCCGAGCGTATGGAATCGCTGCCGATTGGGAAAAAACCGCCCTCCGCTTGAAGGCGGTGCGATGGATACTGCTTGGTTTATGCTACGGTGATGGAATGGCGAGGACCACCGACTGCGATATATTGCACACTGTCGATCTACAGATCAGATAGACGGTGGAGAATGATTTGAACTTTAGACTAACCTAAAACCTTAGAAAATAATAAATCCGACAATTTTTAAATAAAACTAAGGTTTAGACATTGGGTGGAGATAATTAATTCGAAACGGGTAAGCGCCCGACTGCGGGGCTGTGGGTTATATGAAAAATCATATGACCGGGGTTTATGGAGGAAGGGGCTAAATGCGATCAGGCGATGCGATAAGCTCTTGGAAGGTTAGCGCTTGGTTCTAGCACCAAGACGCATGGAGGGGAAGGGTTAAAGACTTTAGCCCAAGGGGGCTTAATTCCATATTATATCAAAATTTGATTTTAATAGATTTTCAATGTTTTTAAAAGGTTTAGAGGGGTTCCGATAAGGCAAAGAAGGAGTCTTTAAACATTATCAAAGGGTTTCGATGAAGGGTAAAGGGAAAAAATCATGAAAATGAGGGATTTCATGGGGGGAAGAGGAGAGAACAAGAGGTTAGTTTTGGAAAAGGGGAAAAGGGGAAAAGGGTCTTTGCAACAGTATTCTTTCTTGGGAATCAGCAGGATTTCTGAGTGTAAAATAAACACAGCAGTGAATATGATGGACAGAGGCATGAGGCCTTTAATAGTCTTCAAGAGCCAACACTTTTTAGCAATTCCATGAAGGCTCAAAACAGTTTTAGCCACCTTTTGCTATAACAAATTTATAGGTGGCTAACAATGGCTCCACTTGGGGATGGTGCCTTCTTGAAGGCATCAAGAACTTCAGACTTGCATTCTCTGGGAGGCTGACTTGTGCCTTATCCATTGGGCTACCCTTCCTTTGCTGGGATGATCTTGCTCTGAAAACAAATTAGCAACCATAAAAACAATGGATCATTCATCAACAAGCTTTCTACCTACCCAATCCTACAGATCTAAAAATTTTTCTTCATTAGAGTGCACTTGGATTGGAAAAATATTTTCACAACATTTTATTCTTTTGAAATCAATAAAATAATCTAATTCTACTCCTTATTTCTCCCTGAACTCATATTAAACAGTTGAGTTCAGATGCTTCTCCGCCTATTCTACCATCTGTTGGGATTAAATTGTCCAACAGATTTTTATTCTCTAAATTCTACAACAGAAATTTAAAAACATTCAAGTTAGGATTGAATAGTCTAACTTGATGCTGGTCTATGACATAGAAACAAGCTGCACATAGACATTATTTTGCACAAAATTTGAAACTAAAATGGAAGGCTTGAGATCTGAAAGTTCAAAGTACTGCCTTCTCTTTTTACAGCTCTGTTTTGACCTTTGTTTGAGCTGTTCCTTATTTGTTCTCTAGTTCAGATTTTGAGCTAATTAGAACCAGATTTACATATTTTTTGACTCAGAAAATAAAACAAATTTGAGTCATCTCTCTTTGGAAACCTTAGGTTCATATTTTGAGCATGTTTGAACTTTTAATTTTTATTCTAAACTATCTATTGATAAGCCAAGATTAAACAGTTTGGCAAATCGAATTCACTATCCTATCAGCAGAAAATTTAAAACTAATTAGTCAAGATTAGGCTATTTGACTAACTAGAAGTGTGTTCTTCAGGAGTGGAATTTAAGCTTGCACACTTTTAGATCTGTTTCTCTTTTTTGGTATGGGGCTATATCTTTCTTGTTTTCACAATCTGCCCTCTTTTCTTTCTTTCATTGTTTTTGTATTTTTGAATTTTTGATTTTTCTTCAAAGTAGAAAACAACAAATAACTACATGCTCAGAACTAAGCTTTATTGAAATTCCTATCTAACCTACTCTAACTTGGAATAATTACATTTTTTAGGTGATACAATAATGCCAATGCAGCGAGTCAAGCAATAGTAAAAAAGGGAGAAGAACTGACTGCTCAATAGAGACAACCATAGGGTGCTCTGCATGTGGATCTTCAAAACTGAGGCCACCAGCAGTGGTGACCATTTCTGATGTATTTGAATTTTGCAAAGGATTAATGCTTGAGGGGCTAAGCCAATCAGGGCCTCCATGTATTCTGCCACAAGATCAATCAGAACATGATATAAACTTTCTTCTTTAAGGCCTACCATGGCTGGTAGGCTATCTGTATCCCGGGCAGCTTCAATCACTGCATCTACAGTGTGGCCTTTGTAATCGCACTCCTCTCTTTCCTGGCTAGGAGCATTTGGCATATGAGCATCAACCAAGAATACCTCTTCTTCCACTGGATCGAGACAGAGATGTCTATGGGAAAGAAGGCCTCCCTCATCTTTACTGTAGCCTGAACTGGAGGGCTCATCATATATGGCAGGGCTATCCTCTTCTGACCCTAACCGGTTCCGCTGGAGTGAACTAAACTCTGTGAAAAAATTAACATATTCTTGAGTAGGGGTTGCTTTGGTTACTTTGAGCCTTTCAGGTGGAGGCTCCGGATATTCATCTTGCTCAAGATTTTCTTCATGTCTTTCGTCCTTGTCCTCTGCGCTAAAAAGTTGCTCGCTTCCATCTTCTTTGAAATTATTACTGATGATCTGATATATAACAGAGTGAAGATTCAAAGAATCTTCATCCGCTATCATGATTTCAATGCTTTCTTCATCAGTATCATAGATGGCCTGCATAGGCTCATCATTTCCTTGAAGTTGATGGTCGTGATCTTCCTCCCATGAAACTATTGATGATGGCCTTGCAAGCTCGGTTTCAATTTGAAAGAAATAATCATTAGACAGGTCAACATCAGAGAAATCATAATTATAAACATTGTCACCCATCAAGTCTTCAAGACTCTCAGCAAGTATTTCTTCAAAATAGTCTGCAGGTTCATTTTCTAATTCAAACTCTGGTTCATCATACATGCTTTGCATGTGGCTTCTGTCTTGCAGTGATCTATTTTTTCTTTTTTGAGGACAAGGAGCAGGTCTTTTCCACTCATCTTTCATAGTTTCAGCCTCATATTCTTCCTCTTCTGTGTTCAGCAGGGTGTTGGTAGTCTCTATCGATCTTTCCAACTTGTTCTTTAAAGAAATCTGTGCTATTTTCTCTGCCCGTTATTTCTTTGCTACTTTCAATCCTTCCTCCTTGCACTTTATGTTGTATTCGACAGTAACTGCTATGCTGTGCATTTCCTCCAGGCTAGAAGGCTCTCTTTCTCTTATACAGAATTCCACCTCGGGTTCAAAAGAACTAGGATAGTGCAGTAGAGCCCATCGCAAAGGTGGTTTTACATCAGAAGGTATCGCATTGTACACCTTATTGAACCTGGCTGAAAACTCTTGTACTTTCTCTGTCGGCTGTCTTGTCAAATTCTGATATTCTTCTAGGATGAGGAAAACATTTACCGGGACTGCCCATCTATCAAGGAAAACTCGAGCAAATTGGTGAAAGCTGAAGATGCTTGCAGCTGGAAGGTTTTTAAACCAACTCTTTGCATTTCCTTGTAATGACAAGGCGAACATTCTAATACGCACATCATCTTCTTCTATTTCATATAAGTCAAGTACATTCTCGAGCTTTTGGACATGCTGGTCGGTAGTGATTTTTGAATTTTCTTCATTAAAAAGAGGCAGCTTGTCTATAAGTTCTGCAGGAAGGGGCTGGAAGATAAGAGGTAAAACCAGAGGCTTATATCTTTCTATGACATTTGTGGGTGTGGGTAAAGTGACAGGAGGCTCATGGTTGTTTGAAACTTCTTTAGAAGTGGGATATATAACATGAGGCTCTTGTCCCACCAGATTTTTCACAGGGGTACAGGTCTGCTCATGGTCTGAAGACTGATTTCTGAGTTCTTTCCCATACTTAATGTGGGTTTCATCTTTGTACACTTGATTAGGCTTAAAGCAGGACAAAACATAGTGATAGACAAAAACAATGAATTCTTTAAACCAGATCCAACCCATATGTTCTACCCTTCTACGAGGCTTGGACATCTTTCATTTTCTTTCTTCCAGTGGAGTCTTTGAGAGTTATGGAGTGTGGAGTCGCCAGGTGGAAAATTTTTAGCTCATAAGGAGGTAAAATGTTTTATGGTTCCACCACTATGTGTTTCTTGTAGAGCTGCAAGGTTTTCAGGAACTGAATTAGCTCTCAAGGGTGATCTAAAAATAGTTGATAGTTTAATCCTAGGAGACTTCCTAAGGATAGCTTTCTGGGCTATCAACTATTTCAGTTGGATCAGGGTCAGGATAGGCCCTAGTATGAATCTTTCTAGGAGCCACTATACTATGTTTTTGGACCCAACTTAAACAAGAAAAGTTCAACTAGATATGATTGTCTTTGAGAGGTTAAATAGTCTGTTTACACAAATTTTAATCCTGCAGTCATCTAACTGAGTTTGAATGATATTACAATGATAAGGGTTCTTCCCAGTGGAGTCTTAAGGTCTGTTTAGGATTGTGGAGTCACCAAGTGGAATTTTTTAGCTCCTAAGGAGGTAAAAGGTTTTATGGTCCACCACCATGTTTATTGGATACCAATCTAAAATATTTTTGGGTTTTATGAGTTTCTGTGGTTGTATGGAAAACTTAAAGAGTCTATAAAAGCTGGCCAAGAAACTATGAACTCAAAAATTTCCCCAGCGAAGTCGCCAGAAATGTTAGGAATCTGTAATTTTAGTAGATTGGTGAGACTAAAATTACAGAAGCAACATTATTTCAACCACTTTGGGATTCTAGGATCTAGCCCTCTAGAATCCGGAGAGGGATCTCTCCAATAAGTGCAAATATGGATTTGTCTTTGAAGTTTTGGGTAATGATATTAGGCTAGTTATGAAGGCCAAGGGTTTTGTTTGTTTTTGGATGGTTGAGCACAAGTATTACTTGAGGGGAAAGTTCTAAACGTAAAAAAGTTTCAAAGGTGAGAAGTTGCAAGTGAATAGAACAGCTTTGGCTAAAGAGATAGATATAACGTTGGTTTTTAGTCCATTGGGCTATGGAGTCATAACAGGGCTTTAATTGAGCAACAACATCAAGAGTGATCCAAGGGGAAAGTCATCTATATCACAAGATTATTGAGATTAGAGTGATGGAATGGAAACAATAAAGTGTTGGAAGGGTGGAAACTAATAATAATTTCACAAAGGATTTATAGTCAGTCCAAACAAGAAAATCCTCTTAAGTAACTGTTTAAAACCAACCAAGGACAGGGCTAACCATTGACTTCTTAGGCAAGTTTGTATTTAAAGTAGCTTAATTGACAAACCATCCATTAATCCTCATAATTACCTTCAGAAAGTATGAAAACATATAAGAGAAGACAAAATTCAAATTAAGATTAGATAAGGTACTTTTAAACCTAGTCTGCTTTCAGCCAACACCAAGGGAAATCTTCAGAATCTGCCTTTAGAGAATAGGAACTAGAAACAGGGCAAACCATCACTTTTCTAATCTAACTTTAATAAGAAAATGATGAAAATAACTTTCAAGAATAATGTTTAAAGAAAACAATAGTACGAGGGAATGCCAGCATTCCTAACTGTTTAGACTGTATTGAATCATTCTTAAATAAACAAATTTGAGGAAAACATTGAGATAAAGCTTATCAGTCAGAGAAGGGTACTGGTAAACAATGAATCCTAACTCTATAAATGTTGTTCTTTATCAGAGAAAAGTGAACAATATGACATACATAGAAGGAAAAAAAATAACAAAGAAAGGGGCACTTCACCAATGATATAGACCAGGATCCCAAGAAACAACTTTGTTATTGATGTCAAAACAGTTACAGTAGTCAGGTCCAATGTTTTAGTTCAGCAATCATCTTCACTATCCAGCCTAACAAATCTAACACAAACAGAGCTTCAAGGGCCAGTGAACACTATTTACAGATAGAAGCCTCAAGCTCAATTATATTTCAAAGTTCTACAACCAACCCCACACTCATCTTCTCTAGCAGTATATATAGAAGAATGAGGAGGTGATATCTGATAAAAGATCTCCAATTACAATTAATACAGACTCAATGGCTTCTTGGGATTTGGTGGGCTCAATGAAGAAACTTACATAGGTGTTATCTGTATTAAATGATTTACATAAATATTTAAGCTCAGTGGGAGCTTTTGTTGACCTTTAAGGCTCTGTGTGATGTCAAGGTTACTCTGCTGATATTTTTTCATCAGTTTGCTTGAAGAATTTATCCTCTGGCTATGTTGTGAGGCAGATATTTGGTCTTGATCAATAACTTCAGCCTGTGATTGAATACTTTGAGGCACAGGTGGCATTTCGGTAGCTGGGAGGAATCAATTTGCCTCATATGTGGCGGTGGAGGCTTTCTGTTGATAAAACACTTAAGATTTTCTTTAAACTATGTTTTAATTGGGGATTAGGCTTTTGATAATAATTCTTACTCGTGATCCCCGCAAATCTGTCTTCAATCTTCTGTCCTCATACATTTTTTTCTTCGACACTGATACTCTCTGACTGTGCCTGATTTACTGTGTTTTTTGCTGGTATGCAGGGTTGCGCAGGGGTGATATGGCATCAATGCCTCATGAAACATTGATGAAACGTGAAGTTTAAACCCTGCGATTGATTTTCTTTGGTGAATCGAAGGCAGGACGATCGTCACCCTCTACCTTTGAAATTTCTTGAGTTATGGCGGAAAAAAGCATAACCCTGCAAAATACGAACAAAAATTATGAAATCCATGCATGTATAGGTTTACTGCTTCAGAAGGCATGTGGAGGAAGCATGGCCGTTGGATGGAATTATCCAACGGTCGATATTGATCGAGAGAGGTCAAAGAGAAGGCAAAGAATAGTTTAAATCAGAGCCGTCGATCGCGTAGAGATCAATGGTCGGGATCAGAGGCGAAAAATAACGTGAGAGGGTCACTTTATTTGGGAAAAACAGAGAAAATAGGTTAAAAATGGTGTGTGGGGTTTGGGATGATCGTGGGATGTCAGATGAGATTGGCCCTAGGCGATCAACGGCGGAGGAAAGGCATTAAAATCCTTAGAAAATGTGACTGGACATCAAAACTCCAATTAAACCATGTTAAATAAAATTCTCGGGCCCAGATTTGCTGATTGGACGAGGAACCATGGAGACCCGCCCCAATAGAAAACCACCGCGTGGATTTTGATGTGGCGTTGGGACCACCGGCACTATTGTGGACGAGGGGGCTGGGCGATGGAATGTGGGTCATCGATCTGTAGATCAAATCGACGACGAAGATCCTTTAAATGCCGCACCGTAGTCTGGTTAACTGTCAGGCATATTCGTAGAGCGACTACCATCCAATGAGCGGCCTCAGATTGAACGACGCACACCAATATTGCGTCGGGTCCACGTTCGATCGTTAACGCGCGATGGATAGTGGTTTTATGAACAGTGCCCAGGACACGTGTCAGCCAGCGTATGGAATCCCTGTCGATCAGGAAAAAACTACCCTCTGCTTGAAGGCGGTGCGATGGATACCGCCTAGTTTTTACTATGGTGATGGAATGGTGGGGACCACCGACTACGATAGATTGCGCATCATCGATCTGGAGATCAGACCGACAGTAGAGAATGCTTTAAACTTCGAACCAGCGGAAAACCTTAGAAAATAATAAATCTAACAATTTTTAAATAAAACTAAGTTTTAGACATTGGGCAGAGATAATTAATTCGAAACGGGTAAGCGCCCGACTGCAGGGCTATGGGTTAAATGAAAAATCATATGACCGGGGTTTATGGAGGAAGGGGCTAAATGCGATCGGGCGACGTGATAAGCACTCGGAAGGTTACCGCTTGGTTCTAGCACCAAGACGCATGGAGGGGAAGGGTTAAAGACTTTAGCCCAAGGGGGCTTAAGTCCATAATATATCAAAATTTGATTTTAATAGATTTTCAATGTTTTTCAAAGGTTTAGATGGGTTCCGATAAGGCAAAGAAGGAGTCTTTAAACCTTATCAAAGGGTTTCGATGAAGGGGAAAGGGAAAAAATAATGAAAATGAGGGATTTCATGGGGGGAAGAGGAGAGAACAAGAGGTTAGTTTTGGAAAAGGGAAAAAGGGAAAGGGTCTTTGTAGCAGTATTTTTTCTTGGGAATCAGCAGGATTCCTGAGTGTAAAATAAACACAACAGTGAAGATTATGGACAGAGGCATGAGACCTTCAAGAGTATTCAAGAGCCAACACTTTTTAGCAATAAAATTTGTTCCTTGAAGGCTCAAAATAGTTTTAGCCACCTTTTGCTATAACAAATTTATAGTTGGCTAACACCATCATGACTGGTTCACTTTGCTCTACTCTTGCTGGTTCACTTGGTTCTACCACTAAAGGTGATGGGACACCCCTAGGTTTATGTGTTCTTGTAGGAGTAAGGGTATCCAATTTAAAACCACTAACAAATAAGAAATAAGACCAGTCTCTGCCTAGTGTTTGGAGCTCATATAAAGCGAACAATTTTATTAAACCATGACGAAACAATGAAGTTTCACTTCCTTCAGATTTTTCTTAGACCTTATCTGCCATTTTTTCTAAACTTCTGTGTAAATAGAAAGGTAGATCAAGAGATATCTTACCAGAAAAGTGTAGGAGAAGCTTGAAATCGTAAGAATAGACTTTATGGTATCTACCTTCACAAGTGAAATATTTTTGGATGATAAGCAACAACTTTGAGTAGTTATCCTTCATGCAGCTCCTTGGAATAGCATTTATAAGGTTTATTTCACTGTTTTTTGGCTTGATAAACTCTTTGAACTCCTCCATGTTGAATTTTAACCCTTTGAACCACTTCTCTTGTCCCCTTGGAATCCCTGTTGCTGCTGCAATGACCTCTGGTGTAATGGTAAGATTCAACATCCCTACTTTAGTAGATGTTCCACTAAAATTTAGAGAAAATTCTTTGGAAACCTATACATGGCAGCCTTGTAGTATTTCACAAAACTGTAAGCATCTTGTCCTTTTGAAGACTTCTACAGCTGTTGGGTCTTTATTGATCAGATTCATATCTGATGGCTCATATCTTAGACATTGGCCACCCTTATTTGTCTTTATTTTTTCAACCATAGTTTCTTTAGTGTCTTCTCAGCCTCGCTTGATAGTTTTCTGCCTCACTTGATAATTTTCTGCCTCGCTTGATCACTGATATCTGAAACCTTTGACAATACCAAACACAACCATGGCTTAATGAAATGCTCTCCAGAGCTCAATATCACACAAAGAAGGAATGAATAATGAGAAATGACTTAATTTGGAAATATTTTGAAGTTCTATACCCACTCATAACATAATGATGACTCATACATGCCTAAAATGGTGATGATGACTTTAGCGCTGACCATGTACCTTGATATTTACCCTAATTGAATCGAATGATATCTAACTTATACTTTTCAAATGATTTGATGACACCTAATAGCTAATTTGACATGACATACATGAAACCTCACTTTCGTAGTGTTCTTAGTGTATTTCTAGGTGTTTTCGCTATGAAATTATTAGCGGTTTCGTAGCAAAAAGTGAAATTTCTCAATGTATTTTGCTATGAAACTGTGGTTTCTTGGCTAAAATGACCATTTCAGTACTAAAACCTTGGGAAATGAAAAATTTCAGAAAATTATGAGTGATGTGACATGAGGGGATTTGAAAGTGAGTGGGTTTAGACCTTAGGGTAAGCTTAATAAGAAAAATTAAAAAAAATTCTTGACCAAGTAATGAAAAATGAACCCTACAACCATACATTTGACACATGAACCTATATGAATTTGTCAAATGATGCTTCCTTTTTCTGAGTGATAACATTGGCTCCACTTGGGATGGTGTGCCCCAGTGGTACACCAAAGAACTAGTAGTTCCAGTGCTACTATCCAACTTCTTGAAAATAAGAAACTTTGAAATTTGCCAAGATTTCCTTCAAAATATAAAGGCCTTTACCTTGGGCTCAAGCTTGATGATCAGCTTGTCATTATTAGCAGAAAAACATATAAAATAGAACATATATAATGGAATGAATGATCATCAGAATTTAAGAAGAATAATGCTTCAAAAACCTGCCATTGAGAGGCCCTCCAGTGCATGGTTTTCCATCCATTGTAGAAAATAGTATACCCTAAGCATGCATACATCTAGATTCCCCTGATCTCAAAATATTTAACTTCTTTCAAAATATAGAATCATTCCACTGTTAATATTTTGTGGAAAATTAATTGCACACACATGTGAAGCATAAATAAAAACAATCGCACATAACACAATTGTTTAACGAGAAAGCCTAAAGCTGAAAACCCCAACTATCATATATTATGTATCATGGAGATCATGTAACAATCTCATAAAAAGCTTAGTACATCAATCTCTTAGTACAGTCAATCATCACACACTAACATAGAAGAAATTTTCAAATCCATGCACCGATCTCTGCCCTCTTGCTAGCCTGCCTCCACTGCGCAATCCCTGCTGAAGAATAGCTCTAAATGAATTCAAATTACCCTTTCCTTGACTGCGTAATTATCATTGGCAACTCCAATTTATATGTAGATGCAATCAATGCATCACCATGGTCACAAAAGATAGTCCATCTTGCCCTTTCACCTATCTCTCCACTGGGTCTCCACTGGAACTGACATGCACTGTAGTTAACTGCTGTATTGTTTAGTTGATTAATGAATTATTATTTGAGAATTAATTAAATAATTAATTCACTCTACTCTCACTAGTGTATCATTAAGTTAGACTAGATACAACTAGCTCAACTGAGTCTGACTGAGTTAAACTGAATACAACTCCATGAACTACTCTTCCAACTATGTCATAAATTTTCCACTTCAGTTCTAAGTAAGTCCTCCATGCATGAACCACCAGTAAACCCTATGAATTGTGTAATTCCTTCAGCCCACTGATTTGCCAAATCTGCTCACTGAAATTAAGTGCTCCAAGAGAATAAGTTGATATTTATTGTAAGATTATTATTAAGAGCTAATAATAATCGACACTTCTATTTTTAGATCGAAGATCTATAAACAGACTTCACCCAATATTCTAAAAATAGAATTTCATCTATTTTTCCAACTTGATCAACCATCCACAAATAGCATCCTGCAACTTCTGAAATATGATCACCATATCTAAAAATAGACATAGTATAAAAATAGACTTGCGCCAAAAATAGCCTGCGGGCCCACTTAGTGAAGGTGACTCTTTTCACTATGTTCATCATCTTGTTGAATCTCAACACTCCCTCTCAAAAAGATAGGGATTATATTTCACCCCGATCCTGCCTCTATGGTATTCGAATTTGCTGCTGGTGAGCGCCTTCGTCATAATATATGCATCCTGATCCTCCATATGAATGTACCGAAGCAACATGATCTTTTGTTGCACACAATCTCTGATATGATGATACCATATATCAATATGTTTAGATCTATCATGAAACACAGGATTAACCGATATTTTAATGCAACTCTGATTATCACAATGTATCATTGTGGGATCTAAATGTGAACCGAACAAACCAACCAGGATCTTCCTTATCCAGATAGCCTCACATGCAGCTTGACTTGCTGCCATGTATTTTGCTTCTACTGAACTGAGTGACACAGATCTTTGTTTCCTTATGTACCAAGAAACTGTTGTAGATCCGATACTGAAAATCCCTCCTTATGTGCTCTTTATTTCTATTGGGCTGCCTGCCCAATCTGCATCCATGAAGCCATGCAAATTCACCTCACCCGTCTATCTGTACCATAAACCATACTCAGATGTGCCCCTGAGATATCTCAGGACATGCTTGCCTACCTTCCAAAAGAGCTTGGTAGGCTTAACCATCGCTTGTGAAAGCTGGTTCACCGCATAGCATATATCTGGTCTTGTATTAACTAAATACATAAGCGAACCCACCAACTGTCGATAAACAGTGGTATCCACTACCTCTGTCTATGTAGCATCCTCTTTTCTCCAATTTCCTGGAAGAGGAGTGTCGATAGGCTTGTAGCCTTGCATGTGAAACTTCTCCAATATCTCTCAGGCATACTTTCCTTGAGACACAAACAGTTCACCTTCCCGTTGCATATTTCCAATCCAATGAAATAATGAGGAGGCCCAAATCCTTCATCTCAAACTCCTTTGCAAGATCTGCCTTGCATGAGTGTAGCAACTGCTCATCACCCGTTAGTATTAAATCATCAACATAAAGAACAATGATTAAAAGCTTACCCTCCACCACAATTTGGTACAGGTTTGCATCTGCCTCACTCTTGGTGAAGCCAAGTCTAGTGAAATAGCTATCAATCCGAGTGTACCAAGCACGATGTTATCACAAAAATATGACCTGATAGGCTTCTTAGCAAGTCAATCTCAGTGTAACTATTTCAAACCAATATTTTGGCTAAGGCTTAGCCTCCTCAGCCTGAGAGGGTTCTCTCAAAGGTTAATGATATAAGTTATAGATAGATGGCTAAATCTGTGGTTTGTGATTTTGTATGTTTACATGTTG
Organism: Pinus albicaulis; assembly: GCA_034641835.2. NCBI lineage: Eukaryota > Viridiplantae > Streptophyta > Pinopsida > Pinales > Pinaceae > Pinus > Pinus albicaulis. The sequence continues at coordinate 1,504,794,326 of CM076570.1, read as the reverse complement.
AAAGATGGAGACCTGCTACCATTGGGCTATGGAGTTAGTGACAGGGATAAAGATAACAAATAGCTCTTCTTATAAAAATAAGGCTTGTATATACTTCAATGAAAGAGTGACACATTCAGGAAGATCTCGATAGCTTGAGGTTCATAGAAAGTCAGAGCATGTGGTACATGAATTCTGAGTAATGATACATCAAGGTATTCAAAAGGAAAGTATTTAAAGTGATTCATCAAAGCTTAACACTTAAAGGAATTCAGAGCATGAATAACCATAAATTCTGAGTAATAAGTATTAAAACATTGAAGAAAACCATCCAAATATAGGACCCAAGAACTCAATTCACCATATTTCAACACTTAAAGGAATTCAGAGCATGTTCCTCCATGAATTATGAGTAATAAGCATTAAGACTATGGAAGTAAAACATATCAAAGATAAAAGATAAAACTCACTGAAGTATACTAAGAATCTCAGGTCCAGAAAAGTTGTATTGCTTCTGTATATATCAATCTCTCCAAAGCAATTACAAAAGTAGTATGTTCTCATAACCTTTTCCCAACCTTTGTATAATTCGACCTCATTCTCTTTATAGACCATTTAAAAAAAAGGATAAGCTTATCCTCCTTTAGAATTCAAATTCCTATGCTTTGACACCTACTCTAACCATAAAATATGGTATTTATTACAAACACAGATGTAAAACTAACATACAGTCCTATTACAAATTGACAGCTATAATGCCTTTGAAAAGTCATAATTATAATAAGATTGAAACTCCTAAATATGATTCTAATCAACCTTATCTAGTCTTTAATTCATCCTTTGACACTTGCTATCCCATGAATTCAAATTTTGATGTTGTCTTCAAGTTTGATGTAACCTTGCTGCTGATGACCCGAATTGTCCTAAAAATCAGGAGACAAATTTCCTGTATTTTAGCCCTTCACTTCCATTTTTCATCTTCGAGAAATTGTTAACATTGATAGCTTAGTTTCATATGTGTCACATGTGTCAATCATTGCCTTGAAACTACAATAACACATTCAATTGCTAATGAAAATGCCTGACCAGTTATACATTTTTATCCTTTTATTTTAGAGTTAGCCATCTATTCATTAATAAAAAATCATAAACATTTGAGAGAGCCCTCTCAGGTTGAGAAGGCTAAGCCTCAACCAAAATATTGATATAAAAGAGTTACATGAAGTCTACTTGGTGAGCAGCCTATCAGGGTCAGATTTTGTGATAACACACGAGGTGCTTGCTTCAGCCCATACAATGCTCTTTTGAGTTTGCACACATGCGACTCGTTGCTGAAGATCTCAAATCCTTCAGGCTGCTCAATGTACACCTCTTCCTCAATGATCCCATTAATGAATGCAGTATTCACATCCATATGATGAATGTGCCAACCCATTTGCGCTGAGAAAGCAAGGATTGTCTGTATGGAAGAATACCATGTGACAGGTGCAAAGGTTTCTTCATAGTCAATCCCCTCGATATGTGAGAAGCCCTGGGCAAAAAATCTTGCCTTATACTTCTCGACACTCCCATAAAAAACTTGCTTTACCTTGTAGATCCATCTTGATCCTACAACTGATTTTCCCACTAGCCTTGGAACAATCTCCCAAGAATTGTTTTTGGCAATGGAGTCATACTCCTCCACCATGGCATCTACCCATGTAGGCTCCTGCAATGCTTCTTCAAAAGGAGATGACTTTGTCACGATACACTTGCTCATCAAAGCCATGTATCTAGTATAACGGTTAGGTGACTATCTTTGTATGTGCTGTGATGTAGGGACTCCTACATTCTGTGCCACATCAACCTTTAGTCTCTCAGCTTTTGTGGTATGCTTTTTGCCTTATTTGATGTTTGGTTCTGCATGAGTGGACTCCTCCACTCCATGAATCTCCTCCTGTGGATGATCCACATGTAGAGGCTCATCTTTGGGAACAAGAATTTCCTCCTCTGCATGCAAGTGTAGCTCCCTCTTAAGTGACAATTTCATGGCTTAAACCTCATTGAATTGTAAATCCCGTCACACCACAATCATCTGACTGTCTGGAAAATACACACGATAATTATGGGGTGTTTCTGTGCACCCCAAAAATATCCCAACTTCTGCAGTCGGCTCTAGCTTCTTCCTGGCATCCTTTGTCACATGAATGTAAATAGATGAGCCAAAAATCTTCAAATGAGAAATATTAGGCTTATTACCAGTAAAATATTCTTTAGGTGTACTCAAGACAAGTACTCTATGAGGACAACGGTTTTGCACATAAATCGCAGTGTTGCATGCTTCTGCCCACAAGTGCATCGGTAGGCCCTGGTCATGCAACATCGCTAGTGCAACACCCATGATCGTTCTATTCTTCCTCTCCGTGACCCCATTCTATTGTGGGTTATGAGGAACTATGGGTTCTCTTTGAATTCCTTCTTTGCTACAGAAGTCTTTGAATTCACCCGATATGTATTCACCACCATTATCGCTCCGTAGAGCTTTCACTTGCTTCCCCAACTCCTCCACCAATGCTTTTAACTCAAAAAACTTTCAGAATGTTTCACTCTTCTTCTGCATGAATAATATCTATCATCTACGAGAATATTAATCAACAAATATAACATAATACCTATGTTTTTTTGTTGAAGCAACCGAGAAAGGTCCACACACGTCTGTGTGAATTCTCTCCAAGATCACCGAAGCACAGTTCTCCTTCTCATGAAAGGTGGTCATCAAAAACTTACCCATAGTACATACCTTGCACTGATCTGACTGCGCAAGAGAACCCTTGGGAAGTTCAGTAGAAATTAGCTGCAAAATATTCAAAGCGCCATGGTGAAGATGGCCCAATATCATGTGCCATAATTCGCCCTCATCTCGGCTCACCACTTCTTATGCTTTTCCCACCATTGCAGCGCAACCATCTACCTCTAGCTTGTAGAGATTCTTAATTTTAACCCCTATCTTCTTGGTTTGAACCGTTGTTTTATATCGAAGGAAGGCTTTTCCCTCACTGAAAACAACATCATAACCTTTGTCTTCCAACATTGCAACCGAGACCAATTTCTTCTTCAGACCTAGAACATGCATAACATCCTTCAACAAGAATGGGTTATCAGACTCTCTGTCAAAGGTAATGGTCCCAATGCCATTCGCACTGTACCGACCATCATCGCCCATCTCTATATGCATCTGGAGGTCCTTCTCCTCCAAGTCACTAAACAACTCCTTGTCTCCCATCATATGGAAAGACGCACCACTATCAAGATACCATACCGATCCCATATAGCTTGAAACCAAGCATGAAATCAAGGAGAAATCAAGTTAAAATTGTGAGGCTAAGGCCTCTCCAGCTACAAATTCAGCATCCTTGTTGTTTTTCTTCTTTTGTGGGCAGTTAGTGGCGAAATGCACATGTTCGTGACAATGAAAACACTTCACCTTGGACAAATCCTGCTTCTTGCCTTTAGCATCAGATTTTGAAGGAAATTTATTCCCCTTCCCCTTCCTTTATTTGGAAACCAAAGCACAATTCTCTTCATCTTCATTCTTCGATGAAGAGCCATCCCTGATACCTCGCCTTATCTCCTGATCCTGCACAAGATCTGACCAAAGTTGCTCCCATCTCGGCAGTTTCTCCCATCCATTAACAGAGTCTTCGTAGCTATGCCAACTCTTCAGAAGCCCAAGGAGAGCCAAGTTCACCAAGTATTAATCATCAATAGTAATCCCCACACTTCCTATTTCATCCCTACAGTGGACAAACTTCGTGAGATATTTTGGAATACTGTCGCCCTTCTCCATTTTCTATTTTTCTGAACTTGTATTTAAGCGCCAAATTCCTCTGGTCGCTTCTGCTTTGGAAAAAATATGTCAATGCCTTCCACATTAAGAATGGAGTGACTTTCCCATGAAGGCTAGACACAATATGGTCCTTCACACCTTCCAACAGAATTCTTCTTGTCTTTGCTATCTTCTTTTGTCATGCATCAAGTAATGCAACATCGCTAGATCCCGACTTAGGAACATCGCTATCAATGAAATCCTTCAGTCCATTATCCTCAAAAACCGCCTCCATCCTATCCTTCCAGGATATGTAATTCAAGCTCCCATCAAGGGAATACTCCAATCGCAACCCATTTAAAGACATTTAAATGTATACTCAACTTCTACACCAAGAATCTTCTGTAGCAAATTCGAATTGTCCACTAGCACAAACTCAATAATTATTCACAATTGCAATCTTCAAGAATTAACACTACTCCGATACCATGTAGAAATTAGTAAACACTAAGAATGCATACATATAGATTCCCTTGATCTCACAATATTTAACTTCTTGCAAAATACATAATCATTCCACTGTTAATCTTTTGTGGAAAATTAATTGCACACACATGTGAAGCATAAATAAAAACAATCACACATAACACAATTGTTTAACGGGAAAGCCCGAAGCTAAAAATCCCAGCTATCATATATTATGTATCATGGAGATCATGTAATAATCTCATACAAAGCTTAGTACATCAAGCTCTGAGTACAATCAATCATCACACACTAACATAGAAGAAATATGGAAATCCATGCACCGATCTCTGCCCTCCTGCTAGCTTGCCTCCACTGCGCAATCCCTGTTGAAGAATAGATTTGAATGAATTCGAATTACACTTTCCCTGACTGCATAATTATCATTGGCAACTCCAATGTATATGTAGTTGCAATCAATGCATCATTATGGTCACAACATATAGTCCATCTTGCCCTTTCACCTATCTCTCCACTGGGTCTCCACTAGAACTGACATGCACTACAGTTAATTGTTGTATTGTTTAGTTGATTAATGAGTTATTAATTGTGAATTAATTAACTAATTAATTCACTCCACTCTCACTAGTGTATCATTCAGTTAGACTAGATACAACTAGCTCAACTAAGTCTAATTGAGTTACACTGAATACAACTCCATGAACTACTCTTCCAACTCTGTCATAACCTTTCCACTTCAGTTCTAACTGAGTCCTCCATGCATGAACCATCAGCAAACCCTAGGAATTGTGTAATTCCTTCAGCCCACTGATTTTCCAAATCTTCTCACTGAAATTAAGTGCTCCAAGAGAATAAGTTGTTGTTTATTGTCGGATTATTATTAAGAGCTAATAATAATCAACACTTCTATTTTTAGACCGACGATCTATAAATAGAATTCTCCCAATATTCTAAAAATATAATTTCATCTATTTTTCCAACTTGATCAACCATCCACAAATAACATCCTGAAACTTTTGAAATATGATCACCATGTCTAAAAATAGACATAGTCTAAAAATAGACTTGCGCCAAAAATAGCCTACGGGCACACTTAGTGAAGGTGACTCTTTTCACTAAGTTCATCATCTTGTTGAATCTCAACATCCATATTTTGCAAAATGTAAGTGTTGTTCCCATGAAATGCAGCTATTCTGAATGGACCTTTCCAAATTTTTTGAACTTGCCATGTTTTCCATTCTCTTCAATCCTTGCCTCCCACTTCAAAACCATATCTTGGATTTGAAAGTTTTCTTCCTTCACCTTCTTGTCAAATCTATTCTTGATTCTGTTTTGAGATTGCTGATTATTTTTATATACTTCCTCCATTTTCTTTTGCAAATCTATCAACTAATTAATCCTTCTCTGAATTGCATTTGGCTCCTCCTCCAATCCTTGCAGCAAACTCTTGACAGGCACTCCCAAGGATGTAGGAAAGATGGCTTCATCTCCATAAACCAACTCATAAGGTGAAGTTCCAATTGACCTCTTTGTGCACACTCTATCAGCCCACCGAGCATACTTTAGCTTCAAATGCCATGAATTCTTATTTTCCTACAAAAACTTTTTAATAATCATCACAATGCTCTTGTTAGAAGATTCAACAAGACCATTACCTCGTGGATAATATGCAGTAGAATGCCCAAGTGAAATGTGATATTGATGAAAAAAAATAATCAGCTTCTTAGATTTGAATGCTTGTGCATTATCAATGATGATGTTCATAGGGAAACCAAACCTAGACAATATATTATTTTCCAAAAATGAAATGATAACAGAATCATTTGCTTGCCTAGTTGTGATTTCTTCAATCTATTTGGTGAAATAATCAGTTGCTGTAAGAATCCAATGATGCTGACCTAAAGATGATGGATGAATCTCACCAATAGAATCTAGGACCCACTGCTGACATTGTGCGTCAACATAGATAGGCATCAAAGGTAAGGTACCAACTTCTTCTTACCATAAAAAATCTGGCATTCATGGCATGCAAAAATCTTTTTGTAGACATCTTTAAACATTGTAGGTCAATAAAACCCTGCTCTAAGAATCTTGTGTGCTGTAGCCTTCCAATAATGATGACCTCCACAATCTCCTTTGTGAAACTCCTCAATCACCTTTTCAGCTTCCTCTTCTAGTAAACAATTCAACAAAATACCACTGGTATCCTTCCAATACATATTTTTATCAGTGATGCAGTACCTCAAAGACTTTAGCTTCACAAATATTGCCTTAGACTTTGTCAGCTTAGCAGGTGCTCTATGATGATGTAAGACAAACACAGTGTCTTTGTACCAGTCTGAAATGATGTAATTTTCTTCAATGGGGATCAGTTCTTCATCTTCATCTGAAATTTCTGCACTTAACTTCATGTCAAGAGAGTCAAAGTTTGACTGTGCCATCAGCTTTTCTAGGCCTTGACCTTTGACCAATTTTGTGGGCTTGATCTCTATATCATATTACAACAAGTTAGTAATCCATTTCCCCATATTACCATCAGGATCATCTTGAGTTAAAATATCTTTCACAACAGCATTAGGAACAAAAGCTATAATATGAGAATGCAAAATGTAAATTCTGAAATCTTTGATGGCCTTAATCAAGGCATAATATTTCTTCTCTAAGATGTTGTACTTCAGTTCTGAGTTAGCTAATGTCCTACTAAAAAATGAAATGGGTTGCTTAGTACCTTTCTATCATTTTTACAACAAAACTCCAGCAATTGTATTTTCTGATGCAAATGTAAAAACTAGAAATTCTTTAGGAAAATATGGGTTGATCAACACTGGTGCTTGAGTGAGCACCTTCTTAATCTCCTCAAATGAGTGTTTTTCTTCTGCTGTCCACTTGATGTCAGCTCCTTTCTTCAGCATTTTTGTTATTTCCTTTACAATCTCAACAAAATTAGAATAAACTTCACAAAATTTACCTTTCTAAGGAAAGACTGAATCTCTTTTTTGCTTCTAGGTAGATCCACTTACTGAATTGCATTGACCCTGTTTGGATCAATATTAATCTCATCTTTAGAAATAATATGTCCAAGTAATTTACCTGAAGTTAGAGAAAAAATTATTTTAGTGGGATTGAGAGAAATGCCAAACCTTCTACACTTAAGAAATATCTTTTGTAGGTGCTTCAAGTGATCTTCTTCTCTCCCTGAGAAGATTGTTATGTCATCTAGATAGACAACCAACATCTTGTCCTTCTCCTCAGAAAAAGAAATTTCCATTTCTCTCTGAAATGTAGCTCCTGAATTCATCAGACCAAAGGGAATTTTGGCGTACATGAATGTGCCCCATGGTGTGGTAAAGGCTATTTTTTCCTGATCTTCTAGATGCACAAGTATCTGATTGTACCCTGAAAAACCATCAAGCATAGACATCCTTTGGGAACCAACAATGTTCTGCAAAATTTGGTCCATCTTTGGGAGAGGGTAATTGCCCTTCAGAGAGGCCTTATTCAAGTTTCTGAAGTCAATGCATATTCTGATTTCTCCACTCTTTTTTCTGACTGGAACCAAGTTTACAGGCCACTTTGAGAATCTGATTGGAATAATAATTTTGGCATCAAAGAGTTTCTTGATTTCCTGCTCAATCAGAGGCACAAGAAGTGGATTAATCCTCCTCAAATTCTGCTTGAAAGGCTTTTCATTTTATTTATTGGGAATGGTATGTTGAATGATAGTAGGATCATACTTCTTCAAATCAGTGTAACTCCAAGAAAAAACATCTATGAACCTTTTCACCATCTCAATATATTTCTGTCTCATATCAAATGAAAGAAACTTTGAAAGTTTAATAATTTTTGGCATAGTTACTGTTAGTGTTCTGTGATTTGGCTAATTGGCAAGCCAAATGACAGTGTAACATCAAACCAATCTTTGGAGCCCAAGGACCTAGCCCTCCTGGACTCAGAGAGGGCTCTCTCTATTTTTGTAAGGGATATCTGTGTGTTTGCTTATTGTGTTCTGATTTTAGGCTAGTTATGAAGTAGGTTTTTTGGTTTTGGTTTTTTAGGTTGTGAGGGATGAACCAATAAAAGACATAAGATAGGTAAAAATATGTCAGATCAACTAGGTTATGGGGTCGAAAAGGTCAAGAAAAATTTCAGCTGGTGATACAAGGTTGTTGAAGGGCCGATTTGAGAAGGGTAAAATGGATCGTTGGGAAAAATGGAGTGAGATGGACATTAAATTTGTGGATAACAAAGGATTTCAAGCATAAATAGTTTAATAGCTAACATAAAAATGGTAGGGAAAACCATTAATCATGAGAAATGTAATTGTAAACTGATCAATGCATAGAAATAAACATTCAAGCCATGCATAGAGATATATGACTCTCTAACTTTAGGAAATGGCTATTAGACTTTGGGGAAATACACTTAAGACGAACAAACAACTCAAATCACTATGAAGGAACACCTAAACATATTATTCCAAGCTATTGGGCACTTTGAAGCAAGATTGCATAGTTTTAGGCAAAGGGAAAGATCAGTACAAGACCTCCTTGGTTCAACAAATGACAATCTAATCAATCAAAGAGAGGTTTCAGAGGTGGAGCTATGACTAGCCATGAGTAAGTAGGGAATACAATGAATCGTACTTATCTTGCATAAAACCATAAATGAAATAAGAAAACAATATTCCTTAGTTATTAAAGAGCAATCAAGAATTATTTAATGTGACTAGGAATGAAGAAAACATGGAAGCTATAAAGAAATAGGAAATTTGAGGTGCCTCCAAGGGCATGTCTCAAATCTGTTCTCTACTGTCTTATAGCAAGCAATAACATGGAATTATGAATGAAAAATAAGAAACAAAACAGAGAGAGAGACACTATACCATTCTACCAAGTCATGGAATCCAATAACGAACCTCTTTCATCATCCAAAACATCCAAAGGACTATCCAAAAGCATGAGACAAGTGTTTCTTCCAAAGCTGGTATGACCATATATTGCTTCTATTCATCAAGTTCAGCCTTGTTTACAATGAAAGCCTTTGGAATATATAGGCCAAAGTGAGGAAAACCTCCAAGTTCAACTTGCAATCTCATTGGCCTATCCAAAATATCTGATTTTGTCCTTGAGGCTTTGCAAAGCCCAAGGCACAAAATATCTAATAAAATATCTCAAAAATTCTAAAAAAGAGAAATATATTGACTTTTCATAACTAATCATGTACAAAAATAGCTAAACGCACATGAAGAAAAGTCACTTTTGAAAGGTTCAATTTTTACAAAAATACTCAAGAAATACATTAGCAGAAAGTCCCCTAACTTGTCGGCAACTTTTGGAGGCCTTCCCGATGTCAAAACGAGGCCTGCAATGGCTCGTTGGAAAGCTCTGAATGTCTGATTTTTTGAACAACTTGAATTTTCCCAATATGATAACTATAAGTCCTCCAAAAATAGGCCTGTGTATAAAAAACCAAAAAATAGGCCTTGCTGATAAACGAGGCAGAGTGTAGAAAAAGCGAGTGTTTTTCGCCATTATGGGGGAGTAAATGATCTTCAATTGATCTAAAAATAGTTGAGTATATGCCCTTGAAATTATGGCATCCATTGATACCATTTTCATCCTGTGACGATGCCCCAAACTGAAATGGCGATGCCCATGATTTTTGGCCAAAAACCCAAAAATGACAAAAATCCAAAATTTGTCAAATTTCACCCAATTTTGGTGAGCATGCCCCTCAAGGGTTTTTAGAAACATGCTTTGAAGCTGAGGCCAAAATTTGGAGCTTTGAGGTGTCTTTCCTCAATTTAGGTTCCGGGTGCTTCCCTTTAGCCTCCTTGAGTTTTTCCTGAGTAGCCTTCAATTTCCACCGGGCAAACTGATTGAGCTTTTTATAATGCCTGGTCATCCTATGTTGAAGGTCCAAGTCTCTATTTGCCTTCTCCAATTTTTTCTCGAAGTGATCATTAACTCTCTGAAGCCATGCTTTCTGATTGTTCTCTATCTCTTGTTCGAACAATGTAGTGAGAGGGGTAGATTGGAGAAGGGCATCTTCTTCTTCCTTTTGTTTCTCAAGGGCCTTTTTGAGCCCCATGGTTCTTGGCCTCTTTCGCCTAGGCTGATCTTCATCTTTGCTCTCATTGAACTCATCCATGATTTCTTCCAATCTCACTTGTGCTTCGGAGGCCTCCTTTTTGTATTTGATGGCTCGTGTCTCATATACCTCCATATGGACACTCATTTGTTTGTTTTGAATTTGCAAAAAGTGATTGAAATTTCTAGCCCTCTCAAGATCAGTCCTCAAGGCATCAATTCGGTTTTCCCTATTGATCAAGAGATTTTCTAGGATCTGGGCTTCATTGTCACTATCATCACTTTGGATTTGGATGATGTCGAAATCCCTTTCCTTTTCATGACTGCTTTCTTCTTTCTCCTTTTCTTTTCTTTGGGTGGCTCTTTTAGTCTTCCTCCTCTTGGGCAATTCAACAATGGGCTTCTTGGGTAGTTTTTCCTTGCTTTGGAGGGCCCTAGTCACATTTGGAGTTACAACTCTAGGCACCCTTTTCCTTGATGTCTGGGGCTTGGCCATTTTCGAAGAAGAGAGCATGGCCCCTTGCCTAGGAGAGGCAGCTAGCACATGCTCCATTGGCTCTTTACCCTTGCTACTTTTCTCATCATTCTTGCCACTGTCTTGGATTTCTTCATGGATGCCTTGGTTTTTCTTTTGCATTTCCTTTTGAGGGCTGTCCTCCTCATTGTGTTGCACCTATTCATCATGCTGCTTTTCATCATCATGTCCTTTTTCATCATGCTCAGGAGTCTACTGTTCTTCGTCACTATGATGCTGCTCATCATCATGCCCTTCTTCCCCTTGCTATTCTGCCTCACCGTGTTCTTCTCCCCCTTGCTGCCCTATTTCACTATGATGCTACTCATCATCATCTTCCTCATCATCCCCTTGCTGCCCTATTTCATCATGATGTTGCTCATCATCATCTTCCTCCTCTTTTTCTTGTTCTATGGTAAACTTGAGCTTCCTGGGAATAGGTTTGCTAGAAGAAGGTGAAGGATGGTGAGTAGAAGGTGAAGGAGATGTATGAAATGAAGGGATAGTGGCAAAATCTGGATGTGTGATGAAAGTATCCCAAGAGACCTCCCTCTTCTCAAGCTCATGAAGAATGATGACTTTGATGAGGGAGTGATGGAAGAGGCAGGCTGTCTGCTGAGAAGGAGGCTTTTTCTAAACAGTGGAGGCCATTTTCTCAATACTTCTGCTTAGGAAGAAAGGAATATTTAGCAATTTGGCCCTCGTGAAATGCATGAGCAATCGGATATGATAGGCATAGAATCGGGAGAATGTTCCCTCGCAAGTGAAGTATTTCATGATGATCTTCATGAGGGGGCATAACTAGTAAATAGATATGAGAAGGGGAAAATGGATGGACATGAATCTCTATGCTCAAGCTTCAGAAAAGGCTTGTATTATTATGAGTCCAGGTGGCTTTGTTGAAACCAATTCTCCCTGACATAAGGGATTTTGGTGGCCTTGGAAATGGACCTTGGAGAGAATTTGAAATCTAGGCCTGCCAGCTGAAAGTGCTTCTCTTGAAACCTCAAAGCACAAAGATGTGTCAAAGGGGAATGGCTCTTCACCTCTTGCACTCTTTGAAAAAAATCTAAACACCCAACCTCATGGAAGTTAAACAGGACTAAAGGATGAGCATTTACTTCTTCAGTGAAAACAGGCTCAAATCTCTTGTGAAGGCCACTCCTACTGTCTTGCCTGGGAGGCATTTTGTTTTGGATGTTCTTTGCAACACCAAGCTATCTCAAAAGGCCTTTGGAATGTTTTTCTCAAGCACACACCTCTGTCCTCTTTGTCAGTCACTGTTTGACCAAGACAAGCTGCTTCAAATGTTTTGTGAAAGAGTCCTCTAACACCAACTTTCTGCTCCTTATAAATCACTGTTTTGTCCTCTTTTATGCCAATTAACAAATAGTTATCAAAATAAAAATTACACAGTCAAATTGTTACTGTGTCTGGGCAAGGTATTTTGAAAAGAGGTATCTGTGGCTTTTTGTTAGAACATAGGTCTCCTTGTGTTTTGACAGAAGCAAGACAACCTTGTATTTAGATAAAAGAAAAAACACCCTCCTGAACAACACTCTTCTGTTATTCACTGTTTCTTATACCCAGGTAGACAAAAAAACCCTCAAATTAATTCAAAGGATCTTCATAGTATACTCTTTTTATGGAAATCTGGTGGCTGGACAGAGTTTTCTCTTTCACCATTCAAAGGGACACTTTTGAAGTGACAAGGCTTTCAGATATGACCACTGCTTTCACTTTACAAAACTGTGTTCACCTTAGGATCACTGCTTTCCTTTTACAACATTGTTTTGACCTTAGATTTGCCAACAGAGATTAATTTTGTTTTCACCACTGCTAGGACACCTTCAACAACTTGAAAACCTTCTACCACTGTGTTTTTTTCCTTGCAATTAGTGTTATGGTTTATCACTGTTTTTGAGGGCAGTTTTATGCCTTTTGAAACTAACGTAAACACACCCTTTTTTACTATACTAATCTTGGGAAATTATGGCAACAGAAACCTCAGATTTTGCTCAAATAGTTTGCTCTCCTACCACTGCTTTAGTCTTGGAAATCATGGCATCAATCGCCCTTTAGAAATTCGAAAGCACCAAGGGGAAATAATAAAAGTACCTTGAATATGGCTTATGTTCCTTGCTTGATGAGTTGGACAGCTTCAAAGATGCTTTTCGAGGGCTTTTTGATCGAGCGACACATTCAGATGGAAGAGCGTCACACTGTGTAGAGGAGTCCGGCCAGCCTTCGGGAAAAGGTGACCGTGCGCACAGGCGCACCGCACGCCACTGTAGGCGTGCTACTCCAACGTTATACCTCCGTGTATTTTTGTTTCTGAACGCGTCGCGCACTTTTCCAGGTGTGTCGTGCGGGCTTAAAAGCCTGAAAACTCTGCAAAATTGTTTGAAACTCCTCTTTGGTCCAGTGTGCAGCTATGAGAGCGATGGTGAACACTCGTTTATGTCTTTTGAAACTTGCAAATGGCTTTTGCAACGGTCTATAACTCTATTTAAAGTCGACAAACTTTTTGAATTTGTTGTGTAAGGGTTTGAATGCCTTTTGATAAGGCTTTTGGTTTTTAAACAAACATAAAGCACTACTGTCGTCCTTTATAATCTTCAAAACATCACAAAGCCACCATTTGACCAGGACTCTAAAAGGTGTTTTGGATGATATTTTTTGAGGATCCTCATACATATGGCCCCTTTCCAAAGTGAAAAAGCCATCTTGAAAACCAAAATCTTTCTCAGTTTTTTTCTCATTAAGGCAATATTCTTTACACTGTTTGCCTACTTCTGTCCCTTGAAAGGAAAAACTCTGCTCAAAGACATATCAATGATCTGTGAGGCATTCTTTGCCATTCTTGCAAGGAGTTAAACCACTTTAAAACTTATTTTGACAGTTTCTTCTTCTAGTGTTTGGATGATGATCATGCCCACTATGAAGTTGATTGAACTGTCAGGTGCTCTTTGAGCCTCTCTTTTGACTCTGGGTGAAGAAACTCATTTTTACTCCTCAGACCTTACCTATACCTGTTTATCAAGGAAAAAAGGTCTTTAAAGGCCCTTGGGACTCATATGCAATAGCAAGGTCACTTTCACATCTCCAAAAAGAGGCTTTTGACTGTGATAATGGCATGTTTTATTTTCTTTGAGTGTGGTTTGTGACTTTAAAACACTTTCCATATCCTTTTCGCACCTAGTGTCTCTGTGTTGGTTATTTGCAAAGTCCCCTTGAGAAAATGAGGCTTAGGTCACCTTCTTTTCCATTTTGATGAGTTTTTTTAAAAATATCTTCATGAACAGGAAGAGCAAACCTTCTTTGAGTATCAACATCACTCTTGGGCTTATGTTTGACCTAGCTCTCAACCTATAAACCTTGAATAGATTTCCACTAATTTCAACCCTGTTTGTTAGAGGAAAACAATGGCAAGATTTCATGCATGTTGATTAAGGAGAGGAACCTTTGGAAACTCTTAATGAAATTACATACCTCAGTAGGGTTTGTTCATTTTGGTTCTAGACTGCTTTTGAAGGAGATCTCTGATAGGAGACAAGTCAGCCTCTTTGATTATTACAGCACCATTGCTTTCCCTCTGTTTTTATCACCATTTTTCTATCCATAAGCCTTCAGTTGATTTCCTACTGCACTTAAAACCCTGCCTCTATTCCTGGCCCTCTGGTTACTAGATGAAGGAGGCATTTATCATAGTGCCAAACCCTCTGCTTGTAAAATGAAGGAGGTTTTCTCAGTATTTCAACCCTCTGCTCATGTATGGAGGAGGTTTTCTCAGTATTTCAACCCTCTGCTCATGTATGGAGGAGGTTTTCTTGGTCTTTCAACCCTCTGCTCATGTATGGAGGAGGTTTTCTCAGTGATGTCATTTCATCAGTTTTCAAACAGTGTTATCTTTCCTTTCACTGCCTATTCATACTTAAGCAAATTAAAATGACAAAATGACAATATGCCATGAAGGGCATCTCTCTGAGACATGTAATTCTGCTTTTGAAATACCTTTGTGCATCTTTAGAAAATCAGAGGCAGCCTGGCCAATATCTGCAGAGCATTTCTTGTTGTTCATAAGTGACTAACCTTTGACTATGTTTGTAGGGGCTTACTGAAATAACTCTCTGTCCTGTAGCTGCATTCCAAGCTCAAAACCACATGAGAAGCAGTTGTCTTCTCATGTTGAGTTCAATAATGTCTTTTGGAACACTAGTACACTTCTGCTCTTTGAAAGAGACATTGAAACACTATAAGTCTACCTAACATCAATTTAACATGTGGCATATGTATTTCTGAGACAACACAGCTTGTTAGTGGTGCGACCTAAGGGTATAATCAAGCTTTATTTGTAGAAACAAGAAGGTCATATAGGAATGGTTGATATTGGACAGAGGTTCTTTGGCTTTAGGATAGTTTGCCAAGGGAAAATCGCCTAAAGCGCCACTACCTAACTTAGGGGAGACTTTTTGGATAGGTTTGGATTATCCTCTTTGGGGATGATGGACAAGCTTGTATGGCTGAGGCTAGATAGGGCTTGACAGTTAGGTTTTATCTCATCATGGGCTGATTGAAAAGGTAGGAGGGAAAAAATGTTTATGGGTGTTTTCCAGCTGGAAAATTTGACAAATTTTGAGATTAGCTGCTAGAAAACTTAGCTTTAACAAATAGTCATCATCAACAGGTGAAAAATACTGATGACTAACAGTGGCTCCATTTGGGGAGGGCAGCTCTGTTTCAGAAGGTGTCCATAATTTTAGATTTCGGTTCTTTGAAGACCAATGCCTTTTCCATTGGAAAAAATTTATTTCTTCCTAGATGCTATTTCTAAAAATTGACAGCATGATTAGCATCAATGATATTTCTACCTACCCCACTATATTTCCTAACATTTTTTCTTCTTTTGGGTGCATTTGGACTAGCAACCCTTGGACATAGTATTTTGAAAAATTACACTATCTAGTTCTACACTTATATATGCTGGGAGTTCAAATTAGGCTGATGAACTCCTTTGTTTCTCTACCTATGCTAGATCAACTGTCAAGGTTAAGCTGTTTGATAGGATTTTATTCTCTAATATAAAACATGAAATTGAAAAATGACCAAATCAGGATTAGACAATCTGATTTGTCATGTACTTGTGGCATGAAATACAAGTTGCACACAAATATTATTTTGCATCAAATGAAATCTAGAAAATCAAGGCTAGGATACACAATTTTTTTTTCATCCCTACTTTCCTCTTTGGTTATGTTTTGAGCATGTGGAACCAATATCTTTTCCTAATCTACTCTCTTTGATAATTCAAGCTTACACAATGTTGACCATCTTTTCCACTCACTAACTTATCAACAAATAAATTTAAAACATGTTCAGTTATTATTAGGCTAGATAACTGAACAAGACGTTTGAGCACTAGTAGCGGCATTTAGACTTGTGCGCTTTCCAAATGACTATTTTTTGAACATGGGGCCTTCTTTCTATTTTTCAAACCACCCTCTTTTTCTATTTTTCTATTGTTTTTTGAATTTTCTATTTTTGATTTATTTTTCAAACAATGGTATATACAATGATTGAAAAAGTTTTGACTTAGAAATCTTGGAAATGGCGAAACTTGAGCATCTTATAATCATAAGGATCTCCTACCACTCTTGGTCCACTCAGCTCTTGAAAAGAAAAATTTGGAATATTTTCTGTTTCAAGCATGACATAAGGGTTTATGCATGAATCTCTAAACAACCTTGTATCTTCCCGCTGTACCTCTTTATACCTCTAATTTCCACTCCTTTTGTTGTATGCCTTTTTCAAATAATGTAGATATTCTTTGTCATTTTTGAAGTATATGATGACATCATCAAGATACATCAAAATGAAGAAATTCAGGACCGGAAACATGGATTTTAGGAGCATATTTTTGATATCCTGTGGTTTTGCAAATATGGGTTTGAAAATGGGTCTACTTCTAGCATATTTGAAAAATTCTTTGAGCTGTTCACTTTGTAAAGGAATCATTTGGCTATAATCTAAAACATCATATTGCAAATACATATGATTAAAAGCACTTATCATTGGTATATCAAGGTTTTGGGTAGGAAGGATAAAATTTCTGTCACAGGGGTGTGTATTAGTGCTTCTAAAATCAAAACAGATCCTATGACCAGCTATTTTATCTTTGACTATTACTGTTTGGTTCAGATTTTTGTATTTCCTTTTGTCGAAGTTGTTTCTAGGAGTGATGGAAGTGGCATAATGTTTGTCATTGTTTTCTCTATATGACGTAGTATTTTGAATAAGATTGCAAATTCTAGCAGTTCTAAGTCTTTGGTGGAGTGACAGAATGTTAGCCAGTTCAAGTAACTCAGGTATATTTGGACTGCAGTCATCATATCCTTTCATAAGAAGTTTATCAGGAATTTTTTCTATATTTTGAGCTATTATGGCTACATTCAATGTTTCATTTGAAAGGTTAGAGTTAAGTGGTGGAAAAGACTTAAGGTATGGTAAAAACATTAAGCTTCCCTGCCCCTGAGTTCCAAAGAGGTTTGTGATATGCAAGTCTTATAATGCCTCTGTTCTCAAAAAGTTTCTTGATGTTACTGCTGATGTTTGCCTATGGTTTGAGAAATTTTCTTGATAGTACATAATGGTTTGTGCTTCTTGCTCTATCCCTGTTTCCAAAGGAACAAACTCTCTTTTCTAAAGACATAGCTTCTCATGATCATGATAAGTTTGAGTGTCTAGTTCACCATAGAGAACTTATGGCAGATGATGTGGTGTGTCTAAGTTTGTTTCAAATCCTTCTGAATCTTCTTCAATGTCTTCATCTGTGTGTAAAATGAAAGAGTTCAAATCAGAATGCAAGGAGTACATCGGGATGTTATCTGGCCTTTCTTGGCTGCCGATCATATATTTCATGTGTGATTCTCGATAGAGTATTCTAGTTTGGTCGAACATAGGAATAGTGGCGTAGGACATGTTAGCACACTGTAATCCGCAATATTGGAAAAAGTTCGACTGTAGGGAGAACATTATTTCAACCACTTTGGGATTCTAGGATCTAGCGCTCCTGAATCTGGAGAGGGATCTCTCCAATAAGTGCAAAGATAGATTTGTCTTTGGAGTCTTGGGTAATAATATTAGGCTAGTTATGAAGGCCAAGGGTTTGTCTTGTTTTTGGATGGTTGAGCATGATTATTTTTTGAGGTGGAAAGTCCTAAATGAAAAGAGTTTCAAAGGTGTGAAGTTGCAAGCAATCAGAACAAGCTTTGGCCAGAAAGATAGACAATTGCAGGTTTTAGTCCATTGGGCTATGGAGTCATAATAGGGTTTAATTGGAACAACAAGGGGCAAGAGTGGTCCATGGGGCAAGTCATCTATGTCTAAGGATCTCTTTGAAGTTGGATTTATGGAATGAAATGAGACAAAAAGAAGGGGAATTAAACAAATGAAGAACAAATAGTAGCCTAGGATCTGGTAAGTACTTTGAAACTAGCCAGCCTTTGACAAACACTTAAGAAAGACATAAAAGCAATCCACGATCTGGTAAGTACTTCGAAACTAGCCAGCCTTTGATCCACTTTCAGTAGAAAACATAATAAAAACAAAGGGAAACTTGAAGGCAACTATTCGGGAAGAAAGTAGTGGGATGTGCTCACCACAAATCCTCTCCTAGCTCTGCTCTACTTGGTTACTTTCAAGACAAACACAGAGATAACACAGAATGGCCTAAGATCTGGTAAGTACTTTTAAACTAGCTAGCTTTTAACACATTCCAAGGGAAACATTCAGACAGTCTTTGGGGATAAAACTAGGAGCAGGGCACACCATATCTTCCTTAGCTCATCTCTACTCAACATATACTGAAAATAACATTTAAGAATAACAATTAGCTAAATAGGAGGACGAGGGAATGCCAGCATTCCTACTGCTTGAACTGAATTAAATCATTCCCAAATAACAAAGATTGGAAGAAAACATTCAGATAAATATTTTCAGTCAGAGAAGGGTACTAATATGTAGTAGGTCCTAACTCTATGCATGTTGTTCCTTATAAGAGAAAATGAACACAGTGAAAACAGAAATAAAACGACAATTCACAATAAGAAATAACATCACCGTCGACATAGACCAGGATCCCATAAATCAGCTTGTATTGATGCTCCAAACCAGTTACAGCTTTAAGTCCAATGCTTTAGTTTAGCAATCATCTACACTCCCCAGATTAACTAGTCTATCACAAGCAGAGCTTCAAGAGCTAGTGAATACTAGTTACAATCAGAATTTTCCAGCTCAATTACACTTCAATGTTCAGCAACCAACTCAACCAACCATTTCTCATCTTCTACAGAAGTATATATAGAAGAATGAGGAGGTGAGATCTGATAAAATATCTCCCAAGCTATTTAATACAGATTAATGACTTCTCGGCCTTTGAGGGGCTCAATGGAGAAGTTTACAGGTTTTTCACTGTATTAATTGATTTACATTAAAGATTTAATCTCGGTGGGAGCTTTTTTTGACCTTTGAGGCTCTGTGTCAGGATGTAATAACTCTGCTGATATTTTTTTCATTAAGTTCCCTTAGCAGAATTAAATCTTTGGCTACGCTGAGGCAAATATCTTCGTTTGATCAATAACTTTGACCTCTGTTTGAATGCTTTGAGGCACAGGTGGCTTTGTGGTAGCTAAGAGGAATCAATTCACCTCTGTTGAGGCGGTGGAGGCCTTTCTGTCTGTTAACAGTTTTGATTTTCCTTTAATCTATGTTTTAATTTCGAGGATTAGGCTTTTGATAATCAATCTTAGCCGTAATCCCCAAATCTGTCTTCAATCTTTTGTTCTGGTATGTTTTATCTTCAACACTGATACTCTTTTAGAAATAGCACTGTGTCTTGTTGATGTGCAGGCCACGCAGGGCTCATATGGCATCAATGCGTCATGAAGCATTGACGAGATGTGGATTAGAGCCTTTGTATTCTTTTCCCTTTGATAACCGAAAGGCTAGAGGATCGTAACCCTCGGCTTTATTTTCCTTTATATTATGGGAAAAACATTCGAAACCTACAAAATAAACAAAACATTATGAAATTTTGCGTTATTGGGTAAACTGCTTCAGAGAGTGTAGGGAGAGAGTGTGGTCGTTGGATGGCATCATCCAATGGTGTAGATTCGTTTAGAGGAGGTCAGGAAGGAGAGCAGAGGGAGAAAATGAGTCAAATCTGTCAATCGCGCAGAGATAGACGGTCGAGATTGGTTGTGAGTACATAAAGTGAATGAGTCACTTTATTTGGAGAATAGAAGAAATGCAAAGAAAATATACGAAATTCTATTTGGCGGAGGTAAAATACAAAGGAGAAGAAATTGGGGCTTCAGGATCAATATGAGCTGTCGGATTAGATCTGACCATAAATATCAATAGTGGAGATTCACTTTGAAAACCCTTTGGTATAGGTGGAGGGTGATAAAAATATGAGGGAGAGATCTGGGACCGTCCGATCTAAACACGTGGACGGTCTAGATCCAATCGGAGGATCGCAATGGGCGGGGCAATTATGTTAATGCGCTCGGAAAAAAACTTGCGATGCGATGTAGCGCGAGCCGTTGATCTGAGGATCAGATCAACGGTGGGGAGTGAATCAGGAATCGACGATCAGAGGAAGGCTGATGCGATGATGCGATCGGGCCATCGCAATCAGAATTTTTTAAAGGAGTGCAATCGGAAGAGCTTTTGCAGAAGCTTCCAATGCGATGGGTGGAAAATAAGAAAGTGCGTTGACCGTCGGATTGGCCCAATGATCAATGGCGGAAATGGGTTCGGCCAATGAATGGGTGGGGCCATGTTAAAATGTATGAAACCGAAAAATTAATGAAAAAAAAAAAGGTTTTATGGCTTAAGGGTGGAAAATATATATAAGGCTTGGCGCTCGGTTGCAGGGCCAGTGGATATATGAAATTTAACTAGAACCGAGGTTTTTATAATAAAGGGCCTATCACATCGGAGAAATGAAGCGGGTCTATTTCAATCAACCCACTTTTACATTAAAAACATAACTCTGGCGCATTATACCAAACTTTGGGTAAGTGGGTTTTTTGATATACAAAGGAAAAAATGAAACGGGAGTGAATATTTATAATGTTATAGTGCCCGACTGCAAGCATATATAAAACAATAATGGGATCAGGAGCTGTGTACATGGGCTTAATCACATCGGAACTTTTAAACACGGCACGACAAACAGACTTATTTGCTCAGACTTTGCGATGCGATAAGCGCTTTTATGAGTCTAGCACCTGGTTCTAGGGTGCGGGCACGTGGAGGGGAAGTGGTTTAGGCTTAGCCCAAGGGGGTTTAAGCCTTTATACAAAATATGTATTTTTTATGATTTTTTCTGGTTTTCAAAGGATTTTGAGGGTTTCGATAAGGCAAAGAAAGAGTCTTAAACTTTATCAAAGGGGTTTGGATGGAGGGGAAAGGGGAAAAATATGAAGATGAAGGATTTTTATGGAGAATAAAGGGGAGAAAATGAGGTTAGTTTCGAAGTGAAAGGAGGGGAAAATGGTGATTTTGCAGCAGTTTCTTCTCATGAAATCAGGAGAATTCGAGAGTGTAAAATGGGCACAGTAGGGAAGATTTTGGATAGAGGCATGAGGCCTTCAAGAGTCTTCAAGAGATAACAATTTTTTGCAATAAATTTTTTTCCTTGTAGGCGCCAAAAAATGATTTAGCCACCTTTTGGTATAACAAATTTCATAGTTGGCTAACAGTGGCTCCACTTGGGGATGGTGCCTTCTTGAAGGAATCAAGAACTTCAGACTTGCTTTCTCTGGGAGGCTGACCTGTGCCTCATCCATTGGGCTGCTCTTATTTCCTTGAATGATTTTCTTTTGCTCTGAAAACATATTAGCAGCCAAAAAAACAATGGATATTTCAACAACAAGCTTTCTACCTACCCAATCCTACATATCTAACATCTTTTCTTCTTTAGAGTGCACTTAGATTGGAAAAATCTTTTACAACATTTTATTCTTTTGAAAGCGGGAAAACTAATCTATTTCTACTCCTTATTTCTCCATGGACTCGGATTAAGCAGTTGAGCCCATATGATTCTCTACCTAATCTACTATCTGTTGGGATTAAACTGTCCAACAGATTTTATTCACTAATTTCTAAAGCAGAAATTCAAAAGCATACAAGTCAAGATTGAGCAGTCTAACTTGTTGCTGATCTATGGCATAAAAAAAAGCCACACATAGATCTTATTTTGTAGAAAATTAAAACAAAATGGAAGGCTTAGGATCTAAAAGTTCAAAGAATTTCCTTTATCTTTTTTACAGCTCTATTTGGACTTTTGTTTGAGTTGTCTTTCCTTTGTAAACTGGTTCAGATTTTTAGGTAATTGGAACCAGGTTTACACCTTTTTTGACTCAGAATTTGAAACAGATCTGAGTCATTCTCTTTGGAAAATCAGGTTCATATTTTGAGCATGTTTGAACATTTAATTTCTATCCTAAACTATCTACTGATAAGCCAAAATTAAACAGTTTGGAAAATCAAATTCACTATCCTATCTGCAGAAAATTTAAAACTAATTAGTCAAGATTAGGCTATTTGACTAACTAGAAGTGTGTTCTTTAGGAGTGGAATTTGAGCTTGCACACTTTTAGATTTGTTCTTCTTCTTTTTTATGGGGTTGTACCATTCTTGTTTTCATAATCCACCCTCTTTTCTCTTTTCTCTTTTTTTTGTATTTTGTGTTTTTTATTTTTCTTTGGAGACAAAAATCAGCAACTATCTAACTTCTCAAAACTGAGCTATATTGACATTCCTATCTAACCTATTCTAACATGGAGTATTTACATCTTCATATGATAAAAAAGTGCCAATGTAGCCAATTGAGTAATGTCATAAAGAAGAAGAAACTCTGGCTGCTTGTTAGAGGTATCCATAGTACATTTTGAAGATTAATCTTCAAAATAAAGACTATCACAGGAGGTGACAAATTTTCATGTCTCTGGCTCTTGCAAAGGATCCATGCTTGATAATTTGAGCCAGTTGGGATTTCCACACACTTTTCCAAAGGATCAACGAAGAAAAGATGAAATTTCTCTTCTTTTTGTTTCTCCATGTCTGGTAGATTTTCTGCTTCCAAGACTTCAGCTTTGAGGGCTATGTCTTCAGTATGTTCCTTGGAATTATCATCATCCTTAACCTGCACAATAGAAAACAGTGAAATATCTTCTTTCTCCAAATTTATGCTTGCTTCTGATACAAATTCAGGTTCTTTAAATGGCAGATTGATATCAACGATAGGAGAAGTTTCTTCTTGAAAAGATGGTATATCCACAGTAGGATGGTCTTGTATTTTTTTTCTCCTTCAAAGTTTTTCCAGTATCTTTTATTGTTTGGGACAGCAGGTCTGAATTTTTCTTGAATTGTATATTGTCTACTCTCCCAAGGTCTTAAACATGTACTAGCGACAAGGGCTAAACTATTGGCAAAACTGTTTTGGTCTTTAGGAACAAGTATAAGTTGAGATTCTTTAAAACTTTTCAATAAATCCATGGTATCATCCTTATAAGCTTTAAGTCTAGGATGCTTAACCATGCATTCATCTTTCACTTGCCTAATTACCAATTCTGCACTTCCATGAACTGTTATCCTCTGGGCTCCTGATTTCTTCAATAAATGTAGCCCTAAGAGGAGTGTCTCTTATTCTACTATGTCTGTTGTGCTTTGAAAATTCAGTTTATATGAATGGGCTTTAGAATAATTGTTTCCTGTATTGTAAAGCCATATTCCTGCACCTGCATTAGTTTTAGTACATAACCCATCGGAATTCATATTCCAAAGAGGACTAGTTTCAGTATATCATTGGTTTTCTTACTATCCTCTTTGTCTTGGGTGCCATTGGTTTGTTCTATGGAAAAGACACCATGTTCAAGATGGTCTGGTTGAGATGATGGTTTGGAGGGTAGCTGTTTTCTTAGTATTTGATCAATTTGTTCTTTTGTCAAAGGAGAGATTTTTCTTTGAGTATAAACAAAAGAAGAGCTGCCCTGCATTTTATGACCAACAAAAGAACTCTCTACATCTTTGCAACAGAGTTCTATTCGTGAATGAACAAGATTATTTGTTTTGCAATAAGCTTCAGAGACTGACTATTTATTAATAGTCTGATCTATCTCTTCTTCTGTCGACGGGGAGGATATTTCTATGTCCCTTTGAACAGAAGTACATCAGTTCTCTGTCTCTTGTGAAGGCTGATTTTGAGGCTGGATGTTCTCTTGAGCCTCTTCTAGGGGATCTTGACTTGTGTTTGCAGGAAAATTTTGAGGATTTTCTATTGTTTCCTGATCTTCTTGTGTTTCAAAAAATTCCTCATGATTAGTATGATACTGAGTTTGTACATCGGGTTCATGAGTTTTTTTCTCCTTGTTATCAGGATGCCATTCTTGTTGTATAAACTAAACTGAGTTATAACACAAAGGAAGGTTTTCTATATGTGTTGGTGTCTCCTCAGTTTTAGGTTTCATGTTTTCCAAATGGCTACTTATCTCCTTGAAGCACTGCTCACTATTATCATTTGCGTTTCGGTCGTGAAGATCTTTTATCAGCATTGTACAAGACATAGGAAGGCAATTTAAACTTTGTTGACAACCTTCTTCATTGCTTTCTTCGTAAGTTTGCTCATCATATTTTAGAAAGTATCGATCATAATACTTGCCTTGTTCACAGTCTTGATCTCGAGGTGATTGGGCTTGTGTTTGATCAAGAGAAAAGGTAGTTCGCTCTAGATCATCCATTTTCATATTAGCCATCAACCTATCCATTCTCTTTCCAAGCATGTACATCATTTTTTCCATCATGATTTCTTGTTTATTCTCTTTGTAATCTCATTGATCATACATGTCTTGTCAGGGTAGAGTTTTTGTTTGATTAGGGAAAGGTATATGTTGCTCTAGATTTCTAACGTTTAAATTAGTCATCAACCTATCCATTCTCTTTCCAAGCATGTACATCAATTTCTCCATTATAAGCATATGTTTGTCATCTTGGTCTATATCTAAATCCATGTTTGTAAATCAGAAAAAAAGGTAACTGTGTCTATTCAATCAGTTCAAGGTCTTCTACCAGTGGAGTCATTTGGTCTTTTGGGAGTTTCAGAGTGTGGAGTCGCCAGGTGGAAAAAATTTTAGCTCGTAAGGAGGTGAAATGTTTTATGGTTCCACCACCATGTGTTTCTTGTAGAGCTGCAAGGTTTTGAGAAACTGAATTAGCTCTCAAGGGTGATCTGAAAATAGTTGAAAATTTAATCTTAGGAGACTTCCTAAGGATACTTTCCAGGTTGTCAACTATCTCAGGTGGGTTTGGGTCAGGGTAGGCTCTAGTATGAATCTTTCTAGGAGCCACTATGGTGTGTTTTTCAGATCCAAATAAACAAGAAAAGTTCAACCAGATATGACAGTCTTTAAGTGGTTAAATGATCTGTTTTGCACAAATTTTTATCCTACAGTACTCTAACTGAGTTTGAATGATATTTTAATGATAAGGGTTCTTTCCAGTGGAGTCTTAAGGTCTGTTCAGGATTGTGGAGTCGCCAAGTGGAATTTTTTACCTCCTAAGGAGGTAAAAGGTTTTATGGTCCACCACCATGTTTATTGGATACCAATCTGAAATATTTTTGGGTTTTCTGAGTTATTTTTTAGTTGTGTGATTTCTAAGAATGTCCTAACTCTGTTTCAAAACTTAGCTACGGTTATGAGACAAAGACAATCTACTCTTATGGCTAAGCTAACTGATCTTTCAAGGTTAGACAAACTCTTATGAGAATCCTAGGTTTTACCTAGGTTGTCACTAATTCAAACAAACTTCATCATGATTACCATTTCTTGGTAGTGCTTGAAAAGGCTGTTCTTACTCACAAGGTTTTATGAAGTTTTTAAGGGATACTAAGATGAAAATTTGACTCAGTTCCCCAGTGGAGTCACCGGAAATGTTAGCACCCTGTAATCAGCAAGATTGGCAAAAGTCCGACTGCAGGGAGAACATTATTTCAACCACTTTGGGATTCTAGGATCTAGCCCTCCTAAATCCGGAGAGGGATCTCTCCAATAAGTGCAAATATGGATTTGTCTTTGGAGTCTTGGGTAATAATATTAGGCTAGTTATGAAGGCCGAGGGTTTGTTTTGTTTTTGGATGGTTGAGCATGATTATTTTTTGAGGTGGAAATTCATAAATGCAAAGAGTTTCAAAGGTGTGAAGTTGCAAGCAATCAGAACAAGCTTTGGCTAGAAAGATAGATAATTGCAGGTTTTAGTCCATTGGGCTATGGAGTCATAATAGGGTTTAATTGGAACAACAAGGGGAAAGAGTGGTCCATGGGGCAAGTCATCTATGTCTAAGGATCTCTTTGAAGTTGGATTTATGGAATGAATTGAGACAAAAAGAAGGGGAATTAAACAAATGAAGAACAAAGAGTAGCCTAGGATCTGGTAAGTACTTTGAAACTAGCCAGCCTTTGACAAACACTTAAGAAAGACATAAAAACAATCCAAGATCTGGTAATTACTTCGAAACTAGCCAGCCTTTGATCCACTTTCAATAGAAAACATAATAAAAATAGAGGGAAACTTGAAGGCAACTGTTGGGGAAGAAACTAGCGGGCCGGGCTCACCACAAATCCTCTCCTAGCTCTACTCTACTTGGTTACTTTCAAGACAAACACAAAGATAACACAGAATGGCCTAAGATCTGGTAAGTACTTTTAAACTAGCTAGCTTTTAACACATTCCAAGGGAAACATTCAGACAATCTTTGGGGATACAACTAGGAGTAGGGCACACCATATCTTCCTTAGCTCATCTCTACTCAACATATACTGAAAATAACATCTAAGAAAAACAATTAGCTAAATAGGAGGACAAGGGAATGCCATCATTCCTACTGCTTGAACTAAATTAAATCATTCCCAAATAACACAGATTGGAAGAAAACATTCAGATAAAGATTTTCAGTCAGAGAAGGGTACTGATATACAATAGGTCCTAACTCTATGCATGTTGTTCCTTATAAGAGAAAATGAACACAGTGAAAACATAAATAAAATGACAATTCACAATAATAAATACATCACCGTCAACATAGACCAGGATCCCATAAATCAGCTTGTATTGATGCTCCAAACCAGTTACAGCTTTAAGTCCAATGCTTTAGTTTAGCAATCATCTACACTCCCCAGATTAACTAGTCTCTCACAAGCAGAGCTTCAAGAGCCAGTGAATAATATTTACAATCAGAAGTTTCCAGCTCAATTACACTTCAATTTTCAGCAACCAACTTAACCAACCATTTCTCATCTTCTATAGAAGTATATATAGAAGAATGAGGAGGTGAGATCTGATAAAATATCTCCCAAGCTAATTAATACAGATTAATGACTTCTCGGCCTTTGAGGGGCTCGATGGAGAAGTTTGCAGGTGTTTCACTGTATTAGTTGATTTACATTAAATATTTAACCTCGGTGGGAGCTTTTGTTGGCCTTTGAGGCTCTATGTTAGGATGTAATAACTCTGCTGATATTTTTTGCATTAAGTTCCCTTAGCAGAATTAAATCTTTGGATGCGCTGAGGCAAATATCTTCATTTGATCAATAAATTCGGCCTCTGTTTGAATGCTTTGAGGCACAGGTGGATTTGTGGTAGCTGAGAGGAATCAATTCGCCTCTGTTGAGGTGGTGGAGACCTTTCTGTCTATTAACACTTTTGATTTTCCTTTAATCTATGTTTTAATTTGGAGGATTAGGCTTTTGATAATCAATCTTAGCCGTAATCCCCAAATTTGTTTTCAATCTTCTATTCTGGTATGTTTTGTCTTCGACACTGATACTCTTTTAGAAATAACACCACGTCTTGTTGATGTGCAGGCCACACAGGGCTCATATGGCATCAATGCCTCATGAAGCATTGACGAGACGTGGAGTAGAGCCTTTGTAGTCTTTTCCCTTTGATAACCGAAAGGCTAGAGGATCGTCACCCTCCACTTTCTTTTCCTTTATATTATGGGAAAAACATTCAAAACCTACAAAATAAACAAAACATTATGAAATCCTTCATTATTGGGTAAACTGCTTTAGAGGGTGTAGGGAGAGAGCATGGCCGTTGGATGGCATCATCCAATGGTGTAGATTCGTTTAGAGGATGTCAGGAAGGAGAGCAGAGGGAGAAAATAAGTCAGATCCGTCGATCGCGCAGAGATAGACGATCGGGATTGGTTGTGAGTACATAAAGTGAATGAGTCACTTTATTTGAAGAATAGAATAAATGCAGAGAAAATATGCGAAATTCTCTTTGGCGGAGGTAAAATACAAAGGAGAAGAAATTGGGGCTTCGGGATGAATATGAGCCGTCGGATTAGATCTGCCCATAAAGATCAACGGTGGAGATTCACTTTGAAAACCCTTTGGTAGAGGCGGAGGGTGATAAAAATATGAGGCAAAGATCTGGGACCGTCCGATCTGGACACAAGGACGGTCCAAATCCAATTGGAGGATCGCAATCGACAGGGAAATTATGTTAATGCGCTCAACAAAAAAGTTGCGATGCGATGTAGCACAGGCTGTTGATCTGAGGATCAGATCAACGGTGGGGAGTGAATCGAGAATCGACGATCAGAGGAAGGCTGATGTGATGGTGCAATCAGGCCATCGCAATTTGAAGTTTTTAAAGGAGCGCAATCAGAAGAGCTTTTGTAGAAGTTTCCGATGCGATGGGTGGAAAATAAGAAAGCGTGCTGACCGTCGGATTGGCCCAATGATCAATGGCGGAAATGGGTTTGGCCAATGAACAGGCGGGGCCATGTTATAGTGTATGAAACTGAAAAATTAATGAAAAAAACAAAGTTTTTATCGTTTAAGGGCAGAAAATATATATAAGGCTTGGCGCCCGGTTGCGGGGCCAGTGGATATATGAAATTTAACTAGAACCAGGGTATTTATAATAAAGGGCCTATCGCATCGGAGAAATGAAGCGGGTCTATTTCAATCAACCCATTTTTACATTAAAAACATAACTCTGGTGCATTAGACCAAACTTTGGGTAAGTGGGTTTTTTGATATATAAAGGAAAAAATGAAACGGGAGTGAATATTTATAATGTTATAGCGCCCGACTGCGGGCATATATAGAACAATAATGGGATCGGGAGCTGTGTACATGGGCTTAATCGCATCAGAACTTTTAAACATGGAAAACAGACTTATGCACTTAGACTTTGTGATGTGATAAGCACTTTTATGGTCTAGCACCTGGTTCTAGGGTGCGGGCACATGGAGGGGAAGTGGTTTAGGTTTAGCCCAAGGGGGCTTAAGCCTTTATACAAAATATGTAATTTTTATTATTTTTTCTGGTTTTCAAAGGATTTTGAGGGTTTCAATAAGGCAAAGAAAGAGTATTAAACTTTATCAAAGGGGTTTTGATGGAGGGGAAAGGGGAAAAATATGAAGATGAAGGATTTTTATGGAGAATAAAGGGGAGAAAATGAGGTTAGTTTCGAAGTGAAAGGAGGGGAAAATGGTGATTTTGCAGCAGTTTCTTCTCATGAAATCAGCAGAATTCGAGAGTGTAAAATGGGCACAGTAGGAAAGATTTTGGATAGAGGCATGAGGCCTTCAAGAGTATTCAAGAGACAACACTTTTTTGAAATAAATTTTTTTCCTTGAAGGCTCCAAAAAATGATTTAGCCACCTTTTGGTATAGCAAATTTCATAGGTGGCTAACAGGACATATCAAGTTGAATATTTCCTTGAAGCTTAGCTCCCCAAGATCTGGATAAAAGCATTCCATACTTGGGAGGGATGTCTACTACCACTATGTCCATGATCAGATGTTTTGTAGGTACTTGGGCCAAACTGAAACAAAGATCTTTGATCAAGCCCAGACATTTGACTCTACTCGAATCAAATGAATATAAGTCTTTATATGGTCTTGTGATTTCTAGGCCTAATATTTCCATTATAACCTTCGGCATGAGATTATGCGAGGCCCCAGAGTCTAGCATGGCATTGTGAAGGATTTGGTCATGGATATTCAGACTGATGTAAAAGGGAAGAGTGGTTCCTTCTTGGAATTTCTCTTCTATTTTTGGACCAAACAACATTTCGGGAGTGTCATCAGCTAGATTAAGGGTGTTCACATCATTTCCTATATTCAGGACCTTTAACACTTGGGATTTATAAGAGCCTTGGGTGATAAGTTCAGTGAGAGGCATGGTAATATTTATTTTGGCGATTTATCCCTCAAAACTGAAAGGTGCTTGTATTTTAGACAGGTTTGCTTCAGTTTTTTCAGCCATGAGTTTCTCTATGTTCTGAGTTTGCTGACTTTGTTTTGGGATTTTGTTTGACACAACCATCTCGGGAATCTTTGTGGAGGTACTAGGAGTATCTGAGCCAAGACTTGTTTGAATAACTTTATCTTTGCCTTGGTCAGTTTTCTTGAGCATGATTTTGTTGCTATCTACTGCTTTTTTAAGGATGGTCTCAGGGGTTTTAGCAGTGTCTGAGCTACCTTTCTTGGAGTTGTCTTGGTTTTTTTTGCTTCTAAGTTCATACTGCCTATGAGCTTCTATTATGGCTTTCTGAAAATCTATGGCAGGATCTTCGGGATCTTCATAGTTGGTTTCATCTTGATTCGGAGAGAAGAATGCTTGTTCTTCTTCTGTGAGGTAAACCTCACTCTCGTTATCAGAACCTATAAGGTTCAAATGATTTCCATCAATGGGTTATGTATCTCTTTCATATTCTTCCACATAATTTTCATTAAAGGGTGGCCTAATTTGTTGATCATTTTCCCTTAGTTTGTTTTGAGGCTGTTCCCTCCTAAAATTTTGGTTTCGGTTTCTGTTTGGAGGGTTTGGCTGGTTTTCCCTAAGAGGGGTATTTTCACTAATATTTTCCCACATTTTGGCCATAGACCTAACCAAGTCATCTATTCTAGGATCTAAGGAAGGGGCTGAAGTGGAGACCTCATCCCGGTATGTGAATTTCCTTTCTGATCTAGTCCTAGCTCTTTTTTCTGCTAAGTTGGCTTCTGCACTTGTGGCCACTTTTTTCATTTCCTCTAAGGTAGGGAGGTCCTTGTCTCTTAGTTGATAAGTCATGTCTGGGTCAAAGCCTTTGGGGAAATTTTCCAAGGCAGAGCCAAGTGGAGGTTTGAAGTGAGGTGGGAGGGCGTTATACACACTATTGAACCTAGTGCAATATCCCTGGACACTTTCCCCATTTTCCCGTTTTAGATTGTTATACTCTGACAGGATTTGAATGGGGTTCTTTTGGATTTCCCACTTATTTATGAAGGTTTGGTAGAGTTCTAGGAGATCATGGATGTTGTTTGGGGTTAAGCTCTTAAAACATTTTTTGGGTTCTCCGCCCAGACTTTGGGCGAACATCCTCATTCTTATGGTCTCGTCCTTTATTTCCATGTATTCAAAGGCATCGCTAATCCTATCTACATGTTGTTGAGCTGTGGTAGTCTCAACTCTGGTAAAGTGCGGGATTTTGGATTGATAGTAATTTTTTAAGGGAGCCAAAGGTTGTGGCAACACCAAGGGTGCATACCAGGCTGCCATGGTGAGAGCTAATGGATGATGCAAAAAATGAGGGCTTGTAGGATGAGCTGAGGTGGTTTGAACAGTAGTGGTTTGGATGGGTGTGGCGGATTTACTTGGGCTAGTGATCTGATTTTGAGCAGATCTGGGGTGGTAGGAGCCAAATTGACGGAGAAGCTGAAAGTCTGGAGGTGTAGTAGGTGAGGCTTCTCTACTAGGACTCTGTGGTAGATCTAGGAGCTCAATATTGTCAAAGTCTATCTTACTTTGTGACTTTCTTCTAAAAAGGGTTTTTGATGATTTTAAGTCAAATGGGGAATCCTGCAAGGTCCCCCATATCTACCCATTGGTTGAATTCATTTGTTGGCTCCGCGATGCTTATGATGAATGTCGGGGCATGTTCCTATCTTCTCAGGGGAACAAAATATTCACCATCTCCCCCGAGATCATCAGAAAAGCCCTTTTTTATCCTACCAGATCGAACTACATCAGTTTTAATGAAATGAAACTGTCCCATCAGTTTTCTAAACTACCATGGAGGAAATAGAGTGATTTCATCTCTACCATTACTGACTCCCATTTCACAACTCTCCTCTTTGCAAATTCAGTGCCCTTGAGCTTATTCAAGGAGGACCTTCAGCCTACCCTTTCTCTTATTGCAGGTCTCCTAGGTGTGGAAGGGTTTGTGCGAGTCTCAAAAGAATTCATAGCCTTTTGTGGTGAATGTCGCAACCCTGTCTCGTCTTAGATATTCCTAGTTTTCTGGCCTCCACCATTCAAACTCAGTTCCAGGAGCTCTTAGACACGGGTTGTTTTCATTTCTGTTCCATGGTCATTTATCTTTTCCTTTTCCAGCATGCCGATAAATTTGAGGGTTTGGGTTTAGAAAAGGTTTATAGGATAAACTCTCAGCCAAGACCAGTTTTTGACTGGAGTCCTGCAATGCATCAGTTGGCAAATGGGGTGGGTTACTCAAGTTTCCTTAATGATTTCATGCCCATAGCTTACACTATTATCCACGATTCTCCTCTACCTAGGATTTTTCCTAAACAGAAGAAATGGTTGTAGTACAGTGAAGCTGAAAGCACTTGAGATTGGTATCTTTTTTATCACTATACTGAAATCAGGGTTTATGGAGCCGAAGTTTCTCCCTACAAATTTCTGATTTTCCCTGCCCGGTGGATTTACACTTTGGAATACCTCCAGTAGACCTTAAAGGCTGACCATATTCACTTCCTCCCTGCAAAAAAGGGGTTTATTCTCAAGCTTCCCACAACCATTGGCCCTTTCGTGGTTAACTCGAGGCACGCCCTTCCCGTGGTTGAAAGTCTGCTTCAAGGCATGGATTTGAGGCAAGGGAAAGCTTGACCCTATCATCCGAAAGGCATCATCTCTAACAGAAGAAAGAATATTAAGTCAACTCCTTACAATCATGCAACAAGGCCCTTCATCAAATGGCGAGCTAATCTTGAAACCTGGCCTTTGCTTTCACAGATGGAGACCGATTCATCTGCGATGGGGGAAAAGGCAGATACTGCTTCAACAAGAGAGGAAGATCAGAAATAGGTGGAGGAGGTTGGTGTGTCAAGAAAAGGTTCTCCCCCTTTTAAAAGACAGAGAACCAGGACCAACGAAGCAGAAGGCATGGGAGACGAACAACTGCTTCAAAGTGAAACACTTTACGAGCAATCAGACATGAGAAAAGCAGGTATCATAGTGATACGGGATATCACGACGTCTTCAAACTTCTCAGAATTCTCGCAAGCCATCTCAGCTAGCAGCTCTCAAGGAGCAAGCGAGAGCATGATAAGGAACAAAATACTCAGAGAAAAACACTGGTCTGAGCTAGAAGGATATGTCAATAAGTACCATACCAGGTTCTCATCGGCAATTGACTTGGACAAAGAGCAATTGGTGATGGCTATGAATGAAGCTATCTTGAACCCAGAGGCTAGTAACACCAGTTACAGAGCCTTGGAAATAACAATAGATATGTCGCAAGTCCCGCCAATTGACAAGTGCAATTTGTTCAAGTGTTTTGGTGATATGCTAAAATATGAGGTAGTACGGCTCTCCCTTACTCTGAGAAAGCTGCAAAGTAAGCATAACCAAGTGCTTCAGAATTTAAGAAGGGAGAAGATCAATTCCCATGCACTCGCAAATGACCTATACAGTCTCCAAGAAGTGATAAAAGGGAAAGAAAAGGGCAAAGCAGACCCCCAAAATCATCTCATCGCTGAATTGCAAAAGCAAGTCGCAGCCTTGAAGTAAAAAGTAAATATACCTAGCACTCATCAATGTACAAACCACTGAGTTAGTCCAGGAAGAGAAAGATAAGGCAAGCTTGGTCAATTCCCTTACAAGGGAGAGGGAAGAGAAAGATAAGATTTCAGAGGAGATGGCTGCTCTACAGGGAAGGATGAAAAATTTACAGATAAGCTGGGATACTCACGTGTGTGCCCCACTAGCTCCGGAAGGGACTAGTTCACTCTCAGAGCAGCTGACCACTACACAGGTCATACTTCAAGTGGTGGAAAAACAGGATTTAACAGCACGCCAAAGGATCAGTGAGCTCGAAGCCCTCCTCGCAGAGAATTCCAAAAGGGTTGCCGCTATGTAGAAAGAGATAGAGGAGGGGAAGCAGGACAAGGCACAACAAGAGAAAACCATCCGCGAGCTCACTAACCGAATGAAAGGAAATATCACCCTCCTAGATGCTAGGCATTTGATTTGGACTGAAATTATCATGGAGGTGAAGAAGCGCTGGGCGTTTTTGAATATCATTGAAGAAATGAAGGCCACTGTTCGCTCTTTCAGAAGAATGCTTCATGAAGGAGGTACTGATGCCTCCAACAGGGTCCAAAGCGCAAAGAGGTATATTTCCTTTTTAAAAGAGCTAAGTCCAAAAGAGGTGGCCAAGCGAGGTATCAAGAACAGATTCAAGGAAGCAGCAGAGTGTCAGAAGGTGATAGATAAAGAGTTCGCACGTAGCATGGCTTTGAATGTTTTGGAAAAGGTAGCGACTAGTTTGGAATAGTTCAAGGCAGATTGGATGGAGATAACACTTACAGGACTCCCCTCATGATGGGAGCCTTCCAACGTGGTCCTACAACTGCTTCCAGTGTACGAGTGCCGACTAAAGGAAGTAATGAACCAGATCGACATACCTTCTGAAAAATCTGCTTGACTCAAAGCTGAAACCATAGTTTCAGTTCTCGGAAAAGAGTTTTCACTTCTGCATCAAGTGAAACATAAAATTCCTACTCATGCAAGCTACGACGAACTTACCGAGGTTTACATCAAAGCAGAAGTTTTCACTGCCATGCCTGAACCCGTAGTTGACACCTGGCAAAGGTGTACAATTCATGATAGTCTATTGGCCAGCTCATCTACAAACATCGTTCTGCTTGCTTCAGCTACTTCCTCAACTACCTCACACCATTGAAAATGTTAACTCATGATTCGGCCTGCGTGGCCTCTTGTTTTTATTTTTATTTTTACTTTCAAGATCCGAGTGAGATTCACATTTCACTCTTGCAATTTACTTTCTATTAGAAAGTTATGATATATTTTTTTTGAAACAGCCATGAGCTTGATTGTAAATGATGAGAAGCGTTTAACCTAAGCATAAATTTTGATGTTTTGATTAGGACTTAAAACTTCACACTAGCACGCAGAAAAGATATTTTCCCAAAATATCTTCCCTCATATGTTGATGGAGAATTCTATAAAAGCAGTAAACAGAGATAGAGAAAAGGTTCCAGATTTTCAAAAGAATTAAATAGAAAAGAACTTTGTGTGTAATT
This sequence comes from Pinus albicaulis, assembly GCA_034641835.2. Lineage (NCBI taxonomy): Eukaryota > Viridiplantae > Streptophyta > Pinopsida > Pinales > Pinaceae > Pinus > Pinus albicaulis. The sequence continues at coordinate 1,504,759,043 of CM076570.1, read as the reverse complement.
TTTGTCTGAACTTTGATTTTAATGTTGAAGATCCCATTGGGATTTAGTGATAAGGAGTTCTGTTGATATTGGGGATTCTGATCCGAGTATTTCACAGTTTGTAACTCTTCCCTATGTTTTGTATTGCAAAGGTTCATTTCATCCATTTCCATAATTCTTATATCTGTGTTCTGGAATGCGAGTGCTCATATGCTTGAATGTGACTTTATCGTTTATTGATACTCATATTCACTCATGTATAGTACTTTAAATATGGCTCAGGTAGGATATTCTGTTTCACCTTTTACTTCTACCAACGTTCTTCTGATATTAGCAGCAATGGAGTTGTATCTTTAAAATAGTTCTCATGTATGGATTCTTATTATTGCATAGGCCCATTATATGTGAACACTTTCTTATAGATTGAACTTCCATTACCGTTAGTGTCCATTACACTTTCTCACCAGTCGTCGCCCTCCTTTTATTAACCTTCGTGGATCATTTTGGTATTCAACCCCCTTTCCGGCATGCTATCTTAAAATTGTCTAATGCATTCAAATATCAAAGTTTACATTCTGTTATTACAGTATTACTTTTGCTGGGTTTAAGTTTTGAGAGTCTTGGTTTCATTTTCACCAAATCTTTCCACTTAAGATATGATAGCATGAGAGCCCCCGTTCTTGTCAATATTTATAAGTTGAACTTTATGCTCCTTGCTGATTAAGATGTCCTAGGCACTGGTCTTTGTACAACTCAAGGTTGTTTCTAGGAGTGACAATAGGCTACATCATTGAAATCGAAAAGTTGTTCTAATGGTGCAAGACCTCTTGGAATTGTATCATTTTTACATTGTAAAACTTCCAGGTATTTCTGATTTGCGTTGTCAATTGTTTCTGCTCTAAAAGGATGTTTAACATGGTTTATATCAGCAGAAAAAGACAGCTCTATTTTAGGGTATTATTTTTCATTAAAACAGTTTTCCTTATGGCATAAAAAGGTGTTGGTATGGCAAAATCATTCTTTGATTGCAGAAAATAATCTATGTGTTTGTCTCCTTCAAACACTTGCCAGTAATCTTCATTGTCAGGTATTGTAGGTCTGTTTTTCATCTTTATATCAGTTTGTTCATTTTTCTGTGGTATTTGGAAATTACTAGCAGCAAAGGCAAGTTCATTTTCTAGATGATTTTGAGCTCTTGGGATGAAAATGAGTTCATATTTTTCAAAGGTTTTCAGAAGATCAAGGGTAGCATTTCTATATTCTCTGAGTTTTGGGTTTCTGGTTGAATACTCCCCTTTGATTTGTCTGATAATTAGCTAAGAATCCCCTTGGGCTGATATTATTTTGGCTCCTACATTTTTGAGTAAGTGTAGGCCAATAAGTAGGGCTTCATATTCAACACTGTTTTTTGTGCATGGAAAATCCAACTTATAGGAAAATCCTTGGTTTGTGTTCTGTATCCATACACCAGCCCCTGCACTTATTTTTCTACAGGAGCCGTCAAAGTTTATTTTCCAAGATATTTCACTCTCATTTTCATTTTCTTTCTACTATTCAAGGCTACTAAAATATGGATTGTTATTTTCTTGAGTTAATGGCAGATTTGGCTGTTCTAGTAGACTAATTTCCCCTTTGTTTTCCTTTTCTTGTTGGCTGATTTCATCTTCATTATATAAGATAAAGGAATCTATATCTGAATGGATGGAGTATATAGGAGAATTTTTTGGCCTATCTATGTTGCTCACCATGTATTTCAAGTGGGATTCCCTGTATAATCTTCTAGTTTGGTTAAATACTAGGATGGTGGCATAAGACATGTCCATTTGAAGGCTCCCTTGAATTTTGGCTCCCCATGATCTAGATAGAAGCATGCCATACTTAGGGGGAAGGTCAGCTACTACTATGTCCATTACTAGACTCTTAGCAGGAATTTGTGCCAAGTTGACACACAAATCTTTGATTAGGCCTAAGCATTTGACTCTGCTTGAATCAAAAGAGTAAAGGTCTTTGTATGGTTTAGTAACTTCTAAGCCTAGGCTTTCCATTACTACTTTGGGCATAAGATTGTGTGAAGCACCTGAGTCTAGCATGGCATTATGCAATATTTTTTAATGTATATTTAGGCTGATATAGAAGGGAGGGAAAACCCCTTATTGTTATTTTCCTTCAACTTCAGGACCGAACAGTAACTCAGGTTTATCATCTGTCAATTTTAAAGTATTAGTGTCACTGCCTATATTCAAAGCTTTCAAAAATTGGTTTTTATATATATCCTGAGTTACTAGTTCAACTAAGGGTATGGTGATTTTAATCTTGGAAATTTTCCCTTCAAGGTTGAAAGGAACTATTGTTCTTGATATAATTACATATGTTTTGTCATTTACAACTCTTTCAGCAATTCTGATTTGCTGATTTTTATTTGGACTGCTATTTGGGATAGATTTGTTAGAGACACTAGCCAAATTACTAGGGCAACTTTGTTCAACACTTTGTTGGCTGTTTTTGTCTTTATTTATATCAGTTTTCTTGGCCAAAGTGTTGATGTTACTAGCTATTTTTTTGGACTGATTTTCTAAAGTTTTCTTAACAACAGTATTGGTGTTTCTGTCATTAAAAATCTCTGGACTCCCTTTTATTCTAAGATTATATTGTTTGTGTACCTCCATGATTGCATTTTAAAACCCCAATCTGTAATCTTTAGAATCTTCATGGTTGTTTTTAATTTGTTCTGAAGAGAAGAAACCTTGTTCTTCTTCAGTGAGAAAAACATCTGTTTCACTGTCAGATCCTATTAGATTCACATGATTTTATTCTAACCTTTCAACTGCCCTTTCTTCTTCTTGATCAATATAGTTTTGTTGAGAGGGAAGCCTAATCTGTTGGTCATTATCTCTTTGCCTATCTTGATAAGGGTCTCTTTTAAGATTTTGGTTTTTGTTTCCGTTTTGGTTTTCTCTAGGAGGCATTCTGTCATTCAGATTTATCTTTTCAAGCATTATCTCCACTAATTTTACTAAGTTATCAATTTTAGTATCTGATGATGAGGTTGATGGCATTGTATCATCCTTGTATGTAAATATTTTCTCTGCCATCAACCTGGCTCTTTTCTCAATCAGATTTTCTTCTACACTTAAGGCTCCCCTCTGCATATATTATAAAGTTGAGGGGTCTCTTTCTCTTAGTTGGTAGGTCATTTCAGGATCAAAACCTCCTGGGAATTTTTCCAAGGCTAGGCCTAGTGAAGGTTTCATGTCTGGGGGAAGTGCATTATACACACTATTGAATCTAGTGAAATATTCTTGGACACCTTCCCCATTGTTTCTTTTGAGATTCGTATATTCTGAAAGGATTTGGAGGGGGTTTTTTCTATTTTCCCATTTATTTATGAATGTCTGATATAAAGAAGGGAGATCATTTATGCTGTGAGGAGCTAAGTTTTAAAACCATTTCTTGACTTCTCCTCTAAAAATTTGAGTGAAAAATTCTCATCTTAATGGTCTCTTCTTCTATTTCCATATAATCGAAGGCATCATTTATTTTATCTACGTGTTGTTGGGAAGTAGTAGGTTCATTTCCACTGAAATGGGGAATTTTGGATTGGTAATCATTTTCTAGGGGAACCAGAGGTTGTGGTAACACTAATGGAGCATACCATGCTGCCATGATAGGAAATAATGGGGGATTTACAAGAGGTGGATTAACAAGAGGGAAATTGGGCTGAAATGGAGTTTTTTTAACAATGGATATGTGGATAGGAGTGGAAGAAACACTTGGTCCAACAAACTGATGATGAGCAGATTTGTTATAGAAGAAATTGAAATGATGGAGAAGCTGAGAATCAGGTGGAGTAGAAGGTGAAGCTTCTCTGCTAAAGCTCTGTTGCAAATCTGCGGTTTAAAGGTCATCCTGATTTAAATCACTTTCAGAATTATTTCTGAATAGGTTTTTTGTGTAAGGTAAGTCAAAGTGAGGATATTCTAAGACTGCAATATCTTTAGAGACAGATCTTGTTCTTAGGATGGTCCTATCGGTAGTTGGTTTTCCAAATCTAGAATTTTTCCACAAAATATTCTCTGGATTGTCAACTATGGTAGGGGATGAGGATCTGGATGGGATCTAGTATGGACCCTATGTGAAGCCAAATTTCAATTTTTCAAAATTTAGAGAGGAAGAGGTTTTTTAGGATTGTTTTTCAAAAGTTTTCCTCTCACAGTGATTTATTATAATAGGGGACTAGTTTTTTAAACTTCCTCAAGGCTGTTTAACACAATCCTAAGGAAATCTGAAGTACTAGTGAGGTAATAGGCCTACTGGGGCTAGTGGAGTCACCAGGTGGAAATTTTTAGCTTTTTTGAAGGTAAAATGTTTTATGGTCTACCACCAATGGTTTATTTTAAAACCAATCTGAAATGTTTATGGGTTTTTCTGAGTTTTATGTGGTTCACTGGTTATGAGAGTGTCCTATACCTAATTCAACAGTTAGCGAAGGTGATGAAACAAACAGATTCTACTCTATGGCTTACTAGCTAATTTCTTCAAGGTTTGATAAGAGTCTCTTATAATCCTAAGGTTTACTTAGATTGCCACTGATTCAGACAGATCCTATCATGATTACCATTATGTTGGTAGTGCTTGAAGAGGCTATAGTTCACTTGAATGAATAATGAGTGTCTCGTTTAGGGACTTTTACTCAAAAGGTCCTACCGTGTTCGCCAGAATGTTGGGATCCTGTGACTTAGCATATTTGCATACTAAATGACAAGGCAACTTATAAACCAGTCTTTAGAGCTCTAGGGTCTAGCCGTCCTAGTCTCAGAGAGGGATCTCTCAATTTTTTTGCAAAGATATGAATTTTTTGCTTGTAAATGGTTGATTTTAGGCTAGTTATTAAGCATGAGTTTGTTTCTTTATTTGATGGCACATGATGATCTAGGCAACATAGATAGGAAAGGGAAATATCTAAGTCATTGGGCAATGGAGTCAAGTAGAAGTTTGTAACAAGTTTGTAGATGAATTAGGGGTATCAAAGGGAAAATCTAACTTTGCTATTAGATCTACAAATTTTTCAAGTGAAATGAAATGAACATTAAGAGTTTAGAATGAAAAGTAGAACTAAGGGCAATTAAGAATCCTAAATTATATGCACTTCTCAAAAAAAGGATTGAAAAAATCATTTAAACATGAATAAATTTTCCATAGATAGGGCTAACCATGAATTCTACAAATCATACTTCAGCAAATAACAATTTCAATACAAACTTTCAAAATGAAATCTAAGAGTTGAGGAACTCTCTATTTCATCAAAGATTTCACTTTCAAGGATAAGAAAACATTCAAGATTCACAAATAACTGCATTCATAGAAGAGGGAACTCCTAAAAATCTGTGATTGCAATTATAAAGACCTTCAAAACAATTATTTGAGCAATTACAAAGGGTATGATCAAAACAGACCTCTTTGGAAAACCTTGGACAATGGTACTTTGAAAGGAGACTTCAGAAATAGTTTTTTAAAGTGTCAACAAGAAGCACGGAAAACCATAAATCATCTTGAGGGCAACTATATTGAAAAATTATTGAAATAAACAAGCTTAAGGGTTGAAAAGCAGTTAAACTACTCAATTAAACATTCAGAAAATGAAAACATAAAGATAGTGAAGAGTAAACAGGCCTAAGGTGCTTCTACGAGACATTTCTTAGCCTAAAATTTTTACTCTACTGCAAGCAAGAAATTATGAAAACAAAGTGGAAGACAGGAAAAAAATCAACAACTTATAATACTTCACCAACAGCCAAGCTTAGGGATCCAATGACAGAGCTTTCTCCATCCACAAATAGGTCAAAACATCCACAGGTTCCAGAAAATCAATTTTCTTTCAACTTCAGTAGAACTATAAATTACTTCAAAGAGCTATCAAAATGCCCACATACAATGAGTTTGAATGCAGTATTTATGCTGCAAATGAGGAGGTGGAAGTATCTAGGTTTCAAAATGTTATTAATGACATAGTAAATGCACTCCTATCCTTAAAAACCATGCAAGGCATAAGGTAGGAATGTTTCTCAACTACTTCTCTATGTATTAAATCTGTCTTTACTTCCTGAGGATAAAATCGCTGAAAAGATTGACTTTGAGGCTCTTTCTTTCTTTTACAATAACTGTCTGATAGTTTTTAAAATATATTTTTGTGTAATAACTGCCAATTTTCCCTTTGAGACATAAAATAAGTGAAAGGTGTCAATTTTGAGTTTATTAACTGAATAACTGCTCCTTTGATGTATTCGAGGCTATATTTAAGCCTAAGTCTTCTTGATTTAATCATAAAACTGCTCTTTGGGCTTAATCTACCTTTATTTCATCATTAACTGTGTTTTAAGGCTTTGATGATGTTTTTGGCCTTCATAGTGTAACACTATTGCCCTTTTTCCTTTTATGATTGATTTGAGCCTTTAAATTGTGTATTTTAGCCTTTAACCTTCATCTTTCATGCATAATCTTTTATCTTCAATCTCCTCTGTCTGTGTTGCTTTAAACCTTTTCTGCTGACTGGACTAATCTTTAATCCCTTTTCTTTAGTTCTTGGCCTTTATTTATTTCTTTAATTGTTGCACTTTATCCAATTTGTTTCTTGGTTCTAGCCTTTAACCCTTCATCTTTAAACCTTTAATCTCTATATCATCAGCCCGATTTTTTCTAGATCTTCATAATGCATCATTGATGTTCCTTAACCCTTTATCTCTCAGACTTTTGACCTGCAACTTCACCCTTTATTACTCAAAACAATGCTCCTGTCAAGGAGCTTCTTGGTGCTAGAGGGTTTGATTGTATAACCCGTGCTTATGAGCGCTATTAAAGCCATGAAATGAAACCATGGCGGTCCCCTTTTTTATTACTTGGCCCCTGTTTGGACTGTGGAAGTCATCACCTTCTGGCTCATCCCTTTATGGACTGTGGGAGGGTTTTTAATTTTAAAACCACCATAGAACCTACAAGAAACAAATAAAAAGTTATAAAACCCTGCGTAATGGGAATTTACTGCATGCAGAGGTTAGCGTAGGGCGGGGGAGTAGGCTATGCAAGTGGAAGAAGAGATTTCATGGCGGAGAAGTGAAAATCCATGAAAAATAGGATTCAAAATGACTTTTGGGTGTGAAAATGTGGAAAGGTGGTTTTACCAAAACTGCGAATGGTTTTCGCATTGGATTCAGGTGATAAATTGTTTTTTTTGAAACGAAAGCGATCCAATTGTTTCGTGCCACGCGTCCTCCATAATACATACCACCTATTTCGCGTTCATTTTGGCGTTTAAACCTCAGATGGAAAAATCGCGCGAAATTGATCGTGAGTCGTTGGATCTGGAAGGGAAGATCCAATGGCTATGGGGGAGCGTAATGGAGAGAAGTGATCGAGCGAGGTATTTAGTGGGAGACAGGTGGTACACACTAATTGAATGGGTGTTTGACCAGCAGGGTAAATACAAAGGTAGGCCCCGGTGGGAGGCTTAACGTCGAGAGTAAATACAAGCCATCAAATCTTATAGATCGATGGTGGAGATCGCTTGAAGGATGGTAAATAGAAATGTTTTGGGAGATCATGGGGTGAAACGTGGGCTGTCAGATCCTATGGATCTACGGTGTAGCTCTCATTGGAAAATCATTATCGGAGTGGGAAATTTTACAAAGAAAACGTAAGTTTTAAACGAAAACACCGATGCGATGGGGGCTTAGCATAGGTGCCGAGGTATGGTCATATGACAAAAAGGAGCTGGGGGCTAAGAAAAAAAAGGGGCTCAATCTTGTTTGTTAATAAAAAAGCAGAAAAAGGGTTTTTTGTGTTTTTTATGGGTTTTTGGGTGTTCCAGATGAAGTAAAAGGATTTTTAAAACCAAATAAGAAAGCGTTAAGTGGTTTTAAAGGGTTTTTCGAGGGGAATAAGGATAAATGAGAGAGGGAAGGGGAAATTTTACAAGGAAAATGAATGATATGGGGGCAAAAAATGAGGAAAATGGATCTTTTTAGGAAACAGTTTTCTTTGGGAACAACAGGTTTTCTTGGTGGATTTTTGAAGGGGACAACAATAAGGAATAGCACTATTTAAGGAACAACACTACCAGGGAAAAAAATTCTTTAAGGAACATCACTTAAGGAACAATAGGCTTTAAGGGAGAACATTGTTTAAGGAACAACACTGTTTAAGGAACAACACTGCTAAGGAACAACAAGATAATCTTTTTAGGAAAAATAGATGAAGATTTCAGTGGACTAATGGATTTGAAATGATGAAGGCAATGAGATTTCTAGAAATCATCATGTTGTTTGAATTTTGTTCTGTAAATTTGGGTTTGTTACATTTAGTCATCTTTGGATAAAGTCAAAATTATGGATGACTAACAATTAGTGTTGTTGACTTGGTCAAACTTGACCTTGTCCACATGTATTAGCCCTTATTCACACATGATGGTGTTTGATCCAGTTATTAACATGATCCCTTTTCATATTAAGAGTGATTTTATGCCTACTTAAGATACTTATGGGCCTCCTTACCCATTTATTCATCTAACTAGATGTTAAGAGAAAAAATAATATTCCAATTAGCTGCATGCTAATTTAGGAATATTATAGCTACAACAATGTCGATGACCACTGTCTTGGTAGGGACTTGTGTAAGACCAACACCAACATATTTTATTAAACTAATGCACTGAACTCTTTTTGAATCAAAGGAAAATAAATCCTTATATGGTCTAGTAATTTCCAACCCCATTTTTCCATGATTACCTTGGGCATAATATTGTGAGAGGCTCCTAAATCCAACATGGTATTATGCAACGTCATGTCATGAATGCTAAGGCTAACATAAAAATGAGGCTACCTCCTCATTCTACTCATCATATAATCTTGGACCCAAGTATATGGTTGGATGATCTTCTTGAAAATTTAGAATATCAATAGCTCCTGCTTGGGAATTTAGCATTTTCACAATCTTACATCTATATTCATTTACCTTAAGAATTTCTCCAAAAGGTACTTGGATTTTTATCTTACAGATCTCACTCTCCAAACTAAAACCAGAAGCATATTTTTTAGTCTCTTTGACAGGAGGAGGAAGTGGTGTATATTTCCTAACTTCAACAACCTTGGGGGCATATTTCTTGGGCTCTGTTTTGTTTGCATTAATTGGCACATTTCTGTTTCTTAGGTTGTACTGCTTATGCATCTCAAATATTGAATATTTATAACCTTTAAAATAATCAGATGGTTCCTCACCCTTGTTTACATCATGATATGACTCATCATGTTCCTCTTTAGTTAAAAACATCACTGACATGTTTTCATCTAAGCAATGAATTGAGTCTTCTTGTATTTTAGGCTGATCTTCTTCATCAACTAAGTTTTGCTGAAAAGGAGGCCTTACTTGAGGGTCAGGTGACTGATTTCTATTTTACCTTGGTATTTTCTATTTTTGAGGTCTTTTGTATTGAGGATTTCTAAACTGAGGTTCATGTTGTGCAGGAGGAGCAAAGGCATTACCAAGGGCGAGCCTATCCATCAGGTTTTCCATTGTCTTCATCATGGAATCAAAATTGTCATCAGAGGTGGAAGGATTATCTTCTTCTTTCAACTTAGTCTTATCCATATTGGAATTTTTTGCTGCTATCATATTGACCTCCACCTTCACTACATCATTCTACATATCTACAAGTGAAGGAGATTCTCTCTCTCTCAGTAGTATAGAAAATTCATAATCAAAAGCTTCAACATATCTCAGTTGAACTGCTCTTGGAGGAGGCTTTAGATAGGCAGGGATGGAGTCATACACTTTGTTAAATATCTTTGAAATTTTTTGAACATTTTCATCAAAAACTCTCTTCAAACTATTATACTCAGTGAGGGCTTGTACATGATTGGTTCTATTTCCCCACTTCCTCAAGAAGCTATCTTAAAATTCATTCCAATTATGTAGGCTTCCAAGAGTAAGGGCTTTGAACCACTTCCTAACTTCACCAGTGAAGCTATGAGCAAACAATCTCATATTGACATCCTCATGGTCAACCTCCTCCCTGTCTATAAAGTCATTGAATTGGTCTACATGCTCTTTAGCTGTAATCTCTTCATCACTTCCCCAAGTTTTAATTCTAGCAGAATATTTTCTAGGAAGGGCATTTAGAATAGCTTGAAGGGCAAGAGGAGCATACCTAATAGGTGCAACACGTGGAGGTGGCATATTTCTAGCCATGATGATTGCGATTGTGGTAGTTTTATGGAAAACATAAGTAGAGGAAGAGTAAATGTTAGGAGGAGGGCTATTTGGTCTTTGTTGTCCAGTCACAATTAAACTCCAATCAGGAAGACGAACACAAATTTGACTTCTTAACAAGATTTTAAAGGGGTCTAGTTCCTTCAACCTATCCAATGACTCTTTCTCCAATGGTAACTCTGAAGTGACTGCTTCCTAAAACTCTTATTTATATTTTTGTGTCACTAAGGCTAAGGTATCAATACCTCTTCTATGTAGGTCTAAGACAATTTTGGTCAATTATTTTTCACTTTCAGACCTAAACAAGACTTCCTGAATTTTATCATCAAATGTTTTATCGTCAGGACTTCTTAAAAATTCAGAGGACAAGTATTTTGTATGTAATGGAGTACCTGATATTGCAGAAATGCCTTGATTGCCTCTGGATATAGTGTTTGGACTGTCCACAATGGTAGGTGGATCTAGGTTAGGATTACTCCTCATGTATCTCCTTCTCGAAGTCACCTTTGAACATATGAATTTTGAATGGAGTCACCAAGGTAGATGCAGCCTAAAACAACTTTCTGAGCTCCTGCTACCTTCAAAAGTTCAACTTCAAAATTTCGGGAAACTATAATCTCCAGGCTCTTGACAGACGCACCAAAATGTTATAAAAAAATCGCACCTGATAGGTTGCTAATCATACAACTTCATGTAATTTTTTCAAACCAAATTGTAACTAAATTTTAGCCTCTTCTGTCTGAGAGGGCTCTCTCAAAGGGGTTAATGATATTGAATAAAGATGAAACTAAATGGCTAACTCTACTTGGAAAACAACTTGCTTGTGATGTGAAGAGGTTGAAAAGAGTATAAGTCTACAATCATTGGGCTTATGGAGTCAAAAAATTTAGTGATTCAGTAGTAAGTTCCCTTGACATGTAAGTTGAGGCAGGTGAGAGTTTTTAGCAAAGGCAAAGCACACATGAAAATATGAAATAACACAGTCAATTCATATATAAAGGAAGTCAGAGCATTACATGAATGGATTCTGAGTATTAAAGATGAAAACTGTTTGAAATGGTACACATAGAAAATGTAGACCAAGTAAGCACTAAAAACTCCATGAGAATCTCAGGTTGGTCAAGTAAAAGTTCCTTGTATTACTGAAAACAATCAATTTACATAAAGATGCAGTATTACCAAAAAGTCTCCAACCCTTTACAAATTTGAATATATGCCCTTTAATAGACTTGTGACATGATGAGATGATCTGCCTCCTGGCTAGATTCATCGAAATTTTCCTAATGACACATTTCATAACAAGAAAACATCTACTTTAATGAGAAAATGATAGCTATTCTATTTGACAGTCCTTTTCCTAATAGGACTCAAACTGTTCATTATTACATCAACTAATTTATATGCTAATATTAGTTACATCTTTGAAAAATATTCCTTCACATGTTCGAATAGGGTGTGATGACACTCATCACTAGATGAAATCTTAATTATCCTCCTCTAAATTTGGAAACAAACCCTGCTTTTTAGGAAAAATGGTCCTTATCTTCAACACATGGTTTGGCTGATGATTTGTCTTCATCTCCTAGTCTTCAAGTCTTGGATAACTGCTAACATAGTCTTTTGACCCTTTTAAAGCATCCACCTGTCCTAAACTGCACAAAAAACCTACTTATAAAGCTTAAAAACAACATGCTATGAAAGTATGCCAATTTCGTAGCATACTTTTGTAGCGTTACAAAAATGCCCTTTTCCATCAACTTTTCTGATTTTTTCCTTCTGCATTGTATTCCTCATGTCTTGAAATATCCTCCATGTGATTTCCTCCTCTTGGAAGCTCCCAAAAAATTTTCAAAAGTCAAAAATAAAGCTACATTGGTTTCTTAGCATTTTCCTAGCTTCAAGCGTATGAAACGCTACGAAACTGCTGAAAAGTGTGTTATTTCTAGATTTTTGTCTAGCTTAAAAAATGTGTCTTCTAACTATAAAAAATTTGTTTCTAGCATTCCATTTACCTTAAAAAATATAAACCAGCTTAAACTAGGGGTATTGAGGTGTTTCTTCCTCATTGATGATGAGTTGAGCTATTGGCTCCTCAACTACTGTCATTTTTAGAACTTTCTTCTCCAGCTCCTCATGGATTATCTCTAGCTATTTTTGGACGTATTTAACCTGATCCTTTGGTTTCTTGTTGGTATATTTTAAGTGCATGTTCATTCTCTTGACATGTTTCACCTCTTTCCTAAATGGCACGGTCCATTTGATTAACTGTTGTGTGTTATCTAGGGTCTTGGAAACATTGTCAACCTTCTCTTCCCAAACCTCTTTCATATTTTCAAATTTAACCTTTTAGACATTGTGTTTCCTCTCTTCCTTCTTCATAATTGCAATTTCATTGTTAGCTAACCTTAACCGTTATTCAAGGAGTTCAAACTTTTTTTTTTTCAATTAATTTTTCTTTTCCTTTCTTTGGCATGTTATCTGTCTCTTTTTCTACAGGAGATGAAAGATCAATAATGTCTTGTGGTGGCTTGATAGTATCCGTAGTTGGATGAACTCATTTTCTGATCTCCAACAGTTTTCTAGCATGCTTTTTCATGGGATTTCTTGTCTGGAACATAAAACCTGCATCTTCACCTTCAAACTCTAGATTCTTTGCAGATTTTTCTTTCTTAAGTTTCTTTACACCTTCCTCTATATCCTTAACTTGTACTATAGGAGTCTCTTCAATATCAATGGCATGTAGTATGTCTTCTAAATTTCCTTTAGCTACTGTTCTGTCTTCTACAACCACTATTTTTTCTTCTCAAGCTACTGTTTGACTCCTTTTAATAATTTTTCTTCCTTGTTTACTCACAGCTTGTTTTTGTTTTGCAGGTTTGATCACTTTTGATTTTTTTTTATAGGTGGGACATTGGGTGTATCAAGAATCTACAATTGATCTGTTTCCATCATGACTGGTTCAATTTTCTCTACTCTTTCTAGTTCACTTGGTTCCGCCTTTAAAGGTGATGGGATACCCCCAGGTTTAGGTGTTCTTGTAGGAGTAAGGGTATCCAATTCAAAACCACTAAAAAATCAGAAAGAAGACTAATCTCTGCCTAGTCTTTAGATCTCATCTAAAACCAAAATTTTTATTAAACCTTGATGAAACAATGAAGTTTCACTTCCTTCAGATTTTTCTTGGACCTCATCTACCACTTTTTCTAAACTTTTGTGTAAATATAAAGGAAGATCGAGATATATCTTAGCAAAAGAGTGTAGGAGAAGCTTGAAATGGTAAGAATAGACTTTATGGTATCTCCCTTCACAAGTGAAATATTTCTGGATGATAAGAAACAAGTTTGAGTAGTTATCCTTTATGAAGCTCCTTGGAATGGAATTTGTAAGGTCCATTTCACTATTTTATGGCTTGATAAACTCTTTGCACTCCTCCATGTTGAATTTGAACCCTTTGAACCACTTCTCTTGTTCCCTTGGAATCCCTGTTGTTGCTGCAATGACCTCTAGTGTAATGGTAAGATTCAACATCCCTACTTTAGTATTTGTTCCACTAAAATTTAGAGAAAATTCTTTGGAAACCTGTACATGGAAACCTTATAGTCTTTTACAAAACTGTAAACATTCTCTCCTTGTGAAGACTTCTACAACTGTTGGGTCTTCATTGATCAAATTAATATATGATGTCTCATATCTTAGACATTGACCACCCTTATTTGTCTTTCTTTTTTCAGCCATAGTTTCTTTAGTGTCTTCTCAGCCTCGCTTGATAGTTTTCTACCTTGCTTGATAATTCTTTGCCTCACTTGATCACTGATATTTGCAACCTTTGAAAATACCAGCCACAACTTTGGCTTAATGAAATGCTCTCCAGAGCTTAATATCACACAAAGAAGGAATGAAGAATGAGAAATGAATTAATTTGGAAATATTTTGAAGTTCGATGCCCACCCATAACACAATGATGACTCATACATGCCTAAAATGGTGATGATGACTTCAGCCCTAACCATGTACCTTGATCTTTACCCTAATTGACTCGAATGATATTTAGCTTATCATTTTAAAATGATTTTCTGACACCTAACAACTAATTTGACATGAAGACAGGAAACCTCACTTTCATATAATTCTTAGTGTATTTATGGGTGTTTTCGTTACGAAAGTATCTTTGGTTTCATAGCGAAAAGTGAAATTTCTCAGTGTATTTCTCTACGAAACTGTGATTTCTTGGCTAAAACGACCATTTTGGTACTAAAAGCTTGGGAAATGAAAACTGTCAGAAAATTATGAGTGATGTGACTTGAGGGGATTTGAAAGTGAGTGGGTTTAGACCTTAGCCTATAATCTTAATAAGAAAAACATTTTTTTTTTCTTGACCAAGTAATGAAAAATGAACCCTACAACCCTACCTTTGACACATGAAACTATATGAATTTGTCAAATGATGCTTCATTTTTTTGAGTGATAACAAGTTCCTATGAGCATAGTTATTTTACTATGTCAAGCTCATTAAAAAATGAAACAAATCCCATTTCAATTCGATTATTTGATTAGATCTTGTAAATTCCGAGTTGAGTCTTTCACTTGATCTCGTAGATTAGCCTTCATTCCATCCATCTGTTAGTAACCAATAATCTACTTAGGTGAATGAAATGAATCTTGGGGGGGCATGTACCTCAAATTGAGTCATTATACAGGGGGCGTACAAAATTATTCCAAGCATAGGTTGTCTCCATTTCAAGCTTGTGTAAAAATGAAACCACTCCCAAGTATAGTTTTTCCACATGTTTCAATATTGTGTAAAAATTAACCAAATTCCAAGCACAAAATTTCCACATTTTTTAAGCTTGTGAAAAAATGAAACCAATTTCAAGAAGAGTTTCCCATGTTTCAAGCTTGTGTAAAAATGAAACCATTCTCATCCTACCTCTCATGATTGAATTTTTAACAACCTCTTCTGCTAGATGAACCTTGGTTTTTTCATTCCATCGTCACCATCTATTTTGTTGATCATATGCTTTCACTTGATTGTTTTAACCTTTCCTAAGGAACTGTTGCAATGAGTGGTATTATTAGCCAGGTTCTTGACCTTTACATGTTTTGAGAAGTTCCATCATATCTAGAACCAATTTTATACCATTTATACCACTTGTTCCTCCAGGAGGATTCCTCTTTCAACTCTTTTCAGACTCCCAAAATATGAAAACATTGTCGAGAAATTGTATTTTAGAACTCATAAAAGTAAATGAAAAGACTATTTACTCAGTATAATTTTAACCCTTTTCCAAACTGAGATATAATATTTACAAAAAAGGAATGCCTTAGTCAAACATGGTTAAGAGGTTCTCTTGAATATTGTTGTTAGCATGAATCTTAATTGCAAGTGTGCGAAAAAAGACCACTTTAGCTACACATAACAAACAACCCTAACAGAAAACGATGGCTACCAATATATTTAGATATACAGTTAGTTGATCAAGATAAATGCTGCAAAAATCTAGATCTATGCATCAAAATACATTAAGCAGTAAATAAAACAAGATTTACTCCATGCATCCAATAGACAAGACAAGAATATGTTGAATGATTTTTATATTAATGACACCTGGGAGGAAAACATAGAAGGATGTTACCAGTTCTCCTCAATGGGATGGGTTCTTGTAAGTCCTCAACACTTCAGATCTAAAATTCCTCTCTCTTGATGGTGTAGAAAACCCAGACAAAAAAGGAGCTCAAAGGGAGCTCACAAGCAAAAGGATGGAAAAATATGACAATGATGGTGGATCAAAGTCAGACCAAAAGTATAGATCCAGAGTGATATTAGGCAACAAAAGGTGATGAATTGATGGAAAAAACCTTCTATTTATAACAAAATATTGAGTTAGTCTAGATATTGGTGCATAGTTAAAATATTATTAACCAAATCAAGATCCAACTTTTATGGAATATTTTATTATTTTTGTTGGAGGGAAAAGGAATATGACTTGGGTCAAATCCCATTATTTGTAAATAATAAATAAATAAATGATTTATTTATCATTTTAAGGATGTGGTTGAATAATAATTAAATAAATAATGATTTATCTAACTATTTATGAGCGATTTAGTCAAATTTAACAAGGAATATTATTTAAATAAGGTTTAAATAATTATTCCTAGAAAATAATGAGATAAATAATAATTTATCTAATTAATTTTCCTGTTTTGGGTTGAATATGACCAGGAATATTAATTAAACTGTTGTTTAACTAATTATTCCTTGAGGAAAATCAAACAAATGTGGATCTATTTAATATTTCCTCATGGGGTTTCTTGTTTAGACCATAAACAACTTAATAAAGGTGTTTTACTAAGTTATTTTTCATAGTGAAAGCAATTTTACTTGGGGTAAAATTGGTCTTACATGATGTACTTAGGTCCATCTAATAGTAACAGGTTATATGACCAAAAAATGGCGTAACAGATTGCCCCCCAACGTGCGAGCGTTAGGAGCTAATCATGTTAGGTCCCTATATCACTAGTATAGTCCCTTATTATTGTTATTATTGTACCCTTGTAACCCCCATTTTGTTATTATTGTGCCCTTAAATTATTATTGTTAGGTCGGCTAGGATTCCATTGTGGCCCACTAGGATTACATTATGGCCCCATGGACTCCTATATATAGAAAGGAGGTTTTGTAAATTGTATCATCCAAGAATTGTTCATTTATGTAATGTATTGGAGGTTTCCCCCTCGAAGTGGCTCATTTCTAAGGCGTTGATATCTCTTTTCCTCTATTTTTGGAGCTGGTTACACAACATTTGGTATCAAAGCCTTTGGATTCTAGGGTTTCGCTGCTCCAAACAGGTCATCGTGGAATTTTCGCTATAACTTTTTTTCTATGAAGATTCAGAAGCTGAAATTTTTAGGGTGCGAAGCTGAAATTCTGAGGAAGATTGTAAATATATTTCATAGCTTGGTTCGCAATATTTTCGAAGATATCATCTGTGGAAGTTAGGTCTTTTTTCAGGTTCCTAAACAGGTCATCGTGGAATTTACGCTATAACTTTGTTTCTACGAAGGTTCAAAATCTGAAATTCATATGGTACGAAGATGAAATCCTAAGGAAATTCGTCAAAAAATTTCAGAGCTTGGTTCGCAACATTTTTGGAGATATGATCTGTCGAAGGTAGTGCTTGTTCAGGCTCCTGAATTTCATCTCAAAGAGGTGATCGTGGGAAAATTTCAATAAATCTCTCTCTGGGCAGCAGATTGGAGTGCCATAAACATTGGTCACAATTATACAGACTGTAGTTTCTTCGCTATCAATTTCAGAGACAAAGGACAAAACAGTGACACGTGGCAAGTCGTACAAGTTCGCTCTACTGAACTAGTCCATAATTAGGTCATTGTGGGAGATTGGACACAACTTTCTCTTGGAGAATCCAAATCAGGTCAAATTTGTGGCATTCGAAAGATAATGTAGAGGGCTACGTCAGTACCAAGATTCAAATATTGAAGTGCTGCAATCACAGAGATAACCCAATTGCAATATCGAGCTCCTCAAAAGAAAGAAAAAGGTGTGTATTTTTTTCGGAATTGCATAAGTCTTGTTTGAAGAATCAATTTGAATTGATTCCAAGGGAATATTGTAGAATAGATATCAGTATTGGGTTCTAAAAGATGCCCCTTAAAAATAATTCAACACCCATTAAGCCTTCAGAAGGCTCTACTATGACTCATGAAGATGAAGAATTGCAACATGATCTATCAAAATTACAAGAGCAAGTGCACCAAATTTCGCTCTCGCAAAGAGCAACAAAAAATGAAATGGAAGTTTTGAAGAAAGGCATGGAAGCTAAGATGGATGGCATGGAGGCTGGCATGGAATCTAAGATGGATGACATGGAAGCTAAGATCGATGAGAAAATGGAAAACATGAAGAATTTTCTAAAAGCAGACATGGAAGGTTTGACAAAGTTGATACAAGAAAGGTTTCCTAATGGTGAAAAGATAGTAGAAGAACCTCATGTTGAGAACAAAATAAATGTTAATTGTGATCTCATAAACTCTAATGTTGGCGGGAAGAACCACCATATTCCAAAGATGGATATGAGGAAGTTTGATGGAAAGGATCCTGTAACATGGATACTACAGATGGAGCAATATTTTGATCTCCATAATGTGCAAAACACACAAAGGTACGAATTGCAACTTTACATTTAGAACAAAATACATTTTTATGGTATCGATGGCTTTTCTCCCGTAAAAAAATTGTCACTTGGTCGATTTTTACGGAAGAAATGATAGCACATTATGAGGATACAAAGAGCAACACCTTCTTTAGCCAATTGATAAATCTCAAACAAAAGGGTTTAGTGGGGCAGCACATTGAGGACTTCCAAAAATTGAATATAAGGGTAACTGATATTCCAGAGGAACAGAGGATTGATCTCTTCATAGGCACTTTAAAGGATAACATCCAACATGAAGTTCGTGTTTTGGAACCGGATTCATTGGAGAAGGCATTCAGGTTGGCAAGAAAAGTTGAATGTAAAATAATGGCGACAAGGAAGCCTACCACTCAATTCTATAAAGAAGGAAGTGTTGCTACGTCTAGATTTCCACAACCTACAAGGTTGACACCACAAGAATTGGAAGAAAAAAGAGCAAAAGGGCTTTGCTACAGTTGTGATAGCAAATACACTAAAGGTCATAAGTGTGCTGAGAAGAAATTATTTTACATAGATTGTGAAGATGAAGAAGAAAATGAACAAGAAGAGGATATACACCAGGAACCAGCCCTAGAAGAGGAAGAAATGAATCCGACCATATCGTGTAATGCACTGGCAGGAATTACCACTCCTCAAACTCTCAAGATAGAAGTACATATCAAGAAGAAAAAAGTAATAGTGTTGATTGATTCAGGTAGCACCCATAATTTTATTCATTGTAAGGTAGCCAAGGAATTAAATTGTTTCCTATACCCAACACCCGAATGTCAAGTGATGGTTGCAAATGGAGGAACTATAAATTGCTCTGGAAAATGCCATAATATCAAGCTAACCATGGGGGAATATGTATTGACTAGTCCAATGTTTTCCATTCCTATGGGAGGTGCTGATGTTGTACTAGGAGTACAATGGTTACAATCTTTGGGGACGGTAGCTTTTAATTTTCAAGAACTTTTCTTGAAATTTTTTTCAGAAGGAAAGGAAGTCGAATTACTGGGTATTGCGGGGAAGCCAGGAAGGATAATAAGCTCTAATGTCATGAAAAAACTTCTAAAGAAAGAACAACGAGGCGTAATTGCACAATTATGCTCACTAGAAGTTCCAACATCAAAATCATCTATTTCTGCAGATCTCCAACAAGTCTTGGACAATCATTCCAAGGTGTTTGAAACTCCCAAAGGAATCCCACCGATTCGTGATCATGCTCATGCTATTCATTTGATTCGCAGAAGTATTCCTCCAAACATCAGGCCTTATAGATATCCTTATGTCCAAAAGAGCGAAATTGAACGTATGATTGCAAAAATGTTAGAGGCTAGTATAATTCAACCTGGTCAAAGTTCTTTCTCTGCTCCTGTAGTATTGGTACACAAGAAGGATGGATCATGGCGAATGTGTCCGGATTATAGGGAGCTCAATAAGCTCACCATTAAAGACAAATTTCCCATTCCTGTGATTGGTGAATTATTGGATGAATTACATGGAGCAATTTATTTTACCAAGTTGGATCTTCATTCAGGATATCATCAAATTAGAATGAAGACTGAAGATATTCCGAAAACAACATTTTGAACTCATGAGGGTCATTATGATTTTTTGGTCATGCATTTTGGCCTTACCAATGCACCTTCTACATTTCAAGGGTTGATGAATTCCATTTTCAAACCCTTCCTTAGAAAATTTGTGCTAGTATTTTTTGATGATATACTAATCTACAGCAGGTCTTGGAAGGTTCATGTTGAACATGTTGACAGGGTGCTCAAACTATTGCAGGAGAAACAATTATATGCAAAAAAATCCAAATGTTTCTTTGGAGTACAAGAGGTGGAATATTTGGGTCATATTGTATCTCACGAGGGTGTTAAAGTAGACCCTAACAAAATTAAAGCCATTAAGGGATGGAAAGTCCCCACAACCATAAAGCAGTTGCGAGGATTTCTCGGGTTAACAGGGTATTATCGCAAGTTTGTTAAGAATTATGGGAGAATAGCAGCACCTCTAACAACATTATTGAAGAAAGATGCATTTCCATGGACTCCTGAAGCAACTAAGGCCTTTGAACATCTTAAAGAGGAAATGTGCCTAGCACCGGTCTTAGCTACGCCAGACTTCACAAAAACCTTTATTGTGGAATATGATGCCTCAGGAAATGGAATTGGTGCAGTTTTAATGCAGGAAGGAAGACCCATTGCTTTTGAAAGTCGTCCAATCAAAGGAAAGTATTTAAAGAAACCTATTTATGAGAAGGAAATGTTAGCAATACTTCATGCACTAAAGAAATGGCGAACTTACCTAATGGGAAGACACTTCAAGGTAAAAACTGATCATGATAGTCTTAAACACTTTTTGGAACAAAGACTATCTTCAGAGGAGCAGCAAAAATGGGTCACAAAGTTGTTGGGTTATGACTTTGAAATAATCTACAAAAAGAGAAAGCTTAATGTTGTTGCAGATGCACTCTCAAGAAAGAATGAAGAGGTGGAAGCATTGCTTTGTGCCATTTCTATTATCCAACCAGATTGGATAACCGAAGCAAGAGATGAATGGAAGAAGGGAAAAGATGTATGGACACTCATTCAAAAGTTGCAGCAAGATCCTAGTACATCTGATACATTTAGTTGGAAAAATGATTCCTTATGGTACAAAGATCACTTATATCTTTCTAAGAATTCCCAACTAAAACAAAAGATTCTTTTGGAATTGCACACTTCTCCTTTAGGAGGACACTCAAAATTTTTAAAAACTTACCACAGGGTGAAGAAAGAATTTTTTTGGGATGGCCTTAAATCTGATATTCAAAAGTTTGTGGCGGAATGTTTGGTTTTCCAGCAGAATAAAGTGGAAACAATTAAGATCCCAGGACTTCTACAACCTTTATCCATTCCAAGTCAACGTTGGGAGGAAATTTCAATGTATTTTATCACAGGTTTACCTAAGTCCGAAGGAAAGAGTGTCATCATGGTGGTGGTTGATAGACTTACCAAGTATGCACACTTTTGTGCATTATCTCATCCATTTAAAGCAAGTACAATTGCTACTACATTTATGGACAGAATTCAAAAGCTACATGGAAGTCCAAGGGTTATTGTGAGCGACAGAGATCCCATTTTTACTGGAAATTTTTGGACGGAGTTATTTTCTTGTTTGAGTACTCAATTAGCTCATAGCTCATCTTATCATCCTCAATCTGATGGTCAAACTGAGATAGTAAATAAATGTTTGGAAGGATATCTTCGTTGTTTTGTGTCTGATAAACAAACACAATGGGTCAAGTGGTTACCTCTTGCTGAATGGTGGTATAACACTTCCTTCCATACTGCAGCAAAAATGACCCCATTTGTGGCACTTTATGGATATCATCCACCATCCATCACATCATCTTTAAGGGAAAATTCGAAGGTTCAAGCAGTGGAAGATCACATCGAGCATTAGCAAGAAGTTCTCCAACTCTTAAAGGATAACCTGAATTTGGCACAAAATCGAATGAAACAACAAGTAGATCAACATCACAGTGAGAGAAGTTTTGATGTAGGAGATTGGGTATTTTTACGGCTACAACCATACAAACAAATGTCCCTCAAGCAAGCTAAGAAGGATAATAAATTATCGCCAAAGTACTATGGTCCTTACGAGGTGTTGCAAAAGATTGGTACTATGGCATACAAATTGGAGCTTCCTGCTTCTTCGCGAGTACATCCAGTTTTCCATGTTTCATGCTTAAAGAAGGTTATAGGTGAAAATCTTCCGGTTCAAACAATATTGCCAAAACTTGATGAGGAAGGAAAAATCATATTGGAATCTAAAGCAGTCATGGAAACAAGAACTCGACAGCTACGGAATCGATCAATTTCAGAGTATCTCATCAAGTGGAAGAACTTACCCACTGAAGATTCTACATGGGAGGATGAGAATTTTATACAGAAGCACCCGGAGCTACTCAAGCGTTGAGGACAACACTTTTTTGAAGGAGAGAGGCATGTTAGGTCCCTATATCACTAGTATAGTCCCTTATTATTGTTAGTGTAACCCCCTTATTGTTATTATTGTACCCTTGTAACCCCCATTTTGTTATTATTGTGCCCTTAAATTATTATTGTTAGGTCGGCTAGGATTACATTGTGGCCCACTAGGATTACATTATGGCCACATGGACTCCTATATATATAGAAAGGAGGTTTTGTAAATTGTATCATCCAAGAATTGTTCATTTATGTAATGTATTGGAGGTTGCCCCCTCGAAGTGGCTCATTTCTAAGGCGTTGATATCTCTTTTCTTCTATTTTTGGAGCTGGTTACACAAAAAATCATATGACCGAAGTACGTTGTAAGAACTCAATCACTAGACACCGAAGGGGACGTCAAAGGGAGAGAAATGTAAGGTAGATTGAAGCACTAAAGGACTAGACCCTGAGGAGGTGAGACTTATAGGTGTGAAAAGTCTCTTTTATGTGTGATTACCTATGCTATAGGTGGCGGGGGAGGAATACCTATGCCCGCCAAGAAAAAGTACAAAGAATAATGCGTCCAGTAAACAATGGACTGAACATTATAGTACGTGCTAGCATAAACATGAGCCAGGTAAAACATGATAATGAATCCCACATACATACTGTGCCTAGGATAATATCCAAGAATTATACAATAATATCTGATTACATGAGATATAAATACAACCCAAATGCCCCTGTAAACAGGAAAGGGCTCTGAAAATCTAACTGATACATGCAAACAAAAAGGCGTTACAAGCGGTTGAGGCCGACATCATCAAATATATGGAGCTGCATCAAAGGATGTAATGAAGAGGTCATCCGAGCATGTGGGGGGTGACTTGTAGGGCCACCCCCTCATGAGGGCTGAAAACATCTCATACACACATGGGAATCATCGGTATCATCTGCTGCATCACTGAACCATCAAGTATATAGATCTCGATCATGCTGAAAGGAGCTGGAGATGAGAAAAAATCAATTCAAAGGGAAATAAGGAGTCCCTTTTCTTGATCCAAGGCACTGAACAAGAGTGGAAGCTGGAACCAAGGTACATCACCCTCTAGACTCCATGAATGTGATGATGACTCAACTTGGATGCTCTAAACAAGGACAAATCGAAGATGCAACCACACAGAAAAGGTCCAATGGGGACCATAAAAACATGAGTACATGATGGTTACTCATGACGAAAATCAACACGATCATGGACAAGTATGATGGAAAAATGGTGCCCCAAGTACAAGTGTTGCAGGTGAAGAAATTCGATTTTGAGGAGTGGTGAAATGACCCTTCTTGGACAAAATGTGTCCTCGTGAAGTATCAAATCACAAAAAACTAATAGATACCCATTTGAGGGCTCGTTGATAGCTTTCCAACGGTATAGATAGTTTTTCAAACTGAGCTACGGTTTGGCCACAGCATGCGAAAGAAAAATCATGGGTTTCTCTTTTAATAAGGCATTTTCCCTCCAAATTCACTCATTTGTAAGTAGAGCTGTGGTGAATATAGAGAGGACAAAAGGCCCTAAATCTTGCAACGAGTGTAGCGGAAAGACCGACCATTGGAATCAAGATCCTTCAGTTGTGGGTAAGAGGCCTAACCCTACTCTTTCAATTAAGGGGATAAAAATTTCAGTTTAGGTACCCAAAGAGCATGAACAGGTCAGGTCGCACTTTTTGGGGTCTGTTTTGTGACCTGGGTAGCAGGTACTGAGCAAAAAACTACGACCTGTTCCAGGAAATGACCTGAAATGTGCGACCTGTCAGAAAAAAGGGGTTTCAGTGCTATTTTTGGCTGAGAGCTAGGATTTTTATGGTTGAGGGGCATAGGTGCCCCAAATCATGTTATGGTCATGCCAAAATGTATTTAGAAAAGAGGGATCTAAACACATTTTTATGATGTGGTGTGCCATTTTTTTTGTTATGGTTATGAAGTTAGAGAAATGGAATGGAGGATTTACAATCTCTTTAGGTACTGCATATATGAAGCAAATGTACTTAAGTTTTTGGGTTGGCATAGATGGTTTCACTATCCCAAAGAGAGGATTTGGAGATAATGAATTGGTGCTCTCCTAGAGAATCCATAGGTTGGTCAACAACAATGTCTAGGGGACTAGGTTACTAATGTAAGATGAAGGAATGGTATCATTCCTAGAGTGATCTAAAGTGATATGGGACTCTAGAGGTTCTTCTAAATGGAGAAGAATAATGATACTAGAGTCGACACGACCAGATACACTAGGAGAGTTATGGAGAATTTCTTCTCCTGGACTCTCAAATATGGGTGCCCCCTTACCCAAACATTGGGTGTCAATGTAATGGCCACAAGGTGTATGTGGTTCGAATGCATGGGTTCGATGTAAGGGGGGATAGATAAAGTCAGGGGTGGTGATAGCTTCCATAGCATCGTCATCGTAATAGAATATGGGGTGACTGGAGGAAGAAAAACCACCTGACACGACGAAGCTACCTGACTCATCATCATGAGAAGAAAGGTTCACATGCGCATCATCATGGAGGGTGACTGAAGAACAAGTAGATGAAGGATCCACTGATGTTGAGCCCGAGGTGATCGCTGAAGGGAGGTCAAGCGAAATAGAAAGGGAAGGCCCAGGGGTGTCTTCCATCATGGATCTCATGAATGATGAAAGGTAGTGGATAGTGGCCGAAGACTTTGTCATTTCGACATCTAGAGGGGGAACAACTATGGGAGTCAATGTGTCCTCTGGTTTTGCTGAAGCAAAATGTGAAAATAAGGGAGCAGTGGACTCGTAGTGCTTGGCCTCGAATTGGCGAACTACCGCTAGAGAGGTGCGGAAGTCCTCGAGGCGGGGACAGAGGTGGGTATAATGGCCATGGATATCACACAAAGCACTCGGTTGGTTGGTGTGAATAGTTTTAGGATTCTTGGCTGTAGTGGAGGAAGAAATAGAGGCTTCAGGGACCATAGACTCAGGGAACACAACTTTGACCATGGGCTTGATATGGGGCAATTCAGGACAGTTATGGGTGGCATGGCTGGTGAAATCACACAAAGCATAGGGCTTTGCGGGCGGGGAGGTGCAGGGTCAGTTGGGGCAACCTTATTCTTTTAGGCCCTCTTGCAAGATTTTCCCTTCTTACTCGAAGTGGTTGCAACAGGAGGTGGTTCTTGTTGAGGTGGTTGAGGCACTATTGCAGTAGGAGAAGTCATGGGGATCAGTTGAACTGGGGTCAAAGCAAGATAAGGTTTGGGTTGACCAGGTGGGGTAGCGACTGGAGGATCAAGGTACCAGACGAGAATCCCAAGGGTGAGGTTAGGAAGAGAGAAGGTGGCCATGATAGGTGCCGTATACACTCCTGGTGGGGGAGCTAGGAATGGTATCTGACTGGAGGGGTAATGGCTAGGCGGGATGACTCCTAAATGGTTAAGGCCTGGAGGAACCGTTCCAGGAGGGTAAAGAGGCTTAGGGATACTAGCTTAAGGGCCAAGAGGAGGAGGTCCAGAAGGCTGAATCGAAGCGCTAGGAAATTAAGGACCAAAAATTTTCGCTAGGGTCTTTGCCATGGTTTGAAACGAGGGAAAAGACTCACTTCATATTCGATGTGCCCATCACAAAAGGGGGTTATATCTTACCCCTTGCATGTGGTCGTGGAAAGAATATAACACATACCCAACATTCTCCCACTTGTTGTTTTCTTTCCACAGGGGGCCACAAGAGAGCTTAGTCATTGGGCCAATTCTTCAACACTCATTGTTTCTCTACACCAAGAGAACTTCTGAGTGCTCACAGACTTCGTCAATGCATCTGCAACATTCTTCAAAGTGTCCACCTTTACCAGCAACACCCTTTTAGCCTCAACCATATCTCTAAGTGATATTGAACATCAATGTGCTTTGTCTTTGAATGATAAGCAGGGTTCTTAGCCAAGAAAATTGCACTTTGGCTATCACAGTCTATCCTTATAGCTTGCTGTACCAACCCATACTTGAACACAATCTCTGCAACCAAATTGCTTCCTTGCTTGCATGAGTGGTTGCTATGTATTCTGCCTCTGTAGTTGAAAGAGCCACTACAGACTGTCTTTTACTCATCCAACTAACTGCGCCTCCAAATAGGCTAAACACATACCCACTTGTAGATCTTCTTTGGTCCAGATCTCCAGCCCAGTTTGCATCAACAAAACCACGAATGTCCAACATTCTTTCCAATCCTGGTCTTCCCTGGTAGCACAAGCCATAATCACTAGTGCCACGTAAATATCTGAAAACCCGCTTCACTGCTGTCCAATGCTCCTTCCCTGGGTTTGACATAAACCTGCTCAATACTCCCACTGCATGTGCAATGTCTAGTCTAGTACATACCATTGCATACATCAGGCTACCCACTGCACTTGCATATGGAACATGGGACATATCCTCCTCTTCTTCTTGTGTCTTGGGACACTGTTCAACAGATAGCTTTACACCTACGGGAATAGGAACATTCATTGGTTTACTATCTGCATGGTTCTCTGTGATATAGTTTGTTGCTTACCTGCGGGTTTAACCAGGAACGTCATCTTTACTGAGTCTCTCTTAATTCCCATGCAAAAATATAGTTTACGGCTGTTATCCTTCCTTGATTGGAACAGTTGGGTCTTCAAATCTTGGATAATTTCTTTGTCATTTCCAATCAACAACATATCATCCATATACAAGACCAAATAAATAACACGGTCACCAATTAATTTAAAATAAACACAGTGATCCTCCTTGCTTCTGGTGAAGCCAAGTCCCTATATATAGGTATCAAATTTCTGATACCACATCCTTGGTGACTGTTTTAACCCATACAGAGACTTCTTCAACCTGCATACCAGTTCTTTCTTACCCTTCACCATAAAGCCTTCAGGTTGCTTCATGTAGATCTCCTCTTCTAGATCCCCGTGAAGAAATGTTGTCTTCACATCCATTTGTTCTATCTCAAAATCAAATCCAGAAACAACAGCTAAAAGTAATCTAATAGAAGTAACCTTGGCAACAGGAGAAAAAATATCACCAAAATCAATTCCCAGCACCTGGGAATAACCTTTTGCTACCAACCGAACTTTGTATTTCTCCACCTTGCCTTCTACATTCATCTTCTTCTTAAACACCCATTTTCTCCCGATGGGCTTCCTTCCAACATGCAACTCCACCAGATCCCATACCTCATTTTTGTGCAAGGATGCCATTTCATCAACCATGGCCTCCTTCCAGAGTTTTCCATCCTCTGAATCTACTGCCTCCTTGAAAGTTCTAGGATCATCATCAGTTATAGTTAAGGCAAAACTTGAATAGAAAGCAGATGGACTATCCCTTTCTATTTGCCTTCTTTCTCAAACTGATCTTCTCAAAGCTGGAGTTTGTGGCTCTTCCTCTTCTGAATCTTCTTCTGCTGTAGAGTCTAATTCATGCTCCTTTAGCTCAAACTCTATCTTCTCAGGTTCCTTTGGTATGATTTCAGGTTTAACAACATCTTCCACCTCTCTAAACACCACATCTCGGCTGTACAAAACCTTCCTTATTTCTGGGTTCCAAAGCTTGTAACCTTTTAAACCATCCTTATACCCAATAAAGATCTACCTTTCAGATTTATTATCCACCTTGGTCCTTTTCTGCTTTGGAAGATGTACATATGCATCACATCCAAATACATTTATATGTGAAATAGAGGGTTTCTTACCAGTCCATACGTCATGTGGAGTCTTATCCTCCAACACTAATGAAGGTGATTTGTTAACCAGATAACATGCAGTCTCCACTGCTTCTGCCCAGAATTCTTGTGCTAACTTGGTACCACTGAGCATGCTTCTTGCCTTTTCCATCAGTGTTTTGGTCATTCTTTCTGAAACTCATTTTTGCTGAGGTGTGTATGGATTAGTCTTCTGTCGTGCTATACCACACTTCTTATAGAACTCTTCAAATTCCTTCTTGCAGAACTCCCCACCATTATCTGTCCTTAGCGCCTTTATCTTCTTCTCTGTCTGGTTTTCCACCAGAGCCTTAAATTCTTTAAATATGTCAAAAGCTTCAGATTTATTCCTCAAGAAATATATCCATGTATTCCTTGAGAAGTCATCTATGAATGAAACATAGTACAGGACTTCAAGGTGATGGAGCGTACAGTTCCGACACATCACTGTGCACAAGTTCTAATATCTTGTTCGCCCTCTTAGCACCAAAAGGAAAACTCACCTGATTCTGCTTCCCATATACACAATGTTCACAAAAATCGAAATCCAGAAATAAATTAGACATACCTTCTACCATACCATTTCTATGCAGTATCCGAAGGCCCTTCTCTCCAATATGTCCAAGCCTTTGATGCCATAACATGGTCTTTTCTCTAGAGACAACTAGGATTTTCACTCCACTTTCAGGAACCACAAAACTGTTACACCCATCAATAAAAGTGCTACCTTGTAGCTTGTATAGAGTTTTAGTCTGAACTCCCCTCATTAATACTAGTGCTCCCCGAACCATCTTGCAGGCATCTTTCTTGAACACTGTTTTTACACCTGCATCATCCATCTTGCTTACAGAAATCAGATTTTTGGCCAATGCAAGAATATGAAGAATAATAGGAAGTGTTCTAATCCTTCCACCTTGTAGCTTCAGCTTGACCTTTCCACGTCTGACAATTTTGGCCTTCCTATCATCCCCTAGGAAGACATCACCATCATATTTCTCATACTCGCAGAACCACTCCCTATGGGGAGTGAAGTGAAAGGATGCACCTGAGTCAATCAACCATGACTCATGATCTACATGTGTATTTGAAGAAGAATCCAAATACACATCCCCACCTTCATCCGAGGTGGTTTTTGCCTCTGCAGAAGGACCTTCATCAGATCCCTTTCCTTTCTCGGGAGCTTTAGATCTGCATTCCTTTTTGTAGTGCCCTTCCTTTCCGCATTTCCAGCACACCTTTATAAACTTTCCAGGAGATTTAGATCTCCCTCTAGATTTAGATCTCCCACTCGAAACCTTATTCTTGTTTCTGTTCTGGGACCTTCCTCGTACAGATAAGGCATCTCCATTCTGACCCTCCATATTTCTCCGTCTCATTTCCTCCGACAGCAAGGCTGAGACAATGTCATCAAAATTCAAGGTAGTTGTATTGCTACCTATTGCAATAACCAGACTATCCCACGAATCTGGTATAGAACACAACAAACTGATGCACTTATCTTCATATGAGATTTTAATATCAACATATGACAACTAACTTACCACAGTATTTAAGGCGTTCAGATGCTCTGTCACTGAGTCTCTATCCTTCATCCTTAGGTTATACAGCTTTTTCCGCAGGAACAACTTATTCACCAGAGAATTAGATTGGTACAAAGTCCCAAGTTTTTCCCACAAATTCTTCTTCGTAGCTTCACCATATACATTCAACAATAATGAATCTAAGACACATAATCGTATTGTGCTCTTTGCCTTCCGATCCAGCTTCTTCCAGCCTTCATCTGACATTACCGTTGGTTTAGTACCTGGATCTACCGTGATCCACTGATCTTTATCCACCAACAAATCCTCCATCTTGAGATTCCACAACTCAAAACTCTGACCATTAAATTTCTCGATCTCTATATTTCCACCGCTCGCCATCTTCTTTCACCACAAGAATTGATATCATAGATCTCCCACTGAATAGGGTCTACCTCAGGCCTGAGCAAAAAACCCTCAGCAGCAAAGGCGTCCCCTTGAAGTTGAAACAGCGTTCATGCCAAACGTAGGTTTTAACCCTGAACATAAATTATCTACACATGAATCTTATAACATAAAATAAACAATAACGAGAGCATAAAATAGATAAACACAGAGATTTTCCCCTGGATCCCAAATCGGGATGACCAGCTTGATTTTTCATTATATTCTTTTTAGTGTTACAACACATATATATACATGTCGAAGCATACATAAACCCCAATCCATTAACCCTGAATTAGAACATAACCGTAGTTCCCTTGACCAGATCTACAAAAAATACCAGGGGTCAAAAACCATCGTACCCCAAAACCATGTGCAAAACCATGCACAAAACCATGGGTGCGGACTACCCACCGGAAATTAAGGACCAAAAATTTTCGTCGAGGCGCTGCCTCGGACCCCGATAGGGGGGGCTATCGCCCCCTCTCTTACCCTCCCGTGCGTGCTTATTCATGGAAATAATATAACACATACCCGACACTGAGCGTAGATCAGGTCATATTTTAACACAATTTGGAGAGCAGCTTCTTCGGTTTGAGGGAAATGCGATGCGAAATATTTTTCGATAGGTGGCAAGAGAAATCTAAGGAACTAGTCCATGTGGACATGATATTTGAAGGTAGGGGTTTGACATAGGCTCTTTCTTCTCTGCCATTCCTAGACATGATCGGATAGGTGGGTCATAGACGATTGACGGAAAGAAGTAAAAAGTTAGGTACTAGTGTCATAATGAAGAGGAAGCTGGAAATAAGATAGAAAAGCCAAAGCAAGGGTCGCAAAGGTGGTATGAGAGGATGACACCTGATCAACATACCACTTAGAAGCTTTGCTTGTAAGCATACATTGGAACAACCAAAGACGAACAACGTCATTAGTAATGGAGTTAGATGAACACCACATGTGGAAAGATCGAACATGATTTGTAGGATCTTCTCTAGCAAGGCCTTCAAACTTAGGGATGTCAGAAGGGATCTTGGTCGGAATAGCAAGCCAACTAGCATCATGGTGTATAGGGTAAATTATCAACTGGTAAAAATTGGAAAGGCTGAGGCCTACCATGAAGGGGAGCAAGGGCGCAGCCGAGGTAGTGTCCGTTGCTGTCCCACTAATGGTATTTCCAGCATGAGGTCTAGGGTTACCACCAGCATGAGGTCCTACACCAGACATGGTGAAGGTGACAGGGGGATAACCAGAGGTGGAACGAGAAGGAGAACCTAATGAACCAGAAGAAGAGTCGGAGTGCGGACTCCATGGAGGATTAACTCGAATCCTACGCAGAGGAGTAAGTCTTCCTACCGGAAACTGAGGATGAAGTCCAAGAAGTCTCCGGGATAAATGCCTTGGTGGCACAATTATGATGACACAAACACGACACAAAGGAAAATGAGACTAACAAGGGCATGGAGGTGCAGTATCAACTGATTACAATGACGAAACAAGGGAAGAGAGGTGCAAGACCAATTGATTTCAATGTTTTTAGAGTCTTTGCTTGGCGGTGTTAACCTAGCCCTTTTTCGCTTAGGGTGTGTGTGTGAAGTGTGTAAATTTTGATTTTTAAACCCAAACGTTTGTAGAGAAAAAGAAAAAGTGCGATGTATAACTGTAAATAAACCTGCAGATAAACAATATATGAAACTGAAATAACATTAAATAAACAGTTAATAATGTAATAATCTAAACCCAAGGAGGCAGACCTCTCAACAAGTAATTTGTAGGTGGGAAAAAAAATATTCAAAACAGACCAAAATATCCAATAGATCTAAGTTCAGGAGGGATAGGGATCTAAAGGTCAAAATCTGCTGGAAAGTGGTGCAGAAAACAAACAACAAATCAAAGGAAAAATTGTTGTAAATGAGGTGGCGAAATGCTATTTCCTGGAGGGAAATGGAGTGAAAACTAGAGGAAAACCCAAACAAAGATAAATGAGGTGATTTGGATGGATAAAAATTCAATCTGAAGCGGATCTGAAGGTGAGGTATCAGATTTGAAAATGGCTGAACGCTCTAAAAATTTCAGACAACCTGCAGTAGCTAAAACTCCTCCACAAAGTGTGGAGGGTACTGAAGCCCTAGGGGGCTAGGTTCCCACTTAGTTGAGTAAAAAAGAACAATTATAGGTCCAAAATGGGCAGAGACGGAGGTCAGATAACCCTAAATAGAGGCCCAAACAAACACAGAAAAATTTCAGAAAAACTCCCACAAAAAATCCAGGTCGCAGTTTCTGACCTATTTTCAGCAGAGGTCACAGTTTTTGGGTTGAAAAGTGCATCTTGAGGCTCCAAGTCGCAGGTTTAGTGCCAAAAGGTGCGACCTGCACTTCTGGCACTCTCGACGATAGATTTCAGTAAAAAGTGTTGTCTCAACTGCGGCTGATGTCTGTCACCTACGTAATAGGTCCGAAAAGACACAAAAGTTAGAATTTTTACTGTTTTAGGGTTTTATAGGTTAAAAAAAATATCAAGAAAACAAAAAGACAGGAGGCTAAAGAGAAATCCTAGGGTTTGAAGTAGTTGGATATGCAAGGATCAAAAAAACGACAGCGGTCGTAATCGTAAACCCGTGTGGAGTCGCGAGTTGTTAGTATAAATCTTAATTGCAAGTGTGCAAAAAAAGACCACTTTAGCCGCACATAAAAAACAGCCCTAACAACAAAATATGGCTGCCAATATCTTCAGTTATGCAGTTATTTGATCAAGATAAATACTACAAAAATATATATCTATGCATCAAAAGACATTAAGAAGTAAATAAAACAACATTTACTCCATGCATCCAATAGACAAGACAAGAATATGTTGAATGATTTTTATATTAATGACACTTGGGAGGAAAACATAGAAGGATGCTACCATTTCTCCTCAATGGGATGGGTTCTTGTAAGTCCTCAGCACTTCAGATCTAAATTCCTCTCTCTTGATGGTGTAGAAAACCCAGACAAACAAGGAACTCAAAGGGAGCTCACAAGCAAAATGATGGAAAAATATGACAATGATGGTGGATCAAAGTCAGACCAAAAGTATAGATCTAGAGTGATCTTAGGCAACAAAAGGTTATGAATGAATGGAAAAACCCTTCTATTTATAACAAAATATTGATTTAGTCTAGATATTGCCGCATAATTAAAATATTATTAACCAAATCAAGATCCAACTTTTATGGAATATTTTATTATTTTTGTTGGAGGGAAAAGGAATTTGACTTGATTCAAATCCATTTATTTGTAAATAATAAATAAATAAATGATTTATTTATCATTTTAAGGATGTGGTTGAGTAATAATTAAATAAATAATGATTTATTTAACTATTTATGAGTGATTTAGTCAAATTTAATAAGGAATATTATTTAAATAAGGTTTAAATAATTATTCCTAGAAAATAATAAGATAAATAATAATTTATCTAATTAATTTTCATGTTTTGGGTTAAATATGACCAAGAATATTAATTAAAATGTTGTTTAACTAATTATTCCTTGAGGAAAATCAAACAAATGTGGATTTATTTAATATTTCCTCATGGGGTTTCCTGTTTAGACCATAAACAACTTAATAAAGGTGGTTTACTAAGTTATTTTTCATAGTGAAAGTGATTTTACTTAGGGTAAAATTGGTCTTACATGGTGCACTTAGGTCCATCTAATAGTAACAGGTTATATGACCAAAAAATGGTGTAACAATTGTTTTCTACCTTTTAGGATTCGAGAGAATGTCTACAAAAATGTACCTTTAGAGTTACCTTTTTGCCTCTTTTTCAAACACTCTAAACATGAAAAAGATGTTGAGTTACCCCTCCATCAGACTCGTAAAACTTAAACAACAAAGCAATTATCATCATGACAAGGTTGACCTACTCCTTCCTAGGGCTCCTTAAAAACTCTAGGATGGATTCATTGTAAGGGTGAACTTATACTCAAGCATATGGTATCCTCTTCAAGCTTGAGATAAAAAATAAATAGGTACTCGATAGAAATAGTGGGGGGAATGGAAGGATATATATATCCTATATTTTGTGTTATAGGCAACATGTCGCTCTTGAGCATGACACTTATATGCATCTCGTGTCAGGTTTGGGACATCCTCGCTTTTCCACTTGTCTTACTGGGTTTGGGAAATCCATT
The DNA here is from genome assembly GCA_034641835.2 of Pinus albicaulis. Taxonomy (NCBI): domain Eukaryota; kingdom Viridiplantae; phylum Streptophyta; class Pinopsida; order Pinales; family Pinaceae; genus Pinus; species Pinus albicaulis. The sequence goes on along the minus strand of CM076570.1, from coordinate 1,504,724,765 downwards.
TTTCTCTCATTCAATTATATCATGTCGTCGTCATGACCTCTGATAATATTTTGAGCCTAATCTTCCAAATTCAGGAGTCGAGTCACCGATATGTCCAAGAGAAGTCTCATTTTCAAATTCAAACCACTTATACCCTGTTTTATTTTCTCTGCATCAATCCTGAATCAATCTTGCCAACTTTGAAAACCCCTATGTTTCGTGTCGATGATGTGGGAAAAATTATGGCCCTCCTTTGACGGATCACTTCTTGTTGACTCCGGCTCATTATCTAGGAAGAATATTTATAAACCCCCTTTCATTACCTTGGATATTGCATTCCTCAATGGCAGGTTCTTCACATTTGACGATAGGTTCACATAATTGGCCTTCAATTGAATGATTCTGTGAGTGTTTGACTACAAGTTCATTGTTCACATTCATATATTGTGTTGTTTTACCTTGAGATACATCTTAATCATTGGTAGTTTCTCTCGTTCCTTTAACATTTTACATCATTGATTGGTAATCAGGTAGTTTATACCATGTTCGACCTCAACACTTCTTTTCACATGATCATATTCGTACTTTGGCTAGATTGAGATAGAGGTGAAAACCCTGGGTTTAATTTTATAAATCTAGGTTGCATGGATTTATTCAGTATTTATGATTGTACCCATGATCCTTTCTAGTCAGATGGTTGCGCCCAAGCTGCAGATACATGTATTCATGATTATAAACATGATCCTTTCTAGTTGGGTGGATACGTCCATGCCGTGGATCCATGTGTTGTTAGATGCCTGCTTAGAGCTGTATTTTTAGGCATACTTACATTAGACATGCCAGATATATTGTATTTTGTTTGGTTTGTAGGTATCATGACGATGGTTCTCGCAATCCTTGCCTTTGCTTGTAAAGCACCTCAACCATCACTCCCCATTCTGAATTCATGCTTTAGGGGACATCTGTTATACAATACTTTTCACACTCCACTTTGTGTCATCATACCACTAGTGTCACAAAACATGTTCTCCATGAAACATGTCTAAAACATCCCTGAAGAAGTGGAAGAAAACTTGATTGGAAAATATTCTGAAAAACTTGTCAAGAACCTTTTTTTACAAGCCCAACGCATTTTGCATAGCTAATGAATTGTGCTTGCCACATTTTTCACTACTTATTTCTAGCACTTGAAGCATGAATTTTATAAGGAAAATATGCGCTGGCCCTCTTCAAGAAGTTATTCCAAAAATGTTGGAGAAACTTCCCTTACTATAAGGCTCGAGAACGACAACGTGGCTACAGGTAGTTGATGATAGGAATGAGACCTCCCATTCATGGCCATGGATCCTATTTCCATGGATATTTCCATTAATATGTGGAACTCCTCCCACCTTTTATGGATCCTCAACTCCCTCTCCTTCCCTATGAATGAAGCCCCTACCATCCAATAATGGTTGATTTCCATCGTATGAGCTTAATCATGCCCAATTGTTGCCCATTTGCAAAGGGGGAAGCTGTTTGAAGATGAAGGATAGGACTTGGAGTCTCACCTGCATGAGGTGTCCAAAATCAAGGCTTCTGGTTGTATTTCTCCCTTTATCATTCTATTAATAATAAATTATGTGTTTCCTTTCCATAAATGTTTCAATTATTGTATATTTATTGTAGTGTTGCTTGATTTGCTGCATAAATTTTACTATAAATTATTATGCTTTGTATATGTTTGTTGTCTCCACTTGTTCTTCCTTACAGGAATTCATTTTTTCCAATGGAGAGGATATTGTGAGTGTGGAAGAGAAGGAATCAAGGCTGACACCAGAGACATTAGCATAAGAAATATGTAGGAAATCTATCCTCCTTCGTGTTTTTATAGCATAAGTTAAGAAAGGTTGAATATATTTGTCTCCTTTTTTTCTAGATCCTACCATAGGACTAGAGGGATCGTTTGTGTCTGTAGAAAGGATTTCCTACAAAACAAAGAGATGTCTGAAGAGGATGTATGTAGATGCTCAGGATGAAGAGAATTCATAGACACTTCTAATTGATAAGTCTTGGCCAGCTCAAATAGGTGAGAAATTGAAATGATCTCATAGGGACTTGTTAGGTCCCTGTAATTTGTTATATTGGCAAGAAAAAATGTACATGGGTAACATCAAACCCGTCTTTGGATTCCTAGGACCTAGCCTTCCTAGACCTACAGAGGGATCTCTCTATGTTTGTGTAAAGTATGTGAACTTGATTGATTTTAGGGTTTTGATTTTAGGCTAGTTATTAGGTTTAGGGTTTGTTTGTTTGGGTGGTTTGGTAGGTTGTTAAGCAGAATAGATAGAGTGAGAGAGTTTTAAGCCATTGGGCTATGGAGTCTACAAGATTTCTTGAAAATTTTAAAAATAGGTGAAGGGTGTATCATAGGTCAAGTCTAACATGGTCAATGGATCTAAAAGCTTATGTGAATGAAATGAACATCATATTTGTGAACATAGTAGGTGAAAATGGCAATTAAGAATCCTTTGTCAAATAGCTTAACAAGAATGGCCTTTAAGATTACTAAGCATCAATAAATAATCAAAGATAGGGCATACCAATTACTTATTTGACTAAAGCCTAGAAAGCAAGCATTAAGACAACAATCCAATGAAATATAGAAGGCAAGAAACTTGTAAATCTTCTAGTGATTTCACCTTCAAGCTAAGAAAACATTTAAGATAAACATATAGCAGAGATCAAAGAAGAGGGAACTCCTAACTTCATTAATCAAGCTATAAATACGTCCAAAGAAACCATTTAGGGTAAGCAAAAGGGCATGGAAAATCATAAACCTCTTTAGCTAAACCTAATTAGCAATACTTCGAAGTAAAATACCTTAAAAACAATGTTTAAGTAATGGAAAAGAGTAGGGCTAACCATAAAACTACTTTGAAATTTGATTCATTGAATCATTCTTAAGATAACAAGCATAAGTGGGTTTATAAAGCAACTAAGAATTCTTTAAACTAACCTAGCAGAGGAAAACATAGAAGCAGTAGAGAACAAACAGAGCTAAGGTGCCTCTAAACAACATTTCTTAGCCTAAAACTTTTGTCCTACTACAATAGAAAGATGGAACAAAATGATAATTAAGAAAAAAATAACTAAATAAGGAAAAAATCACCATTAACTATGCTCATGAATCCTACAAGTAAGCCTTCTCCATTGTCAAGCAAGCCAAGCCATCTACAAAAACCGAAGCCAATTTCTCTTCAATCTCAAAGTCTATGCATTACTCACAATAATCATCCAACATCTACAATGAGGCTTCAATGTTGTATTTAAAAAGCAAGGAGGACCAAAAACCTAACTGTGGTTTGAAAACATAATTAAATACTCATAAATACCGTTTATGTCCAAAGGGACCACGCAAGGTCCAAGGAATAAAATATCTAATGCAATAAATGAAAAATAATTTCTAACACCTAATTTTGGAGTGATTTGCCCAAAAAACCTCAAAATATATATTTTCCACAAATTTTTGTCTTTTTTTGACTTTTTGGCTAGGGCACAACACAAAGGTCCAAGGGCACAGCGCTTGCATCGGAAAAATGGGTCACCTTGCAGCTGAGGTTTGAAGGCTTTCCCAGTGTCGGAATGAGCTCCGTGATAGCTCGTTGGAAAGATTGTCAAGTATAATTTCAAAAATTTCCATTGGTTTTCTGATTGGAATTAATTCACCTATTAAAAAACCAAAACTCCCAAGGCTGCTAAGGGCATAGCGCCAGCCCTAAAAATAGGGCAGAAAGGTGGTTTTTTGGGTGTTTTTGACCCGTTTGGGGGACCAAAATTGCTCCAAATGATCTGAAATTTTGTGTGAATGATTCCATTGGCATGATGAATCTAAAAATACAAACCATTCCTCAAAATAGTGCCCCAAAAAAGAGTTCACCGCCAAGGGTGCTGCGCCCTTGGCCTTCAAAAACAATGAAAAACCAAAATTGTCAAAAACTTTCCAAAATTTGAAATTGTCCTCCTCATGGTGTTTGGGATTGTTGGGTGCAGGAATTACACTTAAGAAAACTCCTCAAAACTTAATTTTTCAATCTGGGGGATCCGTAAACATAGAGACGAAGCACAAGAAATGCCAGATATGGTATGTATCTTCCTAATATAAATCCCTACTTTCTTTAAAGGAAAGATTGCAGAATCAAATTAAAAAGAGAAAAAGGAAACTTGAACCATAAAAAATAATCTAAGACTGGAACAATAAAGAATGAATTTTCAAGAGGGAATTAAAGATAAAAGGCAATCACTCCAGCTAATTATTGTTTAACTACTGAGTGTGTGTTTTTCTTTAGCGAAGACTCTTATTTCCTTCTTGCACTAATCTGTCCTGCACTATCGCAGTCTTCTTGCACTAGTGCAGGAACAGATATTTATGCAGAAGGTATAAATGGTGTCTTTACTAAAGGATTTTTTACTTCATGCAAGGGCTTGAACTTTTCCAGGTTCGAAGCACTTAGATCCCGTGGCAAGAAACTTTTTCTTGCACCAGATTAGAGCTTCCTGCACTTAGCATTTAATTCTTAAAATGAGTGTTTAATTATTGCAAGTTCTATTATATTTTTAAATAAAATTGCACACATAAAAAGTGAATGTTTCTGATTTTAACGGAGTGCAGGAATAAAGAAACAATTAATATACATTTATCCTGTCATAAGCATTCAGTGAAAGAAAGGAGATTGTGGGGAGTATACTAAGAAATCTTGCTACATCACACCAACATGCACTCGTGCAAGTTCATTTCTCCTACTTGGACCAGGCGGAGGAAAACCAATCAAAAAATAATTGCAGAAAAAAAGAGATATCACACCAACGTGCACTGGTGCTGGGTTATTTCTCCTACTTAGACCAGGCGGAGGAAAACCAATCTGAAATCAAATGCAGGAAAAGGAAATTTATCTACTTCACATGATGGATCCACTTTTACTCAGACATGAATGCATGTGCTTAAAATTAAATCACACTTGACAATGAAAACAAAAATTACAGGAAAACAGGAAATGGGGTAAACGTGCAGGGTTGGCTGGGCCCTAGCCAACCAACATGTTTCCCTTTTAAATAGAAATGCTGCTCAGTACCTTAATCAATTCATCAACTCAAATACAGAAACGTAATTTTTGAAACATGAGATGGAGCTCCCTTTTATTAATTCGCTGAGGCAAGTACATACATTAATACATCGTCCAGCCCAGATTTGGGCGATAACAAAATACAACGACCTGCTACCGCCTCTCTAGCTGTGTTTCTGTTCTCTTCTACTATCAAAACTTAGCTTTCTAGTCCTATTTACATTCTACATTATATAGATCTTTGGCCACAATCCAAAATATACCATTCAACCAATTACATAACCAAACGCAGAATTTAGCTTCTCGGCCTTCAAAATTAGATAGTTAGCAAAAAGTAACCAATATCCAGTTTTCATCCTTCGCAGATTTGGTCTTGGCTGCATTTGGGTCTCTCTTGTTGTCATGGCTAAAGTGGCTCAAAATGAGGCGGTGATCAAGGAGGTTCGGATCTGTTGCAAGGATTTGCTGTGCTGGCAACGGTGCAGGATCCGATCCTGCATTAGGATTAGTAGTCATGGTAAGTACTCTAACTACCAAATAAACATTGGAGATATCTATAAGTTAGAAAGAGTAATTAAAAGTAAGAAATAATGTAATAAATAATTAATTAATGCTAATTTGAATTAAAAATATGAAAAATAAATTTTATATGAAATATGTCACCGTGCTTCGACTAGAGCAAGATGAGGATGCATAAAAGAGGTAAAACAGAGGTAAATGGTTATGATTTAGGAAGGGGAAAATGGAAAAAAGAGAGCAAATTAGGGGGCTAACATCCTCCCATCTCTAAGTTGTTGTGTGTCCTCACACAACTCTTTAACTTTGCAAACAACCTTCAAAATTGTGAGTATTCTAGCTCAATCCCGCTTTGACATACTGACATCAGCTTGCAATGTTTCAAACTTATTATTTTTGATGTTCCTTAGTTTCTTTGTCACCTTTTTAAGTCGCTTGAAACATTGCGCAGCACAGTACTTCCAAAATCTAACTTCTCCTTTCTTTTTCTGGATCTCAGCGATTAATTCTTGTTTACTGAGTTCTTTATCCTCCTACACTTTAGCTATGAGTTGTTCTAAGTTCTGCACTTGAAGCTTTAGTTCAACTATTCGAGTAGCAAGAGTTACCAAATATCCTTCTTTTCCTATCTTGATAGGGGCCGTGTCTTCCTCAGGGACCTCAATATCCATCATGGTTTAAACAAACTCTTCTCCCTCTTCTTGTTCTTCATCTTTTGGTTCTTGTTCTTGTTCTTGTTCTTGTTCTTGTTCTTCTTTTTGTGCTTGTTATTATTCTTGTTCTTCTTGTTCTTATGATTCTTCTTCTTCTTCTTACACTGGTGGAGGATGGGATTCAATGTCCTCTGGGGACTGTGGTTCTTCACATGCACTAGATTCTTCATTCTTTTTCTGGGCCTTTTTAATGAAATCAGCTAACAAAGTGTCATCTTCGACCTCTACAGATTTTGCTGCGTCCGCAAGGACTGACAAGTTGTCTTCTTCGGGGGTCTGTGCCTGTACTGGTGTTGTAGAAGGAGTCTCTTCAATAGGTGCACTAGTTGTCCTTTTATTTGGAGATGGGGCCCTTTCTTCTTTTGATTTTTCGAGTTGTTTCCTTTTTGCACTGGTGCAATAAGGACTCCCCTTTACATTCTTACTCGGACACTTGCTTATGTTGGCAGGGTCCTCTATCTTCTTTGTAGCAGTTGTATTTTTATGTAGTTGTTTTAACAGCACCTCCCAGGTCATGCCCTCAACTTCTAATTGTTTCTAGACCAAAATCTTTATCAGGCCGTGGTGATATAACTTCTTGTTGGCCTGGTCTGCCCATGCGTCTCGCACACCTTTCGAAATTTTTTCCAAGCTATTAAGCAAAAAATAGGGGAAATCAATCCTCCACTGGATGTGTCAGCCGCCTTCGAAATGCTGTAACATCCTAAAATGGTACACAAAAGTGAGCGAGTACCTTCCCTCATAGGTTACGAATTTCTGTAGGATGAAAAGGAGGTCTCGCCACTGTCCCAGTAGGGCACTGTGCGGAATTCCTTTCTTCCAATCTACCTTCATATTCTTGTCGATGATGAAATGCTTCCATCGATTCCTTTCTAGTTTCTAATTTTTAAACCACTGCTCACCAGTATTTTCCAAGCCTGTCACTGCTGTTATAAAATATTCCGTAACCTCAAATTTTAGAGGCCCAATTTTTAATCGGCCATTCTGGAAAACTGTAGGGCCACTTCACGGCTGTCCCCGTCAAAATTTTGCAAGAATTTAAGAAAGCCTGAGTCTCGCAATAGTGCAAGAATATTGTAAAACTCAACAGTCTATTCTACCCTACTGAGAGATGAAGGTTCGCTTCGAACAAGCGGCATCACTGCTTAACGGTTATGAACAATCAAGAATTTACATGCAACACTGGGAAAATTGGTTCTTATAGATAGGGATCCAATTTTCCACCATCCCTTCCATATTATCACCCATTCATTCCACGGAAATATCCGTGGATACGTGGCATCTTTTAGGTCGTGCCGGATTGGTACTTGCGGTGGTGTTTTAACTGCTAGGTGAGGTAATCATTACGAGTGAAGGACATCTAGGATTATGGCGGAAAGGGGAAATTATATCCAAGCAACAGTTTAACATTTCCACACTCCTTCATAATTCAAAAAAAGAACTTTAGCATTCATTAAAAAATGATCATGATTCTTAACTTAAAAACACCTTGTACTTTAAATGATTTTCTCCTAGTTAATATGATAGCACAAGTACTCATCGACTAAGTGAAATGATTTCTTATAAACTTTCATGATGGCCACTTTCCTATGACATATGCTATGAAAAGAAAAAATTGTACTATGTTTATGATAGGATGCATGCTTTCACTGGTCTACTTGCACCGCTTAAACTATGCTATTTTGCTGGTACCATTCTGCTTGCACTTATTATATAGGACGACATGCTTGCACTAGTGCAAGCATAATATCTGAAAAAAGAACAGAGAATTTAAGTAAAATATAGGCTGGACTTCCAACATGACTTCCTCAATTTATACTGAAAATTTTCTTCGCCCTTTCTTGATGCTTCAGAGCATATCCTTTTGTTCTTTGTGCGTGAGATCCTACAATGAGTTCATGAGGGAACAAAGAAGTGGGAAAAGGGAAATTTCAGAATGGGAAGGAATTTTGTTACATGATTCTAGGAATAGTACCATAATAGGGGATAAACAGAAGTGGGATAGGGAAAAAATTCAAGGGTAAAGTGGGGTTTTACAAAACGGACAGGGTAAATTTAGAAGAATATGGGAAGGTTAATCATTCTGGGATTGAGGAAGAAAACTGAGGGAATATTACGAAAGTGGAATATGAAGAAAGGAAGAAAATTTTCTGGAAGGTATGCCTGCATTGGTGCAAGAAAAAATAACTGCAGTGAGAATTAAGCGTTACTTGAATAAAAATATCCATGCTAATTATCCCAATTGTATAAAGGTTGGTTCTGCTGAACCTGATTTTACTTGGTGGTCGCTAGAATATCTAAAGATCAAGCAACATTCTCTTTTTATTAGAAATTTTTTGTCTTCCTTCCAGCAAGCTAGTTTTCAGGTTGATCCTTCTACAATCATGTCAATGAACTGATTTTCATAATTACAAGAAAATATTTTTTCTTTACTTTAAAAATAAAAATAAAAAATTATTATTTTTTTATTTTCTTAAGAAGAAGAGGAATTCATGTTTTCAAAAGGTTGGTATTACCATTCACCACTACTGTCCCGAATTGTTGTTGGAATTGCTGTGTAAAATCTTTCCTGGCAAGTGGCTGAAAATATTTCTTTAGTCTGTGTCCATTTACCAAGAATACCAAATTTTGTGCATCAATAGTTTTGACTTCTACTGATCCATTCTCGAATAATCGGATCACTTCATAAGGTCCCATCCAACGTGTATGGAATTTAAATTTAAAAATTTTAAATCTAGAATCATTAAGGAGCACCCAATCACCTGGTTGGAATTTCTTTTTCTGAATAGACTTGTCATGTCACCTTCTGTGTTGCTACTGAATTAGTATGTTCTGCTGAACAACATCCCTATGAAATTCATATAACTCATTTAATTGGAGAAGACGTTGTTGTTGTGCCTTGGAGAGATCTAGTCCTAACTGAACTGCAGTTCTGAAATTTTTTATCTGGAATTCAATTGGTAACAGAACGTGTTTGCCATATACCATCTCATATGGTGTATTTCCCGTGCTATTTCTCCAAGTGGTTCTATATGCCCACAAAGCTTCTGGTAATATTTCAGCCTAGTCTTTCTGATGCATATTTACTGTCTTTGTAAGAATGGACTCAATCACTTTGTTTGTGGATTCCACCTGGCCATTTTCTTGCGGGTGATACAACGTGGATTTCCTGTTCCAGATCTTGTATTTCTCCATCACACCTTGTACTAGATTAGAAATAAACTGCAGACCATTGTCAAAAACAATTTCTCTAGGCACACCAAATCTAGTAAAGATTTCAGTAAAAAGAAAATCCAACAACTTTTTATGTAGCAAGGGAAACATCTTTAGCTTCTACCCATTTTGTAACAAAATATGTACAAACCAAAATATGCTTTTTACTTAATGACGTTGGATTTATTGGCCCTATAAAATAAATAGCCCATTTTTCAAACGGCTCAATCATGACTTGGGGGCATAAAGGCATTTCATTGGTTTGATTAGGCTGGGCCATTCATTGATAGTTGTCACATCGTCTGACATATTGTTTGACATCCTTAAACAAGGAAGGCCAAAAGTAACCAAGACGCGATACTTTATATGTAGTCCTCTTATCAGCAAAGTGGCCTCCACAAAGTTCGTCATGAGTAGATTTCAATATGTCAAACACTTCCTCCTCTCTTACACATCTACGGATAATCAGATTTGGACCAGTGTAAAAGAGATCTCCTTGAATCCAGGAGTATGCAAAACTTTTCTGAATAATATTCCGCTTTTCACGAGTGGGCAAGTGGGGTGGTGTTTTCCTAGTAACCAAGTAATTATAAATGTCAGCAAACCACGGAGAATCTGTTGACATAGAAAAAATATGTTCATTCGGAAAATCATCATTAACAGGAGTTGCTTCACCAGGATTATCTAATCTAGAAAGAAAATCTGCTACAACATTAGATTTTCCTGGTCTATCAACAATAGTAACATTAAATTCCTGAAACAATAGCAAACCACCCAGTCACTCTACTGCTAGTCAATGGTTTTTTCATCAAATATTTAATCGCGGAATGATCAGTATGTACAAATACTTCATATCCTATAAATAGTGCCTGAACTTATTAATTGCAAAAATTACATCTAAAACTCTTTCTCTGTAGCTGTATGATTCAATTCAGTGGAAGACAAATTATTACTAATATAATAAATAACATAGGACTTCTTATTTTCCTCTTGTCCTAAAGCTATGCCAATAGCCAAATCTAAAGCATCAGAGGAAATGTGAAAAGGCAGGGACCAGTTAGGACCTCTCAAAACTGGTGCTTGCACCAAATTTTCCTTCAATGTTTCAAAAGACTGTTGGCAAGTTGTGGACCAAGAAAATTCACTATCCTTAGCTAGAATTCATAAAAGAAAGGCAGCTATCTTAGAAAAAATTTCAATGAACCTTCTATAGTAACCAACATGTCCTAAAAAACCTCTTACTTCCCTCTGAGTTTTGGGTGCAGGAAGATGCAGAATGATTTCAATCTTTGCTGGATCAACCTGAATACCTCTATCAGAAATGAAATGGCCAAGTACCACTCTCGCTTTGCACATTAATCTAAATTTCTTGTCACTCAAGGCAAGATTGGCTTCCTGACAACGGAGAAGTACTTTCTCCAAATTTTTGAGAGCTTCCTGAAAAGAATCACCAAACAAAAAAAAGTCATCCATATAAATTTCTACAAATTTTAGATTAGCAAAAATGGCCAGGACTTCCCTTTGAAAGGTATTTGGGGCATTACATAAACCAAAGGGAAGCACTTTATAAGCAAATGTACCCCATGGACATGTAAAAGTAGTTTTATCCTGATCTTTGGGTGCAATCTGTATCTGGTTATAACCACTTAGGCCATCCAAAACGGAAAAATATTTCTTTCCTACAAGGGTATCAAGCACCTGATCAATGAAAGGGAGAGGGAAGTAATATTTGAGAGTGGCTTTGTTTAATTCTCGATAATCAATGAAAATACGCCATCTTCCATCTTTCTTAGGTACTAGCTGTTCGGGTTCTTATGATTTGGCATATTTGGCAATACCAAATGACAAGATAACATCAAACCACTTTGGGATCCTAGGATCTAGCCCTCTTAGATCCAGAGAGGGATCTCTCTATAAATGAAAAGAATGATATATCTTTAAGGTCAGTTTATAGTATTAGGATAGGTATGAAGCACAAGGGTTTTTGGTTTGTTTGTTTGGTTGGAGATCATTAACTGAGAAGGTTATGTGAAGTGGAGAAGGAACAAAATAGTAGGATGTTTCAGCATGGGAATATGGGTCAAGAGAAGTGCCAATCCATTGGGATATGGAGTCATAAAAGGGTTTACTTGCATAACAAATATCCAAGGGTTTCCATAGGGAAAGTCATATATACCAAAGGATATTATTAGGTAGATGGTAAGATGGAACATTAAGAAATGAGGTGAAAGAAAGAGACCAAAGTGCAGCCTAAGATCAGGTAAGGACTTCTAACCTATCTTGCTTTTGACATACTCACAAAGGAAACTCTCAATAAAGACACAAAGGGTAGCTTAAGATCAAGTAGGGACTTTTAACCCAGCTTGCTTTCAGCATAATCTCAAGGAAAACAATCCAGCAGTCCTCATAACTGCTTTCAAAAAGTAGAAAATATTTAAGATTAAACACAGAGCAAGGCCTAAGATCAGAGAAAGACTTTTAACCTTCACTACTTTTGAAACCACCTCATAGGGAAAATTTCAAGACAAACTGTTGGAGAAGAAACTAGGGGACATGGCTAGCCATAGACTTCCCTAGTTTCAATATTTACTTAGCATGAAATGAAAATATCTTTCAAGGACAATGTTTCAAGTTGTACTCAGCAAGACATGGGCTCACCAACATTTCTTGACTGGTTATACTCTATAGAATTATCCTTGAAATACACAATCAGAGGAAAACATAAAGATAAAGATTTACAGTGAGATTTAGGGTACTTCCAACAATATATCCTAATCTATGCTTGCTGTTCTTTATAAAAGAATAATGGAAAATATGAAAAACATGAAAGGAGACAATTACAGTAAGGAAAACATCACCAATAATATAGACTAGGATCCTGTGAATCTACTTGTTCAATTGATGTGCAAAACCAGTCACATAATTTGAGTCCAGTGGCTTTTTTACAGTCCAAACTTATCTTCCCAACCTACTATATTACAAACTACTTGGCTACTTCCCCTCAATAACAGTTCAAACAATCAATAAAATCTCAACCACCCACCCACTTTACAATGTATTTCTCGTGGGTTCTTATAGGAGAATGAGCGATAGTAGTGGTAGATAGAACTTAAATGATTCATTAAAACAGAGGGGAGAATGGTATTAGAATGCCCACTCTGCATAATGGTTTACATTAACTATGTGTACCCTTTAGGCTGGTTCAGAAGTCTTTGTCAGATTGACGATAACCTCAGGTATGTTTCTTTGAAGTATTCTCTGGCTGCTGGTACTCTGTTTTGTCTTATGAGATAAGTAAGGTGATAGAAGGTCTCTTAGGTCTTCCATATTTCCATAACTGTTGTCCTGACAGTTTTAAGGACTCCTGTCAGAGTAGTAACTGTTCTAGTGCTTGATGGAAAAGGAGGAGGTCGTGTAGCTAGTCCTTCTTTAGAGAGGAATGTTCTACTGATCTGGGTCTGATCGTGTTTAGGCTTTATTTAGCCTCTTTAATCATCCTCATGTTTTTATCCTTGCTGAATGTGGATTAGTCTTCTTAGTCTTCAATATTATGTACTAATCTTCTTAATATTCTTTTGATACTCTTTAGACCTCTACTAATGGTTGCATAGGTGGCAGTGGCGCTAGAGTGTTCATGTAAGGGTCGATGATCAGGATGCATTGAAAAACATGGAATTGGAACCCTACTGGTCCCTTTTCTGCATTGATTCATGCTCAGGATCGTCACCCTGGACCTTTCTATCACCTGCCTGTGACTGTGGGGAAATTATAGATGAAATGTCATTAAACCTGCAAAAATCAGATAAACATGTTATAAAAACCTGCGGGAGTGGGGGAGGACTGCTTCAGAGGCTCGTGGGAATGGAGGAGTAGTGATGGAAAAAGGTGGATGCAGTGGAAAATGTGATGAAAATCCTGGCAGAGAAGCTAACCAGGTCAATGGAGGTTTGGGTGCGAGGATGAACGTTGGATGTTAGATCAGGATAATCTACGGTGGAGATTTATTTATGGAGTTGTTTGGGAGGATGATGGGAAGCAAGTGAAACATTGTCGTGATATAATATGGGTCATGTGATCTCAGAGATCAACGGCCGGGATTAAAAGCTAAAGCTATAGAGGGTAGGCGGTAAAGCAAAAACGGGAATGGTTTTCACGCAACAAAAAGAGGGAAAGCGGAAATGCCCAAAAAAACGCGATTCCACTCAGTGAGTGACGCATGTACTTATAAAACGACCCATATTGTGCAATTTTGAAATGTTAAGATTTGGGTGCAAAAATTACGCGACATTGGATATCGACCGTCGGATGTGGAGCATCAGATCAGATGGCGAGGGTTGCACACGATAGGCAAAAATGTGTGCGGGCGGAACATATGGTGGGGTTGAGTTAGGACCGTTAGATCTGCAGATCAGATGGTTGAGATTAAAAGAGAAAGCAGAGTTTTGAACAAGAGGAAAATGGGGTAAGTGAATGAGCAGAAATATGGGGGCCGTCGAATTTGTAGGAATGGACGGTGAAGATCAAATCGGTGATCAGTGGAACAGTGAAAGGAAGAAAGGAAAATGCGAAGTGAAATGAAATCTTGGCCGTCGGTTCTTGTGTATTCGACAGTCAGGATCAAATCTGGGAATTGGGCCATCGGAGGAAAAGAAAAAAGGGAAGACTGTGTTTGTGATATGCGATTAAGCGCTGGCTGTAGGATCGGAAGAGATCAACGGTCAGGATTAAATTGGTGGGGTGATGATGGAGGGATATGGGCGAAGTGCAATGAGATCCTGGCCATTGGTTCTTGTGGATTCAATGGTCCAGATAAAATTAGCGGGCGCGAGTGATGAGCAAAGCGAAAAACCGATGGAGTGATGCGATGGAATGTTGGTCATTGGATCTAACTTGATTGATAGTGGAGATTAAATTGGAGGTCGAGAGGAGAAGGGGTTCATCGCATCAGAATATTGGAAGAATAAAGGAAAAGTTAGGGAAAGGAAACTCTGATTGTGATGAACGATAAGGGTTAGCACCTGGTTATGGCTCCAGGTCACATGCGGAAAAGGGGCTAGGGATAAGGCCAAAAGGGGCTTAAGGCCTTAATGCAAAAATGAAGATTTTTAACGATTTTGAAGGGTTTTTTGAGGAATTTGGAGGTTCTGATAGATGGAAGGAGGTATTTTAAAACCAAATAAGGGAAACACGAGGTTTAAAAAATGGGGTTAGGATGATTTAGAGGTTAAATGAAGGGTTATAGAGGAGTTTTGTGAAGGGAGAAAGGATGAAAAATGGGGAATTTTGTGGGAGTGAAATGGGGAAAATGGAGGCCTTTTTGAGAACAACCTTTTCACAAACAATAGGGTTCATTAATGGAAACATCAGTGAAGATTATTTAAAGGATAGAAGACACATGGAGGCTTCAATAATGATATATTTACAAAGGAAATGTTTCTCTTGAAGGCTCAGAAACATATTTAGCCACCTGTTTTCTTTGACAAATATTATAGGTGGTTAACAGTGGCTCCACATGGGGATGGCATCTTCTTGAAGGTGTCAAGAATCTCAGATATAATATTTGGAAGTAGGCTAGAGCTTGGTCCTTGACCATATTTTCTTCATTGATCAGCTGCTACATAAGTGAAGCATTATATCAACAACAATACTTCCCCAAGCAACTACCTACCCATCCTACTGTGCTAACATTTTTTCTTCAAGGTGCACTTAGACTTGCAGACCCTTTTCATCATTATTTTTTATGGAAAGAAGAAAATAATCTAATTCTACCATTATTCCTCCATGAGACCAGCTTAAATAGTTGGACTCATAGCTTCTCTACCTAATCTACTATCTGCCAGGATTAAACTATTTGACAAACTTCTTTCTCTACATTCTAAAATAGAAATTGAAACACAGCCAAACCAAGATTAGGCTGTCTGATTTGCTGTGGGTCCAAGGCATAAAGACAAGCTGCACATGAACTGAAAATTTGCAGAAAATTGAAACAAAATTGTGAAGGCTTGAAATTCTGAACTTTGAAAACACCTTCCTTCTTCTTGTGACTCAGATTTTGAGCTTTTTAGAGTCACCTTTTTTCTTCTTTTCAACTCTAGTTTTGACCCTGTTAGAGCTATTCTTCTTCTTTGCTGGTTCAAATTTTGAGCATGTTAGAACCAGCCTTTCCCTTTCATCCGGCTCAGGTTTTGGTCTAATTAGAGCCATTATTTTGGAACTTCGTAGGTTCAAGATTTGAGCATGTTTGAACCTTTCTTCTCTAATGTTTTTGTATTTTTTGAATTTTTCTTCAAAGTAAAAATCAACAACTAACTAAATGCTCACAGGCTGAGCTTTATTGAGATTCCCACCTACCCTAACCTAACTTGGAATATTCACATGTCTAGCTGACAAAATCTCTTTTCCAATACATCCAGTCAATCAGATGATCCCATGACTGGTTTCTGCTCATCTCTTTGAGCATGTTGGACAAGCAGGGCCACTCCCATTCTCTTTGTTTTATAACAACAGCTTCTAAAATATTTCTTTTTGTCTACAACAAGCTGCTCTTGATGACCTTTGATCCTTCTCTGAATGGCTACAGGAAATGAGCATAAGGATATTTAAATAATACCTGGTTGTGAGTATTTGACAAGTAGGTTTCAACCAGGATTACTTTCTCTTCCACTGGATCAAGGAAAAGATTCTTTTGAGAAAGAAACTCTTCCTCATCTTCATTTCTTTCTAAACTGGAGGACTCATCATATACTACTGTGTTGTCCTCTTGTAGCTCTGAGATATTCTGATTTGGTGGGCTGAGCTCTGTGAAAATATCAATGTATTCTTGAGCAGGGGTCCGTTCCATTGCTTCCTCTTTTTCAAGAGGAGGCTCTTTGGTTTTAGCCTGCTAAAAAATTTCTTCATTATTTTCCTCTCCACCCTTTGAGATGAAAGGTTGTTGATCTCCAAATGCATGGAAACTATTACTGATGATCTGAGATAAAGCAGAGTGAAGATTCAATGAATCTTCATCTGCTACTATACTTTCATAGCTTTCTTCATCAATATCATAAATAGCCTGCATGGGCTCATTACTTTCTTGAAGTTGATGGAACTGATATTCCTTCCACAAATCTATTGATGATGGTCCTACAAGATCAACTTCTGTTTGGAGAACATCATCATCAGATGGATCAAAACTAGGAAAATCATTAAAGTAAGTAATGCTACCAATCAAACACAATGAATTATCAACAGATCTTTCTTCATTCTGATTTATAGGGGAGCTTTCTAGATCTGTACAACTAAGCTCAGTGGATGAATGGGCTAGAGTGTTTTTTTTGCAAAAAATTTTAGAGGCTAGCTGTCTATTGATGATCTGATATATTTTTTCTTCTGTCAAAGGGGAAGATGTTCTTGTGTTTATTTGAGCAGAAGAGTAGCAGCTCTTTGTTTCTTGTGAAGACTGAGTTTGAGGTTGGATGTATTCTTGGGCCTTAGCTATAAGAGATGATGAATCATTATTTGTGCTTGTAGGTATATCTTGAGGAATTCCCTTTATTTCTTGACTGATTTCTTCCTCAATTGATTCATCTGGGTTCTTTTGATAGTTAGGATGCATATGAAACTCTTGAATGGCTTCTAACAGATCTTCAGGATGCATGTCTGCCAAATTCTCATCAATATCTAACAGGAATTGTATGATGTTCTGAAATTGGTCACAACAGTTTGCACTCCATGGTATGGATGAGGGGTTTTCTTTGTATTTCTAATAAAATACTTGGTGCATGTATTTCAAAGAAAACAAACTACTAGGTTCTAACCATTCATACCAGTCCTTTGCCTTTCCTTTTAATGTTAACATGAACATTTTAATAAGGCATTCTTCATGCCATTCAGTCTTTACCTTCCATACATGTATGTGAAATTTGATGAGATGCAGCAATGGGTCCTCAAACTTTTCACCTTGAAAAATAGGAAGGTTATCATCCCAAATCACTTGGGGCATCTTATGTGGGAACCCAGGGATATGTTCCCTACTCATTAGGGCATATATTTGTTGTACCCTTGGAATCATTTTGTAAATTAGATAAGAGGTCACTGTGTCTATTCAACCAGTTCAGGGTCTTCTACAGTGGAGTCATTTTGTCTTCTGGGAGTTGTGGAGTGTGGAGTCACCAAGTGGATGAATTTGAATGTTTTGAAGCAGGTTGTTGTCCACCATCAACAATTAAATACCAATCTAAGGATATTATGGGTCTTCTGCAGTCTTGAGGATGTCTAAGATGAAGTTTACTTAGAAGTCCCTAGTGGAGTCACCATTATGTTGGGGTTCCTGTGATTTGGAAAATTTGGCAATACCAAATGACAAGAAAACATCAAACCACTTTGGGATCCTAGGATCTAGTGCTCCTAGATCCAGAGAGGGATCTCTCTATAAATGCAAAGAATGATATATATTTAAGGTCAGTTTATGGTATTACGCTAGGTATGAAGCACAAGGTTTTTTGGTTTGTTTTTTTGGTTGGAGATCATTAACTGAGAAGGTTATGTGAAGTGGAGAAGGAAAAAAATAGTAGGATGTTTCAGCATGGGAATATGGGTCAAGAGAAGTGCCAATCTATTGGGCTATGGATTCATAAAAGGGTTTACTTGCATAACAACTATCCAAGGGTTTCCATAGGGCAAGTCATCTATACTAAAGGATATTCTTAGGTAGATAGTAATATGGAACATTAAGAAACGAGGTGAAAGAAAGAGACCAAAGTGCAGCCTAAGATCAGGTAAGGAATTTTAACCTATCCTACTTTTGACATACTCACAAAGGAAACTCTCGATAAAGACACAAAGGGTAGCTTAAGATCAAGTAGGGAATTTTAACCCAGCCTCCTTTCAGCATACTCTCAAGTAAAACAATCCAGTAGTCCTCATAACCGCTTTCAGAAAGTAGAAAATATTTAAGATTAAACACAGAGCAAGGCCTAAGATTAGAGAAAGACTTTTAACCTTCACTGCTTTTGACACCAACTCACAGGGAAACTTTCAAGACAAACTGTTGGAGAAAAAACTAGGGGACAAGGCTAACCATAGACTTCCCTAGTTTCAATGTTTAGTTAGCATGAAATGAAAATATCTTTCAAGTACAATGTTTCAAGTTGTACTCAGCAAGACATGTGCTCACCAACATTTCTTGACTGGTTATACTCTATAGAATTATCCTTGAAATACACAATCAGAGGAAAACATAAAGATAAAGATTTACAGTGAGATTTAGGGTACTTCCAACAATATATCCTAATCTATCCTTGCTATTCTTTATCAGAGAATAATGGACAGTATGAAAAACATGAAAGGAGACAATTACAGTAAGGAAAACATCACCAATAATATAGACCAGGATCTTGTGAATCTACTTGTTTAATTGATGTGCAAAACCAGTCACATACTTTGAGTCCAGTGGCTTTTTTACAGTCCAAAATTCTCTTCCCAACCTACTATATTACAAACTACTTGGCTACTTCCCTTCAATAACAGTTCAAACAATCAAGAAAATCCCAACCACCCACCCACTTTACAATATATTTATCATGGTTTCTTATAGGAGAATGAGAAATAGTAGTGGTAGATAGAACTTAAATGATTCATTAAAATAGAGGGGAGAATGGTATTCGAATGCCCACTCTTCATAATGGTTTACATTAACTGTGTACCTTTTAGGCTGGTTCAGAAGTCTTTTTTAGATTGACCATAACCTCAGGTATGTTTCTTTGAAGTACTCTCTGGCTACTGGTACTCTATTTTTTCCTATGAGATAAGTAAGGTGATAGAAGGTCTCTCAGGTCTTCCATCCTTCCATAACTTTTGTCCTGACAGTTTTAAGGACTCCTATCAGAGTAGTAACTATTTTGGTGCTTGATGGAAAAGGAGGAGGTCGTGTAGCTAGTCCTTCTTTGGAGAGGAACGTTCTGTTGATCTAGCTCTGATTGTATTTAGGCTTTATTTATCCTCTTTAATCATCCTCATGTTTTTATCCTTGCTGACTGTGGATTAGTCTTCTTAGTCTTCAATATTATGCACTAATCTTCTTAACCTTCTTCTGATACTCTTTAGACTTCTGCTGATGGTTGCACAGGTGGCAATGGTGCTAGAGGGTTCGTGTAAGGGTCGATGATTAGGATGCATCGACAAACATGGAATTGGAACCCTGCTGGTCCCTTTTCTGCATTGATTCGAGCTCAGGATCATCACCCTAGACCTTTTTGTCACCTGCCTGTGACTGTGGGGAAAATATATATGAAATGTCATTAAACCTGCAAAAATCAGATAAACCTATTATAAAAACCTGCAAGAGTGGGGGAGGACTGCTTCGGAGGCTTGTGGGGATGGAGGAGCAGTGATGGAAAAAGGTGGATGCAGCGGAAAATGTGATGAAAATCCTGGCAGAGAAACTAACGACGTTAATTGAGGTTTGGGTGTGAGGATGAACGTGGGCCGTTAGATCAAGATGATCTATGATGGATATTTCTCGATGGAGTCATTTGGGAGGGCGATGGGAAGCAAGTGAAACATTGTTGTGATATAATATGGACCGTGCAGTCTCAGAGATCGATGGCCAGGACTAAAAGCTAAAGTTGCGGAGGGTAGGCGGTAATGCGGAAATGGGAATGGTTTTCGCGCAACAAAAAGGGGGAGAGCGGAAATGCCCAAAAAAACGCGATTCCACTCAGTGTGTGATGCGTGTATTTCTAAAACGGCCCATATCACACAATTTTGAAACGTTAAGCTTTGGGCGCAAAAATTACGCGACATTGGATATTGACCGTCGGATGTGGAGCATCAGATCGGATGGTGCAGGTTGCACGTGATAGGCAGCAATGTGTGCGGGCGAAACATATGGTGGGGTTGAGTTAGGACCGTTAGATCTGCGGATCAGACGGTTGAGATTAAAAGAGAAAGTGTAGTTTTGAACAAGAGGAAAATGGGGTAAGTGAATGAATGGAAAGATGGGGGCCGTCAGATCTGTAGGAATGGACGACAGAGATCGAATCGGCGATTAGCGGAACAGTGAAAGGGAGAAAGGAAAATGCGAAGTGCGATGAAATCTTGGTCGTCAGTTCTTGTGTATTCGATGGTTAGGATCAAATTAGGGAATCGGGCCATTGGAGGAAAATAAAAAAGGGAAGATTGTGTTTGCGATATGCGATTAAGCGCTAGCTGTAGGATTGGAAGAGATCAACGGTCAGGATTAAATCGGTGGGGTGATGATGGAGGGCTATGGGCGGAGCGCGATGAGATCTTGGCCGTTGGTTCTTGTGGATTTAATGATCCAGATCAAATCAGTAGGCACGAGTGATGAGTGAAGCAAAAAACCGATGGAGCGATGCGATGGAACACTGGCCATTGGATCTAACTTGATCGACGGTGGAGATTAAATTAGAGGTCGGGAGGAGAAGGGATTCATCGCATCGGAAGATTGGAAGAATAAAGGCAAAGTCGGGAAAGGAAACTCTGATTTCAATGAGCGATAAGGGTTAGCACCTAGTTATGGCTCTGGGTCACATGCGGAAAAGGGCTAGGGCTAAGGCCAAAAGGGGCTTAAGGCCTTAATGAGAAAATGAATATTTTTAAGGATTTTGAAGGGTTTTTTGAGGAATTTGGAGGTTCCGATAGATGGAAGGAGGGATTTTTAAACCAAATAAGGGAAATATAAGGTTTAAAAAAGGGGGTTATGATGCTTTAAAGGTTAAATGAATGGTTATAGAGGATTTTTGTGAAGGGAGAAAGGATGAAAAATGGGGAATTTTGTGGGAGTGAAATGGGGAAAATGGAGGCCTTTTTGAGAACAGAATTTTTCAAAAACAACAGGGTTCATGAACGGAAACAACAATGAAGATTTTTTAAAGGATAGAAGACACATGGTGGCTTCAAGAATGATAGATTTACAAAGGAAATGTTTCTCTTGAAGGCTCAAAAACATATTTAGCCACCTGTTTGCTTTGACAAATATTATAGGTGGCTAGCACTAGCAGTAATGGAGAGACCCACTGACTGTCGAAAATAGGATAGATAAAACCGACATCCAAGAGTTTCTGTACTTATTCCTTCACAATATATCTTAGAGCTGGATTCATTCGCCTTTGGGGTTTTCGGACAAGTCGGGTTCCTTCTTGAATATAGATATGATGTGTACAAGTTTCAAGAGGAATACCCTTCATATCTTCATAGCCCCAAGCAAAGGCACTAAGATGGTTTTGCAACAAATTCACAAGCTGCTCCTGCTGAGATGAGTCCAAATATGAACTAATATGCAAGGATTTACCAGGGCTAATCTCGAAAAGAGTAGTATTAGGCTCAAGAGTACTCAAGGGAGTGGTCAAATGCAGTGGTACAGAAGAATGCGAATCATGATTATCTTGAAAATCTAGGCTGAAAATCTGGCTCAATGGCTCAAAATTAGGCATAGTGTCTAGATTATTTAGGAAATATTGAATCTCATATTCTTGTGAAGAACCAGTATAATGATGGATAAGGGAAATGGGCTGAGTCTCCTCATCACTTCTTTGATCCAACCATAGAGTATCTCGAAGGTCCTAAATGGATCTGGCAGGGTGGTATAAGGTAAATTTCTTCCTAGAATCTCCATGCGAAATATACATATCACCGAAATGACATCCAATATATGCATCAGCCGTAGCAAGCCATGGTCGATCCAAGATCAAGGGATGTTCTCCTACTGGGTTCTTTGGCTGAAGCATAATGAAACTAGCAGGATATTCCCAAGAATCTAATGAGATGATCACATCATCCAATACTCCTTCTGGCTTAATTTTAGAAGTATCTGCCAATTCAACACAGTGGGAGTAGGGCGAAGATGAGATAACCAAATTTGATCCATGTTTTGCTTATTCATGACATTAATGGCTACCCCTAGGTCTATAAGAACATTAGAGACAAGGGAATTACCAATCTAAATTGAGACAACAGGGTTTCTAGGATTAGTATATTTTTCCATAGACACACATCTCGTCATCAACTCTGCTGCCCTACTAACAAATTGAATGGTTTGGGGTTCCAATATCTTCCTCCCGTGTTTCTTGAGACAGAGTACCTTAATAATATTGGTACAAATGGGGATCTATTTAATGGATTGAAGAAAAGGTATCTTAATGAAAAGATTTCGAAGCTTAGATGCCAAACTAGTCTCAGAAATAAGCTCACTTCTTTCCATTACTAGCCTCTCTGGGAAGGGAGGTTAGTTGGAATAAGATGGCAAGGATTCAGAAGGTAAGGGCTGCTTAGTGACAACTTTCAGAGAATGGTTAAGAGTTTCCTCTTCTCCTTTCTCTTCAACAATAACTATAGGTTGCTTCTGATTTTCTGATGTTACAGTCCTTCTCGATCTTAATTGAATATCATGAACCCCAACTGGAATAGATTGGTACTCGAATGGTAAAGGTGGGTTTGTTACATAGATCATTTTCAGTTCTTTATTATTTTTAGGATTGGGCATAGGTTGAGTAGGCAACTAAGGAGGTCGAAAGGGTGGAGGTAAAGGCAACAATGGAGTAAAATGACTTGGAAGTTGAGGCATTGAATAAGGTGTATGAGTAGATGGATATGACTGCATAGGTGGCTGGTGGGAGTATGGAGAATGAGTTGGCCCTTTCCAACCTTGTTTCCATGGTTGAGAAGGTTGCCCATGCTGATATTGATTCCCATACTTCCACTGCTGATTAGTGTTAGGATAAGAATATGCATGTGAATTATAACCAAAATAGTGTGGAGAAAATTCAGGAGCCATACCTACACCTACATGAGGCCAATTCCTTCTTTCTCCCATAACATACAAGTATTCAACTTCAGGCTGTCCCCCTGTAAATACATCTTTAAGTCCAGGTATAGAGGGACATTTTTCTGTGACATGGTCTTCTACACAAATAGCACACTTATTAGTTTCTTTCAAATTAAGAGGACACTCTTTAGGAGGATGCTTGTCTCTACATTTAGGACAGAAAATACATAATGACTCTTGTTCCTTCATGAGTTTTGCTGAAATTTCAAAGAGTCTAACTTTTTGGTAACATTATTCATTATATCAATTTTCATGTTTTCCATTTTATTTTCTAGTCCAACAATCATAGCATCAGTAGATTCAGTTTTTCTATTTCTATTTCGAGTTCCTCTACCAGATCTATACTGATTTATTGAAAATTTCCTGCATTATTCACAAATTTGTTCAAAAGTTTGTTGAGAAATATCACCTTGTCGTAACATATTTAAATTATTTATAGCATTATCAGTAAGTCCTCTTAAGAACAAGGTTCTAATAGTATTGGGATCTAACTTAAGTTTTTACCTTTGTAAAATATACAGAAATCTTTCTAAGTAATCTTCAATAATTTCATCATCATCCTGTATGATCGTAAAAATCTCATCCTGCATGTCCCGAGTTTTGCAATATTATTGATATTTAGAGAAAAACACTCTCTTCATCTGATCCCAAGAGTTTATAGTGTTCCCTCCTGTTACACCATTTTTTGGTCATCTAACCTATTATCATTAGATGGACCCAGGTACACCATGTAAGACTAATTTTTCCCCAAGTAAAATTTCTTTCACTATGAAAATAACTTAGTAAACCATCTTTATTAAGTTGTTTATGGTCTAAACAGGAAACGCCATGAGGAAATATTAAATAAATATACATTTTTTTATTTTCCTCAAGGAATAACTAGTTAAACAATAGTTTAATCAATATTCCTGGTTATATTTATCCGAAACAAGGAAATTAATTAGATAAATCATTATTTATCTTATTAGTTTCTAAGAATAATTATTTAAACCTTATTTAAATAATATTTTTTGTTAAATATGACTAATTCACCCTTAAATAATTAGATAAATCATTATTTATTTGATTATTGCTCAACCACATCCTTAAAATGATAAAAAAAATCATTGATTTGTTTATTATTTACAAATAAAGGGATTTGACCCAAGTCAAATTCATTTTCCCTCCAACAAATATAATAACATATTCCATAAAAGTTGGATCTTGATTTGGTTAATAATATTTTAACTATGCACCAATATCTAGACTAACTCAATATTTTGTTATAAATAGAAGGGTTTTCCCATTCATTTATCACATTTTGTTGCCTAAAGATCACTCTAGATCTAAAATTTTTATCTGACTATTGATCCACCATCATAGTCATATTTTGTTTGTTTGGGTTTTCTACACCATCAAGAGAGAGGAAATCTAGATCTAAAGTGCTGAGGACTTACAAGAACCCATCCCATTGAGGAGAACAGGGAACACCCTCTTGTGTTTTCCTCCCAGGAGTCGTCAATACAAAATTCATTTGATATATTCTTGTCTTGTCTATTGGATACATGGAGTAAATATCGTTTTTTCTACTTTTTAATGTCTTCTAATGCATAGATCTAGATTTTTGCAGCATTTATCTTGATCGCCTAATTGCAGATCTGAGGATATTAGCAGTCATTTCTGCTGTTAGGGCTATTTTTTATGCACAATTAAAGTGGTATTTTTTCGTATGCTTGGAATTAAGATTCATATTAGCAACTGGCGACTCCAGACAGGTTTACGATTACGACTGTTGTCATTTTTCTGATCCTTGCATATCCAGCTGCTTCAAACCCTAGGATTTCTCTTTAGCCCCTTTTTTTTCTTTTCTTGATGTTTTTTCTAACCTATAAAACCCTAAAACAATAAAAATTATAACTTCTGTGTGTTTTCAGACCTATTGCGTAGGTGACAGACATCAGTCGGAGCTGAGACGACAACTTTTTCTGAAAGCTGCCGCCAAGAGTGCTGGAAGTGTAGGTCACATTTTTTTGCCCAGAACCTGTGACCTAGACCTTTAGGGCACACTTTTCAGCCCAAAAATTGCGACCTCTGCTGAAAACAGGTTAGAAACTGCGACCTGGACTTTTTGCAGGGATTTTTCTGAAATTTTTTTGGGTTTGTCTGAGCCTCTATTCAGGGTTTTCTAACCTCCATCTCCCCCCGTTTTGGACCTGTACTTGTTCTGTTTTGCTCAAATAAGTGGGAAATTAGCCCCCTAGGGCTTCAGTACCCTCCACTTTTTGTGGAAGAGTGTTTGCTGTTGCAGGTTGTCTGAAATTTTAGAGTCTTCAGCCATTTTTTTAGATCTGATACGTCACCTTCAGATCCACTTCAGACTGGCTTTTTATCCATCCAAATCACCTCATCTAGCTTTGTTTTGGTTTTACTCTAGGGTTCATTCCATTGCCCTTCAGGAGATAGCCTTTCACCACCTTTTTTACAACAATTTTTCCTCTAATTTGTTGCTGTTTTCTACACCACTTTCCAGCAGATTTTGTCTTTTAGATCCCCGTCCCTCTTGACCTTAGATCTATTATCTTTTTTAGTGTGTTTTGATTAGTTTTTTACTCACCTATAGACTAGTTGTTGAGAGACCCCCCTCCTTGCGTTTAGATTATTACATTATTAGCTGTTTATTTTCTGTTTTGCAGGCCTATATACTGTCATTTGCAAGTTTATTTATAGCTATACAACACACTATTTCTTTTTCTCTACAAACGTCTGGGTTTAAAAATTAAAATTTACACACTTTTACGCACACACCCTAAGCAAAAAAGGGCTTGGTTAACATTGCCAAGCAAAGACTCTAAAACATTGAAATAAATTGATCCTGCACCTCTTTGCCCTTGTTTCAACATTTTAATCACTTGATCCTGCACCTCCCTGCCCTTGTCGGTCTCTTTTTTCTTTGTGCCATGTTTGAAATCATTTCTCAACCTCCTATGGGCTCTGGTTTTCCTCAAGCAGGGGCCAACACCTCCTGCATTTTTTCCCCTCCTGGTTGCACGTATCCAGGATATGGCATGCCTCCTCTTTTTTCCCAACCTCCTGTTTACCACACTATTACCCAACCTCTTTCAGCTGGTACCCCCAATTACCAAGTTGTCATGATGAAATTCAGTCACTCTTGAATCGTAGAAATCAACCTTTAGACTCGGTCGCGTCAGTACAACAAGCCTCCTGCTACATCTGTCCCCGAGCCGCCTCCTTCAGTCTCTACAGAGCCTCTTTTGACACCTAAGGGTCCCTTGTAGATCCCTCATCCTAGGGCAGAGGTTCATGCCAAGATCCCCAAGGGACCAATATGCCAAAATTATACTTCTGGAAAAGCTGGCCATTCGTATAGCATAATCGATGACTTGGCACAGTCCCCTGCTGCCATTTCAATGCTAAAACTCCTCCAGTCGTGCCCTTCACAATGAAAGGATCTACTATCTGTCGTGGGCACTGTATATCCTTCCAACAATCGATTGATTTTCTTTGATGTTGATCGGTCAGAACATCCTCCTCTCCCTGCTTTCGTCGCCTTCCAAATCCCAGTCAAGATCCGGAACGCTAACGTTTCCTGGTGCATTATTGATGAGGGGGCATCCACCTGTGTGATTTCTGCTTTGGTTTGGAAGCAACTCAGATCACTTGAGTTGGCTCCTTCCACGATCACTCTTAGAGCATGGGATGGCCATGCCTCTAAGCCCATTGGCTTATTCTGAAATTTCCTATTACTCTTGCGGGCAAGACTGTTTGTGTTTACGTAGAAGTCATAGATGCCCCCTTAGATTACAATATCATATTGGGTCGTAGCTACACTTATGTGATGTCTATTGTCCCTTCCACGGTCCATCGCAAGATATCCTTCCCTAAAATGGAAAGATAGTCACCGTTGACCAGTTGACGTATTACGAACCGAAGTCTCAGACCTCCCCTAAGTCCACTATCTCTTCGGTGGCCAACAAGCAAACTGTCGATCCTTTGACCAGTGTTTCACCCAGAGTCTACAAAGATTCCTCACTGCTTGGTACATTCCCTGGTCTTCCTCCTCCTGTCTCTCATCCCAACTAATCGAATGTTTGCATGATGCAATCATCTCAGACTACCCTCAAGCGGCCTGCCTCAGATAGTCAGCATCCTCCTCGCCCTTCATAGCCTTATCCTAGCCCTTTGATTCAGCCTTTTGGAACTCCTCCTCTTGGCCCTTCAGCTGGTATTCATGAGCCTCTTTACCCTCCTAGAATGGTTCCTCCAAGCCTTAACCATTTAGGAGCTATCCCACTTGGCCATTACCCCTCCAGTCAGATATCGTTCCTAGCTCCCCCACCAGGAATCTATACGGCACATTTCATGGCCACCCTCTTTCTTCCTAACTTGACCCTGGGGATTGCTGTTTGGTACCTTGATTCCCCAGCAGCTACCCCGCCAGGTCAACCCAAACCTTACCTTGCTTTGACCCTGGTTCAACTAGTCCCCTTGACTTCTCCCATTGCAACAGTGCCTCAACCACCTCAACAGGAACACCCTCCTGTTGCAACCGCTCCAGGTAATAAGGGCAAAGCTTGCAAGAGGTCCTCTAAGGACACGGCTCCCTCGACGGACCCTGCAACTCCCTCGCCCGAAAATCCCTGTGCTTTGTGTGATGTCATCGGCCATGCCACCCATAACTATCCTGAACTACCCCGTATCAAGCCCATGGTTAAAGTTGCATTCCCTGAGTCTACGGTCCCTGAAGACCCTGTTTCTTCCTCGACCATAGCCAAGAATCCTAAAGATATTCACACTAACCAACCTTGTGCGTTTTTTGATCTCCATGGCCATTATTCTCACCATTTTCCCTGCCTTACACACTACCATGCCTCTTTAGAGGTCATTCGGGAGTACGAGATTGAACAAAACCAATCCGCCTCTCCCATACTTGCGCAGTATGCTCCAGGCCAGACTGAGGATTTACCCGCTCCCATTAACATTCCCCCTTTTGATGTTGAAATGAAGGAGCCTACGACCACCATCCTCTACCTTTCATCATCAATGAGACCTTGGGTGGAAGCTCCCTTCGAATCTTCCCCTGTTGTTTCGCTTGAACCCCCTTCAGCGATCACCCTAGGCTCAACATCAATAGATCCCTTATCTTCTTGTTCTTCCGTCATCCCCCGTGACGATGCACATGTGAACCTTTCTTCTCATGATGATGAGTCAGGTAGCTTCATTGCATCATGTGGTCTCCCTTCCTCCAGTCACTCCATTTTCTATTGCGATGATGACATCATGGAAGCCACGTCCACCCCCAACTTCATCTTTCCCGCCCATCAACAGGATAGCACCACCCGTGCCCATGATGAATTTCATAATCTCAACACAAGTTACACCTCTGGTAGCTCCCACACTCCACCTTACCGTCGGCATGTGAGTAGTAGACATCTTAACCAAATCACTCCTTCCCGCGGAGTGCGTTTGATTCCTACTTTGTGCTCAGGTTTCCAACATTGTTCATCATCCTTCCATTTATTTTCTTGTGGCACCCTTCATATGGACCTACCATCCACACCTTATATCAGTTTTGCTAATGGTGCAAGTCGCTACTCCAAGAATCTAACCTCGGTAGGTTGGGCCATTTTTACCCCCTTGCACTCCCTTGTTCTCTCGAACGGGGAATGCATTGGTACTGCTACCAATAACCAGGCTGAATATGATGCAGTATAAGATTTATTAGCTTATGCCCTTTCACATTTCATCCTCCACCTTCAAGTTCGTTTAGATTCCCTGCTTCTTGTCATGCAATTGAATGGTGTCTATCGTGTGCATAATCCTATCCTTTTTAGAAGATATTTACGAGTGAAGCTTCTGATGCATGAATTTGAAATCATTACATTCAGTCATGTACCTAGAGAAAAAAATCACTATGCAGATAGCATTGCAAACAATATTCTAGATTGGCATTTAGCACACACATTTAACACAAGCCAATAACATAAAAATATAAAAACGATGCATATCCATAATATGTGTGGTATAATATGTTTTAGAGTCCATCCACTCTGATACATATGACATGCCCATAGCATGTTACAAAAATCAAAACTGGGGGCAACATCT
The DNA here is from genome assembly GCA_034641835.2 of Pinus albicaulis. Classification (NCBI taxonomy): domain Eukaryota; kingdom Viridiplantae; phylum Streptophyta; class Pinopsida; order Pinales; family Pinaceae; genus Pinus; species Pinus albicaulis. The sequence continues at coordinate 1,504,695,309 of CM076570.1, read as the reverse complement.
GCCCCTACACACTAATCACTATCTGGAGGATCCTAAGCCAATGTCTTTGCTCCCGCAACTCATAGATCATGTATGCCCTATCCATCCATCGCCATGCACCGCATGACCCCTCGCCACTTAGAGGGTAGACCAATACATGGCTCTATGTATTGGTCATCTAAGTCCTGCCAGTCGCGCTTTGAAACACCGGTCAGAAGCCTCTCACATTTATGATGGATATCCTCCAGGAGGGCTGCTGCATCCTCATCTTGCTATGACCTCGCTCCACTAGGTCCTGCAGTCCCCGATACTGCAGGTTGCCCCATATATCCGGTCGGTTTTATCGGTGTTGTATCTGCATACCAAAATTGAAAGAATCAATACCACATACAATTTTTATAGACCTTGACATGCACATAAAGGATTAGCAATTTGTAACTTACCATCAGGCCCCCATATCCAACTAGGCGGCTGTGGCAAAATCCAGATCCCCACAATAACTCATCCCACTATAGGGATAATCATCTATATACAGTGGCATCTGGTCCCAATGAGCAAAGAGCATGGGTCAGAACACCCGTCCAAACGCACCACCTCCTCCTCTTCACAATAGTCGCCCCCACTAGTGCATCCTAGGCTCTCTCAGGCCCCCATCTTGGAGCTGTAGGTGAGGTCATAGTATCAGGATCTTCTCAAAGAAGAACGAGCACAAAACTGTGCCATATGCACAGTCATGATTCACTTGCCACTTGCATAGCGAAAACTGTCATTTTAGTGATGAAAACATCATCTGGGCCCACCCATAGTAGGTCCCACTCAAAACACTCTCTAACAACATCATCTACCCTCCAGTGATGTGATGAAGTGCCTGGTTGCCCAGGATCCGCAGCACCACTGTGGCCACAGCACGAGTCTCTAACCTCTCCAAATCCCTGATGGGTATCCGAGTCCCCTTGACTTGGAGACCTGGTCGGCAATGACAGTCTACAAACTCTATTATATTCCGCCCCCATGGTCATACTGGCTAAGTATTCCATACCATCCCAAGTGGTGGGAGACTAGTCAGGAAATATATATCCTGGACCATCAACTCAATCTGGTGCCCCTGCACTATAAAGACCTCATGGTCCATGTCCCAATAACTGAAAATCCTGGCCAATAAGGGCTCTCTATCTCTCATCAAAGGGTTCTTCACAAACTTTAGAACCCCAAACTTGTCCAGTGCACTGCAGACACAGTGATCCTCCCGGATCTCCGACCGTAATGTGCGCAGGTCTCTTTCTCTCCAGTTGATCCGTAATTCTGCCATATCTGCACAAAACCATCATATTTTTTAGAATACAGATAGGAAAGATTGTGTCTCATCATAAAAAACCAGTACTGAGCCAAAAAATAGCACCGGAACACCCCTCCCTGACAGGTCTCACTTTTCAGACCCAAACCTAGGATAGGTCACAATTTTTTGCCCAAAACCTTCTACCCAGGTCGCACTTTTTGCCCCAAAAAGTGTGACCCGGCCATGAGGAGGAGTTTGGGTCTGTTTTTGAGCGCTAGGGACCTAATATGAACTTTGAATCCACTGAAAAGAAAGAGTAGGCTTAGACCTCTTACCTGCAACTGAAAAATCTTGATTCCAACGGTTGGTTTGTCTACTACGATTGCCGCAAGATTTAGGGCCTTCTCTCCTCTCTAAATTCACCACAGCTCCACATGCAAATAAGTGAATTTGGAGGGAAAACACCTTATTAAAAGAGAAACCCCCATTTTTTCTTTCACCTGCTGCGACCAAACCGTAGCTTCGTTCACCAAATTGTCTGTACCATTGGAAAGCACTCACCGAGCCCTAAAATGGATATTTTTTAGTTTTTAATGATTTGATACTTCACCAGGACTCATTTTTTCTAAGAAGCGTCACTTTACCCCTCCTGAAAATCAAATTTCTTCACTTGCAACACTCGTAGTAGGGGCACCACTTTTCTGCCATACTTGTCCACACTCATATTGACTTGCGTCGTGAGTTACCATCTTGTACTCATGCTTTTCATGGTCCCCATTGGACCTTTTCTGTGTGGCAGAACCATCAAGTCACCCTTGTTTAGAGCATCTGAGTTGAGTCATCATTGTATTCATGGAGTCTATCCTGAGTACCTATGCATCCCGCTATAGTCTCCCATCCTTCATTGCTTGGTCCCTTTATCGTCTCGCACATTATGGCCTTCAGCCCCATTGTCCCCTATTCCTCATGATATTGTGTCTGTCGCTACCAGGTCATCCATGGCTTTTATGCTCTAACAAGGGAAGTCATCCATTCGATACTCAGTACCCTCCATTTCATCACCATCGTTGGTGTCAGTCTGTTAGTCACTCTACTAGTTTCTCTCGTGCCTTAGTTGAGGACCCCTTATTGCCTTACCTATGGCAGACCTCCTTCTGTCGACATCAGCTCATTCATTCCAGAAGATAGGTCTAGAGGGCGGTGTACCTTTGTTCTAGCTTCCACTCTTGTTCGGTGCCTCGGATTAGGCAAAGGGACTCCTTATTTCCCTTTGACTTGATTGTTTCTCAGCTCCAGCTCCTTTCAGCATGATCGAGATCCATATACTTGATGGTTCAGTGATGCAGTAGTTGACATCAGTGATTCCCAGGTGTGTGTGAGATGTCTCAACCCTCATGAGAGGGTGACCCTACAAGTAGCCCCCCACACACTCGGATGACCTCTTCATTACAGCCTTCGATGCAGCTCTATACATTTGATGATGACGGTCTCAGCCGCTTGCAGCGCCTTTTTCTTTGCATGTATCAGTTAGATTTTCAGAGCCCTTTCCTATTTTTAGGGGCATCTAGGTTGCTTTTATATCTCATGTAATTAGATATCATTGTACAAGTCCTGGATATTATCCCAAGCACAATACTTTTGTGGGATTCATTATCGTGTTAGTTATCTGGCTCATATTTATGCCATCATATATTATATTGGCCAGTTCCGTGGTTTTCCAAACGCCTTATTTTTTGTACTTTGCCTCGGCGGGCATAGGTATGCCTCCCCCGCCGCCTATAGCATAGGTACTTACCCATCAAAAGAGACTTGTCTCACCTATAAGTCTCGCCTCCTCAGGGTCTCGTTCTTTTCAACACTTTGGTCTACCTTATACTTCTCTCTCTTTGACTTTCCCTTCGATGTCTAGTGATTGAGTTCTTACAACGTACTTTGGTCATGCGATTAGCTCCTAACGCTCGCACGCTGGGGGAAAATCTATTACACCATTTTTTGGTCATCTAACCTATTATCATTAGATGGACCCAGGTACACCATGTAAGACCAATTTTACCCCAAGTAAAATTGATTTCACGGTGAAAATAACTTAGTAAACCACCTTTATTAAGTTGTTTATGGTCTAAATAGGAAACCCCATGAGGAAATATTAAATAAATATACATTTGTTTGATTTTCCTCAAGGAATAATTAGTTAAACAATAGTTTAATCAATATTCCTGGTTATATTTAACCCGAAGCAAGGAAATTAATTAGATAAATCATTATTTGTCTTATTATTTTCTAAAAATAATTATTTAAACCTTATTTAAATAATATTCTTTGTTAAATATGACTAATTCATCCTTAAATAATTAGATAAATCATTATTTATTTGATTATTACTCAACCACATCCTTAAAATGATAAATAAATCATTAATTTATTTATTATTTACAAATAAAGGGATTTGACCCAAGTCAAATTATTTTTCCCTCCGACAAATATAATAAAATATTTTGTAAAATTTGGATCTTGATTTGGTTAATAAGATTTTAATTATGCACCAATATCTAGACTAACTCAATATTTTGTTATAAATAGAAGGGTTTTCCCATTCATTTATCACCTTGTGTTGCCTAAAGATCACTCTGGATCTAAACTTTTGGTCTGACTATTGATCCACCATCATAGTCATATTTTGTTTGTTTGGGTTTTCTACACCATCAAGAGAGAGGAATTCTAGATCTGAAGTGCTGAGGACTTACAACAACCAATCCCATTGAGGAGAACAGGGAACACCCTCTTGTGTTTTCCTCCCAGGTGCCATCAATACAAAATTCATTTGATATATTCTTGTCTTGTCTATTGGATACATGGATTAAATCTCATTTTTTCTACTGTTTAATGTCTTCTAATGCATAGATCTAGATTTTTGCAGCATTTATCTTGATCACCTAATTGCAGATCTGAGGATATTAGCAGTCATTTCTGCTGTTAGGGCTATTTTTTATGCGCAACTAAAGTAGTCTTTTTTCGTACGCTTGGAATTAAGATTCATACTAACACCTCCTAACCCCATAAACTAGCGTAGAGCTGAGTCCTTGAGAGTAACAAGAAATAATCTTAACTTCTGAGTGTCAGTTGAATAATCATAGCTTCTACACAGAATATCAAACTCGAATAGAAAAGAGTCAGGATCTTCATGAACTTTACCATGGAAATGAGGGAGAGCTGATGGTGGAATGTTCTTCATTTGTGCCATAGTATTAGGATCCAAAATTGGAAACACAAAAGTGGATTGTTCTTACTTACCCGGTTTTCAGCAGTCCCTTCCAAATGATCTTCATGGTCCACCATTATTTCCCTTTTACTTGTACCGCTCTCAATAGGCTGATCCACACATGAGCTGTTGTCACCAGAATCCAGGTGGATTGTTCCATCGTGATGGGTTTGAATTGGATTGGGCTTCCTGCTAACATAAGGAGATCCAATATGAGAATTGTTTTGATAATTCTTTTGGCCCGTAGTGGGCTTCGAACCCTTACCTTTTCTAGGAATTCATTTGAAGAAAAGAAAAATAACAAAAAAATTCTAGTAAAAATGCTGTCAGAAATCAATTAACACTAGTAAAATTCCTTCAAAGAAGCTTTTCCAAACAATACCAAAAAAATAAAGGAAAAATTACCTCTATTGTATAATCAGAAAATTCTAACCAAATCAAATCTTCTCCTCGGTAACGACGCCAAAATGTTGTGTGCAGGAATTACACTTAAGAAAACTCCTCAACACTTAATTTGTCAACCCGGGGGATCTGTAAAATTAGAGACGAAGCATAGGCAATGCTAGAGATGGTATAAATCTTCCTAATATAAATCCCTACTTTCTTTAAAGGAAATATTTCAGAATAAAATTAAAAAGAGAAAAAGGCAACTTGAACCATAAAAAATAATCTAAGACTGGAACAAGAAAGAATTCATTTACAAGAGGGAATTAAAGATAAAAGGCAAACACTCCAGCTAATTATTGTTTAACTACTGAGTGAGTGTTTTTCTTTAGCCAAGACACTTAGCAGTCTCATCAGATGGGCCCTTAAACCTGCTCTTATTTCCTTCTTGCACTAATATGTCCTGCACTATTGCAGTCTGCTTGCACTAGTGCAGGAACAGAGATTTATGCAGAAGATATAAATGGTGTCTTTACTAAAGGCTTTTTTACTTCATACAAGGGCTTGAACTTTTCCAGGTTCGAAGCACTCAGATCTCGTGGCAAGAAACTAGTTCTTGCACTGGATCAAAGCTTCTTGCACTTAGCATTTAATTCTTAAAATGAGTGTTTAATTATCGCAAGTGCTATTATACTGTTAAATAAAATTGCACACCTAAAAAATGAATGTTTCTGATCTTAAAAGAGTGCAGGAATAAAGAAACAATCAATATACATGTATCCTGTCATAAGCATTCAATGAAATAAAGGAGATTGCGGGGAGTAGACTAAGAAAGCTTGCTACATCACACCAATGTGCACTGGTGCAGGTTCATTTCTCCTACTTGGACCAGGCAGAGGAAAACCAATCAAAACAAAATTGCAGAAAAAAGAGATATCACACCGACTTGCACAGGTGCAGGGTTATTTCTCCTGCATGGACCAAGTGGAGGAAAACTAGTCTGAAATCAAGTGCAGGAAAGGAAATTGTAGGAAAAGGAAATTTATCTACTTCCCACGACGAATCCGCTTTTACTCAGACAAGAATGCATGTGCTTAAAATTAAATCACACTTGACAATGCAAACACAAATTACAGGAAATTAGGAAATGGGGTAAACGTGCTGGGTTGGCTGGGCCCTAGCCAACCAACATATTTCCCTTTTAAATAGAAACACTGCTCAGTACCTTAATCAATTCATTAAATCAAATATAGAAATGTAATTTCTGAAACATGAGGTGGAGCTCCCTTTTATTAATTCACTGAGGCAATGTTGAAGCCCTGAAAATCGTTGCTTCAAACATTGGGGGAAAACCACTAGGTCAAGACCTTAGGACAACTCCTTTTTCATTTGATGTGGTGGCTCTGACTAGATTTATAGGACCAGTTTCTTAATAACTAAATGGGTTGGTGATGGAATGATTGTACGAGTGGATAATGAAACTAAATCACTGAAGTAATCTATCTAATTTAATTTATAACTTATAAATAATTCTAAAAATAACCCAGGTGTAAAATATGAATACAACTTAAGGATTGTTTCAATCAAATCAATAAATGAAAATGTATTGTAATTTAACTGAAATATGCAGTATCAAATAATAATAGCTTTGTTTAAGAAATTAACAGAGTTATAATAACACATTGCATTCATCATTGTATATATCATTTGTATACATTATGAAAGATATATATTTCTATACACTCAGAAATGATATGTATAAAGAAATATTTATAAAAGAAAGTGCATATAAATGATAGCAAATTTAAAGAGAATATCTCATAACATAAGAAAAATAACAGTAAATTGATAGAAATACCAGATTCATCTCGATAATTTTCCTGATGCAATTCAATATTCAGATCCAGTGCTTCAATATAAAATAACTCCAAGGTACAAAAATGCAATTCTCAGAGGTAATTTTCTATAAACCACCAAATGTGATCCTTTATAAAAATATAATAGTCGATGGAGTACAAAAATGTAACGTCCAAGTCCAAAAATATTACAAATTCAGGACCCATTTCTAAATGCATGAAAGGGGTTTAAATAAGAATTTAATAAAACAAAATAACTAAAACTATTGCTACAATCTATCATCGGAAATCTAGAAATAGACTTGCAATATTAAAATGGAACATATTCATTGATTTTCTCCTGCATTCAATGTGCCAAGGTGGCAAATTTTGAGCATATCTTTGACCTCCGCTGGATGAATTAGCCTCGAATGTAACTGACCAGTATACGTGGCATCAAAAAAGTATGGAATGATGCAACTAATGGCATTGGAAAGGCATTTAATTTCCATTTTATGACTGTGTGACTTGATTAGATATGTCCACATGATATCCCATGAAATTCCTTGAAGTTTGTTGATTAGTTGATTCTTATTGATTAATTCTTTATTCCACTTGGAATAAATCTCTTTTACCTTTGGTAATTTACCTGGGATACAATCTGAAATTAAATTGGTGGCATATAAGTTATCATTAACCAGTTGTGTTATACTATTCATCATAGTTTTGGCTCTTGATGTGGCTCTTTCTCCTTTTATCAACTGCTTTTCCCATTCAGTAAACATAATTTCTTTATGTCTTTCTTCAATCCTGGGAAGGTTTGCATTCCTTCCCTGCTCTGAGTCTTGCCATGAAAGAAATTCAGAAATTTTCTCATCTGCATCATCAAATTCAAGCCTAAGGCTGACTCCATCTATAATAGATGATGTTATTTCACATAAGGGCTCAGTTTGTGCCATCTTTTGACATATTTCATTCAACTGCTGAGACAGTATTTTGTTCGTTTCAAGAGCTTCAGTTTTAAATTGATATAATTTAGGATAATCCCTAAATTTGTCCAATCTTGCTTGGAATATTTTCTCTTGTTCAACTTTAGCAATTTTCTAATTTTGCAATAGATTTTGTAACTTTACCGCTTCCTGACTTAACTTTTGTTGCTTATTCAAAGCTTGTTGATCAATATTTTTCTTTTCAATGCCAAGTTTCTCTTCCAACTGTTTAGATCTAAGCTTGGCATCTTGCAACTGCTGTTCCAACTGCATAATATTTTGTTGATTTTCTGTTGCCTGTTCCTCTAGCATAGCTATCTATACTTCTTTTTGTTTCATCATTTGGGTGACTTTTGAAGCTTTGTCTATAGTGGGTGCATATAGGCACCTAAATATTGTGACAGTTTGGTGAGATCCTCTGAAGGATTCACCTCAGTATTTTTCCAGACAATGTTCATTAGTTCAACTTGTGATGTTGAAAGTGATTCTTGATTTGTTCTTCTTCTCTTCCTTTGCTTCCTAAAAATAACCCTATTCTTAGGACTATAAAATATATCTAGAGGAGGAATCTCTTCTATTTTCAACACAATTTATTCTGTAGGATGCTCAGGAATGATTTCCATATCTTGGTCTTTCAGCATTTCAACTTGAGGATTATTTTGTAATCCTATTTGTTGAGAAAATTACTCATATTGACTTAGCAAATGGGAAGAAACAATAATTTCAACAGAATCCACCACATTCTCAATGGTCTTTTCTCTTTCAAGTTGATTATTTGGCTTATTACCAATATCTTCCTTTTCTGTCTGTACATCAGTTTCACTGCCTGTATTTTCTTTCTCAATGTGCACATTGGTCTCAATACTTGTACTTTCCTTCCCTGTTTGAACTGTAGTTCCTTGCCCAATAGGTTTATCTATTTTACTGCTAGTATTCTCCTCTTGCACATCAGGCTTGCCACTTGTGCTTACATTTTCAGTCTGTACATTTCCCTTGCTGGTAGATGCTTCTTTTCCTGCTTTGTTAGCTGCATCTTATTTTTCCTTCTGCTTTGTTTCTATATTCTCAGATTCTTGCAGAATAATTCTTAACCAGTGAAGAGGAGCTTTTAGCAATCTCTGACTTATAAATAGCATGAATTTATTCATATCCTTGGTCTGAAATTTGGATTTAGCCAAGTCATAAACTTGGGGAAATTTATCAATTGAAACAAACAAATCATCAAATTCGTCGGGCTCATGCTCAAATCGAGCGATTGAAACTAAAATTTTGAAATCAAATGCAACTTTTTTTGGGTCATATTTCCTGCTTGGGACTGTAGAGAGCTTAAGATCCCTTATTTTGATGACTTACTTCTTAGCATGTGTGAATTTATTAACTGTATAATGCCCACAGTGAAATGTAAAAGTAGGCCACATTAGTTTCTTGTTATTCTTGAGACACCTTGACATGCCTTCTACTGTTAACTGGTAGGAGATTTCTTGTGCTAACAGTTTGTCTGGGACATACATAGCTAAAATATGGGGCTCTACTATACTCCCAAATACTCTGACATAGGTAAATTTCTCTTCTCCAAACCAGTCACCAATATGGGATATATCAGTCTTAGCGTTTTTAGAAAGTCGGGGAGGAAATTGGTTGAAAATGGTTTGATAGAAAAGGATGAGGAAATCGTGAAAAATTCTATAAACATGGTTTTTAAAATGCACCTTCCATAAGAGATTATGGTAAATATGAATAGGAACAGAATCTTTGGGGGTCCATTTCCAACCAAGAATGGGAAATTCAGAGCTAAAACATAGGGCATCTAAAATGTAGGCTCAAAAGTAAAACGGGGTTGTGTTTCCTGTGTCTTTATCTTTTCTATACTCTAGGATTCTATTGGCTATCTTATCTGAAAGGATAACTTCCCAATCCATGATTTCAGAATTCACAGTAGAATGGATTAAGGGTACCATTTGTATTGAAAATCTAGCTTAATTATCGTTTCCAAATAGCCTGCACATCATTGTGGCGGTATAACAATATGGAGGTGAAAGGGACTCCACGGAGTACATACCTGATGATTCATTTTTATGCTTCTCTGGAGCTTTCCTCCATTCTCTGATTGGCTCAGACTGAGTTTCATTGCTTGCAGCAAAATCCTTAATAAAAGCTTTGTTGTAGACCTTTTGCGGATCTAGAAGATGGTATATTGCCTTTATGTCCTCTACTATGAAAGACCCAAATATTGTTCCAGTAGCTGAAACAAATGTCCTGTTTTGGATGGTGACATTTTCTATCACCCACTGAATGACATCATAATAAGGGAATATGTTTTCTTGAGCTGCAATTCTATGAAGGAATGAATTTGCAAGTGCTTTAAGGGGAGTCTTAGAATCAGAATCTGAGTCATCTTCATCAAGAACTGTTGCCTTCACCTCAGTAACTTTAGGGTCTTCTCTTTCAATCAGGTTATATACATCTTCCCAAGTTATTTTTCCAAGTCCCTGGCATGATGTGTCTGTAACCAGCTTAATTTTCGCTGGTTTTTCTTTTGGCACTATGGGAATAGCAGTGAAATTTCCAGCGGCAACAACCTTTGCTTTCTTAGATCTCTTAGAAATTTTTTCGTCTGGTAATGTCTCACTTGCTCGGCGAACGAAAGGATTGGGTGTTCTGTGGTTTTGCAAAGGAGAAAGGTTTTCGGACGTGGTGAAAATGCAATGAGGAGAACAGCTATATGAAAAGATTTATTCGTTATTTTCAATTTATTAACTTTGTGTTAAAACTTAAATGCCCTCTATAAGAGACACACTCACGAATTCAAAATAGAATCAATCATCATTATTCATTTGATTTTCTATTTAATAATAAATGTACAATCACAGATCGACACTTTTGGAATGAGAATAAAAAACTTTTCTTTTTTGAATTTTATGATTGCAATGAATAAATGACATATGCGCAGTATAAAACAAACATAAAGATTAAGTATTGATCGCATTGGGAATTTTCAACAAGGATAACAAATAATATATCAAGATCTCTGCCGATTTCCAATTGCGATGATGGTATATCGCATCGACTATTTTCAAAGAGATTAAGTTGTAAATGATATTCGCCAATTTTTTGATTGCGATGATGGTGGGGTCCATCACATCAGAGTTTTGTAGAATGAGCGAATATAATGTTTGTTGCTCCGAAATGCGATTGCGATGAATCGCATCGCATCGGAGTTTTTTCAAAACAAATGTCAAACTTTAAGATATCTTTGATTTGCGATTGTGATTACTGTTTCACATCGAACTTTGTTTAATATGAACACTTTATGTATTATTTTTGATGTGATAAAAGTTTTTATATCTCATCGGATCGGAAAGTTTCAATATTACATTTGTTTATAAGCACTTGTGATTTATAAAACAATGAACTCTTTATTTTTTTAATTCAAAATGATCAGATTTCCTCTAAGTCTTTTATTCCTAAAAAGAAAGGGGACCTATTTCTAAATGGCATTCACTCTAAAATTTTGAAATGGGGAGGGTTGTTGTACCGTACAAAAATTGGCGATTCACTGGAAGAAACAGTTATCTCTCAAAAATAAAATGAATACTATATTTCTAGTAAGTAAAAAATTTTAAAGATAATGAAAACTATCTTAAAGAAATTTTAAAGAAAATTTAACTCTGAAAAAAGAATAAAAAATCACTTACAATTTCTTTCTAATTCCTTAAAAAAAAAAAACATTTTTGGGTTTTCTAAAGCCTTGATTGGTTGATAATAATGAAGTAGGGGGCTCCTCCAATTTCAGCTTTTGTGTTTTACTCTATTGTCATAGGCATTGCCTCTGCTGCCTGCAAACATTCATAGTCTCGACAATGTTACCTTTTAACCATTAACCATTCATTGTCCCATCCAACTAAGATCATAATTCTTTAAAAAATAAATTCATAAGACATTGTATCTTATGTTTTTCTTCTTTTTATTTATTTTTTAAATTAAAGGCCATTGTTCTGGTTTGGTAGCCAGTTGATAACAATGCCATTCACTAGTTGTAATCAAACTGAACAAGCTGGCTCATGATGAGACCCCTTGTCTTATAATTATAAGCCATTACCTTGTTTTGGTATGCAGTGTTGGTAATGTCAGTTTTATTACTTCTTAGGATCATGGTAAGCAGGCTCGTGATGAGACCTCTTATATTTTAATTTGGACATATAATTTCTTAGAATTACATTCTAAAAAATTACAAGCTTAATGGATGGGGTGAAATGATTCTATCCTTAAGAATCAATGGATGCCAATTTTTAGAGTTTTATTAAATGCCAAAGCTTGGAAAAGTCTTTACTTTTTATGGATAACCTTTCCCTGCTTAATAAACTTATAATGATTTACATTTTTGTCAAGGTTTCAAAAGATCATGCAAATGTTTTGAACAAATTTTCCAAGTTTAAAATTTTATTTTGAATTATCCAAAACTGTAATCATTTCTATAAAAATTCTTATTTACATAAAATAAGTATTTATAGTATTTTTCTGAAAATATTTTCGATAGTAAAAAGTCAATTAAAGACTTATTAACAACCTTATTTACAAAACAAACAAAAATTGCAGAAAGGAATATGTACAAGTAAGAAGGGGTTACCTCCTTAAGAAAAGAATTTCTTTAAAATAAGCCCATTGACACGAAGAGACTCTCTCTTTCCTGTTAAGTCTTGCAGAATGAACGTATATGAGCCTATCTTTTCAGCAATTTGAAATGGTCCAAGCCACATTTTTTGAAATTTGGTATGCTTACCTTTATCTTCATGTGCTTTATCTCATTTCAGAAAAGATCACCAATTGACAAAGTTTTGGATCCAGTGGAACTTGAGTCAAAAGAAGATTTTACAAGTTGTTGATGTTTTTCATGAATGTTTTTTTCGTTCTCTCTATCTTCTTCTAATTTAAGAATTTGATCAAATCTCAACTGAATAGATAATAAAGGATTTTCTTCAATAAATTGAACTATGGCTAATGATGGAAGAACTAGATTTGATGGTATCACAACTTCTTTTCCATAAACTAGATTGAAAGGTGAAGTTCCTATTGAATCTTTATGAGTAATATGATCAGCCCATAGTGAAAAAATTAAAGACTTGTGCCAATTATTTTGATTCTGATCAATGGTATTTTTAATGATTTTGATGAGACTTTTATTAGTAGATTCAGCTAAACCATTACCTTGTGGGTAATAATTTGCTGAATATTTAAATTTAAAACCTCTTTTGATTGCAAATTCCATTATACTATTTCCAGAAAAGTAAGATGTATTGTCAAAGACAAGAGCGTTAGGTACACCAAACCTGGTAATGATGAATTGATCGATGAAGTCAATAATTGCATCAGAATTGGCTACCTTTAAAGGAATTTCTTCTACCCACTTTGTGAAGTAATCTGTTGTTGTAAGGATGTATCTGTGTTGTTTGGAAGAATGAGGTACTATTTCACCAATAATATCAAGCCCCCATTGCTCAAATGGTTGCTCAATGTTACTGGTTGCAAAGGAAAAGCTGGCTTCCTTTGTCTTCCACTAGTAGTTTGACAAATTTTGCACTTCCTCACATAATCATGTGTATCTTTGAAAAGGGTAGGCCAATAATATCTAGCATGGATTATTTTGTGAGCCATGGTATCACCTCCAAAATGTCCACGTGCCGGTCCATCATGTAATTCTTGCAATACCTCTTTTGCTTCAGTCTTTTCAAGACATCTTAATGGAATTGAATCATAATTCTTTCTGAATAACACATCATCAATGATTTCATAATTTTTTTCTTTTAATCTTAGAGCACGTTTGATCTTATAGCTGAGATTAGAAGGAGCATACCCATTCTTCAAGTAAAATATCAGATCAGCACATTGAGATTCATAATCTATAACACTTATCTGATTTGCTTGAACAACATTAGTTTGATCTTGATGTTCTGGTATGTTGTGAGCTCTTTCTAACAATCTGCAAAAACCCTGTCCTCTAACAATCTTGGCTGGCTTAATATCAATATCATACTCTTGCAAAGCTGTTACCCAATTAGCTCTCTTTTCTCCTACTTCTTTTTGAATTAACAATTGTCTCACTGCAAAGAATGGGACAATAATTTTTGTGTGTGTCTTTAGGAGAAAAGGTCTAAAATTTTTAATTGATTTAAACAAAGCGAAAGATTGTTTTTCTAAATCGAAATAATTAAGCTCAGCTCCTTGCAATTTTGAGCTAAAGAAAGAAATTGGTGCTTCTATTTGTTGATCATTGAGTTGTGTTAAAACAGTAGCATAGGATGTTTCAGTAGCTAAGGTATACAAAATAAAATCTTTAGAAAAATCAAGAGTATTCAATGCAGGTGCATTAATGATTTCCTATTTTATTGTATCAAAGGCTTCCTTCTCTTTATACCCCCATTTGAATACTGAATTTTTCTTAATCATATTCTACATAGGTAAAAAAATTTCAGAAAAATTAGGAATGAATCGTTTTACAAAATTGATTTGGCCTAGAAATGATTGCATGGATTTTTTATTATGAGGTAAAGAAATATCAGAAATTTATTTCACTCTGTTAGGGTCAATATATATACCATATTTTGACACAACAAACCCTAATAGTTTTCCTTCATTGAGAGCAAATAAGGATTTCTTTGGATTTAAAGAAATACCAAATCTTCTACATCTTTCAAATATCTGTTTCAGATCATGCAGATGATTGGCTCTTTTCTTTGAAAATACTGTTATGTTATCAAGATAAATAACAACTGATCTATTAATCAGACCCTTAAATGCTATATCCATCACTCTCTGGAAAGTAGCTTCTGCGTTTATTAAACCAAAAGGCATTTTCTGATGAGCATAGGTTCCCCATTTGGTTTTGAAAGTGGTTTTCAGCCTATCATCTCGATCTACCAATATTTGGTTATAGCCTAAAAAACCATCAGGAAAAGACATGAGCTCAGAACTAGCTACCTTTTGAAGTATTTGTTCCATTGTTGGCAATGGGAAATTGTCCTTTTGACATGCCTTGTTTAAATTTCTAAAATTAATGTAGATTCTAATATCTCCATTTTTCTTCCTGACAGGTACCATGTTGGAAACCCAATTATAATGCCTTACAGGAAAAATAATTTTGGCCTTTAAAAGTTTATTGAGTTCTGCCTTGATTTGAATTTCAATATTTGGATGAATTTTTCTTAATTTCTATTGAATAGGTTTGACATCAGAAAGCATTGGAATTGTATGTTGAATAATAGAAGTATCATAAGTTTTCAAGTCTTCATAATTCCAAGAAAAAATATCTTTATACCTACTCAGAAGTTTGATGAAAGCAGATCTTTCCTCTGGAGTTAACTCGAGTCCTAGGTTAACATTTTGAGGTTTAGACTCAGATCCAAGATTTACTAATTCAAACTTCAAAGTAGAACTTTGAAGTTTAGCATTAGTAACTTTCTTGAATCTGTCTTTTATATCATATAGGTCTTCAAGTTTAACTACAGATTTAGGAATATGATTTTCATTATTTTTTGAGGTATTTTGAAGATCATGATCATTTTCATCAATAATTTTTTCATCATAGGATTTCTATGAAGTCAAGAAATTCAATATATCTTCATCATGATAGAATACCCTCCAGTTTGTGATATTATTGGGAACAGATGGTCAAAATATTAATTCGACTGAAAATCTATCAGGACTGTAATCTTCAGCAGGGAGGAGTTTGGATGCAACATTAGTTAACAAATCAGTTGATGTATTTTGAATTCTAGGAATAGAAGAGATATTAAATGCTAAAAATTGAGTGGTAAGGTCTTACACAAGGGTTTGGTAATGTTTGAGATGACCTGAAAGACAGTGGATGGTATTTCTTACTTGTCTTATGATAATTTCAGAATCACCATATACTTTCAACTATTTTACATTTAACCCTATTTCTTTATAAATCCCTTGGATCAAGGCTTCATATTCTGCAGTATTGTTTGTCCACTCAAATTCTAGTCTACATGATAGCATAGTTTTCTCTCCATCTGGATCAATTAAAATGCATCCTACTCCTGCACCATCGCTAGATTTTTATCCATCAAAATATAATGGCCAAAATAAATATTTATTTACAGGTTTATCTACAGCTGTATCAAAAACATTAAAAATTCTAGAAGAATCAGATTGTGAAAATTTTTCAATTTGCGAAATAAAAGTATTTACAGAAAAGGGTGATTGTGGTGCTGTGAAATTCCCAAGGAATGATTCAACAAAATAACCTCCAAGGATATTATTATTAAAAGCTACAGGTTCATTCGCTTGTTCAAATTCTGTTACAGTATGCATCATGTGTTTTTCTCGCTCAACTTTGATTTGGTTTGGTTTCCCTTTGTAGGGAAGCCACATATGTGAATAATCAGTTGCGATATAACCATTAAGCTTTGTAGACAAATCCCTGCTTAAGACTAATCCATAGAATTTAGGAATATCTGCAACTAGAATATCAATTATCTGGACAATCCTAGGATCAAAGGCTAATCGAATAGTAACTGAATTGATTTCTCCTACAACTTGCACTTTAGAGCGATCCAATTGAACAATGTGAACTGCATACTTTTGTGGTTCAATATTCAATTTTGCATAGACTAAAGTAGGCATTATATTAGAGGATGCTTCTGAATCTACTAAACACTTATGCAAATTCTTGTTGTAGATTTCATAAGACAAAAGAAAAGGAGGTGCCTGAGAATTTCATCTTTCTCCAATAAGAACAGTATTAGTGGCATCTACTTTATCTGGTGGCTTACCTGTCCCTTTAGCTGCTTTGGAAACTACACCACTTGGTAAAGGAGCAATAGGTGTTGCATTTAATTCTTTCAATAGCAGCTTCTATTGATGTTTAAGTTTGCTAAGTTCATGTAAGGAGATGTTCACTCTGGTTTTCTTCATGTCTTCAACAATGTTATAATCCATAGGATCTGATACCACCAAAGTCTTAGATGTTGATGTAGGAGGATTAGAAGATGATGGATGATTTTGAGTGGGTAAGGGAGAAGCTTTCTTTACAGGGGATTTGTCTTTGGTAATTGAAGTTGTACTTTTCTTCTAAGGAATAGATTGAACAGGATCCGCTGTAGATTTACTCCTTGTACTTACAGGCATGGCTTCTTGTTCAATGTCCGAGTTAGGGAGAATGAAATCCCACATACCATGTAATTCAGCTATTTCCTCTCTTTCTTCCTCTTCATCTCATACTGGAGGAGTATCTTCTTCTTCCTCCTCTTCTGATTCTGCATTGGATATTGAATTGGGAGGTTTAGATTTGACTTGATTTCTCTTGAAATTTCTAAATGGTCTTTTGTTAGAAGTCTCTGCCACTTTCTTTTTAATCTCAACCATTTCATTAGACATGGTTTTGAGAACTTTTGTAACCCTTCCATTTCAAATGGATCTCTTGGTGTCTTCTTCTTTGAATCATCCTTAAAGCTGTCTTTCTTGGATTTTCTTTCCTCAATAGCATTTTTCTTATCTAGAGAAATAATCCATTTTCAACTAAAATAGCTTCTTTCATATTCTCAGCTAAAGTAGGTTTCGCAGCTCTATCTACAAAAATTTCTATGCTTGAGGGCAAAGCATTTATATACCATTCACTTCTAACCTGCTCACTAGGCTTTGAATCTGTAGGGATTTTATTCAAAATTTTGTTGAATCAAGAGTTAAAATCTTTAATGGGTTCCTTGGGTTCTGTCCTCAGATTGGAGAGATCATTGATTAGGGTAGCTATTGATCTGTCATCTCCAAATTTGGTTAAGAAATGATCTGAAAAAATATCCCAACTTGTAATAGATCCTGAAGGTAATGAAAAATACCAGGATCCTGCTACCCCTTGCAAAGTATATGGGAATAATGTGACCACAACATCTTCATGTTCTACTGCATTTAAATTTATAGAAATCATAAAGTTATTGATATGTTCTTCCGCTTGTATACCAAGGTCAGGACTAAATTTTGGCAGTCATTTTTCAGGATGATCTGGTAAACCATGTAAAGGTGCAGGCATATTAACAACTCCTGGTCTAGTCCATGTTCTCTGTGCCATTGTTGTGATAACTGTTGCAGGACTAGAAAAGATAGTTGGTATTTGGACAGATGTTGTTTGAGCAGATGATATTGGAACAGATGATGTTTGGGCAGTTGATGTTTGAATAGCCGATGTTGAGACAACTGTACTTTTTTGAGTTGGGATTTTGGAAACAGATGATTGAATTTGCAATGAAGAACTAATATCACTCTCTGATTTCGATGGGGTTTTTCTCATTTTAACTCTACTAGGTAAAGGAAATTCCTTTGGAGGAATACCAAGTTTTTCACTCTGTGACCTAGTGAGGGGCCTAGGAGAAACAATTTGTGAAGTAACACTACCTTCAGATATTTCAGACTCTTCTAATGACAATGAGAACCCTTGGAGTTTATGAACTAAAGCTTGTATTTCAGGGGACTCAGGAGGTTGATTATATGATTGGTTTGAATATTTAGTAGTGGGTGTTTGAATATCTCTATCAATTTCTTCCTTGGTGATTTGAGATTTATAAGAAATTGAAGAAGGTGATGAGGGTGAATTTCTCTTAGAATGGCCCGTAGATTTGGATTTATCTACGATTCATAGCTTATGCCCTCCTTCTAGTGCCAAAAATGTTGAAGCCCCGAAAATCATTGCTTCAAAAATTGGGGGAAAACCACCCAGTCGGGACCTTAGGACAACTCCTTTTCCGTTCGATGTGGTGGCTCTGACTGGATTTATAGGACCTATTTCCTAATAACTAAATGGGTTGGTGATGGAATGATTGTATGAGTGGATAATGAAACTAAACGACTGAAGTAATCTATCTAATTTAATTTATAACTTATAAATAATTCTAAAACTAACCCAGGTGTCAAATATGAATACAACTTAAGGATTGTTTCAATCAAATCAATAACCATGAAAATGTATTATAATTTAACTGAAATATGCAGTATCAAATAATAATAACTATGTTTAAGAAATTAAATAGAGTTATAATGACACATTGCATTCATCATTTTATATATCATTTGTATACACTATGAAAGATATATATTTCTATACACTTAGAAATGATATGTATAAAGAAATATTTATAAAAGCAAGTACATATAAATAATAGCAAATTTAAAGAGAATATCTCATAACATAATAAAAATAACAGTAAATCGATAGAAATACCAAATTCATCTCGATACTTTTCCTGATGCAATTCAATATTCAAGTCCATTGCTTCAATGTAAAATAACTCCAAGGTACAGAAATGCAATTCTTAGAGGTAATTTGCTATAAACCACCAGATGTGATCCTTTATAAAAATATAATAATCGATGGAGTACCAAAATGTAACATCCAAGTCCAAAAATATTACAAATTCAGGACCCATTTCTAAATTCATGAAAGGGGTTTAAATAAGAATTTAATAAAACAAAATAACTAAAGCTATTGCTACAATCTATCATCGGAAATCTAGAAATAGACTTGTGATATTAAAATGGAACAGCTTAATTGATTTTCTCCTGCATTCAATGTGCCAAGGTGGAAAATTTTGAGCATATCTTTGACCTCCGCTGGATGAATTAGCCTCGAATGTAACTGACCAGTATACGTGGCATCAGAAAAATCTGGAATGATGCAACTAATGGAATTGTAAAGTCATTTAATTGCCATTTTCTGACTGCGTGGCTTGATTAAATATGTCCACATGATATCCCATGAAATTCCTTGAAGTTTTATGATTTGCTAATTCTTATTGATTAATTCTTGCTTCCACTTGGAATCAGTCTCTTTTACCTTTGGTAATTTACCTGGGATACAATTTGAAATTAAATTGGTGGCATATAAGTTATCATTAACCAGTTGTGTTATACTATTCATCATAGTTTTGGCTCTTGATGTGGCTCTTTCTCCTTTTATCAAATTATTCTCCCATTCAGTAAAAAGAATTTCTTTGTGTCTTTCTTCAATCCTGGGAAGGGTTGCATTCCTTCCCTACTCTGAGTCTTGCCATGAAAGAAATTCAGAAATTTTCTCATCTACATCATCAAATTCGAGCCTGAGGCTGACTCCTTCATCTATAAGAGATGATGTTATTTCACATAAGGGCTCAGTTTGTTCCATCTTTTGACATAGTTCATTCAACTGCTGAGACAGTAGTTTGTTCGTTTCAAGAGCTTCAGTTTTAAATTGATCTAATTTAGGATAATCCATAAATTTGTCCAATCTTGCTTGGAATATTTTCTCTTGTTCAACTTTAGCAGTTTTCTCATTTTGCAACAGATTTTGTAACTTTGCCACTTCTTGACTTAACTGCTATTGCTTATTTAAAGCTTGTTGATCAATCTTTTTCTTTTCAATACCAAGTTTCTCTTCCAACTATTTAGATCTGAGCTTTTCATCTTGCAACTGTTGTTCCAACTGCATAATCTTTTGTTGATTTTCTGTTGCTTCTTCCTCCAGCATAGCTATTTGTACTTATTTTTGTTTCATCATTTGGGTGACTTCTGAAGCTTTGTCTATAGTGGCTGCACTATAGGCACCTAAATATTGTGATAGTTTGGTGAGATCATCTGAAGGATTCACCTCAGTATTTTTGCAGACAATGTTCATCAGTTAAACTTGTGATGTTGAAAGTGATTCTTGATCTGTTCTTCTTCTCTTCCTCTTTTTCCTGACAACATCCCTATGCTTAGGACTATAAAAGATATCTAGAGGAGGAATCTCTTATATTTTCAACACAATTTCTTCTGTAGGATGTGTTGGGTATGTGAAAATTTTGGTTCCTTAATTTCCGCTGGGTAGTCTGCGTTCATGGTTTTGTGCATGGTTTTGCACATGGTTTTGGGGTTCGATGGTTTTCGGCCCCTGGTATTTTTGTAGATCCGGTCAAGGGAACTACGGTTATGTTCTAATCCAGGGTTAATGGATTGGGGTTTATGTATGCTCCCGCATGTATATATATGTGTTGTAACACTAAAAGGAATATAATGAAAAATCAAGCTGGTCGTCCCGATTTGGGATCCAGGGGAAAATCTCTGTGTTTATCTGTTTTATGTTTTATGCTCTTGCTATTGTTTATTTTCTGTTATAAGAATCGTGTGTAGATATTTCTGTTCAGGGTTAAAACCTACATTTGGTTTCAGAGCTGTTTCGGCTTCAAGGGGACACCTTTGTTGTTGAGGGTTTTTTGCTCGGGCCTGTGGTAGACCCTGTGCAGTGGGAGATCTGCGGGATCGATTCTTGCGGTGAAAGAATATGGCGAGTGGCGGAAAGATAGAGATCGAGAAATTTAATGGTCAGAGTTTTGAGTTGTGGAAGCTCAAGATGGAGGATCTACTGGTGGATAAAGATCAGTGGATCGCGGTAGATCCAGGTACTAAACCAACGGCAATGTCAGATGAAGACTGGAAGAAACTAGATCGGAAGGCTAAGAGCACAATACGATTGTGTGTGTCAGATTCAGTATTGTTGAATGTATCTGGGGAAGCTACGGCGAAGAATTTGTGGGAAAAACTTGGGACTTTGTACCAATCTAAGTCTCTGGTGAATAAGTTGTTCCCGCGGAAAAAGCTGTATAACCTGAGGATGAAGGATGGAGACTCGGTGACAGAGCATCTGAACGCCTTCAATACTGTGGTAAGTCAGCTGTCATCTGTTGATATTAAAATCTCAGATGAAGATAAGTGCATCAGTTTGTTGTGCTCTCTACCAAACTCGTGGGACAGTCTGGTTATTGCAATAGGTAGCAATACAACTACCTTGAATTTTGATGACATTGTCTCAGCCTTGCTGTCGGAGGAAATGAGACGGAGAAATATGGAGGGTCAGAATGGAGATGCCTTATCTGTACGAGGAAGGTCCCGGAATAGAAACAAGAATAAGGTTTCGAGTGGGAGATCTAAATCTAGAGGGAGATCTAAATCTCCTGGAAAGTTTGTAAAGGTGTGCTGGAAATGCGGAAAGGAAGGGCACTACAAAAAGGAATGCAGATCTAAAGCTCCTGAGAAAGGAAAGGGATCCGATGAAGGTCCTTCTGCAGAGGCAAAAACCACCTCGGATGAAGGTGGGGATGTGTATTTGGCTTCTTCTTCAAATACACATGTAGATCATGAGTCATGGTTGATTAACTCAGGTGCATCCTTTCACTTCACTCCCCATAGGGAGTGGTTCTGCGAGTATGAGAAATATGATGGTGGTGATGTCTTCCTAGGGGATGATAGGAAGGCCAGAATCGTCGGACGTGGAAAGGTCAAGTTGAAACTGCAAGGTGGAAGGATTAGAACACTTCCTGGTGTTCTGCATATTCCT
The DNA here is from genome assembly GCA_034641835.2 of Pinus albicaulis. Classification (NCBI taxonomy): domain Eukaryota; kingdom Viridiplantae; phylum Streptophyta; class Pinopsida; order Pinales; family Pinaceae; genus Pinus; species Pinus albicaulis. Next base: position 1,504,673,231 of record CM076570.1, on the reverse strand, counting down.
GCATTGGCCAGAAATCTGATTTCTGTAAGCAAGATGGATGATGCAGGTGTAAAAACAGTGTTCGAGAAAGATGCCCGCAAGATGGTTCGGGGAGCACTGGTATTAATGCGGGGAGTTCGGACTGGAACTCTATACAAGCTACAAGGTAGCACTGTTATTGATGGGTGTAACAGTTCTGTGGTTCCTGAAAGTGGAGTGGAAAGCCTAGCTGTCTTCGGAGAAAAGACCATGCTATGGCATCAAAGGCTTGGACATATTGGAGAGAAGGGCCTTCGGATACTGCATAGAAATGGTATGGTAGAAGGTATGTCTAATTGCTCTCTGGATTTCGATTTTTGTGAACATTGTGTATATGGGAAGCAGAATCGGGTGAGTTTTCCTTCTGGTGCTAAGAGGGCAAACAAGATATTAGAACTTGTGCATAGTGATGTGTTTGGACCTGTGTCAGTTCCATCACTGGGAAATTCTGTGTACTATGTTTCATTCATAGATGACTTCTCAAGGAACACATGGATATATTTCTTGAGGAAGAAATCTGAAGTATTTGACAAATTTAAAGAATTTAAGGCTCTGGTGGAAAATCAGACAGAGAAGAAGATAAAGGCACTGAGGACAGATAATGGTGGGGAGTTCTGTAAGAAGGAATTTGAAGAGTTCTGTAAGAAGTGTGGTATAGCACGGCAGAAGACTACTCCATACATACCTCAGCAAAATGGATTTGCAAAAAGAATGAACAGAACATTGATGGAAAAGGCAAGAAGCATGCTCAGTGGTACCGGTTTAGGACAAGAATTCTGGGCAGAGGCAGTGGAGACTGCATGCTATTTGGTTAACAGATCACCTTCATCAGTGTTGGAGGATAAGACCCCACATGAGGTATGGAATGGTAATAAACCTTCTCTTTCACATCTAAGGGTATTTGGATGTGATGCATATGTACATGCTCCAAAGGAGAAAAGGACCAAGTTGGATAGTAAATCTGAAAAGTGCATCTTTATTGGGTATAAGGATGGTTTAAAGGGTTACAAGCTTTGGAATCCAGAAAAAAGGAAGGTTGTGTATAGCCGAGATGTGGTGTTTAGAGAAGTGAAAGATGTTGTTAGACATGAAGTCCTACCAAAGGAACCTGAGAAGATAGAGTTTGAGCTAAAGGAGGATGAATTAGACTCGACAACAAAAGAAGACTCAGAAGATGAAGAGCCACAAACTCCAGCTTTGAGAAGATCAGTTCGGGAAAGAAGGCAACCAGAAAGGTATAGTCCATCTGCTTTCTGTTCAGGTTTTGCCTTAACTATAACTAATGATGAACCCAGAACTGTCAGGGAGGCAGTAGATTCAGAGGATGGAAAACTCTGGAAGGAGGCCATGGTTGATGAAATGGCATCCTTGCACAAAAATGAGGCATGGGATCTGGTGGAGTTGCCGGCTGGAAGGAAGCCCATCGGGAGAAAATGGGTGTTTAAAAAGAAGATGAATGTAGAAGGAAAGGTGGAGAAATGCAAAGCTCGGTTGGTAGCAAAAGGTTATTCCCAGGTGCCGGGAATTGATTTTGGTGATATTTTTTCTCCTGTTGCCAAGGTTACTTCTATTAGATTACTTTTATCTGTTGCTGCTGCATTTGATTTTGAGATAGAACAAATGGATGTGAAGACAACTTTTCTTCATGGGGATCTAGAAGAGGAGATCTACATGAAGCAACTTGAAGGCTTTATGGTGAAGGGTAAGAAAGAACTGGTATGTAGGTTGAAGAAGTCTCTGTATGGGTTAAAACAGTCACCAAGGATGTGGTATCAGAAATTTGATACCTATATATGGGGACTTGGCTTCACCAGAAGCAAGGAGGATCACCGTGTTTATTTTAAATTAATTGGTGACCGTGTTATTTATTTGGTCTTGTATGTGGATGATATGTTGTTGATTGGAAATGACGAAGAAATTATCCAATATTTGAAGACCCAGCTGTTCTCCAAATTCGACATGAAGGATATTGGTGCTGCAAACTATATTTTGGGCATGGAAATTAAGAGAGATCGGGAAAAGAGGAAGCTCTGGTTAAACCAGAGGAAGTATGTCGAGACTATATTGCGTAGGTTCAATATGCAGGATAGTAAACCGATGAATGTTCATATTCCTGTAGGTGTAAAGCTATTTGCCGAACAGTGTCCCAAGACACAAGAAGAAGAGGAGGATATGTCCCGTGTTCCATATGCAAGTGCAGTGGGTAGCCTGATGTATGCAATGGTATGTACTAGACCAGACATTGCACATGCAGTGGGAGTATTGAGAAGGTTTATGTCAAACCCAGGGAAGGAGCATTGGACAGCAGTGAAGCGGGTTTTTAGATATTTACGTGGCACTAGTGATTATGGCTTGTGCTACCAGGGAAGACCAGGATTGGAAAGAATGTTGGACATTTGTGGTTTTGTTGATGCAGACTGGGCCGGAGATCTGGATCAAAGAAGATCTACAAGTGGGTATGTGTTTAGCCTATTTGGAGGTGCAGTCAGTTGGATGAGTAAAAGACAGTCTGTAGTGGCTCTTTCAACTACAGAGGCAGAATACATAGCAGCCACTCATGCAATCAAGGAAGCAGTTTGGTTGCAGAGATTGTGTTCAAGTATGGGGTTGGTACAGCAAGCTATAAGGATAGACTGTGATAGCCAAAGTGCAATTTTCTTGGCTAAGAACCCCGCTTATCATTCAAAGACAAAGCACATTGATGTTCAATATCACTTTGTTAGAGATATGGTTGAGGCTAAAAGGGTGTTGCTGGTAAAGGTGGACACTTTGAAGAATGTTGCAGATGCATTAACAAAGTCTGTGAGCACTCAGAAGTTCTCTTGGTGTAGAGAAACAATGTGTGTTGAAGAATTGGGCCAATGACTAAGCCCTCCTGTGGCCCCCCGTGGAAAGAAAACAACAAGTGGGAGAATGTTGGGTATGTGTTATATTCTTTCCGGTGGGTAGTCCGCGTCCATGGTTTTGGGGTTCGATGGTTTTCGGCCCCTGGTATTTTTGTAGATCCGGTCAAGGGAACTACGGTTATGTTCTAATCCAGGGTTAATGGATTGGGGTTTATGTATGCTCCGGCATGTATATATATGTGTTGTAACACTAAAAGGAATATAATGAAAAATCAAGCTGGTCGTCCTGATTTGGGATCCAGGGGAAAAATCTCTGTGTTTATCTGTTTTATGTTTTATGCTCTTGCTATTGTTTATTTTCTGTTACAAGATTCGTGTGTAGATAATTTATGTTCAGGGTTAAAACCTACAGGATGCTCAGGAATGATTTCCATATCTTGGTCTTTCAACATTTCAACTTGAGGATTATTTTGTAATCCTATTTGCTGAGCGAATTGCTCATATTGACTTAGCAAATGGGAAGAAACAATAATTTCAGAAGAATCCACCACATTCTCAGTGGTCTTTTCTCTTTCAAGTTGATTATTTGGCTTATTACCAATATCTTCCTTTTCTGTCTGTACATTAGTTTCACTACCTATATTTTCTTTCTCAATATGCACATTGGTCTCAATAACTGTACTTTCCTTCCTTGTTTGAACTGTAGTTCCTTTCCCAATAGGTTTATCTATTTTTCTGTCAGTATTCTCCTTTTGCACATCAAGCTTGCCACTTGTGCTTACATTTTTAGTCTGTACATTTCCCTTGTGGGTAGATGCTTCTTTTCCTGCTTTGTTAGCTGCATCTTCTTTTTCCTTCTACTCTGTTTCTATATTCTTAGATTCTTACAGAATAATTCTTAACTGGTCAAGAGGAGATTTCAGCAGTTGCTGACTTCTAAATAGCATGAATTTATTCATATCCTCGGTCTGAAATTTGGATTTAGCCAAGTCATAAACTTGGGGAAATTTATCAATAGAAACAAATAAATCATCGAATTTGTCAGGCTCATGCTCAAATCGAACGATTGAATCTAAAGTTGTGAAATCAAATGAATATTTTTTCGGGTCATACTGCCTGCCTGGGACTGTAGAGAGCTTAAGATCCCTTATTTTGATGACTTCCTTCTCAGCATGTGTGAAGTTATTAAGTGTATAATGCCCATAGTGAAATGGAAAATTAGGCCACATTAGTTTCTTGTTATTCTTGAGACACCTTGACATGCCTTCTACTGTTAAATAGTAGGAGATTTCTTGTGCTAACAGTTTGTTTGGGACATACAGAGGTAAAATATGGGGCCCTACTATACTCCCAAATACTCTGACATAGGTAAATTTCTCTTCTCCAAACCAGTCACCAATCTGAGATATATCAGTCTTAGCTTTCTCAGAAAGCCGGGGAGGAAATTGGTTGAAAATGGTTTGATAGACAGGGATGAGGAAACCGTGACAAATTCTATAAACATGGTTTTTAAAATGCTCCTTCCATAAGAGCTTATGGTAAATATGAATAGGAACAAAATCTTTGGGGGTCCATTTCCAACCAAGAATGGGAAATTCAGAGTTAAAACATAGGGCATCTAAAATGTAGGCCCAAAAGTAAAACGGGGTTGTGTTTCCTATGTCTTTATCTTTTCTATACTCTAGGATTCTATTGGCTATCTTATTTGAAAGGATAACTGCCCAGTCCATGATTTCATAATTCACAACAGAAAGGATTAAGGGTACCATTTATATTGAAAATCTAGCTGAATTGTCATTTCCAAATAGCCTGCACATCATTGTGGAGGCATAACAATATGGAGGTGAAAGGGACTCCATGAAGTACATGCCTGATGATTCATTTTTATGCTTCTCTGGAGCTTTCCTCCATTCTCTGATTGGCTCAGACTTGGTTTCATTTGTTGCAGCAAAGTCCTTAATAAAATCTTTGCTGTAGACCTTTTGCGGATCTGGAAGATGGTACATTGCCTTTATGTCCTCTGCTCTAAAAGACCCAAATATTGTTCCAGTAGCTGAAAAAAATGTCCTGTTTTGGATGGTGACATTGTCTATCACCCATCGAATTACATCATAATAAGGGAATATGTTTTCCCGAGCTACAATTCTATGAAGGAATGAATTTGCAAGTGCTTTAAGGGGAGTCTCAGAATCAAAATATGAGTCATATTCATCAGGAATTGTTGCCTTCAACTCAGTAACTTTAGGGTCTTCTCTTTCAATCAGGTTATATACATCTTCCCAAGTCATTTTTCCAAGTCCTTGGCATGAAGTGTCTGTAACCAGCTTAATTTTTGCTGGTTTTTCTTTTGGTACTATGGGAATAGCAGTGAAATTTGCATCGGCAGTAGCCTTTTCTTTCTTAGATCTCTTAGACATTTTGTCGTCTGGTAATGTCTCACTTGCTCGGCGTGTTGATCATGTCAACCTCCTATTAAATTTTTGGGGTAAGCCATCCCATTTGGACCCTTTAGAATCCCTTTGTTTGGTCTAAATAATCCTCTTGTTGCCTGTCGTTGCCATTATCTACCTCAAATTTACATAAAAAGGCTGTAAACCTTATTCGAAAATATGTTCAAGGCCTAGCCCCTTTCGGTCAGACTCCTGCACCTTTTCTTCTGCGTAGCCCAGTGCTAGAACCGAGCGCAAAATAACTAGGCACTCATCAACCAAATGATCGGGCTACACATTAGCCGTTGATCTTTGCAAATCGGACGATCTTTGTGAATCAACACAGCACCTGTGGCCCATTCCATTCATCGCCTAAATCATATGTGCACCGTCCGATCATCCTGTCAAATCAACGGTCCGCAGTCTATTTACCCTTGTGGTCCCCGCCCCGTGTCCACTATTTGAAACCCATCGGCTTTCATCGCACCACTTTTCGAAGATGGGTGGTATTTCTCAAATCAGAGCGATGCCATACGTCATCCACTGCGTGTCTCCACGTATGGCCCAAAAACCGCCGTTCATTGCACGTTATAGTTCGGCAGCAGACATGGCGTGATATGTGCATGAACCATCTGATCTAAAGCTCTTCATCCAACGGTCGCCACGCTCCGAAGCTGCACGAATTTTAATCCACGACAAATACACCCTTGGCCCACTGTCCATCGCCTCCGACGCTTTTTCAACCGTAGATCTCCTCCTGAGATCAGACGGTCCGGATTTGATTGCCCCTGCCTTTGATCGGTCCCACCATCATCACTCCATGTCATCCTTTCCACATAGTCTTTCATACGTCCACCCGTCACCGTTCCACGTTTTCATCATCGTTTCCCTCCGCCATTTATATTTTCCATCCATAATTCATATTTTAATGTTTTACGTCAAAACCTCTCGTCAGTCCATTCACCATCACTACGCTACATCTTCCGCCACCCTACATCGTTCCACTGTTTCACCATGTCCACAGCACCATTTCCATTGACCCCGTCACATCCACCATCCCTGTGCCTGGTTTTTCTAACAAGTTTGCGGATTTTGCAGGGTTTTAGCGATGGAAAGATGTTATAATTTTCAGTCTTTATTGCAGTAGAAGAGCACATCAAGGGACTATTCTTCAGAAGCTGCAATCATGAAGAAAATTCCAGGAAGCCGTTATGACAAGACCTCCATTGAAGAAGCAGGGTTAAATTCTATCAAACCCTCCAGATTCATTCAAATACAAATATTGCGCTGATCTAGACATACATATTGTAGGCAAAGAGTATCAGTGGGAGGTAGAGAATTAAAGGCATGTAATTGAAGATTTTGGAGCCTGAGCCCACCTTTTGAAAGCAGAGTACCAGGTCGAAGATACTCCAGATCACTCAAAAGATTCATGCACAGAAAGCAATACTCTCAAGGTTTTATTTCAGCAGAGTTTTCTCTTCAGGAAAGGATGGAATGTCCATGTGATTTTAATTCTATGTCGTGTTCCCGAAGAGACTTTGATCCAGTGCAATTACTTCAGAAATCCGGCAACAGAGTACCTACAGCACTACAGAGCCATCAAGAAGTATGGGCGGGCACTTTTTCACCTTTTTTTTTAATGAGACAATTAAATGTTCATCACCTACTCCCTTATGGAGCTTTCGTTCCCTCCTATAAAGCTCCCAAAGAACAAATGATTTAGGGTTCCAGATTTTATCATAAAATGATGCAGTGAAAGGATTTTTGTATACATTTTGTAAAATTCTTGTATGAAGGCTCAGAGCCCATAGGGTCTCAGTGAGGAGGAGTTCCATCTGTTAAAGAGGATTCTGGTCTTTGGTATTTCACAATCTATAACTTTCTCTTATGTGCTATTTTAATATATCATTTCATTTCATCCATCTTTCCTGTATCATGTTTTGGAATGCGAGTGGCTCACTAATTTTTGGTATGGATTTATCCTAGTTGATACGCATGCTCGGATTAGTCAAGCACTTTAAATATGGCTCATGCATGATATCATGTTCCACTATTCATCTAAATTGTATTTATGCTATATTAGTTGCCTTGGGAGGGTGTTTTTAAAACACTACTGTTATGTATGGATTCTTAGATTGATAATCCCATGGGTGGTGGTATTGTGTATCTAGATATCAGCTCAATGTTAACTAATATCTCCTCTACATTTCATTCACTACATACACCTTCTGATAAATTATTTATGTGAGGTATTTCTGAATCGGCCCTCTTTACAGTAAGCTGTCTCTGAATTATCTGTTGCTTTTATATTGGAGTTTTGCACGTTGCCTCTACAATATCCTTATTTCTGTGTCAGTTTTGAAGGTCTTGGTCCCATTCACATGAATTTTCCTTGTTTTACAAGAGATAGCATAAGCGCTTGTTATTGATAACTCCCTCTGTTATACCATATGCTCCTTGCTATATAAGATGTCCTAGGCACTGGTCTATCACAACTCTAGGCTGTCTCTAGGAGTGAAAACATATTTCTGGCGCTGTTTCCGGGGAATGAAGTTGAGAAATTTTAAAATCCCTAGACCTCGACAAAACCTAATTCACTCTTCAAGTAGGAGAGTATGGAGAGTTGAGAGTTGTAGATCCCTCACCTTAGCGACTCGACATTTGTTCATTTGATAAATCTATTTGTAGTCCTGGCTCCTTGTAAGCCACACCTGAGGTCAGATACGTCTAAGCCAAAGACACCTTCAGTGTCTGACCCTGAAAAGATCATACACAGAAGAAATTGGAGGGAAAGAAAATTAGTCCATTCTGAGATTCCCGAATTCTCCCAAGAAGACTTTCCGTCCTCCTCCTCTCAAGATTCTCAATTGCAAATTCCCGACCCCACTGTCGGAGATACCGATTACTATTCAGATAGTCCACCCCAAGGAGGTGTCCAATTTAAAGACAGTCTTCATCCTACTCCTGAGGTCAAAGAGGTCAAGGAAGTCACCGAAGTATCTACTGTTAACAGACCTTTTTTTCCCTCAACCACTCAAGCTGCAGTTGAGTATATTCCTATTATTATTCATACTCCACTTCCACCTCCTCCTCCTCCTCTTACTCATCAAACTATTGCACTACCTCCACCCCCTCCAATGGAAAATGTTCCAGGCTTCTTGCTAAATAAATATTCTCCTCTGGCATTACCTCAAGTGTTGAATGATATGCCCCAAGATTATCTGAAGATCTTGCCCAAATTCAATGGGGCAAACAAGATTGATGCTCAAAAACATCTTGAGACTTTCTGCTCTTTTGCAGAGAACTTTAATGTTGAACATTTAGATGTGGTCTTAAGGCTTTTTGTCCAGTCTCTTGATGGTGAAGCTCGAAAATGGTTTAAGACATTGGCTGGCCGTTCTATTACCACTTGGGATAACATGGAAGACACTTTTCTCAGGAAATGGGGAGAGAAGAAAGATCATGGAAATTGTCTCATTGAGTTCAATACACTAAAGAAAAGACATAATGAAGGGGTATTAGAATTTATCAAGAGATTTAATAAATTGTATCTGAGTCTCTCTACTGATATGAAAGCTCATCAAACTACTGCTAAAGTCATTTTTGTAGCAGCCTTTGATTCAGAATTTGGTTTCTCCCTCAGAGAAAAAAAGCCTGCTACTCTGGATGATGCTCAGGCAGATGCAATAGAGCTGGAAGCAAACTTTGCCTTCACTGGTAAATCAAAAGGAAGATCTGAACAAGATACTAGAAGAAGAGGTAAAGAGGAGGTGTGTACCTCCAACCAAGACAGAGACTCAGTCCATGACATGATTGAAGAAATGAGCAAGATGATTAAGAACCTTTCTGGTAAATTGGTCAAGCTTGAACTAGAGACCAAGAATCTAGTCCCCAAGAATTTCCACAATGCTCAAAACAGAGGTTACAATCCTCAGTACAGGAAACCACCCCTGCAAATATTTCTAAGGGAAGCAAAGGAGAAACAGGACCAGGTACCACACCCATTATACCTGGAAGGGCCAGTAGATGATTCTACTGAAGATACTGCCTATGAACTGGAGGATGTCTTGCCTTTTCAAATAGCGATGAAGAAGAATGCCCTTTACAGGGAAATGAAGGAGCTGAGTGCCCATTGCAAGAAGAAGAAAATACCAGAGGCACAGAAGAAGCAGAAATTGATCATTATTCAAAAAAAATTTCTGATTTCATGCAAGCACAATTCAATAGAAAATATGATCTCAGATCCTATAGAAAGAGGACTCGTACTCAAGACCAAGAAGAAGAAGCACCACTTCAGAAGGATGCACCTGATCAGAAGGAATCAACAGCGCAGAAAGTCACAGAAAAGGGTAAGAGTCCTCTAAACAAACCTTTGCAGTCTAGTGATCAAATTCCTTCTTCTTCAAAAGTAGTCACTTCCCCTAATGCCAAATTTGTGTCAAAAGAATCCAAACTCTCAGCTGAAAATAAAGAGTCCAAAGAGGTTGTAATAGAAAAGTCCCCTTCTGCTTTTAGCCTGCAAAAGGAACTTGAGAAATTCAAAATCCCAGTCCCCTTGACTGAACTGTTGAAACAACCAGCATACCAATCTCAAGTCACCTCTTTCATGCTCTCTCCAGAAGCAGCACTCATCCCAGATAGTCTCAACCTTCAAGAAGAAAGACCCATGGTTGTATTTGGCCCACATGTCGAGGAGATAGACCCCTATACTCCTCCCTTCTATGTGTCTCTAGTAATTCATGACCTGCTATTACATAACTGTATGCTAGATTCTGGGGCCTCCCATAATCTTATGCCTCTATCTGTCATGGAACAACTAGGATTAAAAATCACCCATCCATACAAAGACCTCTATTCATTTGATTCCAAAAGAGTTAAATGCTTAGGGATGATTAAGGATTTGGTAGTCAATCTGGCCCAAATACCAGCAAAAGGTGTGGTAATGGACATCATGGTGGCCGACATCCTAGCTCGCTTTGGCATGCTACTGTCAAGGTCCTGGGGAACAAAAATTGGCGGGTCAATCAAGCTGGATCTAACATATGCCACTATCCCAGTTTTCAGTGGTCAGGAGAGGAGGTTGTACAAGGAAACCCGATTTGTCAAGATGGTTACTAAGGCTGACAGCTCTGTAAATTCACCAGTCTATAGTAAAGAAGGAGATTTCTCATGCTTGATGCTGGAAGAAGATCAAGATTATGCTAATGAACAATCCTTCCGCCAGATTCAGACTGAGCAGTCCTTAGAAAGCCATGATGCAGGAATCTGGACACTTCATTTTGATGGAGAAAATTCAAGAGAAGGTAATGGGCTGGAGTGCTATTGATTTCTCCTGCAGGAAAATGGATCCCACTATCTTTCAAACTATAATATGAAGCCACCAACAATGTGGCTGAATATGAATCACTTCTGTTAGGATTGCAGACATCCAGGAACATGAATATACAAATTTTAAAAGTTCTGGGAGATTCAGAACTAGTGGTCAGGCAAGTCAGGAATCAGTGTCAGACCAAACATCCTAGGCTAATGGCTTATAGGAATGAATTTTGGGACATGGTAGAAAATTTCTTCTCAGCATTTAATATCCAGTTCATGCCCTGGGAACAGATTAGGATGGTTGATTCCCTTGCTGTGGCTGCTAGTACATTTCGACCACCTCAGAACCCTCTGTTAAGATATGAAGTTGGGGTGCGTTATCGACCATCAATCCCAGATAACATCAAGCACTAGCAGGTATTTGAAGATGAAGAACAGAAGAAGAGATTCCTAGAAACAGTAGGATAATTCTCCAATATGGAGATTGATGCTGATGAAGAAGAGGATGAGTCTGAAGATACCTCAGAAAGGAATTGGGAGGAGATAATGGCAAGTAATAAAGTGTTGCAGTTAAAGGGAAACATTATACCTAGAGGACTAGTGCCTCTAAAAAGATTATTTGACAAGAATGATGTCCCACTACAGCCAGGCAAAGTGGTAGAAGAGAATCAGGTAAAAGACCTAGATTTGGGTACTGAGGCTAATCCCAAGATCGTAAAATTGTCTAAAAAGATCCCAGAAAAATATAAAAGGCTATATCAAGAATTATTCTAGTCTTACAGCGATGTGTTTGCATGGTCCTATCAGGACTTGAAAGCTTTTGATATCAGTATTATGCAGCACAAAATTCCATTGAAGGTAGATGCAAAGCCCCATAAGCAGAAGCTTAGACAAATCAATCCCCTGTTGCTTCCTTCTATTGAGAAGGAAATTAAGAAGTTGTTAAAGGCCAAAATAATTGTACCAATGAGGTACTCTGAATGGGTGGCAAAAATTGTCCCTATACGAAAGAAGAATGGAGAAATAAGGTTGTGTGTGGATTTTAGAAATTTAAACAGAGCATCCTTAAAGGATAATTATCCACTACCTAAGATGGATTACATCCTGCAGAAAGTGGTTGGAGCTTCTAGGATGTCAATGATGGATGGATTCTCTGGTTATAACCAGGTGGTTGTACTTCCAGAGGATCAAAAGAAGACTGCTTTCACCACACCATGGGGTACATTTATGTATGCAAGGATGCCTTTTGGATTGATTAATGCAGGGGCCACTTTTCAGAGGGCCATGGACATTGATTTTGTTGGGGAGCAAGGTAAATTTCTGGTAGTCTACCTTGATGACATCACTGTATTTTCAAAGAATGATACTGAGCATATTGAGCATTTGCGTAGAAATTTTGAGAAATGCAAAAGGTATGGTCTCTCTCTAAATCCTCAAAAGTCTTTATTTGCATTAGAAGAGGGAAACATTCTGGGACACATTGTAACAAAAGATGGGGTGAAGATAGATCCGAAGAGGGTAGAGGTTATAAATGGTATTGCTTTTCCCAGAAATAAGAAAGAAGTGCAAGTATTCCTAGGGCGCATTAATTTCTTGAGAAGGTTCATTCCTAACTATGCTGAAATAGTTAGACACATAACTGACATGCTGAAGAAGAGCAATGAAGTTAAATGGTCCCAGGAATCACGAGAGGCATTTACTAAGATAAAGAATGCTTTTGCAGAAGCCCCTGTGCTGGATGGACTAGATTATGATAAACCTTTCATGATCTTTTCTATTGCATCACCTCATACAATAGCAGGAGTTTTATTGCAGGAAAATGATGAAGGATACGAGCTGCTTATTGCCTTCTTCAGTCAGGTGCTTCGTGATGAAAAATTGAAATATAACATATTGGAGAAGCAAGCATACGCCCTAGTAAAATCCCTCAAAGAATTTCACGTATATATCTCATAGTCCCATATCGTTGCATTTGTGCCTGCAGCTGCTGTAAAAGATATTCTTATTCAGTGGGATAGTGAAGGAAAAAGGGGTAAGTGGATCGCTAAAATACAGGAATATGACTTAGACATCCGCCCTACTAAGCTGATCAAAGGACAGGGGCTTGCTAAAATGTTATCTGAATCAAAATATCAAGCTTTGGGCATAAATTTGTCCATTATAGCAGGCAAGGAGTCTGAAGAGAAAGAAGAGCGATAGGGAATCGGGGTACCTACTCCAGAGATACATGTAAAGTACCTCACCAGTTAGTGGTACAAAGAGATAGTAGAATATCTCCTCACACTCAGATGCCCACCAAGCTATGATAAAGCTAAATACAGAACACCGAGATTGAAATCCTAGAAGTACATAGTCACCAATGGCCGATTATATAGGCGTGATCCCTCGGGCATCCTACTCCTGTGTCTCACAGAGGATGAGGTAGAGAGTATTATAACTGAATTTCATGAAGGGATCTGTGGAGGTCACTACTACTGGAGGACCACTGCTCATAAAATCTTGAAGGCTGGTTTCTATTGGCCCAGGATTTTTGGAGATGTTTTTTCCCAGGTTAGAGCATGTGAGAAATGTCAGAAATTTGCTGAAATACAGAAGATGGCACCTCTTCCCATGATTCCTGTTCACATGGATGAACCTTTCAGACAATGGGGAATTGATTTCATAGGTGAAATACATCCTCCATCAAGTGGTTAGCATAAATGGATATTAACTGCCACTGATTATTTCACAAAATGGGTGGAAGCCATACCTGCACGGAACGCTACTGATGCTGTGATAATAAAATTCATGGAAGAAAACGTCATATCCAGGTTTGGTTTCCCTTCCAGAATAGTGACGGATAATGCTCAGGCTTTCAAGTCTACCAAGTTTTTGAATTTCTGTCAGTAATATAACATCACTCTAAGCCACTCCATAGCCTATTATCCCCAGGGAAATGGCCTGGAAGAATCTTCCAATAAAACCCCGGTGAGGGAATTGAAGAAGGCTATAAATGAAAACCAGAAAAACTGGGATTCCCAGTTAAAATTTTCCCTTCGGGCCAATAGAATTACCAGCAAGAGAGAAGCTGAGAAATCCCCATATGAACTAGTATATGGAAGGGTAGCAGTATTTCTTATTCAATTAGCCCTACCAGTAGCCTAATTCATGTAGGAAAGTCAAGAAGAGCCTGATGATATGATCAGGAGAATAAATCAGCTGGTGGAGTTGGAGGAAACTAGGAACCAGGTGAATCAAAGACTGACAGAGTATCAAGAGAAGATGAAATACCTTTTCGATTAGCATGCTAAAGACAGGAATCTGTAGATTGGTGATTTGGTACTCAGATGGGATATCCGGAGGGCTGAAAAAGGAAAACATGGTAAATTCGACCCACTTTGGTTTGGTCCTTTCAAAATCGTAGAGCAGGGAGGTAACAATACTTTCAAGCTGGAGAATTTGCAGGGAGACCTACTTAACGCCCCTGTAAATTTCAATTTCTCAAGGCCTACTTTCAGTTATGATCCAGGTGAAGGCAGCCTGATGTATTATATTGTATACTAGTTTTTTTTTTTTTTATTATTTGAATAATGTGGGTTTCATGATGAATCATGAAGTAAAAACTAGAGGTGCTAAAGGGCAGTGTTCACACAGAAGAGTATCTGATGGTCTACGAAGTTCTCGACACGTTCAGGGATGATTGCGCCATCCCCAGATGGAGCCAATGTTGATCATGTCAACCTCCTATTAAATTTTTGGGGTAAGCCATCCCATTTGAACCCTTTAGAATCCCTTTGTTTGGTCTAAATAATCCTCTTGCTGCCTATAGTTGCCATTCTCTACCTCAAATTTACATTAAAAGGCCGTAAACCTTATTCAAAAATATGTTCAACACCTAGCACCTTTCGGCCAGACCCCTACACCTTTTCTTCTGCGTAGCCCAGTGCTGGAACTAAGCGCAAAAGATCTAGGCGCTCATCAACCAAATGATCGGGCTAAACATTAGTCGTCGTTCTTTGCAAATCGGACGATCTCTGTGAATCGACACAGTGCCTGTGGCCCATTCCATTCATCGCCCAAATCATATGTGCACCATTCGATCATCCTATCAAATCAATGGTCCGCAGTCTATTTACCCTTGTGGTCCCCGCCTCACGTCCACTGTTTGAAACTCGCCAGTTTTCATCGCACCACTTTTCGAAGATGGGCGGTATTTCTCAAATCAGAGCGATGCCATACATCATCCGCCGTGTGTCTTCGCGTATGGCCCGAAAACCATCGTTCATCGCACGTTATAGTTCGGCAGCAGACGTGGCACGATATGTGCGTGAACTGTTCGATATAAACCTCTTCATCCGACGGTCGCTGCGCTCCGAAGCTGTACAAATTTTAATCCACGACAAATACACCCACGGCCCACTGTCAATCGCCTCCAACGCTTTTTCAACCATCGATCTCCTCCTGAGATCGGACGGTCCGGATTTGATCGCCCCCGCCTTTGATCGGTCCCACCATCAGCACTCCATGTCATCCTTTCCACATATTCTTTCATACGTCCACCCATCACCGTTCCAGGTGTTCATCGCCTTTTCCCTCCGCCATTTATATTTTCCATCCATAATTCATATTTTAATGTTTTACGTCAAAACCTCTCGTCAGTCCATTCACCATCGCTACGCTGCATCTTCCGCCACCCTGCATCGTTCCACTGTTTCGCCATGTCCGCAGCACCATTTCCATTGACCCCTCCACATCCACCATCCCTGTGCCCAGTTTTTCTAACAAGTTTGCGGATTTTGCAGGGTTTTAGCGATGGAAAACTATTATAATTTGCAGTCTTGATTGCAGTAGCAGAGCACATCAAGGGACTATTCTTCAGAAGCTGCAATCATGAAGAAAATTCCAGGAAGTCATTATGACAAGACCTCCATTGAAGAAGCAGGGTTAAATTCTATCAAACCCTCCAGAGTCATTCGAATACAAAGATTGCGCAAATCCAGACATAAATATCGCAGGAAAAGAGTATCAGTGGGAGGTAGAGAATTAAAGGCATGTAGTTGAAGATTTTGGAGCCTGAGCCCACCTTTTGAAAGAAGAGTACTAGGTCGAAGATTCTGCAGATCACTCAAAAGATTCATTCACAGAAAGCAATACTCTCAAGGTTTTATTTCAGCAGAGTTTTCTCTTCAGGAAAGGAGGGAATGTCCATGTGATTTTAATTCTATGCCGTGTTCCCGGAGAGACTTTGATCCAATGCAATTACTTCAGAAATCTGGCAGCAGAGTACCTATAGCACTACAGAGCCATCAAGCAGTATGGGCGGGCACTTTTTCACCTTTTGTTTTAAGGAGACAATTAAATGTTCATCACCTACTCCCTTAGGGAGCTTTCTTTCCCTCCTATAAAGCTCTCGAAGAAAAAATGATTTAGGGTTCCAGATTTTATCAGAAAATGATGCAGTGAAAGGGTTTTTGTAAACATTTTGTAAAATTCTTGTATGAAGGCTCGGAGCCCATAGGGTCTCAGTGAGGAGGAGTTCCATCTGTTAAAGAGGATTCTGGTATTTGGTATTTCACAGTCTGTAACTTTCTCTTATATGCTATTTTAATATATCATTTCATTTCATCCATCTTTCCTGTATTATGTTTTGGAATGCAAGTGGCTTACTAATTTTTGGCATGGATTTATCCTAGTTGATACCCATGCTCGGATTAGTCAATTTATTTAAATATGGCTCATGCATGATATTCTGTTCCACTATTCATCTAAACCGTATTTCTGCTATATTAGTTTCCTTGGGAGGGTGTTTTTAAAACACTACTGTTATGTATGGATTCTTAGATTCATAAGCCCATGCGTGGTGGTATTGTGTATCTGGATATCAGCTCAATGTTAACTAATATCTCCTCTACGTTTCATTCACTACATACACCTTCTGATAAATTATTTCTGTGAGGTATTTCTGAATCGGCCCTCTTTACAGTAAGTTGTTTCTGAATTGTCTGTTGCTTTTATATTGGAGTTTTTCACGTTGCCTCTGCAATATCATTATTTCTGTGTCAGTTTATGAAGGTCTTGGTCCCATTCAGATCAATTTTCCTTGTTATTGATAACTCCCTTTGTTATACCATATGCTCCTTGCTATATAAGATGTCCTAGGCACTGGTCTACAACAACTCTAGGCTATCTCTAGGAGCGACAACACGGCGAATGAAAGGATTGGGTGTTATGTGGTTCTGCAAAAGAGAAAGGTTTTCAGACATGGTGAAAATTCAACGAGGAGAACAACTATATGAAAAGATTTATTCGTTATTTTAAATTTATTAAATTTGTGTTAAAACTTAAATGCCCTATATAAGAGTCACACTCACACATTCAAAATAGAATCAATCATCATTATTCGTTTTATTTTCTATTTAATAATAAATGTACAATCGGAGATCGGCGCTTTTGGAATGAGAATAAAAAAACTTTTCTTTTTTGAATTTTGTGATTGCGATGAATAAATAACATATGCGCAGTATAAAACAAACATAAAGATTAAGTATTGATCGCATCTAGAATTTTCAACAAGGATAACAAGTAACATATCATGATCTCCGCCGATTTCCGATTGCGATGATGGTATATCGCATCGAATATTTTCAAAGAGAGTAAGTTGTAAATGATATTCACCGATTTTTCGATTGCGATGATGGTGGGGTCCATCGCATCAGATTTTTGTAGAATGAGCGAATATAATTTTTGTTGCTCCGAAATGCGATTGCAATGAATCGCATCGCATCAGAGTTTTTTCAAAACAAATTTCAAATTTTAAGATATCTCTGATTTGCAATTTTGATTACTGTTTCACATCAAACTTTGTTTAATATGAACACTTTATGTATTATGTTGATGTGATAAAAGTTTTATATATCTCATCGGATCGGAAAGTTTCAATATTACATTTGTTTATAAGCACTTGTGATTTATAAAACAATGAACTCTTTATTTGTTTTATTCAAAATGATCGGATTTCCTCTAAGTATTTTGTTCCTAAAAAGAAAGGGGACCTATTTCTAAATGGAATTCATTCTAAAATTTTGAAATGGGGAGGGTTTTTGTACCGTACAATAGGAAAGTACATACATTAATACATCGTCCAGCCCAGATTTTGGCAATAACAAAATACAACAACCTGCTACCGCCTCTCCGGCTGTGTTTTTGTTCTCTTCTGCTATCAAAACTTAGCTTTATATTCCTATTTACATTCTACATTATATAGATCTTTGGCCACAGGCCAAAATAGACCATTCAACCGATTACATAACCAAACGCAGAATTTAGCTTTTCGGACTTCAAAATTAGACAGTTAGCAAAACGTAACCAATCTCCAGCTTTCTTCCTTCGCATATTTGGTCTCGACTGCATTTGGGTCTCTCTTGTTGTCATGGCTGAAGCGGCTCAAAACAAAGCGGTGATCAAGGAGGTTTGGATCTGCTGCAAGGATTTGTTGTGCTGGCAATGGTGCAAGATCTGATCCTGCACTAGGATCAGCGGTCACGGTAAGTACTCTAACTACCAAATAAACATTGGAGATATCGATAAGTTATAAAGAGTTATTAAAAGTAAGAAATCATGTAATAAATAATTAATTAATGTTAAGTTGAATTAAAAATATTAAAAATAAATTTTAGACGAAATATGTCACTGTGCTTGGACTGGTGTAAGATGAGGGTGCATAAAATAGGTAAAACATAGGTCAATGGTTATGATTTAGGAAGGGGAAAATGGAAAAAAGAGAGAAAATTAGGGGGCTAACAGGGATCCCTGTAGGGAAGCATCAACTAGGATCTCAAGGTTTTCTTGGCTTTTTTCCTCCTTGAGAGCTTGAATTTTGGTAAGGGCTTTTTTGAGCTTGGCCCTTGCAATTTGATTTCTCAAGGCATAGTTCTTGGCCATTTTCTTCTGAAAGCCAAGGTCTCTTTGTGTCTTCTCGAGCTGATCCTCCAAGTGTATATTATCCCTCTCTAACCAAGGTTCTCGATCATACTCAATATCCATGGCAAGAAGCTCACTTGGAGTGAGTTGCTCTACCAATGTTGTTTCTTGCTCCTTCTCCTTGGCCAAGGCCTTCCTCAAGACCATTGTTCTTGGCCTTCTTCTAGGAAATTTTCCTTCTTCATCCTCACTCTCATAAAAAACATGCAAGACTTCATCAAGCCTAACCTTGGTCTTTTCAGCCTCTTTCCGAGCTCTGATTTCCCTGACCTCATAAATGGCATTTTGTGCCTCTACTTTCTTGTTTTCAATCTCATAATAATGAATGAAATTCCTACCCCTAGCTAGTTTGGCTTGCAAATCTTTGATTTGGGCATATTTACCTTTGAGCAGCATGCTTGAGATCCTTGCCTCATTTTCATCATCACTATCAATATGAATGAGTTCAAACTCTTTCTCAGTCTCATGTTGATATTATTCCTTTTCATTCTTGACCTTTTCTTTGCCTTTTTCAAGGTGCTTAGTTGATGTAGAAGGCATGGCCCCTTTCCATTTAGAGGCGGCAAACACATTCCTATTTCATTTTTGGTAGGTAAAATAAAAAGGTATAACTTTGATCATTTCAGTGCCTTCAGTCTTACTGCAACCATGAATGCCATCATCATGGGTATTCTCACTATCTTCATGGCTCTCATTAGCACTACTCTTATGGTTGCCTTCATCATTGGTATCACCATTACTGTCATGGCCCTTTAACCCACTGTCATCTTTGCTGCTCTCTATTTTATCACTACCAAGATTATGATTTTCATTAGCCTCACTACCCTCACTGGCATCATGGTCATCATTATTGGGCTCACTAACATCTTGGCTCACTAACATATTATTTAATTTCACAATCCACTTTCCTAATGTCTAAAAAGCTTTTTCATTCTTTTCACTAGTGCTCCTTTGACCTTTTTTTGCAGGTGACAAAACATTGACTTGGATTTTTCTCTTGCTTTGTGAGGCACGATGAATTCTCTTTTAGCAGTCTCAGGATTTCTTTAGACAGTGGCTACATCCTTAAAACTTTTGTGGTTTCCATTACACCACAGGAATTATCCCTTTCACCTTATCCTACTAACAATTTTGCATTCTTTTCTATGTAGGTAACTGAAGTGAGAAAACATACTCTCTTTTGGTTCCTTGAGGCATGAAAGTTCATTTTGACACTTTGGTGATTTAGCCATACAACAGTTTCTTCAAATTGATGTGAAATCCCCTCTATGAAACTCATCTTAACCCTTTCACCTTTTTTACAAACCCTTTTCACTATTTGTATGCAGGTTGATAAGATGATGAACTTAACCTTCTTTAATCCTGGAGGCTTGAGATATTTTCTTTTGACACCTTTGAGACTGAAACACAAAGAAAAACCTTCACAACATTGCTTTTCCAATACCATGGAATACAAAAAATGCATCTCACCTTATTTGGCCATTTCTGATTTGCAGGTGCCTGAAAACATTGATTTTCCCTTTCTTACTGATCCTCTTTACATCCTTACTCTTTGAGGCAGTGAGGCATTTTACCTTGGCAAACTCTGGGATGTTACACACATTGGCAGCTTCAAAATATTCCTTTACCTACCATGGAGCTCAAACTATCCCTTGATCATTTTGGCATGACAAAGCTTCTTTGGACAAGTTTGAAATCTTTAAAAACAGTGATACCTTCATAATCCCTATGCTGTCATCATGGGGCTCACTTCTTCATTTCACCTCCCCTTTCCGCTTTCCCAAAACCTTAGATGTTTGGAGTGCTTTTGAGACAATCATTAGTGTTGTATTCTGAGTTCTCTATAGCCCTTTCAAGTTCATTCATTTCTGTCTAGTTCACCTCACCTTTTTCCCTTTTTTATCAATAGTTTCTGATAAAATTCTTTCATGTTTGGTTTGGTGTGCCTCCTTCGGGTCATTTCTACAATTTGCTTCATTTTTTAGCACTTTTTGGCCCAATAAAGATAAAAAACCATGATTCTCCTTAAGACCAAGTGCTTCCTGTCTTCCTTGCTACAAGATTTTTTCCTTTAGGAATATACCATTTACCTTATCAATCTCCTTTGTTGATTGACCTCTTGACACTCCTGCAGAAGTGCCAAGTACATTTACCTTTAGTAGAACTTGAATTTGACAAGGTATTATTCTTTTGAGACTTTCATATCTTTTCTTGAATAACCATGTCTCAACATTTAAAATCTCTGAACCATATTTTAACAAAGAAAAACAGTCTCTAACAACCCAATGATTGACCTTGGACCACATGATAACCCTAATTTGACCTAGTGGGAGGATCCTTTGACTTGCTCTTTGATTGAAATTTAGTTTGGGGTCTTCAAGTGTAAAAACAGAGTATTTGACAAAGTGGTGTATTGAAGATCCAAAATCCAATGTACATGATTTATCTAAAGAGCCTACAGAGATAGTTTTGAGATTGTTAGCCATCAGTAAATTTTATCATAAGAAATTGATGGCTAAAACAGTCCTTGAGCCTTCAAGAGATCATTTTCATTGAAAATCATTAATTCTTGAAGGCTGTTGTTCCCTAATTGTTGTTCCTTAAATTACTGTGCATTAAAAACAATGTTGTTCCCTCCAAAAAAAATCCAACAAAAATTCTGTTGTTCCCTTCGAAAACTGTTTTCTAAAAAGCAGCCCCTTTTTTCATCATTTCATAGCCCTAATTTCCCCTTATTTATCCTTCACTCTCCTCTTAAAACCCCACCTTTTTTCCTTCACTAAAATTCCTCATTTTCCCTAAAAATCCCTTTTCAAACCATTAAAAAATCCTTTGTAATGGTTTAAGAATCACTTTTGCCTACCGGAAGCTTTAAAAAGCTAAAAAACTATTTGTTTAAAGCCTATATCCGCCCTTTCATAAAATTTGGGCCTTAAGCCACTTTGGGTTTTTAAGCCCTAGCCCCTTCTTTCAAATAACCTATGCCCACAACCAGGTGCTAGCCCCATTGCATCAGGGATTCTCATCGCATCGACATTTCCACTAAAAAGCCTGTGTTTTATTTATAAAACCTCCCCTACAGATGTGAATAGCTCCTTAAACTCTCCGCCCTTGGTCACATATTACAACATGGGACCATGTCCCGAGCCTTACCTTAGCCCTCATCGTGTCGCTCCATCGGTTTATCCCTTTTCGTTTTCTTTTCCCCTTCACGGCGATGTGCCGATGCGATAAGCTCTCCCCTCCTCAACTCTTGGTCACCATGTTCCCAACAAGACCACACCCCTACCTATTCCTCCATTCCCCACAAAAAAATCCCCACCGTAGATATTATAGATCCAATGATTCTCATCAAACCCGACAACCCAATTCCGTCGGGGCCTACCATCCACTGTGCAAGGGACCCATCTTATCACGCCCCGACACCTGTCCCCCACTACAGTCTCCACCAGAGAAAATTTTTCATCATGCCCGGTCTGCACCATCGAATCTCATCCCCCTCATCCAATGCTCTATGATCCATATCATGTGGTTTTTGCATTCGAAGTTTAACATTCCAAAGTTATGCGATACTGGCAGTATCGAGCAAGCCACACGATGCGATACAACTAGATCGCATTCGATTCGGATAAAACCACATACCACTCTAATTGAACGTGATAACCACCCCTGGTATTTCAAAAACCATTATTTCCCTATTTCGCGCCAAATGCCATTTTTTGAACCTGATTTTCACCTTCTTCTTCGTTAAAAGCCTCTTTCGCCTGCATATTCACCTTTCTGCACTGCTCCTCTGCCTCAGACAGCCTCTGCATGTAGTTTTTCCCACCTTCGTAGGATTTTATAATGAGTTTGTGGTTTTCGTAGGTTTTGATAACAATTTTTGAGGCCAACATCCTTCTCATGGTTCAATAAGGAGCGCAGTCGAAGGTCACCACCTTCGAAGTCATAAGCACTGCTCAACAAATTTTCCAAGGTGTACATTCAAGCTTTTAATCCCTTTTTCAGACATGGGTTATTCGAATATAACCCTCCATGCACAAAAGCTCCCTGTCCACAGCAAAAAAAGGAAATAAAACAGTAAAGACAGAGGGTGAGGATCAAAGAGTTAAAGCAAAAATGAAGTTTAAAGGTTAAACCTCGACAGAAAAGAGATATAGCACAGTCAACGAATCAGGATGAAAGACTCCAAGATGATTATAAGGGAATAAAGTAGAATCAAAGTTATAACAGTGTTTTAAAGCCACAAAACCAGACAAATTAGCGAAAGAAGCCTCCAAATGCCACATTAGTGAGGCAATAAAATTCAAAACTACCACTTACAGGTTTATTTCATCAAAAGAAGGCACTATGAATGCGCAGTCAGGGATATCTTTGAAAGACAACTCAACATTAACTACTAACCTACCAAAAACCCTCAAAGTCAACAAAAGAGACTAAAGGTGATGAAACTTAATGTAAAATTGATTAAAACAGAGATGAGCATTCGAAATCTTCTCCTTTAGGTCTCCCAAAGGTTGAGAAACCATTACTCTGTATTAATTGCACAAATGAACCCTTCTTACACTCCACCTCCTCATTTTTCTATAAATACTTCTGTAGAATGTTGAGATTGCAACAAGATGATGAGCTTAGTGGAAAGGAGTCGCCTTCACTAAGTGGGCCCGCAGGCTATTTTTTGGTGCAAAGTCTATTTTTAGACATATGGATCATGTTCTATGAGTTGTAGGATGCTATTTGTGGATGGTTGGTCAAGTCGGAAAAATATATGGACTTCTATTTTTAGACATACTGGGCGGAATCTATTTTTAGATTGCCAGTCTAAAAATAGATATCTCGAATATTATTAGCTCTTAATAATATTTAGACTCTAAACATTATATTTTTCTCTTGGAGCACTTCAGTTAAGTGCACAGATGTGGCACAGAAGCTGACAGAAGGAATTACGCTATTCCTGAGGGTTATGTGGAGCTATTGCATGGATAATTCAGTTAGAACTCATGTGACAGAGTTTGGTGGAGTTGATTGAGGAAGTTAGTGGAGTTTTATTCAATTTAACTAATCTAAACATAGTTGAGCTATTTGTATCCAGTTTAACTAATTGATAAAATTAGTGAGAGTGGTGTGAATTAATTATTGATTAATTCACTAATTATAAACTCATTAATCAACTAAAGAATGCTTCAGTTAACTTCAGTGCATGGATATTTTCAGTGGAGACCAGTGCAGAAATAGGTGAAAGAGTAGGTTAACTATCAATTGTGACTATATTATTGCTATTTGCAACACACGGTGATTGGAGAAGCCCATGAGGATTGCACATTTTTAGCTAGGTGGTTTATGTTATTTAATGAGCCATCCCATAGCATTTATTACGCAATAGAGGCTGGCTATCAAGTGGCAAAATATTGGAGCATGTGTTTTGCTAGATCTAGCTTGATAGTGTGTAGCAATTCGAGGTTGTGTTGAGAGCTTGTGAGGAGATTTGTACTATGATTGTTACATGATCTCCATGACATATAATATACGGATAGTTGGGGTTTTCAGCTTTAAGCTTTCCCATGAAATATTGTGTTCATATGTGTGATTGTTTGTGGTTTTAATGTGTGCATGCAATTGATTTTATTTCCGCAATTAATGATCAATGGTAGAAAATATTTTGTATTATGCATGAAGCTAAAATAGTGTGTGATCAGGAGAATCTCGGTGAATAATATATTATTTATTCAAATTTCTACATGGTATCAGAGCGATATTGATCATTGGAGAAATTGCAAAACATTGAAGCGATTGAGTTTTGAGCTGGTGAAATTCGAATTTGCAGTAGTGTTTTCTTGGTGTCGAAGTTGAAATGTCTTTCAACGGATTGCGATTGGAGTATGCCCTTGACGGCAGCTCAAATTATATTGCATGGAAGGATAGGATGGAGGCGATGCTGGATGACAATGGGTTGAAGGAGTTCATAGATGCAGAAATTCCAAAACCTACTTCTAGTGATGCTGCCGTACTTGACGCATGAGGCACACACAAAAGTCACAAGGATTCGTTGGAAGGTGTGAAGGGATCACATAGTGTCCAGCCTCTTCATTCCGCAAGCTGCTTCCCATTCTTTCTCTTGATGTGGAAAGCTTTGACAGATTTATTTCAAAGCAAGAGCGACCAGAGGAAGTTGGCACTCAAGGATAAACTCAGAAACATAAAAATGGAGAAAGGCGACATTATTCCCAAGTACCTCACGAAGTTCATCCAATGTAGGGATGAGCTGGGAAGTGTGGGGGTTACTATTGATGATGAGCACTTGGTGAGCTTGGCTCTCCTTGGGCTTCCAAAGATTTGGCATTCCTATCAGGACTCTGTCAATGGTCGGGAGAAATTGCCAGGATGGGAGCGACTTTGGTCGGATCTTGTGCAAGAGGAGATAAGACGAAGTATCAGGGACGGATCTTCATCAAAGAACTTTGATGAAGAAAATTGCGCTTTGGCTACCAAAGCAAAGAAGGGGAAGAGAAATAAATCTTCTCATTCTGGTGCGAAAGGCAAGAAGCAGGACATGTCCAAGGTGAAGTGCTTTCATTGTCACCAACACGGACATTATGCCACTAGTTGTCCATAGAAGAAGAAAAATAAGCAGGCTGTTGGATCTGCAGCTGGAGAGGCCTTAGTCTCACAGTTTGAGCTAGATTTTTTGCTAATCACATTCTTGGTCTCAAGTGTGATGGTTCAGTGTGTTTTCTTGATAGTGGTGCATCTTTTCACATGACAGGAGATCGAGATTTGTTTACTGATCTGGATGACAAAGATCTTGGAGTGCACATCGAGATGGGTGATGATGGTAGATATAGTGTGATCGGTATCGGTACCATTTCCTTTGAGAGGGAGTCTGGTAAACCCTTCGTATTGAAGGAAGTGATGCATGTTCCAGGATTGAAGAAGAATCTGATCTCTGTGGTGATGTTAGAATACAAGGGATATGATGTTGTCTTTAGTGAGGGAAAGGCTTTCCTACGTAGTAAAGCAACTGGTGAGACCCGGAGGATAGGGGTTCAAGTTAATAACCTTTATCAATTACAGGTAGATGGTTGTGCAGCAATGGCAGGCAAGGCAGAAGGAGTGGTGAGCCGGGATGATGGCGAGTTGTGGCACCGGAGATTGGGCCACCTTCACCATGGAGCTTTGAAGATACTACAACAGATTTCTACTGGGCTTCCTAAGGGTACTCTTGCGCAGTCAGATCAGTGCAAGGGATGTACCTTGGGAAAATTTGTGAAAGCCACCTTTCACGAGAAGGATAGTCGCGCCACGACGATCCTTGAGAGAATTCACACAGACGTGTGTGTACCTTTCTCAGTAGCTTCGACAGCAAAGCACAGGTATTATGTGATATTTGTTGATGATTTTTCTCGTAAGTGTTGGATCTTCTTCATGCAGAAGAAGAGCGAGACATACTCAAAGTTCTGTGAGTTCAAGGCACTGGTTGAGAAAGAATCGGGGAAGTAGGTGAAGGCTCTAAGGAGTGACAATGGTGGTGAATTCATCTCTAGCAAATTCAAGGACTTTTGCAGCACAGAAGGAATTCAAAGAGAGCTCATAGCACCTCATAACCCACAGCAGAACGGGGTTGCTGAGCGGAAGAATAGAACGATCGTGGGTGTTGCACGGGCGATGTTGCATGATCAGGGCCTACCCATTCACTTGTGGGCGAAGGCATGCAATACTGCAGTATATGTGCAGAACCGTTGTCCTCACAGGATACTTGGCATGAGTACACCCGAGGAGGCGTTTTCTGGTAAGAGGCCTGATATTTCCCATTTGAGGATTTTTGGTTCACCTGTTTACATTCATGTGACGAAGGATGCCAGGAAGAAGCTGGAGCCAACTGCAGAGGTTGGGATATTTGTGGGGTACACCGATATGCCCCACAACTATCGTGTGTATTTTCCAGACAGTCGCAAGACTGTTGTGCGACGGGATATCAAATTTCAGGAGGAGAAAGCCATGAAGTGTTCGCTTGAGAGGGAGCCACACTTGCATGCAGATGAGAAGCTATTAGTTCCTAAGGATGAGCCTCAGGATGTGGATCAGCCACAAGAGGAGGTTCATGGAGTGGAAGAGACCACTCATGCAGCGCCAACCATCAGAGGGCGGAAGCGCACTACAGAAGCTGAGCGACTGGCTCAAGATGCAGAGAAGGTTGTAGGAGCACCTACATCACAGCGTAGACAGAGACAGTCACCTGACCGGTATACTGGATACATGGCTCTTATGAGCAAGTGTATCGTGACGGAGCCATCCTCTTTCGAGGAAGCTGTGGAGGATCCCGCATGGGTAGATGTCATGGTGGAAGAGTATGATTCGATTGTCAGAAACAGTGCATGGGAGATTGTCCCAAGGCCGGAAGGGAAATCAGTGGTGGGTTCGAGATGGATCTACAAAGTGAAGCAGGCAGCTGACGGGAGTGTGGAGAAGTATAAGGCAAGATTTGTTGCCCGAGGCTTTTCACAGATTGAGGGGATCGATTATGAGGAGACCTTTGCACCTGTCGCAAGGTATTCTTCCATACGGACGATTCTTGCTCTCTCAGCACAGATGGGGTGGCACATTCATCATATGGATGTGAAGACTGTGTTCCTCAACAGAGTCATTGAGGAGGAGGTGTACATAGAGCAGCCCGAAGGTTTCAAGATCTTCAGCAGCGAGTCGCATGTGTGCAGGCTCAAGAGAGTATTGTATGGGTTGAAATAAGCACCTCATGCTTGGTACACATGGATAGACAGTTATTTCA
Organism: Pinus albicaulis; assembly: GCA_034641835.2. Classification (NCBI taxonomy): domain Eukaryota; kingdom Viridiplantae; phylum Streptophyta; class Pinopsida; order Pinales; family Pinaceae; genus Pinus; species Pinus albicaulis. The sequence goes on along the minus strand of CM076570.1, from coordinate 1,504,645,878 downwards.
CTGGACTTGGATTCTCCAAGAGTGAGGCGGATCCGAACCTATACCAAATAGTGGTGGAGGGTAAGTTTTTTATCATTGTAATTTATGTAGATGATTTTATTTTGACAGGTGATGAGCTATTGATACTCTCATGCAAGGATGATCTTGCAAAAGAGTTTGAGATGAATGACTTGGGCCTCCTTCATTATTTCCTGGGATTAGAAATTTGGCAGCGTAGTGATGGACTGTTTGTTTCTCAAGGAAAGTATGCCCAGGAGATACTGAAGAAGTTCAACATGCATTCCTGCAAGCCTGTTGATTCTCCTCTTCCTAGTGGATGGAGGAAGGAGGATGCTACTTCAGTAGAGGTAGTGGATGCCACTGTTTATCGATAGTTGGTGGGGTCGCTCATGTATCTGGTCAATACACGACCCAATATATGCTATGCTGTTAACCAGCTTTCACAAGCTATGGTTAAGCCTACCAAGATCTACTGGAAGGAAAGCAAGCATGTATTGAGATATCTCAGAGGCACATCGGGATATGGATTATGGTACAGAAATTCAGATGAGGTGAGGCTATGTGGCTTCATGGATGCAGATTGGGCAGGGAGCCCAATAGACAGAAAGAGCACATCTGGAGGGATTTTCAGTATCGGGTCATTAGTAGTTTCTTGGTACAGTAGGAAGCAGAGATCCGTGGTACTCAGTTCAACAGAGGCCGAGTATATGGAAAAAAATTTGGCTGCATGAGAGGCTATATGGATGAGGAAGATCCTGGTCGAGTTGTTCAGTTCACACTTAGAGCCTACTATGATTTATTGTGATAATCAGAGTTGCATCAAAGTCTCGGTTAATCCAGTGTTTCATGATAGATCTAAACACATTGACATCCGGTATCATCATATTAGAGATTGTGTGCAGCAGAAGATCATGTTACTTTCATACATTCCCACGGAGGATCGGGATGCTGATATCTTGACGAAGGTGCTTACCAGGAGAAAATTAAAATACCACAGGGGTAGGATAGGGGTTGCAGATAATCCTTATCTTGTTGAGAGGGAGTGTTGAGATTGCAACAAGATGATGAGCTTAGTGGAAAGGAGTCGCCTTCACTAAGTGGGCCCGCAGGCTATTTTTTAGCACAAAGTCTATTTTTAGACATATGGATCATTTTCTATGAGTTGTAGGATGCTATTGGTGGATGGTTGGTCAAGTTGGAAAAATAGATGGACTTATATTTTTAGACATACTGGGTGGAATCTATTTTTAGATTGCCAGTCTAAAAATAGATATGTCGAATATTATTAGCTCTTAATAATATTTAGACTCTAAACATTATCTTATTCTCTTGGAGCACTTCAGTTAAGTGCAAAGATGTGGCACAGGAGATGACAAAAGGAATTACGCTATTCCTGAGGGTTATGTGGAGCTATTGCATGGATATTTCAGTTAGAACTCATGTGACAGAGTTTGGTGGAGTTGATTGAGGAAGTTAGTGGAGTTGTATTCAGTTTAACTAATATAAACATAGCTGAGCTATTTGTATCCAGTTTAACTAATTGATATAATTAGTGAGAGTGGTGTGAATTAATTATTAATTAATTCAATAAATATAAAATCATTAATCAACTAAAGAATGCATCAGTTAACTTCAGTGCATGGACAGTTTCGGTGGAGACCAGTGCATAAATAGGTGAAAGAGCAAGTTAACTATCTGTTTTGACTATACTGTTGCTATTTGCAACACACATTGATTGGAGAAGCCCATGAGGATTGCACAGTACAAGCTAGGTGGTTTATGTTATTTAATGAGCCATCCCATAGCATTGATTACGCAATAGAGTCTGGCTATCAAGTGGCAAAATATTGGAGCTTGTGTTTTGCTAGATCTAGCTTGATAGTGTGTAGCAATTCGAGGTTGTGCTGAGAGCTTGTGAGGAGCTTTGTACTATGATTTTTACATGATCTCCATGACATATAATATACATATAGTTGGGGTTTTTAGCTTTAAGCTTTCCCACGAAATAATGCGTTCATATGTGTGATTGTTTGTGATTTTAATGTGTGCATGAAATTGATTTTATTTCCACAATTAATGATCAATGGTAGAAGAGATTATGTATTATGCATGAAGCTAAAATAGTGTGTGATCAGGAGAATCCCGGTGAATAATATATCAGTTATTCAAATTTTTACATAGAAGACAATATAGAGGTTTGTCTCTGGATATCTGTGGTATGTAAATAGCTTTTGAAGCTGTTGTAACTCTATTTTGTAATTGAAGACACATAAGCTGAGATGAGAAGCTTGAAGCTCTAAAGACCCACCATACTTGAAGATTGTAACTGGTTTGAACATCAAATACAAATAGCTGATTTATGGGATCCTGGTCTATGTCAATGGTGACGTCTTTCTCACTGTAAATTGTTATTTTCTTATTGTTTCCATTCTGGCCACTTTTCTATGATAAAGAACGGCAAACATAGATTAGGACTTACTTCTGAAGTACCCTAAATCTCAATGATAAATATTTATCCTTTATGTTTTCTTCTAAATGTGTTTTGAAAGTAATTCAATAGAGTATAACTAGTGAAGTGTTGGTAAGCCCATGTTTCCTGAGTACAACTTGATATTTTGTCTTTGAATGTTCTTGAAAATTTTGCTAATCAAAGATTGAGCTAGAGAAGTCTATGGTTAGCCCTGTCCTCTAGTTTCTTCTCCAACAGTTTCTTTGAAAAGTTCCCTTAAGAGTATGTTAAAATAAGGGTAGTTTAAAAGTACTTACCTGATCTTAGACTACTTTTTATGTTTATCATGAATGTTTTCCTTTGAGAATGTGCTAAAACAAGGCTAAGTTAAAAGTGTTTACTTGATCTTAAGTCATTCTCTATTTTTAAATGTTTTCTCTTGAAAGTATATCCAAGCAGGTTAGTTTAAAAGTACTTACCTGATCTTAGGTTATTTTTGTGTTTTTCCCTTGAGTGCATGTCAAAAGCAGGCTAGTTTAGAAGTACTTACCTGATCTTAGATCGTCCTTTGTTTCTTCATGCGTTTTACTTCCTTCACTTCATTTCTTACTATTTCATTCCATAAAATCAACTTAAAGAGATCCTTTGACATAAATGACTTTCCCCTTGGACCACTCATGAACCTTGATGTGCAATTAAATCCTCTTATGACTCCATAGCCCAATGGATTGATGTTTTTCCTTGCTTGTCTTATCAACTGAAACATTCCTTCATTTGCTTACACCTTCACCCTTCATATAGACTTCCTTCATCCTCATGTTATCCTGCCCAACCAAACAAAAACAAACAACCTTGTTCTTCATAACTAGCCTAAAATAATACTTGAAAGCCTTAAAGATCATATATTTGAACACATATATAGAGAGATCCCTCTCTGAATCTAGGAGGGCTAGATCCTTATATTCCAAAGTGGTTTTGATGTAGGCTATGCAGCATTTGTACTTGCCAATATTGCAAACTACAGAGCACTAACATACTGGCGACCATACTGGGGAAGATTCTGAGTAAAATACTTAAAATGAAACACTCAATATTCAGTGCAGTATAAGTAGCTTTCTTCAAGCACTACCAAGCATGTTGGTATTCAGGATAAGAATTGTCTGAATCACTAGCAATGTAAGTTCTTCTTAGGATTCTAATAGACCCTTGTCAAACCTTGAAGAAATCAGCTAGCTAAGCCACAAGAGTAAACTCTGTTTGTCTCATCACCATAGCTAAGTGCTGAAACAAATTTAGGACACTCTCATAAGTCACAGGACTATAAAAAACTCAGAAAACAAAAAAACATTTCAGATTGGTATTCAAACCTTTTAGTGGTGGTGGACCATAAAAAAATTTACCTTCTAAAAGCTAAAAATTTCCACTTGGTGACTCCACAATCCTAAATAGACCTTAAGACTCCACTGGGAAACCCTTTTCTATCATAACATCATACAAAATCAGCTGAGGAAACTTGGATGGTTAAGTTTTCTTGTTAAAATATCAGTTAGCCTACTAAAGATTATCATACCTGGTTGAACTTTTCTTATCATCAGGTCTAAAAAAACCACATAGTGGCTTCTAAATAATTCATACTAGAGCCTATCTTGACCCAAATCCTCCTAAGACAGTTTATAATCCAAAAAGTATCCTTAGGAAATCTCCTAATCCTAAAACTTCAACTATTGTCGGACCAGTCCATAGAGCTAATTATGTTCCCGAAAATCTCTTAGCTCTGCAAAATACACAAGTTGACTTAAGAAACTCATTCAGAACTAGGTCACTTGATGATATAGATGGGATAGAATTTGAGTCTTCACACTCACCCCAACATAGTGGTGAGAAAATTGTTAGCAGAGAAACTACCCCACCTGATTTACATTTCCTTCATAATTTTGGTTTCTCTCATCCAAGATCTACTCAACAGTCTCTTGCGGGTCCATCCACTTATGTTTTCCATACATCCACTGTTCAAACTACTCCATTTCATCAACCCCCACTTGTCTTACATCCTCCACCTGTAAACCCCCCATTTTTTCCACAACCTCCTATCATGGCAACATGGTATGCTCCCCTAGTCCTTCCTTTAACTTTAGTCAATCTTCCATAGGACTATCAGTCCAAAATTCCATTATATGATGCCAGTGGTTCTACTACTGCTTCACAACATGTGGACAAGATAAATGACTATTGATGATGAAACTATCAAACTCAGATTTTTTGCTCAAAGCTTAGGGGGAGAAGCAATAAAGTGGTTCAAAGGCTTAAACCCTCATAGTATTAATGACCTCCAAGCTCTCCATCAGTCATTCCTAAACAAATGGGAAGTCAGAAAAAACTATCTCCAAATTCTTTCACATTACAATAACCTCAAGAGAAACATTGGGGAAAGTGTTCAAAATTATTGCACTAGATTCAATAGTGTTTATAATGCATTACCCCAGATTTGAAACCTCCACAAGGATCAGCTTTGGCCAAGTTTCCTAAAGGATTTGATCTTGAAATGGCATATCAGCTAAGAGACAGAGATCCCTTGACTTTGTAAGACATGTAGAAGGGAGCCCTTGCTGTGGAAGTTAATCTGATTGAGAAAAGAGATAGGATGAGGAATGAAAAGAAAGTATCATTTAGGGAGGAAATTGTACCTTCCACATATAGTTCAAAAATGGAAAAAATTATGGAGGAAATGATGAAGAAAATGAGCATACTTGAGAGAGCACAATCTAGGAAAATCAATCAGCTCCCCAGAACATAAATCAATCTCAAAATCAGAATCAGAAATTTAGGAGAAATCAACCTCAAAACAGATAAAGAGAGGATGATCAATAGATCAGACCTCCTTTCCAAGAAAATTATGTTAATGAGGATGAAGATACAAATGAACAAACAAAGGATGACAACATAAACATGCTGGGAGTAAGCAATGAGGATTCTGATTTCCTTCGTGAAAGAAAACAAGGTCTATATACACCTTATGATGACAAAAGACCACAGACTAATTATTATGAACAATACACTGAAAATGCCATCATAGGGTCACCTAAAAAATATGACCTGACAAGTAAAAAGAATCAAGAAACTCCCAGGAGCAAAACCTCTGTTAAATCTGCTAAAAACAACCTTGAAAATGTTCCCAAAAAGATAGAAGACATTCATAAAATAGTGGCTGTAAATTCTTATTTAAACAATGGGAAAAACACTAAAGCCAATGAAAAACAGAGTGTTAACCCCGAAAGCACTATCACTTCAGCTAATGCTCCTGAAAAAACTATTTTAACTACTGTAAATATTAAAAATCAGCAAGCTGACTTTGCTGAACAAGTGGTGACTAACAAGGCTGAATTAAACATTTCGAAAAATCAGATTCCTTTCAGCCTAGAGGATGAAATTTATAAAATCAAAATCTCTATCCCACTCACTGAATTAGCCATTCAAAATGTATATAGAGGTCAAATTTTGAAATCTTTGAACATAGAAGATGTTCACGACACAGTTAACTTAAATGATGGTATCCCAGAGCTCATCTTTGGACCAAAAATTGAAGGAAAATTTCAAGAAAGAACCACCCATCCATTCTACATCATCTTAAACATCCATGACAATAGTCTGCACAATGCCATTCTTGACTCAAAAGCATCGTACAACCTCATGCCCAAGGTGATAATGGAAATATTAGGCTTAGAGGTAACTAGACCCTACAAAGATTTATATTCTTTTTATTCAAGTAGGGTGAGATGCCTAGGCCTAATAAAGGATCTGTGTGTTAACTTAGCCCAAATACCAGCCAAGAGTTTAGTGATGGACATTTTAGTGGCCGATATACCCCCCAAATATGGCATGCTCCTTTCAAGGTCATGGGGTGCTAAGTTACAGGGCACCATGTAGATGGATATGACTTATTCCACCATCTTTGTCTTCAGTCAATATAGAAGACTCTATAGGGAAACACATATGAAATACATGGTGAGTAGTCAAGAAAGATCAGAGAACTCTCCTCTTTACTCCATGCACACTGACCTTGACTCTTTTATTCTTTTCAATGATGATATTCCTAAAGATCAAGGGTTGGTCAATGAAAAATCATCTGATGCTGTAATCACATCACATGCAAACATAGTTACAATCATGGATAAAGAGGAAAACAAAGATGACATTAAAAAACAGTTTGCTAATTTGGAAATTTACAGCAAATAGGTTAAAGGTCTTAAAGTTCAAAACAGTCATAAGCATAACACAGATCATAAAAATCAAGGAGTAAAAACTCAAAACATCGAAAACCTTGAGGAACAAAATACAGAAAAGTGTAGTGCAGACCTTTGTACAGAACAAAACGATGAAAAAGACACAGAGGACAGCAATAAAATAAATAATAAATCTGAAAACGGTCCTCTTTGGAACATGAATTTTGAAGGGTCTTGCACTAAAAATGATGCAGGAGCAGGCATATGGTTACAAAACACTCAAAACAATCATGCTGAGGGGCATTCCTATAAATTAAACTTTCACTGTACAAACAACATAGCTGAGTATGAGGCTCTCCTTTTAGGCCTGCATTTATTGAAAAAACTAGGGGCCAAAAGGATAAAAGTTCATGGGGATTCAGAGTTAATTACTAGGCAAGTAAATGGGGAGTAGAGTGCTAAACATCCCAGACTTAGAGCCTATAGAGATGATGCCATGGACTTATTAAAAAAATTCGATGAATTCCAACTTATCTTTGTCCCAAGAAACCAAAACATTATGGCCAATGGATTAGCCTTTGCTGTTGTAACTTGTCTAACACCTTATGAAACCAAGCAATGCACCACCCAAGTCAAATTTAGACCAACTGTCCCAAATAATGAAAAATACTGGCAAGTTTTTGAGGGAGATAAACAAATAGAAGAATTCCTGCAGTCTAAGAATGAATTTGAAATTCCAAAATCAGATTCAGACTATGAAGAAGACTGTCCCACAAAATAAAGCCCACTTTTTGAAGAAGAAAAATCTCCCAAGATTGTTGAAATAAATCTGTTAGCAGATGAACCCAAACAGATAACAGAAACTAGCACAATTTTAGAAGATGAAGAGCCAGAGGTGTTGCAATCCAAAGACCAAAGCTTTCCAAAAGGGCTGGTCCCTTTAGACGAATTATTTGACTTGAATGATGTTGCTAAGAAACCAAAACTGGAACCCATAAAAACTGAAGTGGAAGATTGCAACATAGGCAATGAAAAAAGGCCCAAAATGATTAAACTGTCTAAAACTTTTCCAGCTCACATTAAACTGAAATACATTGAGCTCTTTAAATAATTTTTGATGTGTTTGCATGGATTTATGAAGATCTGAAATCATACGATACAGAAATAATTCAGCATAAGATACCCCTCAAGGAAAACCAGAAACCTTTTAAAAAAATTGCAGAGAATCAACCCTGTTCAATTGCCTCTCGTAGAGAAAGAAATTAGAAAATTGTATGATGATGGAATTATAGTCCCTGTTAGATACTCAGAGTGGGTGTGGAATCTTATATCAATTAGGAAGAAAATGGGAGAAATAAAGCTTTTCATTGATTTTATAAACTTAAACAAAGCCTCATTAAAGGACAATTATCCCTTACCCAAGATGGATCATATCTTACAAAGGGTAGTTGGTTCTAGAAGAATTTCTTTGCTAGATGGCTTCTTAGGTTACAATCAAATTTTGGTACATTCTGATGATCAACTTAAAACAGCCTTTACTACACCTTGGGGTACTTTCATGTATTCGAAAATGACTTTTGGTTTGATGAATGCTGGTGCCACATTTCAGAGAGCCATGGATATTGCATTTTCAGAAGATATAGGTTACTTCATTGTGATTTATCTTGATTATATAACCGTTTATTCTAAAACAGATGAAGAACACCTAATACACTTAAGAAAATTCTTTGAAAAATGCAGAAAATTTGGACTGTCCTTGAATCCAAAGAAAACTTTGTTTGGTCTCCAAGAAGGAAAAATTCTTGGGCATATCATATCAGAAGAAGGAATAAGGATAGACCCAAAAAGGATTGATGGTATATTGCAAATCAACCATCCCAAAAACATCAAGGAACTTCAATATTTCATTGGAAAGATTAATTTATTGAGAAGGTTCATACCCAATTTAGCTGAACTCCTTAGAAATATAACAAACATGCTTAAGAAAGAAGGAGTTAAATGGACCTTAGAAGCAAAGAAATAATTTGAATTGGTAAAACAAGCACTCACCAAAACACCAGTTCTTATCAGTCCTGATTTTTCAAAGGATTTATTTATCTTTTCATTTGCATTAGAACACACAGTTGTTGTTGTCCTATTACAGAATAATTTGAATGGACAAGAGCAGCCCATTGTATTTTTCAGCAAGGAATTAAGATATGCACCTCTAAAGTATAACATAATAGAAAAACAAGCCTTTGCCTTAGTCAAAGCCTTAAAGGACTTCAGAGTTTACATTTTACATTCCCACATCATAGTATTTGTGCATCCTTCAGTTTTGAAAGACATATTGACCCAAGATCCAGATGGCAAAAGAGGAAAGTGGATTGCTCTGATTTTAGAATATGAGTTAGAAATCAAGCCCACTAAACTCATAAAAGGTCAAGGACTAGCAAAACTTATGGCTGAATCCAACTTTCAATCTCTTGAAATAAAATTTTTTAATGCATTAGATGAACAAGAGGAGTTTTCAGCTCCAATCATTGAAGATCATTTTTTGAATTCATCTTGGTATGTTGACATTTTGTATGTTTTTCTCAATCTTAATGTTCCTCCTAGTTTGTCTAAAATGAAGGCAAGATTCTTAAGGTTGAAAACTATAAATTACTGCATTCTGAATAAATGTTTATATTGGAAAAATGCTGGTGGATTATTGCTTAAATGTTTTCCTGAGAATGATGCAAATAAAATCAAGCACGAGTTTCATGAAGGATAATGTCGAGGCCACCTTTACTGGCAGTCAACTGCTAATAAAATCCTTAGAGCTGGTTATTACTGGCCCACTCTCTTTCAAGATGTCCAAAAAATGATTATTTCCTGTCATAAATTCCAAATCTTTGAAGGGAAAAGAAAGCTGCTTCCTTTACCTCTACAACCAATCACTGTTGAAGCTCTTTTACAGCAGTGGGGTCTTGAATTCATTGGGGAAATCCATCCTCCCTCATCTGCCCAACATAGATGGATCCTCACAGCAACAGATTATTTTACCAAGTGGATAGAAGCCATCCCCTCTAGGAATGCCATAGACTCAATCATCATCTCATTCCTTGAAAACCATATACTTTCCAGATTTGGCTATCCTAGAAAGATCATAACTGAAAATGCTGCTGCATTTGGATCTAAGAAGATGGTAGAATTCTGTCATAAATATCAAATCATATTGGGTTATTCCATAGCTTATTACCCTCAAGGTAATGGGCTGGTTGAGTCCTCAAATAAAATTCTGGTAAACATAATCAAAAAGTTGTTGGAAGATAACAAGAAATCATGGCATAGTAAGCTAGTACATGCTTTATGGGAAGACAGACTGACAATTAAGAAATCAATTTGAATGTCTCCCTACCAGGTATTTTATGGAACTGATGCAATATTTCCAACCAGTTTAGGAGTGCCAGTCATGAAGCTGATCCAAGAAGTACAGTCTAAAGATAATTATGTAACAAGAAGAATAAACCAGACTATACATTTACAGCAAACTAGAGAGGAAGTGTACATTAGAGCAGAGCAACTACAAGAAAACATAAAGAAGTTGTTTGACAAAAGAACCAAGGCAAGTGATTTTAAAATTGGTGATAAAGTTTTGAAATGGGATTCAAGAAGAGAAGATAAGGGCAAACATGGAAAATTTGATAACTTATGGCAGGGCCCTTATCTCATCCAATCTGTTATTGTAAACAATGCATGGATGGCGCTGAATACTTTGGAGGTCCTGTCAATGGCAGGGTTCTCAAACATTATTTCTGTTAACTGATATTTAAAAATTTCAAGGATTTTTTATTCATTGTATATAACACTATTTTTCAATTTGAAGAAAAAAAAATACAAAAACAATAAAAGAGAAAAAGAGGGTAGAAATAAAACAAGAAAGGTACATCCCCATGCCAAAAAGAAAGAAGAAATCTGAAAGTGTGCAAGCTTAAATGCCACTCCCAAAAATAACACTGATATTTTAGTCATACAGCCTAATCATGACTAGATAGATTTAAATTTGCTGATGATAGGTTAGTGAATCAGATTAGCCAAACAATCAAATCTTGGCTTATCAGTAGATTAGATTAAGATAGAAAAATAGTGGTTCAAACAAGCTCAAATCTTGAACCTGCAAAGATTGGTATAGAATTGGTTCTAATATGCTAAAAACTTAAACCAGGAAAAGAAGAAGACAACTCTAAAAAGATCAAAATCAGAGTTGTAAAAACAATGAAGGATGCTTTTTTGATCTTCAGATCTTAAGCCTTCACAGTTTTGTTTCAAATTTCTACAAATAAAGTCTATGTGCAGCTTGTTTTATGCCATAGTACCACAACAAATCAGACTGTCTAATCCTGATTTGACTGTGTTTTAAATTTTTGTTTTAGAAAATAGAGAATAAAATCTGCCAAACAGTCTGATCCTGGCAGATAGTAGCTTAGGTAGAGAATTTATGAGTTCAACAGTCTAATCTGAACTCGTGGAAGAAATAAGGGTAGACTTAGATTAGTTTTTCCTGTTTTCAAAAAGAATAAAATGTTGATGTTTAAGGTGTGGAAGTCCAAATGCACCTGCTGAAGAAAAAATGTTATGAAGTAGGCTGTGTAGGTAGTTGTTTGGGAAATAACTCTGTTTGATGTAAATACTGACCATATTTCAAAGCTGCATGATCAAAGAATAACAATATGTCAATCGATAAAGGCACAAGTCTACATCCCAGAGATCAAATTCTAAAGTTATTGACACCTCCAAGGAGCTTCCATCCCCAAGTGGAGCCATTGTTAGCCATCAGTAAATTTTTTCATAAGAAAATGATGGCTAAAATAGTCCTTAAGCCTTCAATAGATCATTTTCATAGAAAGTCATTCATTCTTGAAGGTTGTTGTTCCCTAATTGTTGTTCCTTAAACTACTGTGCATTAAAAACAGTGTTGTTCCCTCCAAAAAATCCAACCAGAAATCTGTTGTTCCCTTCGAAAACTGTTTTCTAAAAAGTAGCCCCTTTTCTCATCATTTTATAGCCCTCATTTCCCCTTATTTATCCTTCATTTTCCTCTTAAAACCCCACTTTTTTCCTTCACTAAAATTCCTCATTTTCCCTAAAAATCCCCTTTCAAACCATCAAAAAATCCTTTGTAATGGTTTAAGAATATCTTTTTCCTACTGGAAGCTTTAAAAAGCTAGAAAACCCGTTTTTTAAAGCCTATATCCGCCCTTTCATAAAATTTGGGCCTTAAGCCCCTTTGGATTTTTAAGCCCCAGCCCCTTCTTTCATATAACCTATGCCCACGACTAGGTGCTAGCCCCATCACATTGGGGATTCTCATCACTTCGGCATTTCCACTAAAAAGCCCGCATTTTCTTTATAAACCTTCCCCCACTGATGCGATTAGCTCCTTAAAATCTCTTCCCTTGGTCACATATTGCAACATGGGACCATGTTCTAGGCCTTACCTTAGCCCTCATCGCGTCGCTCCATCGGTTTATCCCTTTTCGTTTTCTTTTCCCCTTCGCAGCGATGTGCCAATGCAATAAGCTCTCCCCTCCTCAACTCTTGGTCACCATGTTCCCCACAAGACAACACCCCTACCTATTCCTCCATCCTGCACAAACAAATCCCCACCGTAGATCTTATAGATCCAACGATTCTCATCAAACCCGACAACACAACTCCGCCGAGGCCTACCATCCACTGTGCAAAGGACCCATCTTATCATGCCTTGACACCTGTCCCCCACTCCAGTCTCTACCTGATCAAATTTTTCATCGAGCTCAGTCTGCACCATCGGATCTCATCCCCCTCATCCAACAGTCTATGATCCATATCATGTGATTTTCGCATCTGGAGTTTAACACTCCAAATTTATGCGATACCGGCGATATCAACGAAGCCACACGACACGATACAACTGGATCGCGTTCGATTCGGCTAAAACCACTCACTACTCGATTTGAACGCGATAACCACCCCTGGTATTTCAAAAACCACTTATTCCCTATTTCGCACCAAATGCCATTTTTTGAACCCGATTTTCACCTTCTTCTTCATTAAAAGCCTCTTTCGCCTGCATATTCACCTTTCTGCACTACTCCTCTGCCTTCGACAGCCTCTGCATGTAGTTTTTCCCACCTTCGCAGGATTTTATAATGAATTTGTGGTTTTTTCAGGTTTTGATAACATTTTTTGAGGCCAACAGCCTTCTCATGGTTCAATAAGGAGCGCAATCGAAGGTCACCACCTCCGAAGTCATAAGCACTGCTCAATAAAGTTTCCAGGGTGTACATTCAAGCTTTTAATCCATTTTTTAGACATGGGTTATTCGAATAGAACCCTCCATGCACAAAATCTCCCTGTCCACAGCAAAAAAGGAAATAAAACAATAAAGATAGAGGGTGAGGATCGAAGCATTAAAGTAAAAATGAAGTTTAAAGGTTAAACCTCGACAGAAAAGAGATATAGCATAGTCAGCAAATTAGGATTAAAGACTCCAAGATGATTATAAGGGCATAAAGTAGAATCAAAGTTATAATAGTGTTTTAAAGCCACAAAAACGGACAGATTAGCAAAAGAAGCCTCCAAATGTCACATCAGTGAGGCAATAAAATCCAAAACCGCCACTTACAGGTTTATTTCCTCAAAAGAAGGCATCATGAATGCACAGTCAGGGATATTTTTAAAAGACAGCTCAACATTAACTGCTAACCTACCAAAAACCCTTAAAGTCAACAAAAGAGAGTAAAGGTGATTAAACTTAATCTAAAATTGATTAAAACAGAGATGAGCATTCAAAATCTTCTCCTTTAGGTCTCCCAAAGGTCGAGAAACCATTACTTTGTATTAATTGCACAAATGAACCCTTCTTACACTCCACCTCCTCATTTTTCTATAAATACTTATGTAGAAGACAGTATAGAGGTTGGTCTTTGGATATCTGTGGTATGTAAATAGCTTTTGAAGCTACTGTAGCTCTGTTTTGTAATTGAAGACACATAAGATGAGATGAGAAGTTTGAAGCTGTAAAGACCCACTGGACTTGAAGATTGTAACTGGTTTGAACATCAAATACAAATAGCTAATTTATGGGATCCTGGTCTATGTCAATGGTGATGTGTTTCTCATTGTAAATTGTTATTTTCTTATTTTTTCCATTCTGACCACTTTTCTCTGATAAAGAACAGCAAACATAGATTAGGACTTACTTCCGAAGTACCCTAGATCTCACTAATAAATCACCGATAATGTTGTGTAACCAGCTCCAAAAAGAGAAGAAAAGAGATATCAATGCCTTAGAAATGAGCCACTTCGAGGGGGAAACCTCCAATACATTACATAAATGAACAATTCTTGGATGATCCAATTTACAAAACCTCCTTTCTATATATAGGAGTCCATGGGGCCATAATGTAATCCTAGTCGGGCCACAATGTAATTCTAGCCGACCTAACAATAATAATGTAAGGGCACAATAATAATAATATGGGGGTTACAATAATAACAATAAGGGGGGCTACATTAACATAATAAGGGGCTACACTATCATTATAGGGACTTAACATGCCCCTCTCCTTCAAACAAGTGTTGTCCTCAACGCTTGATTATTTCTTGATGCTTCTGTATAAAATTCTCATCCTTCCATGTGAAATATTCTACAGGAAAGTTCTTCCACTTGCTGAGATACTCTGAAATTGGTCGTACTTGTAGATTTCTTGTTTCTATGACTGCTTCATAACTTCTTTCGATGTCATGTTGATCTTCCTGTTGTTTCATTAGATTCTGCACCAAAGTTGGGTTATCCTTTGAGAGTTGGAGAACTTGTCGTTGATGCTCGATGTGATCTTCCACTAATTTATCATCCATATTTGCTATTATTTGATCCTTCAAACCATCCAACTTAGCCTCCATTTCTGCTTTTAAACTATCTATTTCATCTTCGATTGCTCTTCGTAAGATCGAAACTTGTTGCACTTGGTACCATAATTTTGATATCTCATACTGCAACTCTTCCTCTTCATGCGTCATAGTATAGATTTTTGAGGGATTAATGGGTATTGAATTATTTTTAGGAGGCATTTCAGAACGAAATACTGAAATATATTCTCAATAGGCCCTTGGAATCACTTCAAACTGATTTTTCAAACAAGATTTATGCAATTCGGGAAACACAATATACACTTTTTACTAGCTTTTAGGAGCTCGATATTGAAATTGAATTATCTCTGTAATTGAAAATCTTCGATATCTCAAATTTAGCCCTGTAGTAGCCCTCTGAAGCTTCTTTCAAATGCCACAGGTCTTACCTGATTTGGATTCTCCAAGACAAATTTGTGTCCAATCTCCCACAATGACCTAATTTTGGACTGGTTCAGTAGAGCGAACTTGTACAACTTGCCACGTGTCACTGTTTTGTTATTTGTCTCTGAAATTAATATAAACGAAACTACAGGCCGTGTGCTTGTGACCAATTTTGACGGCACTCCAATCCAATCTCCAGAGAGAGAGTTATTGAACTTTTCCCACGATCACCTCTTTGAGATGAAATTCAGGAGCCTGAAAAAGCACTACCTTCCACAGATCATATCTCCAAAAATATTGCGAACCAAGCTCTGAAATTTTTTGACGAATTTCCTCAGGATTTCGGCTTCGCAGCATACGAATTTCAGATTCTGAACCCTCGTAGAAAATTTTTTATAGCGAAAATGCCACGATTACCTGTTTAGGAGCTTGAAAAAAAGCCTAACTTCCACAGATGATATCTCCGCAAATATTGCGAACCAAGCTCTGAAATATTTAGACAATCTTCCTCAGGATTTCAGCTTCGCACCCTAAAAATTTCAGCTTCTGAAACTTCGTAGAAAAAAAGTTATAGCGAAAATGCCACGATGACCTGTTTGGAGCAGCGAAACCCTAGAATCCAAAGCTCTGATACCAAATGTTGTGTAACCAGCTCCAAAAATAGAAGAAAAGAGATGTAAACGCCTTATAAATGAGCCACTTCGAGGGGGAAACCTCCAATACATTACATAAATGAACAATTCTTGGATGATACAATTTACAAAACCTCCTTTCTATATATAGGAGTCCATGGGGCCATAATGTAATCCTAGTGGGCCACAATGTAATCCTAGCCGACCTAACAATAATGTAAGGGCACAATAATAACAATATGGGGGTTACAGGGGTACAACAATAACAATAAGTGGGGCTACACTAACATAATAAGGGACTACACTATTAATAGGGACTTACACAGATAAATCTTTATCCTTTATGTTTTCTTCTAAATTTGTTTTGAAGGTAATTCAATAGAGTATAACCAGTGAAGTGCTGGCAAGAACATGTTTCCTGAGTACAACTTGAGATTTTGTCTTTGAATGTTCTTGAAAAGTTTGCTAATTAAATATTGAGCTAGAGAAGTCTATGGTTAGCCCTGTCCTCTAGTTTCTTCTCCAATAGTTTCTTTGAAAAGTTCCCTTAAGAGTATGTTAAAATAAGGGTAGTTTAAAAGTACTTACCTGATCTTAGACTACTTTTTATGTTTATCATGAATGTTTTCCTTTGAGAATGTGCTAAAACAAGGCTAAGTTAAAAGTCTTTACTTGATCTTAAGTTGTTCTCTGTTTTTAAATTTTTTCTCTTGAAAGTATATCCAATCAGGTTTGTTAAAAGTGCCTCCCTGGTCTCAGGTTACTCTTGTGTTTTTCCCTTGAGTGCATGTCAAAATCAGGCTAGTTTAGAAGTACTTACCTGATCTTAGACTATTCTTTGTTTCTTCATGTGTTTTACTTCCTTCACTTCATTTCTTACTATTTCATTCCATAAAATAAACTTAAAGAGATCCTTTGACATAGATGACTTTCCCCATGGACCACTCTTGAACATTGCTGTGCAATTACATCCTCTTATGACTCCATAGCCCAATGGATTGATGTTGTTCCTTGCTTGTCTTATCAACTGAAACATTCCTTCATTTTCTTACACCTTCACCCTTCATATATACTTCCTTCATCCTCATGTTATCCTTCCCAACCAAACAAAAACAAACAACCTTGTTCTTCATAACTAGCCTAAAATAATACTTGAAAGCCTTAAAGATCATATCTTTGAACACATATATAGAGAGATCCCTCTCTGAATCTAGGAGGGCTAGATCCTTAGATTCCAAAATTGTTTTGATGTAGCCTCTGCAGCATTTGTACTTGCCAATATTGCAAACTACGGAGCACTAACAGAGACCATCAATGCTTGAGGAACCTGGTGAACATGGGAAGGAATAGACTGATTGGTAAACCTAGATGAGAAGTGGAGTGATAGGGAAGGGAAAAATAGAGTGATGAGTTTATATGCAGGAAAAAGGATGGAGATGGGTAACACAATCCCATAAGGATTTTTTTAGGAGTGGTAGGGTGACCATGAAATGGAAAAATGGTATAATAGTGAAAAATTTCCCATGAGGATAATGAAGGTAGTGAGATTTCTAAAACTCACAGTATTTAGGAATCTTTTTTTTAGAAATCTAGAACCAATATTTAGTCATCTACAGATAGTAAGAATTATTGATGACTAACAGTGGCTCAACTTGGGGAGGGCAACTCCTTTTCAGGATGTGTCCAAGACCTTAGGGCTAAAATCTCTGAGTTTTGAAGACTGGTACCTTACTTGTACTTGGAAGATCCTTCTCCCTTCATTTGTTGATGTTCTCTTGAAGTTATGATCTCAAAATCTGAAAGACATGATTGCTTCAATATTAGATCTACCTTCCCATCATACTTTTCCTAACATTGTTTCTTCTTTTGGGTGCACTTGGACTAGAAAAACCTTGACATTCTTTTCTTTTGAAAGAATAAAAATATCTACGTGTACCCTTATCACTCCAAAGAGTTTAGATTAGGCTAATGAAATCCCTTATTCTCTACCTAGTCTTAATCATCTGTCAAGATTAAGCTGTTTGACAGATTTTTCCTTCTCTAACCTACTAACATAAAATTGAAAACATGACTAAACTAGAATTAAGTAATCTGATTTGCCATGGGCTGTGGCATTTGGAAAAGCTACACACAAACATTAATTTTGTACAATAAAAAACTAGAAAACACGAGGGATGTGATTTATCATTTGTTATGTATCCCTCTATTCTCTTTAGTTTAGATTTATGCTTTAGGAACCAACATCTTTTCCTAATCTAATCTACTGACAAGCCGAGCTTAAATGGTTTGAAAAGTCTTCTTTCACTAACCTATCAGCAGAAATTTAAAACATGTTCAATCATGATTACACTAGATGACTGAACAAGACTTTATTTTCTCAATAGTAGTGGCATTTAGGCTTGCACACTTTCAACAATACTCTTTTTTGGTATGGGGTTGTACCTCTTCTTTTTTCCTGCCCTCTTTTTCTTCCTTTCTTTGTTTTTTTGTTTCTATTTTTATGATCTTTCATCAAGCAATGTTATGTACAATGAATGAAAGCTTCAAACTAGGAATTTTGAAAAAAATAGTGCTTGAGCATATTGCCATTGACAGAACTTCCAAATAACTATACTCCATCCAACTCTTGTAAAAAGAAAGCATTTTTACCTCCAACTGAATGAATGATCTAAGAACCCTTCCACAAATTTTCAAATTTTCCATGCTTGCCTTTGTCCTCTTTCCTTGAATCCCACTTCAGAATTTTGTCTCTTTCGAAGACCTTTCTTAGGTGAAGTAGGTATTCTTCATCAGTTTTAAAATAGACAATGATGTCATCAAGGTATAACATAATGAATTAACTTAATTCTTCATAAATAGAAGTGTCCCTGGCTCTTTGAAAAGTAACTCCTGTATTCATTAACCCAAAATGCATTTTGTCATATATGTAGGAACCCCAAGGTGTTATGAAGGTTGTTTCGTGTTGATCAGTTGGGAGTACTACCACCTAATTGTAACCTAAAAAAATATCAAGTAATGACACATTTTTAGAACCCACTACCCTTGGCAGTATATGATCTATCTTAGGTAAAGGGTATTAATATTTCAGGGAGGATTTGTTTAAGTTTCTAAAATCTATGCATAGCCTTATCTCCCCTATTCCCTTTCTTACCAACACAAGGTTTGAAACCCATCCTGAGTACCTAAGTGGGAATATGGTACTATCATCATAAATCTCCTATAATATTCCTAATCTAGCTTCATCTAGTAGGAATATTCATTTTTCTTCTAAAATTTAGATGGATGAATAAATGGGCAAGGAGGCTCATAATTTGCTCAAGTATGAATAAAAATATCTCGTAATGTGAAAAGGGATCATGGAATAACTATATCAAGCATCCACATGTGTGAAAAAGATCTAAACTATGTGGACAAGGTCAAGTTTGACCAAGTCAACATGATTTATCCTCAAGGAGGGGATCCTAAATAAAGACAGCTCAATGTGAATGAAAATCAAGCTAGTTAGTGAAAATGAAGTCACATTGAGTGTGAAAGGAGAAAAGGCATGAAGACTCAGTCAAGGATGATCCTAAAAATATTGATACATTCAAGCTTGAATAAATAAAACTACGTTGTAAAAGGATTACCCTCACTAATAAATAAGACGCAATTGTGATTGAGGAATATTTGCGTGGAAGCGACCTCCTAGTGGGTGGGACCCTTGGTGAGAGAACTCATCAATTATATAATGGAGGAGATGGAAATAATATGGAAATATTGGATATTATATTTTATGTGGTCTACTTAGACTTCCTACATACTTGGCTATTTAGCTAAGTTGTTGCACTTCTTAGTGCAAGGGTTTTCCCGGGTGGGGATTCCCTACTCTTTCTTGGAGATCTTGTCTAAGAAATCTAAGAGGAGGTTTCTAATCTAAATTTTCCACTACTTGGTGTTGGTCCAAGCACTTAACTTCAGCAAAAACGTATTCCCTTTAGAAAACTGCATTATTTCTTAAGGTGTGCAGTGGGAGGGGTCAAAACCCCATTTTGAGGAGCTAGTTTCCCAAGAGGAGGATCAACCTTTATTTGGGAAAGCTAGAGGAAGCATATACAACCATTTATTTTCATGTTAAATCATTTTTATGCAGATATTCAGCTACAAAGCATGATTCAGCCACAGATCTGCAACAACTCTTTCATGTATATCATTTCTGTCAAGAAACCCTTGTCGGGTCTTCTTGGATCTGTATAAAAGAGATTAGATCTCTGTTTTTATACCTCATTGAGTAATATAATCAGAAGATCTGAGTTATTTCTCTATTTTCTGAGTTTCAACTCCATTAGACTGCGTAGTCTCTTATGCAACATTTTCTGTGTGTTGCAGTCTTGGTGTTTTGTCAATTTTAAGCTGTTCTGAGCATGGGAAGCCTGTTTAACTAGGCTAAAGGCATTTGTTTTTGAAAATATTTTGCATGCATGTCCTATATTGTCTATTATAAGGGAAAAATCCATTATTTTTCATTTTAATAACTCAATATTAATAAAATAACATTTTTGGGGCCAAAACTGTTGCATTTCCCCACTTGGTGACATTGTATAAAGGCACAGGCTATTGCTATGATTGTTCTATGAAAGATATGTGTTTAAATACACTAAATAAGATGATTAATTTATACTCTCCAACTTTGAAATATCTTAAGGTATTCTTATTGTTGTAGAAAATCCCGGTTTTGGGATATTACAGTGGTATCAGAGCTGCCATCTTGGCTCAGCCTATGGATCTCAGATCCAACCAAAAGATAAGAAGACGAGGAGATCAAAATTATGGAGAGGATGAGATTAATCTCATCCACTTTCAGATCTAAGAAGAGCCTCTCCAAGGAGGTTCAACCAATGGAAGAAGAAAGATGCAATGAAACTCCAAGGGGGTTTCAAGAAGGGGAAAGCTGCAATGAGACCTCTAGAAGGTTTCAAGAGGAAGAAAAATACCCATGCACTTCCTGTTCTCATAGAGGAAGTGAAGAGCAAGAAGACCACTTAGAACATGAGATCCTGAGTGGGTATTTTGCAGAATACAAGTGCCAACCTAGGGCTTTCAAAGAGCCCCTAGATTTTCCTTAGTTTATTCAACTGAGAGATGAAAGAAGACGACGTAGTAAGAGAATGATAAGAGGCAATAGATTCCTGTTGTCTACATTTGATGGATCACTCAAGTGTGAAGCACAAACTTGGGTGATGAAACTAGAGGCATTTTTCCTACTATACCTAGTAGTGGAAAAATAGGCTGTGGAGATCTCAGTGCTGCACTTGGAGGGCAAGGAAAGCTCTTGGTGAATCAGCCATGTAAGTCATGCAAGAATATCTAATTTTTCTGATTTTACTCATCAAGTAATCAGGATATTTGATAGTAGAAGATCAGAGGAGGAGGAGTCCTCTTCTCCATTTGAGGAGCCTTGTACTAGTGCTGTCACCATCATGGAGGGGTAGCCATCTGTAGTAGTAGTTGGATCAGCCAACACATTGGAGAGAGGAACTCTTCCATCCCTACAAGAGGATCCCAAGACTCACCAAGGTATGCATGTATTTCCATTTCCGATCATTTCAGAAAATCTTATGGGAAGCCTTGGAAATGTGTCCTCACAGGGTCCAGGATCAAAACACAATGCCATGGGGGAGTAGCAAGTTTGCACAATGCTGTGCAACTTGGGATTGATCCAAGAGGGGATGAAAATCCATTCCCTTGCACCCTTATTGAGTTGCATGCAACATAAGGGTTTAGGGTGCAAGATTGGGGGAGGCATGATGGATGTTGAGTCACTTCCTATTGGTGTTTGGCCTTCAACACACTTGGATTCTTTTGGATTCAAGAGATTGGCTGATGAGAGGTCTTTTCTAAAAGATCTCAAAGGGATTACATCTCAACTTCACATGAGGTGTAAGGAGAGAAATATGTTTGGGGAGATTGGTAGTCCTCATTGGGAAGATACCAAAGGAGAGAATGATTGGAGGCCTCCACATTTGGATGAAGGCAGGTGGATGGAGAGCAAGAGGTTGGTGAGCCACTTGAAAATTTATGATACAGGGTAGTAAAAGGCAAGGCTGCGTTGGATAGTCTTGAGAGAGTCTGGCCATCATGAGGCATATCCTTTTTCGAAGGGTATGAGGATGGGAGGCACTTGGAAGGACACTAACATCATATGGAAGCTTAGGGGTTGGATGTATCATGTTGAATTGATCCTCTTCACATCAATCAACATATTTCCACCTCATGATTTGTATGATGGAGGTGTGAGAAGGCAGCGAGAGTGATTATTGCTGTGTATTCTCTTGGAAGAGTGTGGGCAGAATTTTTCCCATACTTTTCATGATATTTTTGGGGAGAAGGAAGGCATAGTCAAGGTGCAAGGAGGCTACCCTTCAGCATTGGAGGATTATGAGGGGCTTCCATGTACGAAGAAGGTCCTCTCACATAGCAGCATGATGGTGGATGCCTTTGGCATATGGAATTCCAAAAGGAGAAGTCATGGAGTGACAAGAGCCTTGTTACTAATGCCTACAGTGATGTCACTTGAGAGCATGTTTCTATTGATGGAGTTTTCCAAAGGGAGTATGCACCCTCTCTTCTTGTAGATTTTTATGAGAAGATTCTCATGGGAGGACTCACTCATGGACCTCACCTTCAGCTCACACATGATTCATGGTAGGAAATACATTTAAGTGCTTGTTGGTTACTCTATTTAGTATTTGTATTGTCTCACCATATGTAAATAGTGCATTTCTCCACAAGAGAGCATGATTATTTATGGGTTTCACGGTCACTTTAGGGCCAAATTTTATGATGATAATAACCCATCTCTACATGACATTGGGCAAGTGTTTTATTGTTTTGATTATATACAGCTTATCTATATTGATGCTTACTACTTCATAGTAGATGAGCTAACATGCATAGCTGGAAATTCCTTTGAGGACAACTTTCCACTTTATACCTTGAATCAGTAGTTGGAAAGACTGCACTGTATCCACCAGAGAGACCATGTGTATCATCCAAACTTGCACATAACCTTTAGCCATTTTCTAATTTGGATTCCATATGGTGATGACGTGACATTCATATTGTATGGAGTGGGTTGGGTTGGCATGGCTCATGAGTTTGGAGGAAGGGTCCTTGGAGACTCAATCTTCTTCTTGCCATTGGAGGGAAATCATGTTATAGCCCAAGATCAGCATGCCCTCTACACTTATCATAAGTGGAGAGGAGGATAGCGTGGGATAGGCCCTCTTTCCTATCATGTTAATTTATTCATCTCACCTACACTTCAGGAACCAAGGATGGAGGAGATGTGGCAGGATGCTGGCATCATTGAGCATCAAAGAGTATGGATGCATGGTGTTGATGTGACATTCATATAATTCATTATGCCTTCATCACATGACTTGTATGATAAGAGCATGAGGAGGCAACAAACACTTGTGTTGCTGGGGTTATACTTGAGAGAGCAAGGGTGTATTTTCTCTCAAATGTTGGATGATGTTGCAGGAGTAGGGGATGGCACTATCATGGTGCAAAGGGGCTACTCCTTGGCCTTTGATGATCAGGAAGTACTTCCATTTTGGGAGAAATTTCCAAATTGCAGTAACATATTTGTCTAGAGAGGGAACCTTGGAAGGAGCGACTACAACGCTGAGAATCATTGAAGGGAGGCTAAGAAAATTTCTGAAATTGACCTTGTTATCTTCCATTCATCTCTTTGCATTGGAAAGGATAGATTCAGAAATCTATGTTGATATGAGCATAGTATCAAAAGGCTACTCCATAGCTTTGGAGAAGCAAAGGATACTCCAAGATATAATGAAAATTTCTGAGCATAACAAAAAGATATTTTCATTTTTATATGCAGGAGCAAAATTGTGGAAGTTTTGGAGGAAGAGGACCTTTCAAAAGGAGGGTGACTCTCCTAAACCTCAATCTTGTCTTGAGAAAGATCAGTTGCAAGAGAGGAAGCAAAAGAAAGTTGGGAATAATCCAACATGTGACTTTGACATCAAGCATGTCAAGGACGAGAGCCATCATATGACAAATGCATCACTTCAGACTCCTACAACGCTATCAATGTTGGGGAGCCTAGTCCCTTATTGGAAGTCCCAACTCTTGATGGAATATTCCGAGGACCTATTCACATGTAGTTGATGGGAAAGAAAGGGATGGGAAGTATAAGGTAGTTGATGGAATCATTTATGTCCATGATCAGATCTATTTAAGTAAATATTCCAAACTCAAGAATAAACTACTTAACACAACCTATGAGGTCTTGCTTTCAAACCCCACTGGTTTCATTAGAACATATCATACTATCTTAGATGGATTCATGTGGGAAAATTTCAAAGAGGAGATGCACTCTCATATGAATAAGTGCATGAATCATTTGCTGGTTAAGGAGGAACATATCTCTTGGGAAGAGTTACCATTACCCCCTCCTTATTCATTGAGTGTGAGAGGGAGTTCATCTACGAGCTACCTTCCTTATTTGAAATAAGTGTATGATGAATATTGTATTGCTAAATATCATGATGTATTTATTATATACTTGTATTTTATTAACACTCATGTGCAGGTCTTGGCTCCAAGAGGGGAACTTTTTCTGAGGGGCCTCATGAACCACTTTGGGCCATGAACAATGGTGATGTTGGCCATTTCTTGGGAGATCTTGGAGAGATGATGTACTCTTCATTGTGTGATTCATTAACACCAACCATCATACACCTTCTACAAGCATACAAGAAGGGTGGGGCAGCAAACAAGTGTTGGGAAGAACACTTGTCATATTATTTTCCAAGGCAGTTAGGAGTAAAACTGAGCAGGTTGCACTTGAGGGACCATTGTCCTTCTCCATTATTACATATGGAAGCTAGCATGACTCTAATTCTTATTCCACATGCTAAATATGTTCTTATCTTTGTTGGGGGCATGGTTGGAGGAGAGACACATTTGTTGGGTGTGTCCTTGGGGAAAGAAAATCCCTACATTTTCTGCACTACATGTTCCAAGGGGAGCATGGGAAACTATATGGCCACCATTGTATACCACTTGTTTCTTTATGATGTGGACCATATGTTTTGTTGGAGCACTTGGGGCATGCCTCTCATGAGAAATTGGGAGGAGATTTTCTATGAATTACCAATTTGGAAGGTGATTCATTTTATTTGGATGATATCATGTAGGAGGGAGACCTTCATTCATGATGAAACTCCCCATGATTTTCCTCACTTCTATCTTAAAAAGGCCATCGATCAGCAAGGAGGTTTCCACATAGACCTTCCATTATTTTATAAGGAAGGCCCTTGGGATTATTCACCAAAGGCCAACTTGCACACTTGGGAGGAGCCATTGAGAGATGGAGTTTTTGCAGGAATTCTGAAGCAATTGTGGAGACTATTGGATGAGGGGGCCACAAGAGAAGGGGGTAGATTTTCCAGCACCCTTTCATTTTCTTGAGGACAAGAAACATTTGGGAGGGGGGGACTGTAATATTCCTAATTTAGCTTCATCTAATAGGAATATTATTTTTTCTTCTAAAATTTAAATGGATGAATAAATGGTCAAGGAGGCTCATAATTTGCTCAAGTATGAATAAAAATCCCTCCTAATGTGAAAAGCGATCATGGAATAACCAAATCAAGCATCCACATGTGTGAAAAAGATCTAAACTATGTGGAAAAAGTCAAGTTTGACCAATTCAACATGATTTATCCTCAAGGAGTGGATCCTAAATAAAGATAACCCAATGTGAATGAAAAGCAAGCTAGTTAGTTAAAATGAAGTCACATTGAGTGTGAAAGGAGACAAGGCATGAAGACTCAGTCAAGGATGATCCTATCAAGATTGATCTAGTCAAGCTTGAATAAATCAAATTGCACTGTAAAAGGATTACCCTCACTAATGAAGACATCATAATTGTGATTGAGGAATCTTTGCATGGAAGAAACCTCTTAGTGGGTGGGACCCTTAGTGAGAGAACTCATCAATTGTATAATGGAGGAGATGGAAAGCATATGGAAATATTGGATATTATATTTTATGTGGTATTCGTAGACTTCCTACATACTTGGCTGTTTAGATAAGTTTCTGCACTGCTTAGTGCAAGGGTTTTCCCGGGTGGGGATTCCATACTCTTTCGTGGAGATCTTCTCTAAGAAATCTAAGAGGAGGTTTCTGATATGAATTTTACACTACCTGGTGTTGGGCCAAGCACTTACCTTCAGCAAAAATTCATTCCCTTTAGAAAACTACGTTATTTCTTAAGGTGTGCAGTGGGAGGGGTCAAAACCCCATTTTGAGGAGCTAGTTTCCCAGGAGGAGGATGAGCCTTTCTTTGGGAAAGCTAGAGGGAGAATATGAAATCATTTATTTGACTTTTCAGCCCATTTTATGTAGAGCTTCAGCTACACAGCATGATTCAGCCACAGATCTGCAGCAGCTCTTTCATGTATATCATTTCTGTCAAGAAACCCTTGCCGGGTCTTCTTGGATCTGTATAAAAGAGATTAGATCTCTGTTTTTATGCCTCATTGAGTAATATAATAAGAATATCTGATTTATTTATCTATTTTCTAAGTTTTACCTCCATTAGACTGCACAGTCTCTTATGCATCAATTTATGTGTGTTGCAGTCTTGGGGTTTTGTCAATTTTAAGTTGTTCTTAGCATGGGAGGCTTGTTTAACTAGGCTAAAGGAATTTGTTTCTGAAAATATTTTGAATGCATGTCCTATATTGTCTATTATAAGGGACACATCCATTATTTTTCACTGTTATAACTCAATATTCAGAAAATAACGTTTTTGGGGCCAAAACTGCTGCTTTTCCCCACTTGGTGACATTGTATAAAGGCATAGTCTATTGATGTGATTGTTCTATGAAAGCTATGTGTTTAAATACACTACATAAGATTATTACTTTTTGATATCCAACTTTCGAATATCTTAAGGTATTCTTATTGTTGTAGAAAATCTCGGTTTTGGGATATTACATCTCCTTTATTTCTTTTTCAACTAAAGGTACTAGAACGACATATATTCTCCTCAATTTATGCTTGAATGGTTCCTATTTTTCCTTGAGAATAATATTATTTTGAATCATTTTTGTGTCATATGGTTTTAAGTCCTCATCACCATATACAAAAGAATATTTAAACTCTTTTCATAGCTCTATGTATTTCTATTTTATGTGAGGTGGGAGAGTTTTGGACAGCTTGATCATTTTGGGTTTTTCTAGGTTGCCTATGTTGCATTCTTCCATATCAGCCTTAGTAGATTCCATTTTTGGCTTCCCATCAACGTCATTGAAGTCAAACAACTCTTCTGAAGGGGTAAGAACTCTTGTAAATGAGTTATCTTTGCATTGCAATACTTCAAGGTATTTTTGATCTGGGTCCCTAGAAAATTCCGCCTTATGTAAGTGTTTTAGCAGATTTATCTCAGTAGTACAAGGAAACTCTATTTTAGGTTTTTTCTCTTCATTAGGGCAGTCTTGTTTAGCTTTTCCACAAGAGAAATCAAAGCTCATGTTCCCAAGTGTATCAAGTGTTGTGGTCCTGTGATTTGGCAGATTGGCATACGAAATGAAAAGGAAACATGGAACTAGTATTTAGTGTTCTAGGACCTAGCCTTCCTAGACTCAGAGAGGGATCTCTCAGGTTGTTTGCAAAGGATATGTACTTGTTTGATTTTAAGGGTTGATTTTAGGCTAGTTATTAAGTACATGGTTTTGTTGTTTGTTTTGGTTGGACATAATGATCAAAGAGTATAGATAGAATGAGGATATATCTAAGTCATTGGGCAATGGAGTCAAATGGAAGTCATGATAATCTCATTAAAGGATCGGGGAGTATCATAGGGAAAATCTAACTTGGAAAGTGGATCTTCAAAGTTTTTAGGATAATGAGATGAACATTAAGGATAAGAATGAAAAGAAAGACAAAGGGCAATTAAGAATCCTTTATCATGTACTTTAAACAAGAGAAATATTTCAAGGTAACTGTTAGGAGAAATCCAAAGGACAAGACAAACCATAGACTTCTTTGGACAAAATTTTAATAAGTAAACCTTTCAGTCAACAATCCAGCAATGAAAAGACTACTTTCAGACAAAGAAAACATATAAGAAAACAATAAGAGCAACCTAAGATCAAACAAAAATAATCTAATCTTCTTTTGACTAACTCTCTATGGGTATTCAAAGAAACTTTTAAAGGCAGACCAGAGGACAGGGCACACCATAGACTTCCCTGGTTTAGACTCTTCTAAGCATACTTTAAAGAAGTTTCATAAACAATTCTCAAGTTGTACTCAAAGGAGCATGGACTCACTACTAATTTTCCTAGTTTCACTCTATTGAAATCATTCCTTAAAAATAACCTCTCAAGCCGTACTCAAAGGAACATGGAATTACCAAAAGAGAGACTCCTTGGTTATACTCTATTGAATTATTTCTAAAATAACAAGCTAGATGGAACTTGAGGGCAATTAAGAATCCTCCAATCATACCTTGCAGAAGAAATCATTAAGACAGTGAAGAGTAAACAGAACTAAGGTGCTTCCCAAAAGACATTTCTTAGCCTCAAACCTTTGCTCTACTGTAACAAAGAAAGATGAAAACATAATGAAAACATGAAATAATAATAATAGATAGAAGCACTTCTCCAACAACCAAGCTCAGGGATCCAGTGATCTAGCCTCCTCCATCAACAAACAAATCAGGGCATCCACAAGATCCAAGACATCAATTTTTCTTCAACTTCCAAGAGACTATGTATTACTTCAAAGAGTCATCAAATTACAATAATATAATGAGTTCAGATGCATAATTTATGCTGCAAATGAGGAGGTGAAGCTCAAGATAGGGTTTGAATATCATTTATTACAGAGTAAGTGCATTCCTAACCTTGAAAACCATGCAAGGCTTAAGGCAGGAATATCTGTAGCTACTTCTCTGTTTCAATAACTCTATCTTAACTCCTAAGGAAAAATAGGTGAAATATTTGACTTTAAAGGATTTGTAATAACTTTGCAATAACTATTGAGCTAATTCAAAATATCTCTGACTGTGTAATAACTGCACACCGCCTTTATGAAAATAAATAATGTTGTAGGTGGTAGTTTTGGTTTTTGGAGAAGTAAATGCTTCTTTGTTAAGTTATCCGAAACTATCTTTGGGTTAATTTGTCTTTTCTTTTAACATTAACTCTGCCTTAGGCATTTGAACCTTGATTCAGCCTTCATAATCTGTCTTACTATCCTTTCTTCTGTTTTATGACTGTTCAGTTCATTTATCTTTGTTTTTTAAATCTTTGACCTTTATCCTTTAATCACTTTCTTCATGGCTAACTATTTGTTTTATCCTTTGATCTCGAATTAGCCCTTTAATCCATATGTTCTTCATTTTCTTCACTGATTCTTCTGTTATAATCATCCTTTGTGTGTAGGGAGGGTTTCTTCATGGTATGAGGGTTTATAACCCATCGATGACCATGATTCATCGAGGGTTAAGCCTTTATGTAAACCCTCCTGGCCTTCTTTCATGTGCACTTTCCTCTTGGATCGTCATCCAGAGGTTATTTTGACCATTGGAATGCCCCTTTGGGCATCATTACCATTAAAACCTACAAAAACACAAACAAACGTTAGTTAAAAACTTGTGAGGATTGGAGAAACGACATTTTCAGGGTTTTCGAAGCGTCGGGGCTTGCTTTCAGAGGAGGAGAAGGTGCAGAGGGAAGGGTTCTAGAGGTGGAACATGGCAGATTTTGAACAGAGGAAAAAAAAATTCAAATTTTGGCGCGAGGGGAAGGAAATGGTTTTGGAAAAACCACGGTGGTTTATCCCGTGCGTTAAGGGTGGTAAGTGGTTTTCAGTGGGGGCTGTGCGATTCCACTAGGCGATTGCCACGTGGCAGGGAAAAACCACCCATTTCACGTGGGTCAGGGCCATTAAACCCTATCGCAAAAAACTACGCAATATTCGATTTCGACTGTTAGATCTTAGGGAGTGAGATCGATGGTGCGAACAGAGTCCGGGAGCGGGGCACAAGTTTTGCAAGTGGAGCCCACAGACAGGTGGTGGAGTTTTATTGGATGAAGATTTAAGAGGAGAGCGGGGCCTGGGTATGATGACGTGGAAGGATTTGTCCAGTAGCGTGGGGCTGGATTAATGTGGAATGAGGGAAGGAGATGTGAGGACCGTTGGATCGGGGGAACAGATCCCGATCAACGGTGGAGATGGTCCTGTGGGAAACATAGAGGCAGGGGGAGGTAAGGGGGGCCCACTTTAATATTTCAAAGGTTTGGGAGGGGCTTAAATAATATGAAAGGGCGAAGTTTATTTGAATGGAGAAGGGGCTATAAAACGGGCTGAGGAAACGGTTCTGTGGGGGTAAGGAAGACTCGGGGTTGAAATGAAAAGGGCTTAAAGCCTATTTATGTCCAAAGGGGTGAGTTTTACATTAAAAAAAAAAGGAATTTTTAATAAAATCAAGAGGGCCCGATAGGTTAAAAGTTAGATTTAAATAATGTAAAAAGGGGATTTTTTCATTGTTTAAGGGTTTTTAGACAAAAATCATGAATAAGGGGGGGGGGGGTATGAGGGCTTGTGAGGGGAAAGAAGAAATGGGTTCAAGATGGGGAAAAGGGGGCGAATGAGAGTGTAGATGAGGTGATAAAATGAGGAAAACGGGCTCAGAAAATGGAGTCTTCTTAAGAGTAGTAGGATAAACCTTGAGAAGGAAATTTTTAGTGAATTAGTTTAAGTTTAGGATGATGAAGGCAGTGAGATTTCTAGAACTCACAATATTTCTCAAATCTTGTTTCTAGAAATCTTAGGATTATAAATTAGTCATATTTTGATATCAGCAAAATTTACTGATGACTAACAGTGGTTCCACTTGGGGAGGGCATATTTCCTTTTAAGGTGTCCAGAACCTCAGTTTATCAAATCTCTGAGTCTCAGCATATCAGTGCCTTGTCCATTGGGCATATTTCCCTTCTTTTTCTCTTGTTGATATTTCTTGGAAATGACAATCTTTAACAATCTGCAACATACGATTTCTTTCAAACATAATTCTACCTACCCAATCCTACTTGTCCTAACATTTTTTCTACTTCTTTGAGTGCACTTGAACTGGAAAAATATTTGGCTTTTTATTTTTGAAAAAAAAAAAAACTATCTACTTCAATCCTTATTTCTTCAAAGAGTTTAGATTAAACTAGTGAACACTTTTATTTTCTACCTAAAAACTAGTTGACTGCCAAGATTAAGCTATTTGGTAGTCTTAATTCTATAGCTAATGGCATGAAATTTAAAGCACAGTTAAAATCAAGATTAGACAATTTTATTCACCATGGTTGTGTCATTGAAACAATCCGCACACAAACATTGTTTGCATAAAAGTAAACTTAGAAAGCTAAGGCTATGTTTTTTCATTAGTAATGCATACTTATCTATATCTTTGGTTATGTTTTGAGCATGTGGAACCAGGATCTTCATATTTCCCTAATCTATCCTTCTTGATAAGTCAAGTCTAAAATAATCTTGAAAATCATTATTTCTATTAACTTATCAACATAAATTTAAAGCATGTTCAACCATGATTAGGCTAGATGGCTGAACAAGATATCTTTTTTGAATTAGTAGTGGCATTTAGAATTGCACACTTTCAGCAGTACTATTTTTTAGGTATGGGGCTATACCTCTTTTGAATTTTTCCCTCTTTTTATTTTCTTTCATTGTTTTTGTATTTTTTTTTTTCAAGATTTTGTCATGCACTTTTTTATGTACAATGAATGAAAGCTTTGAAGCTAAGACTCATGACAGAAATAATGTTTTAGCATCTTTCCATTGACAGGACCTCCAAATAATTCTTCTCCATTCAACCCTTGTAAAAAGAAAGCATTATGACCCCTAATTGAGTGAATGATATAAGGTCCTTTCCACAAATTCTCAAACTTGCAATGTTTACCTTTGTCTTCCATTCTAGAATCTCATTTTAGGATTGTGTCTTCAACTTGAAAATTATTAGCTTTAGTTCTTCTGTCAAAGTTCCTTTTGATGCTCTCCTAAACTGCTTGTGTTATTTTGTACACTTCCTCTCTTGTCTATTGTAAATGAATGATCTTATTTATCCTTCTCTATATGTCATTTTATTCTGTTTGTACCTCTTGGAGAAGTTTCATGACTGGAACTCCCAAAGATGTAGGGAATATTGCATCCATGCCATACACTGGCTGATAGGGGGACATATTTATTGATTTCTTGGTGGTTAGCCTATCAGCCCATAATGCATGCACCAGCTTACTATGCCATGATTTCTGATTTTGATCCAATATTTTTTTGATAATTTTGACCAGGGTAGTAAGTTGTGGAATGGCCCAATATGATATGATATTTATATTAGAACTCAACCATTCTTTTGGATTTGAAGGCAGTAGCATGTCAGTAATAATTTTCCTAGGACAACCAAATCCGGATAGTATGTTAGTTTCAAGGAATTTGATAGTGACAGAGTCAGTAGCATTCCTAGAAGGGATGGCTTCTATCCACTTGGTAAAGTAATTTGTGGCAGTAATGATCCACTTATGTTGGGAAGATGAGGTTGGGTGAATTTCTCCAATAAATTATAAACTCCATTGTTGAAAGGGAGCCTCAACACTGATGGGATGCAAATGCAAAGGTAGGAGCTTTCTCTTGCCATTAAAAATTTGACACTTATGGCAAGTAATGACTAGTTTCTGAGTATCAGGGAAAAGGGTACGCCAATAATAGCCAACTCTAAGAATCTTGTTTGTTGTGGTGTTCCAGTAAAGGTGGCCTCCACATTCTTCCTCATGCAGTTCATGCATGATTTTTCCTGCATCATCCTCAAGCAAACATTTAAGCAATATGCCAACAAAATTCTTCCAATATAATAATCCATCTAAAATGCAATAATTATATCTTTATGTTTCAAAAATCTAGCTTTAGTCTTTGATATAAAAGAAGGAGTATTAAGATAGAGAAGCACATAAATGATATCAACATACCAAGATGAATTCAAAAATATTTGTTCAATGTATGGAGCAATAAATTCTTCTTGTTTTTGTAAAACATCAACCATATTTATATCTAATGCTTGGAAATTTGATTCTTCCATGAGTTTTGTTAATCCCTGTCCTTTAGTTAGCTTAGTAGGCCTAATATTTAAATAATATTCTAAGATAATTGCAATCCATTTTCCCTTTTTACCATCAAGGTCTTGATTTAGAATGTCCTTGACAATTGTATGTGGGACAAAAGCAATGATATGAGAGTGTAAAATGTAGACCCAAAAGTCTTTCATTGCTTTTATCAAGGCTAAGGCTTATTTCTCCATGATATTATATTTGAGTGGAGAATCTCTTAGGGCTCTACTGAAGAAGGATATTGGTTGTTCTTGCCCTGTATTATTCTTTTGCAACAAGACTATAGCAATGGTGTGTTTAGAGGCAAATGAGAAAATTTAGAAAAATTTAGTGAAATCAGGACTAATAAGAACTGGTGTTTGAGTGAGAGCTTGTTTTACTAGTTCAAATGACTGTTTGGATTCTAAGGTCCATTTAACTCCTGTTTCCTTTTTGAGCATGTTTGTGATATTTCTCAAAAGTTCAGCAAGGTTAGGAATGAACCTTCTCAAAAATTCGATCTTCCCAATGAAAGATTGCAACTCTTTGAGGTTTCTAGGATGGTTGATTTTCAACATGCTTTCAATCCTTTTAGGGTCTACTTTGATTCCTTCTTCAAAAATTATGTGGCGAAGAAGTTTTCCTTCTTGGATACCAAAGAGTGTCTTTTTGGGATTCAAAGATAAACCATATTTTCTACATTTCTCAAAAACGTTTCTCAAATGAATCAAATGTTCTTTATCAGTTTTGGAGAAAACAGTAATGTCATCAAGGAAAATGATTATGAAATAACCTATGTCTTCTGAAAAATCTATGTCGATGGCCCTTTGGAATGTGGCTCCTGCATTCATCAAACCAAATGGCATTTTAACATACATGAATGTACCCCAAGGTGTGGTAAAATAAGTTTTGTGTTGATCACTTGGGAGTACTAGCACTTGGTTGTAGCCTGAAAAACCATCCAATAGTGATATCCTTTTAGATCTAACCACCTTTTGAAGCATGTGGTCCATTTTAGGCAAGGGATAATTATCTTTTAGGGAGGCTCTATTCAGATTTCTAAAGTCAATGCAAAGCCTAATTTCCTCGGTCTTTTTCCTAACAGACACAAGGTTGGACACCCATTGTGAGTAGCTAAGGGGAACTATGATCCCAGCATCACACATCTTCTTGATCTCTTTCTCAACTAAAGGTAATAAAATAGGGTTTATCCTTCTTAGTTTTTTCTTGAAAGGTTTTTGATTTTCCTTAAGAGGAATTTTATGTTGAATAATGTTGGTATCATATGATTTCAGATCTGTGTACACCGATGAAAACACATCTCCAAACTCTTTGAAAAGTTCAATATATTCTTGTTTGATATGAGTAGGGAGAGTGCTACATAACTTGATCATTTTGGGTTCATCTATGTTGCCTATGTTATGTTCTTCTACATTAGTTTCTATAGGCTCCATATTTGGGTTTTTAGCTACATCATTGAAATCAAAAAAATCCCCTAATGGTATAAGACCCCTTGGTATTGAATCATTTTTACATTGTAAAACTTCAAGGTCCTTTTGGTATATTTTTTTTAGTGATTCTGTTGTATAAAGATATTCAAATTGGTTTATATCAGCAGTAGAGGACAACTCTATTTCATGGGCTTGTTTTTCATCAGGATAGTCTTTTTCATGGCTTGAGGTAGGTGTTAATTCAGCAAAATCATTTTCGGATTGCAGAAAATCATCAATGTGTTTATCTCCCTCAAACACTTGCCAATAGTCTTCATTGTCAGGGACTGTAGGCCTATTTTTCACTTTGACATTGAATTTTCCATTTTCCTAGGGTATTTGGCAATTGCTAGTAGCAAAGGCAAGTGCATTTGCAAGGTTGTTTTGAGCTCTAGCGATGAAAGTGAGTTCATATTTTTCAAAGGTTTTAAGGAGCTCTAGGGAAACATTCCTATATTCTCTTAATCTTGGTTTTTTGGCTAAATAATCCCCTTTTTTTTCCTAATAATCAGCTCTGAATCTCCTTGGACTGATATCGAGCAAATGTAGGCCAAGGAGGAGAGCTTCATATTCTGAAATGTTATTGGTGCATTGGAAATCAAGTTTGTAAGAATGTCCTTGGTTTGTATTGTGTATCCATACACCAGCTCCAGAACTTGTTTTGCTACAAGATCCATCAAAGCTCATTTCCCACAGTGTTTCTATCTCATGCTCATTTTCCCTTTGCTATTCAAGGCTGCTAAGGTTAAGGTTGTTAGATTCTTCTTTTGGGGACTGATTTAATTGTTCAGATGAAATTAATCCTTTCTCATTCTCCTTTTCTTGTTGGCTGATTTTGTCTTCATTGTACAAGATAAAGGAGTCTAAATATGAATTAATAGAATAAACAAGAGTGTTGTTTGGCCTATCTATGTTGCTTACCATAAATTTCATATGAGATTCTCTATATAATGTTTTGGTCTGGTTAAAAACTAGAATGGTAGCATAAGACATGTCCATTTGAAGGCTTCCTTGAAGTTTAGCTCCCCATGATCTAGATAGAAGCATGCCATACTTTGGGGGAATGTTTGTTACAGGTCAAAATACCTCCTCATCAGCTCAGAGGGGAAGACAAATATGGAAGAAGTACAAAGACCTAAATTAAACCTATTTCTTCCAGGGTAACGCATACATAGAACAGAACAAGGGCGTTATAACGCAGGAGAGAAATGTATTAGCCGCGTTAGTGGCTAGGGCAACGCTCTGTTTACACTTGATGGTCGCGTTACCCGTGTTTTAAGTTTGAATTGGGAAAAGAGCGTGGAGAAAGATTTGAATCTATGACTTTCCCTCACGAAGGAGTCAGTGCACAAAGGAAACTGCAGAAGCACCAGTTCATTATTGGTCATTGCCATAGAAGACTGAACTCCAAGAGAGGCAAAAGCATGGAGATGACCCGGCCGCACACATCACTACCTTCCATTTGTGGTCCATATCCAATTCTATTGTAGATGATAGTGTCCGCCTTCGACTGTTCTCCCGCACCCTTACAGGCAATGCCGCCAAGTGGTACATTGAATTACCACGCGTCACCATCAATACGTTTGGTGCTTTAGCGACGGAGTTCTTAAAGAACTTTCAACTACCAATTAGAGTGGAAACCGGCACAGAATTGTTAACATCACTGTGCCAAGACACCGCCACCCACATCTCCGACCATATTCATGAATGGAGACGTAGGAGGAGGCTTGTCAAAGCGCCAATACCGGACCATCTCTTGGCAAATTGGTTTTGCAAGTCTCTTTTACCCCATATCTCTAAAGACATTGGCCTTTCTGGTGCAGTGACAGAAGATCAATGTATTCGTCATGCCCAGCACCTGGATTTGATCTATTCACAATCCGGCACACTTTACGATCTGCTCCCCCATGCCCCTAGTAACCCGAACCCTCCAGCTACTAAGAAAACCGGAGCGCATGCCGACGGTCTCGTTGGCGCAATCTCTGGTGTAGCCACCAATCAGTCTCGGGGGCAAACCTCCCAGCCATCCTCGGCTGCCACCGCCCCCCATAAAACGACTCCTCTCCCTTCCGCTGAGGTATATTCGGTGCAAACCTCCCAAAAACCCAACGGGAAAAATAGGAAGAATAAGAAGAAAACATCTTCTTCGGAAGAGCAGTCGCATAATCAGAATAACTCTAATCAGAAAAATGCTGCTAATAAAAAAGGAAAGGATAAACCCATGAGATTTCCTTGTAAAATCTGTGTGGAGGACCACTTGACATACAAATGTCCTCGGTTGCAGGAATGCACTGATTTTATTGCTAACAAGGATTCTGGGAGAACACCTGCCGTTCTTCACAATCCTTTCCCCAATCAACAGCAACAACATCAACATATGGTTGACAACCCGCCACAACCCCATCAACGGGGCAATGGTGGTTCGTATCCTTCCGGCGAAGGACCATCTGCCATTTATGGCATCGAGAGTATTGACCTTCAAACTCGCGCCAAGCTTTATGGAACCCCTACCATAGATGCTCAAGAACCTGGAACTAGTTCCAATCCGCCGCCGCCTAACGATTTTCATATCGAAAGGCCTACTGCTGAACCTGTAATTCGTCCCCCAAAAGGGACACTTCGACGCACGACTCATAATACCTCTGCACGTGCAGCCCAAAACTACAATATTGTAGAAGATTTGGCGCAGGCACCGTCAGCCATGTCTGCACTTGAAGTATTACAAACCTGTCCAGCACAAAGGAAAGCCTTGCTTTCGGCCATTGGCGGAATAGATCCCCGGGATTCCATGCTAGCAGTCTTTGATATGGAAAAGGCTAAACCTCGCCTCTCGCATCAACTCGCATTCCAGGTGCAGGTTGTGTCGAAAGGGAGACCCATCCATCGCACTGTCATAGACGAAGGTGCTTCGACCTGCGTTATGTCACAAGCGTGCTGGCTGAATTTAGGTTCTCCTACTCTAACCCCGCCATCGAATTCCCTGAAAGCTTTCGATGGCCACACGTTCCTACCCAAAGGATACCTTGCTAGCTTTCCCATCACTCTTGGTGGGAAAACGGTAAATGTGGACGTTGAAGTCGTAGAGCGTCATCTCGACTATAATCTATTTCTCGGTCGCAGTTGGTCTTATGCTATGACCGCCATCGTGTCTTCGGTCTTCCGACTCATCCTATTTCCATTGGATGGGAAAATAGTCACGGTCGATCAGCTATCCTTCTGCACCCCTGATTATTCCACTTTACCAAGTAGCTCTGTACCCTTAATAGGAGGTGTCCCTGACACTTACGTTAGTATCGATACCGGTCTTCTGAAGGCATCTTCCCTACTGGGTTGTTTTCCTCTACCGCCGCCTCAGATCCCAAACACGGTTGCAATGATATCCACCTCTTCGGATGGATCTATCGACCCATGGATCATTCCGGCTCCTTCAGAAATTGATTCCTATGGAGATCAGATGCCGCTTTCGCCAGTTGAGTTGGCTTACCAAGCCATCCAAGTCGCATCTGAACCCTCCACTGATATGGTTTCGACCACAGGTACAACCCTCTCTCCCATAATAGTTCTCTCTAAGGATCTCCTCAATGAAGTCTGGCCTACATACGAAGCTATTCGAGAGATCATGTCATTAGAAGAACGACCTTGGGGAGAGTGCCACCATCGCGCTTCGACGATTGATTCAGAGGTGATAAAAACTTAAATCCCGTCTTTTGACCAACCTGAGATAGTTCCCTCCTCTTATACGACTGTCCACACTATCGATTCAGAAGGGAACATGGGTAATCTTTCGAAGACTCTACTCATAGATATCTCGGTCAAAACGGGTATCGTGGAAAATATTCAGATTGGAGCCGACTGCAATCCTGAGGAAATTGCATCCTTCACATCTCTTTTTAAAGAATTCCGCGATGTCTTTGCTTGGTCTTATGACGAAATGCCCAACATAGATCCTTCTATTGTCGAGCACGAAATCAAGACTTATGACAATGCTAAACCTGTCCGGCAACGACTCAGACCTGTCCACCCGCGCAAAGCAGCCGCCATTAACGTCGAAGTAGAAAAACTTTTAAACGCTGGCTTCATTTACCCCGTTCCCTTAACTGAATGGGTTTCCAATCCGGTTCCCGTTGATAAAAAACAAGGCACTATTCGATTTTGCGTCGATTATCGCGATCTGAACGCCGCTTGTCCAAAAGACAACTATCCTACGCCGTTCATTGATCAAATTCTCGACGATTGTGCCGGATGCGAATCTTTTTCCTTCATGGACGGATTCTCGGGATACAACCAGATTGCCATAAAAAAAGACGACCAGCATAAAACTGCTTTCATCTGTCCTTGGGGCATCTTTGCGTATAAAAAGCTCCCATTCGGCCTGAAGAATGCTGGAGCAAATTTTCAACGGGCTATGGACTATGCTTTTCATGACATTCGACATATTGTACAAGCATACTTGGATGACCTCCCGGCTCATTCCAAGAAGTGACGAAACCACCTGGCTCATTTAAGAGAAATTTTTGCTAGGTGCAGGTTCTACAATATACGCTTGAATCCTCATAAATGCATATTTATGGTCGAGTCCAGATGATTGTTAGAGTTCATTTTTTCCAAGCACGGGATTAGGGTTGATCCCGATAAGGTAAAAGCAATTATTGAATTGTCGGCACCACAATCCATCCTTCAACTCCAAAGCTTGCGGGGGAAGGCAAACTTTTTGCGACGTTTCATCGTTAACTATGCTGAGATGACGAAAGGCTTCATGCGATTATTGAAGAAAGGAACACTATACTTGTGGGATGACCAAGCTCAACGGTCATTTGATGCTTTGAAACAGGCACTTGTTTCAGCCCCACTCCTTAGTGCCCCCAATTACTCACGCAACTTTCTCCTCTATCTCGCAGCATCACCATCCTCACTTGGAATGGTTTTGGTTCAAGTACACGATGACGACAACGAACATGTGATTTACTATTTATCAAAAGGTCTAATCGGACCTGAATTACATTATTCACATGTGGAGAAACTCTCTCTGGCGGTAGTTTTCGCCGTCACCCGGCTCCGACATTATATATTGCTGCGACAGACTACGGTGATTGCTTTAGAGAATCCCATGCGACATATCTTGTCTAGACAAATTATTGGAGGGAAATATTCCAAATGGATCGTCATCCTCCAACAATTTGATTTGGTGTTCACGGCTGCCAAAGCAAAGAAATCCCTAGTCTTCGCCGAATTACTATCAGACCTTCCCAGAATCGACCCAGTAGAGGTAGCTCATGATCCATTCCCTGATGAATCTGTCTACTTGGTTGACTCTTCAGACCCCTGGTATGGAGACATCTTAGTCTACCTACAAAATCAACGCTTCCGCCTAGCTCTCACGTCTGATGACCGTCGTCGTATCCGCCACCAAGCAAAGCACTACCTCGTGCTAAACGATACACTATATCGTCGTGGTGTTGATACTATTCTCCGACGTTGTCTCACTATCGATGAGGCAGAACGCGTTTTGAATGACTACCACACGGGGGCATGTGGTGGTCATCTTTCAGGCATAGCTACTGCCCAAAAAATCTTGCGCGCCGGTTACTGGTGGCCCACTTTGTTTAAAGATTGCATTGCAGCAGTCCAGAAATTCCATCCATGTCAAATTTTCACAAAGAAAATGCGCGCACATCCTGCCCCCCTTCACCTGGTTATCTCCGTCGGTCCTTTTTCTAAATGGGGAA
The DNA here is from genome assembly GCA_034641835.2 of Pinus albicaulis. NCBI lineage: Eukaryota > Viridiplantae > Streptophyta > Pinopsida > Pinales > Pinaceae > Pinus > Pinus albicaulis. The sequence goes on along the minus strand of CM076570.1, from coordinate 1,504,605,892 downwards.
TTGACTTCGTCACCTGCAATCCCGCTTCGGAAAACGGACACAACTACATCGTGGTTGCGGTCGATTATTTTACGAAATGGGCTGAAGCCCTTCCCACTTTTAAGGCCGATGGCGAAACCGCCGCTCTCTTCCTGTTTAATCAGGTCATCTGTCGTTTCGGCGTACCCCTATCGATTGTCACAGATCATGGATCTCACTTCCAAAATCATATGATGACCGAATTAACATCCATGCTAGGTTTTCGACAAGATCAATCTTCGTCTTACTATCCTCAAGACAATGGTCAAGTAGAAGCCGTAAATGGCGTCCTCAAAACCATGATTCGTAGATTGGTCGGAAACCATAAAACTACATGGCATAGGAAGTTATATTCCGCGTTATGGGCATACCGAACGTCAGTTAAAACTACCACAGGCTTTACACCTTTCCAACTTGCTTTCGGCCTGGAGGCAGTACTCCCGATTGAGTGTGAAATCCCATCGCTTAAACTAGCCGTTGAACTCCTGCCCGGCACAACCGCCACAGAAGAGCGCTTGCTCTTGCTCGATCACTTGGATGAAACTCGTCGAGATGCTACACTAGCACTCGAAGCTCACCAGCGCCGAGTTAAAGCCCAATACGACAAATCTGTCAAGCCTCGTTCTTTCCAAGAGGGCGATCTTGTTCTACTTTATGATCAAAAACACGACCTCTTGGGGGCAGGAACGCTCCAACCATTGTGGCTCGGTCCTTACATCGTTACTAAAGCCCTCTCAAAAGGAGCTTATGAACTACAGGACTGTAATGGAATTCCACTCGAGGAGCCCCACAACGGGCTCTATCTGAAGAAGTATTTTGCCTAGTTTCACACTAGGCATATGCTTTGTAATTTTATGTATATAAGTTTTGCCTATTTTTGTTTTGATGCTTCTGGATTATTTGTTTGGTTTGAAGTGTTTTTCTCATGTAATATTTTTCTTTCACACAGATTTCATCACACTCGTTATCATACGTCGGGTGTGCAGACGGTGCTAGTCGTCACACTAGACACATTGCTTCAGCTGCTTGGGTTCTCTATACGCCTGAGTCGGACCTTCTTGGTTCCGGGGGGATCTTCCTGGGTAACGCCACCAACAATGTGGCCGAGTACATGTCAGTGATCCAACTCCTCACGGAAGCGGCATCTCGTGACATCTCCGATTTAGTGGTCAGGTTAGATTCCCAACTCATCATTATGCAGCTAAACAATCATTATCACGTCCGCCACCCTGTGTTGTTACGTTATTTTTTACGAGTGCGAATTTTAGAACGTCAATTTCAAACAATCACGTTTGAGCACGTTCCTAGGGAATTTAATGCATTAGCTGATTCTTTGGAAAATTATGTGTTAGATTGGCATTTGTCACATTTATTGTAAAAGATTTACTCATGAGTACATATATTTTTATTACATCAAAAAATGCATAAAAAATTAAAAACACAAAATCACCAAAAAATATATATATATAGATATATGTCGTGTCCAGTACATAGAAAACATCAAAAAGAAAAATCTCCCAAAACTCGGGGTGTTTTACAAAATTTGGCTCACTAAGCCATGCTCTGACACTAATACATCTACTCCAAACAGCTAAGCCTGATGCTCATAATAGCATACAACTTCTCTAGCCATCCTCCTCAGAGGAACCAGGTATCTCTCTGGCACACCCACAGTATGCCGCTGCAGACGAACTGGAACCTCCCGCATAGGAAGCGGTGGTATACCCATACTCAGACCCTCCAAGTTCCTGGAGAGTTCATGTAAAATCTGGGTATCATCGTCGTCGTCGGCTTCCGCCTCCTCTACAGGTGCGCCAGCCGCGGGTAGCTGCAATCCTCGCCGTGCATAGCGAGGGGCCCCAGCTGGACGGACAGGTGCCACATCTGTGTCAAGCAAGCAAGAGTTTCATGTCAAAACTTAATTTTCACCCCTTTTCAACAAAAAAAAAAAAAATTTACATAAACATTCAAAAGCTAAAAACAAAAACTTTTTGAAAAACATTGTTTATTTTTTACCGTCGGGCCCCCACTGGGTGCCAGGGGGCAGGATTAGCTCGGGATCACCTGTGAAGTTCATCCCTGCATAGGGATAATCCTCGATCATGATGATCTGAGAGTCCAGCCAATCAAAAAATCCCTCATCAAAACAGTGACGGACGGGACCCTCTCCAGTCCGTGGAAGCAAAGTGGCCCACCGAGCCTGCCTCGGCTCGCGTGGACCCAATGGCGCTGTTGGGATCCTAGGCCTCATCAGTGGTATCCGCTCCAGTATGAAAGAAACAATCAGTGTTCCGTACCCAAATTCTCTTTGAGTACAAGTCTTGCATGCAGTAAGCTCTGCTCGGACCCGACGGACTACACCGTCACACCAGTCGAAAACCTGAGGCTGCATACAATCCAAGGCTAGGAGCATCTGGGCCTTGGTAGCCACATGCTGACTCTTGGCACCTGCCAAGCGAACAATCATCCATAGAATAGACCGAAAGGGTCTCAAAGTCACCTGTGCAATAGGTATCCGGTTACTTACAGCCTGGGTGCCACGTATGCAGTGCGCATGGATCAAATCAGTAGTAGAACGAGGGTCAGCTCTGGACCCCGTCAAGTTCGGCCTCGCCCCACGACATGACAAGCCGGTCAAAAAGTAAACATCATCTTTTTCGATGGCGAGCTCATTGCCACCAATCCGAAAGACATGATGTCTCTCATCCCACTGCTGGATCAGCCACCTCAGGAGGTCCTCTTGATCCCTCATCAGTTCTAAACGGGCATATTTGAGCAATCCGCATCTCCAGAGAGCCATTAAGCTCGCTGCATCCATTACCATTTCTCGTTCTTCCCGCTCATGCTCTCTTTCTCGCCAGATACTCATGATTAACAGCTGAACACCTGCAAATGCAACATTTTCAACCGATTAAAATTTGCCTGGACCACTTCAAAAATGAAAAAATTGAGTTGCTAGAAAGCATGTTGCGCCTAACGCGGTCACTAATACAAAACAGAGCGTTCTAACGCTTACATCCCTCACGGGTTGTGCGCTTAACGCGGCTGTTGTACTCCTGACCCGCGTTAGGCGCAAATATTTTTCTAGGGCCTCAAAATTTCCTAATTTTGAACCAGTAAAAACTAAAAAATTGGCAATTAAATGATAACAAGAGGTTCTAGCTCTTACCTGGATCTCGCGAAATAGAAAACTGTTGCCCGGATCGACCGTAATCACCAGCTGAAGTTTTCACCCCTTTTCCACTCCAGAGCTTCTTCACAGCACTTGAAACAGTGAAAATGAATGTCTTCTGACCTTCTTATAGCTAATTCTGGGGCATGACTCTCTTAAGTCAGTCGGAAAAGTCGTGATTCCTCACTGTGCACATGTCGCAACTCTTGAGATTTGGTACTGATGATTCTAATAAGGGCTCAAGATTTATGAGCAGACACACTCATGTTTTATCGAGCGTTCTTTTTATGGTATTTTTCTTGCTCGTTAATCCGAAAAACCTCGAGTTCTCTTCTTCAGACTCGTTAAACTTACATGAAGTTGGCATCGAGTGCTCTTTTTTGGTCTTTTCTTGCTCGTTAATCCGAAAAACCTAGAGTTTTCTTCTTCAGGCTCGTAAAAACTATGGAGAAGCACTGAGCATTCTTTTTAGGAATCTTTTTCTTGCTCATAAAACCGAAAAAATCCCGAGTCACCTTTGTCAGACTCGTTAAACTACTGAGACAAATAACAAGGAGCCATTCTTTTCCTCTTTTTCAACGCTCTTTAAACAGAAAAAGTGAAATCGAGTTTTCTCCGCATGACTCGTTAAAATTTCACGGAGGTACCAAGTTTTCTTTGTTGGACTCGTTAAAATTTCACAAAGAAGTTTGAGTTTACTTCGTCTCCTCGTACTCATAACAAAATGAGGTAGACGTCCATTGAACATAGCTTTCTCACTTTTCCGGATTCGATGGACTAACTTACGGAAAATGAACTGTTTCGGGCTTACTATTACCCCTTTGCCGTGCCCGGTTATCAAGACATGACAAAGGTACCCCAATGGAGCCGTCTTTTACGACATTTTTCAGACTCCCTAAAACACTGTGAAAAATTCAGAGTTTCTCGTACGAGCTCGTTAAACCTAATCGGGAAAAGAGCATGGGTTATCTTTCTTTGACATTTTTGAGACTCTCTAAACATGAAAAATTCATGAGTTTTCTCATGCGGGACTCGTTAAACTTGACGGATGGGGCATAAGTTGTCTTCCTTGACATTTTTGGAGACTCTCTAAACATGAAAAATTCACGAAGTTTCTCCAATACGGACTCGTTAAACTTAATCGGATTAGGGCACAAAACTGTCTTTCCGACATTTTGGACTCTAAACATGAAAAATTCGCGAGTTACTACGTCTGGACTACGTTAAACTTAATCGGACGGGAAAAATTTGAATGAAGATGGATACTACCTCTGTTACATTTTCAAAAAGGTTGATTTGGCAGCAAAATTCTTGAACATGGCACTTCCCAGAAAACTCTTTCGCGGTTAGCCGAACCCTACCATCTATGAGTATTAGCCTTCATTTCCCAGTGTCCCTGCACCGGTAAAATCCTAACACACTCTTTGGTGTTCAACACACTTCAGCTGCCTAGTACCCTGCTAGAGTGCCTTCTATTGTTCAAGTAGATCTCGCTATCTACTGCTCCTGTTATCAACCAAACCGTTCATTATGCCAGAAATTATTTGTCATCTGACGTTCCCATTCACTCTTCCTTATCTCAAATCATAAACAAAATCAGTTGGTTTCCGTTTCGTGTTGACTGATGTAGGACGCCTCAGTGCCTACCTCTCAACAGATCACTTCCTATCGACTTCAACACCTTATCTAGGAAGTTGATCCAAAAACACATCAGTACCCAGATACTTGCAGACATCAGTGGCAGGTAGTCTTGTGTTTGATCAAGGGTCTTCATCATTGGCTCTTGGTCGAATGATTCTACGAGTGTTCGACTTCAACTCCTTTTATTCACACTCGCTAGATTGTACTGGGCATCTTAGGGACCATCATCATTATCGGTGGCCACCTTCGCATCTGTTAACAGTTTTCATTATTGACTGGTAATCAGACGATTTCTCACATGATCGACAACAAATCCTTCATTCACATGTTGAGGAATATGCAGTTTAAGTGAATCGGCGGTCAAGACCTTGGGGCAAAAGGCTACACCATTAAAGTAGTGTTCCCTTCCCCAAGCTGCGATATTGTTTATGGAGACAGCTTTTTCAGCCTGATCCTGTTATGACAGACACTTCCACATTGTGCCTATTGGTGGATAGATTCTTCATATCTCTATTCTAGAGAAATCATGTTGTTTAAAGCTACAGAGCATGGGACATGCCTGACTCTTGGAAAATACTATATTTTCTGACATATGTTGTTGTTTCAGGTTTTCTTCAGTCTTTCAATCTCTCTCTCTCTACAAAATTATAAAGTATTTCGGCCATCTTCTTCGTCTCTGATCTCACACTTTAGGGGGCATCTGTTACAGGTCAAAATACCTCCTCATCAGCTCAGAGGGGAAGACAAATATGGAAGAAGTACAAAGACCTAAATTAAACCTATTTCTGCCAGGGTAACGCATACATAGAACAGAACAAGGGCGTTATAACGCAGGAGAGAAATGTATTAGCCACGTTAGTGGCTAGGGAAACGCTCTGTTTACACTTGATGGTCGCGTTACCCGTGTTTTAAGTTTGAATTGGGAAAAGAGCGCGGAGAAAGATTTGAATCTCCGACTTTCCCTCACGAAGGAGTTAGTGCACAAAGGAAACTGCAGAAGCACCAGTTCATTATTGGTCATTGCCATAGAAGACTGAACTCCAAGAGAGGCAAAAGCATGGAGATCAAGGAAACATCTAAGCCTTTTCCATTCCAAATTAGTGGAAAGAGAAGGGCAACAATGGCTTTCTCCCTCTCCTATAAGAAGGAGCTGAAGGCTCTTAATTGAAGGTCGAAGGATTGCTCAAAAGTTCTTGTATACTTGTGGAATAGAGAATAGTGTGACATTGTGAAGGCCAAGAGTCAAAGAGGCTCCTAGAGAGCTTGTTGGCTTGGACTTCTTCACTTGGTAGAGAAGAGAGATTGGGAGACTGAGGAGGGCTTGGCACAACCGATGGTTGTAATCCTCCTTCTTTCAAAATCAATAGAACTATGTTCGTTTTGTCCATTCGATGCTTAATGTTATATTGTTATTTCAATATTTGTTTAGTATGATATGAATGGCTCAGATGCGTATAATCTAGATGTTTATTGTTGATTTAATTGATAGAATACTTGTTATATTAGAAGTTACGCGGGTGCTTTGACTGATTGCAGATCTCAGATTTGGAGCCAGCGAGGAAGGACTCTTACTTTGCTGCTCAGCGTTCTCCAAGAGATTCCAAAACCGTCAAAGAGGTAATTCTCTATTGTATTCTTTCAAGTTGCTTCAAGCTAATATGAACATACTCATGCCATCTTTGTGAACAGCATAGCTAATCTGACTGTCTGCCTCGGGCACCGGAAAGCCCTGAGAGGGATCTACGAAAACCAACCACCCAAGCAGTTTACCCTATAGCAATGTTAGCAACCACTATATCCATAACTAGACCCTTAGCAAGAATTTGTGCCAGATTGACACATAAATCCTTGATTAGGCCTAAACACTTGACTCTGTTTGAATCAAAGGAATATAGGTCCTTGTAAGGTTTAGTAATTTCTAGCCCTAATGTCTCCATCACCACTTTTGGCATAAGGTTGTCAGAGGCACCAGAGTCTAGCATGGCATTGTGTAAAATCTTATCATGTATATTTAAGCTAACATAAAATGGAGGAATGGTTCCTTCTTGGTATTTCCCTTCTACTTTAGGACCAAACAACAATTCTAGTTTATCATCTGTCAAGTTTAATGTATCAGTGTGTTGAAGCCCCGAAAATCGGGTCTACAACAAAGGGGATACCCACTTGGTCCTGACCTTGGTTAGCAGCTCCTTTTCCGTTTGGTGTAGTGGGTCCGACTGGGGATAATGGACTAGTTTCTCAATATGTGTGTGTGTGTTGAGAATTGATATTTCCTTTCTAAAAAGTTCCTAAGTGAAATGCTTTTATTCTATTTCTAATCTAATAAGATGCAAATTGTATTCTAATTAAACAGAAATATCTAATTCTAAACTAACCCGGGTTGTAATTTTTCTATTATGTGATCTAAAATGATTTCAAATAACAATTGGTAATAAAGATCATTCAACTGTTATAAGAAAATAATTCAATAAAGATAAACCACTTCGTATAAAAAGTTAGACGAAACAGTTGTGAAAAACATATCACATAATAAGCTATTCATATATTAAGCACAAATAAATAGCTATCACCGTACAAAAGTGCCAAATGATAACTCAAGAATTCAAGCATCAAAATATAAATAACTAAACATAAATATCACTTTAACACAAAGGCAAAAATAGTTAAGAGATAAAAGTACCACTTATAACTAGTTCTACTCATGAGCTTCAAGCAATAATGAATTATCTCTTCTTAATCCAACATCCACTAAGAGTACAAAAGTGCAACATCAGTAGTAGATATTAAACGTAGATATCAATAAATCTTGTTCCATTCATTCATCAAAACCTCCTCTGAGGGTGCAAAAGTGCATGTTCCGAGGACAAGTTTTTGACAAATTTCAAGACCCTTCTCTAAATGCATGAGAAGGGTTTAAATACTACTAACTAAATCTAAAAATAATTTATTACAAAAATGTAGGATATGGTTTAAATGACCATCCTCTTTTTAGGAAAAAATAAAGCAAAACTAATACTAAATCTAAAATTAAAATTTAACAACTAACTAATTGTGAATCTGTTCTTTGGAATTGCAAGCGTTCAACATCGATCTGAGAAGAATAGGCTGGCCGACTTCAGACTTCAACTGTCCTGTGAAAATGAAATCGGCAAGAGCTGGCGCCATCTTCTTAGTAGAATTAATGATACACTTGAGAGTCATACACTGGCTGTGTGGTTTTACCAGACATGTCCAGTAAGAATCCCAATTTAACTTTGTTAATCCTTTAATCAATTATGCCTTTTCTTGGGCTTTCTGTTTCCAGTCTATCTACAGTTGCTGTGCTTTTGGTAGGTACCCTGGAGTAGTTTCAGAGATCAGATTTGCCTTGTGTAAATTTTCATTTATACAATCAATAATATCGCTGGCTATTGTGGCTGCTTCTTCTGCCGCTTGCTATGCCTTCTTGATCTGTGCATCCCAATTATTAAAAAGTATTTCTTTGTGATTTTCATTGATTATAGGTGCACCTGATCTTTTCCCCTCCTCTGTTTCTTTCCAATCCAAATAGTCAATAACTCTTTTATCAGTTAAATTATAATCATGTCGTAAATCTATGACATGATTAGTGATTTTATCACTTTCTTCACAATAAGAGTTCCATTATGATATTCTTTGGCATAATATTTCTTATTGTTGCAGTAGTTGGTCATTTAGGGAAATAGACTCTGTGATAAATTTTTTGAGCTTGGGATCATCTTTGTGCATTTCTTGCATAACCTGTGGCTGTTTCTCTTTTTCGGCCAAACTGTTCTGATATCCAATATGCATTTGTTGAAAATCTTGCTGTAATTTTTCAAGTTGTTTCTGAGCTTCACTGTTAGCATTGGCTTCTTGCAGCTGTTGTTGCAAGACCTGTATATGATCTTCTTTCTCATTCAATAATTTCCGTACCTCAGATGCTTTGTCAATGGCTGCAGAGGCATAAGCTCTTGTGATCTGAGATAATTTAGTGAGATTTTCAGTTGGATCAGTAGTAGGATCTTGCCATAGAACATCTAGGTGTTTTGCATCATGAGAGAGTACATTTTCTAATTTCCTTTTCTTCCTTTGTCTTCTTACCACTGCCTTGTGTTGTGGACTATATAATACATCAAGAGGAGGAATTTCCTCTATCTTGAGCATGAGTTCAGAAGATGGGGTTATGGGAATATTTTCTGTTTCTGAGACATTGGTAGTTACTCCTGTGACTATATTTATTGTTTTTTGTACATTGCTCATAGGTGTCTGTGTGTTTTTTGCTTCAATATTAATCAAATCATTGAATGTTTCCCATTCCTTATCTAATTCAGTTCTGGCTGATGATTGTTGTACAATGAGAGGGGGAAGATCTAACTGTGGAGAGGTTGAAATCTATTGCTCTGAGAGTTATTTAGACTGGGAAGTATCCCTTACTGACTCTTCACTTTTAGAGTGTTCAGAGGTTTCTCTTCCGGACTTTGACTTAGACCTATTTGTACCTGAACTTCTACTAAGACTGACACTAGGAGTTGGTTCCCTTATGGGTTCCAAGCGTAATTTATCCAAAGGGATAGTATTTTACCTCCTTTCTCTGTATATTTTGAATTCTTGAAACTTTGCTGGAGGAAACCGTATTTGAGCCAAATGTAGAATCTCTTTAAGTGTGCCTCTTTCTTGGAGCATGTCATCAAACAAATCTTCTTCTTTAGAAAACACTCTTATCTTGACTACAGTAGTGAAATTTTTAACAATATCATATGGGTCGAATGGTCTTCTTGGAAATTTGAACAAATGTAAACATGTAATATTGTTTACTTCTTTAAATGCATGACCAACATCAAATAATGAAAAGGCCCCACAGGCTACAGGAAATTGAGGCCAGATAGCCTTCTTCTTGTCCTTCAAATCTTTAGTCAAACCTCCTTCTCTGCAGGTTTGATAAGCAATTTCTCGGGCAATGATTTTATCAGGAACATGCAATGGTAAAACATGAGGGGAAGCAAAACTTCAAAAAACCATAACATATGTAAACAATTCTTCTCCAAACCATCTCGCAACAGGTAGGATGTCTACCTCTGCTTCAGGAGAAAACCTTGGAGCATCTTTATCATACAATATTCTGTACAGGGGCAACATGATGCCATGGCAAATCTTGTAAAAATAGGGAATGAACTCTGAATCCTACAATTATTTGTGATAAACATGAATGGGTAGGGGATCTTGAGTTGTCCATTTCCAACCCATTAACAGAAACTTAGAAACATAACAGATTGAATCCATCACATAAGCAGATAAATAAAAAGGAGGATAAATCCTCTGAGAAACAATTCTCTTAGACCGATAATTAAAAATAGCCATGGCTAAGTTGTCAGATAATATCTTAGCCCAATCCACAATAGTAGCATTAACAACAGCATTCAATAACGGTAGCCATTCAGACAAAAAATTATTAATGTCAGGCTTTCCAAAAATCCTACAAAGCATAGCAGCAGCAAAGCAATATTGAGAAGTGAGAGAACCAGTACTATACATACCGTGTTTATCTTTCTTCAGTGGTTCGTCTCTCCTTGACCAATGCTTGGTGCATTCTGCCAAGTTTTCATTTTCTTTGGCAAACTTCTCCATGAACTGTTTGTTATAAGTTGCCTGTGGCTTCGGCAAATGATACATGAGTCTCAAATCTTGTGGAGTAAATGAACCAATGAGCTCTTGACCCTGAGTCTTAAACTGTCTATTTGTAATATCAGTACTGTCGAGTGCCCATTTGACCATGTCTGTGTATGGAATAATTCTAGGTCTCGCTGCTATTCGGTGCAAGAATGAACAAGCTAACTCTGTAATGGATGCATCAGAAGACCCATGCGAGCCTGCAGTAGCTGTAACCTCCATTACTCTAGGGTTCTCTTCTTCAAATAGATTATACATTCCCTCCCAAGTAGTGATACCAGCGTCTTTGTTACAGGCGGTGTTTGTGTATAAGAGCGCCATCTCTTTGTCCTGAGAACTTAGAACCTTGTCTTTCTTTCCCATAATACTCTGAATACTGCTTTGCATAGTTCTCAGTTCTTCACTCCTGCAATTCACGAATTAAGTGAGAATAATGATAGAAAAAAGGTGACAGGAAAGTTTTAAATGATGAAGACTTATAAAATATATCACCTTACGTGAACTAACTCTTCGATCAGAACGAAACCATTTTTCATTAATGAGTGACAACCAATTCATTGATTAACATTAAAGCGCATAACCAGGTCTTGATTTATGGAAATATTTTATCGTATAATGAGCCTTAAAAGATCTACGATAAGGTGATCTGTGATTTGCTTCGCAATGTTGCGAAATCGCAATATCGCAGATCGCAATCTCGTGGAATCACAATAGCGCAATATTGTAACATCGTGAAATCGCTATATCGTAATATCGCAAGATCGCAAGACATAACATATGACAAACATCCGTTAATGCATTTTCTTGCGAGACGCGATTTGCGACATATGTTATCGCACATCGGTGATTTGCGGTTTTTTAGCATAAGATATGACATTCTAAGCATGCGATGCGATGAATGTTCTTATAGTGCGTAATTTCGCATCGCGATCTCACAATTTTTAGTGTTCCGCTTATAAAGAGGCATTCATTACCTTTTTGCAATGCGATATTCATTAAAGAGTGATTTTATTCTATGTTATCATAAAAATTAAGTTTTTTAGATTTTTCAAGGAATATTTTCCTAAGTTAATGATAGTAAGTCTTATTGAAGGAAGGAAAAACAAGTTCTTAAAAAGAAAATATTTTTTAATTTTTTTGAATAAGGGTCCCCATTTATTTAGTATTAGTGATAATGCTAAATAAAAAGGGGGGGTTGTTGCTGGCCACAACACAGTGTCACTTCCTATATTGAAATCTTTCAAAACTTGATTTTTATATACATCCTGGGTTAATAGTTCAGCTAAGGGTATGCTAATTTTGATCTTGGAAATTTCACCCTCAAGGCTGAAAGGGACTAATGTTTTTGACATATTTACATCTTTTTTTTCAATCATAATCTTTTCAGCAATTCTGATTTGCTAAGTTTTACTAGGACTATTATTTAGGACAGGTTTTTCAGGGCCACTAGCAGAAGTACTAGGGCAACTTAGGTCAACGCTTTGCTGATTGGTTTTGTCCTTGTTTGAGTCAGTTTTGTTAGTCAAAGTGTTATTTCTTTTTGTTGTCTTTTTAGGAAGATTTTCTAAAGTTTTCCTAACAGCAGTGTCTATGTTTTTATCATTAGAAGTTTCTGGGTTCCTTTTGCTTCTAAGATCATATTGTCTGTGCACTTCCATTATAGAATTTTCAAACCCCAACTGGTAGTCTTCAAAATCCTAATGATTACTTTCAATTTGTTCTGAGGAGAAGAAACCTTGCTCTTCTTCAGTGAGGAAAACATCTGTCTCACTGTCATATTCTATCAGATTTACATGATTTTCTTCCAACCTGTTAGTTTTCTTTTCTTCTTCTTGATATACATAGTTTTCTTGAAAGGGAGGCCTAATTTGTTGGTCATTATCTCTTTGTCTATTTTAAATAGGATCTCTTATGAAGTTGGGATTTCTATTTTTGTTTTGTGGATTAATTTGGTTTTCTCTAGGAGGCACTCTATCATTTAAGTTTATATTTTCAAGCATTCTTTCCATTACCCTCAATAAGTTGTCAATTTTGGCATCATATGATGAGGTCGATGCCATTGTTTCATATTTATCTGTGACTCTTTTCTATGATCTCAATCTAGCTCTTTTCTCAATCAGATTTTCTTCTACACTAATAGCCCCTCTTTTCATTTCTTCTAAAGTCAAGGGGTATCTTTCTTTTCGCTAGTAGGCCATGTCTAGGTCAAAGCCTTCGGGAAACTTAGCTAAGGCTAAGCCTAGTGGAGGTTTCATGTTTGGGGGAAGTGCATTGTAAACACTATTGAATCTAGTGCAATAATCTTGGACACTTTCCCCAGTATTTCTTTTGAGGTTGCTATATTCTAAAAGGATTTGGAGAGGGTTCTTTTTAATTTCCCATTTGTTTATGAATGTTTGGTATAAAGAAGCGAGATCATTAATGCTATTAGGAGTTAAGCTCTTAAACCATTTCTTGGATTCTCCTCCTAAACTTTGGGCAAAGATTCTCATCTTAATGGTCTCTTCTTCTATTTCTATGTAATCAAAGGCATCATCCATTTTATCTAGATGTTGTTTGGCAGTAGTAGATTCAGTTCCAGTGAAATGGGGAATTCTAGATTGATAATCATTTGTTAAATGGACCAGAGGTTGAGGTAACACTAATGGGGCATACCATACTGCCATGGTGGGAACAAATGGGGGATTTACAAGAGGTGGATTTGTGAAAGGGAAAGTGGGATGAAAAGGAATGTTTTGAATAGTGGATGTGTGGATGGGAGTGGTGGAAATACTTGGACAAACAGGCTGATTATGAGCAGATTTTCTATGTAAAGAGCTGAAGTGGTGGAGAAGCTGAAAATCAGGAGGAGTGGAAGGAGATGCTTCTCTGCTAAAGTTCTGCTGCAAATTTGTGGGCTCAAAGTCAGATTGGTCAATATCACTATGTGAATTGGTTCTAAATATTTTATTTGTATGAGATAAGTCAAAGTGAGGATCTTTCAAGATTGTAAGGTTTTCAAGGTGTTATTGCCTAAATCTACCTTAGGCTGAAGGAAGGTAGAGTTTAGGGTAACATCAAACCACGCTCAGTCTGGTAGCTAGCCCTACCAGAATAGGATAGGGCTCTCTCCGGGTCAATCTCAGCAAAAATAATCAATAGGGCTTGAGATGACTTGAAATAAAAGCTAATTTTAGGCTAGGTATATAAGTAAAGGAGTTTGATTTTTTTTTGGGGGGTTTTTGTTGGATCAAAGGGAAAGGCAGTTTTGGGTGCGGGGATAAGGCCTAGTTTTTGCAGAGTTTTGATTGGGGCAAGGAAGGAAATTATTTTAATGCTTTAGATTGAATGAATGGATGGATCAGACCGGTGAGGAGCTGAACAGGGCAAGAGGGTCTCAAGAGTCCTCCTCAAACAGATGAAAACATGGAAAATTAAACAAAATGAAGGTAGAGCAAAGCAAGCTAATGAATTCCACCTTTAACACTGATTTGTTTAATTTAAGAAGAAAAGAGAAGGGAAAATGATACACATAAAAATCAGTGAACTTACAATTACATAGAGAAAAACACCATCAAAACATAGAGCCACATGCATCCCAAAGAGTGCTACAAACCCTGGTCTATTCCTTTGCCAAAAGTGCAGAGATGAAATGTACAATGAAGTGCCAAGCAATCCCAAGTGTCCAACCCTGAAAATGACTGAGAAAATACATTATATAGACAAGCCTAACTCCTCCCCATGCCTCTAGGAGTTGAGATCATCATTCTAGGAGTTGTTTCAAGCATATCTAAACTAGGAACTAGAAAATAGGCAATGAAACAACTTGCCTCTATATGCTAGGAAACTGATCCATTCACTTAAATTTCACTTTTTGGTGAATGAATCTACTAGAATGAATAAAAATGTGCCAAAATTACATCATGGTCATGAAATTACATCAAGGTACATCAAAATTTACATGGAAAAGTCAAACTGCCAAAACTAGGCGAAATTCTTAGCTGCTGAGTGAAAAATAGGCCAAATTCCTCTATGCGCCACGCCTGGAATCTCTATGCGTAGCACAAGTTTAAAGCTGATTTTGAGGGCCGTCCCAAAGTTAAAATTGAGTGCAGGATAGAGCGTTGGAAAGCCCTACCTGTCTACTTTCCAAACCAAGTGGAATTTCTAGATTTTGTTTCCATTTTCCCCTCAAAAAGTTCAATCTCCCAATACTGCTTCCTGTGTGTGCAAAAAGTGGCAGAAAGGCCATTTTTAGGGTGTTTTTGACCCTTTAGGCAACCTAAAAATTGATGAAATACTTAGGTAATCCATAGGCATGCATAAATTTTGATGAAAAATCCATAAATGCAAATTTTTTCTCCTGAAGAGCTGCCAATTACAAGCGCGCGCCAAGTGGCGCTACGCGTCGGGCAGGAAAATTTTTTTTGTGACCAAAAAATTCAAAGTTGACAAAATTTTCCAAAATTTCTTGAAATTTGGGCTGAAGGTCCCTGATCAAGTTATATTCTCAGCCAAAGAAGCTTCGGCCAAAATTTGGAGCCTATCATGCCTTTTGCAATGCTTCAGTGCCCTCCTTATCCTTGCCTTCAGGATTTTAATCCTCGCTTTGCAAATGTGATTGCGCACCCAATAGTGGTTCTTCATGTGTCTGAGCATGTTCTTCTCCTTTTTTTCCTTCTCCAACAGCTTCTCAAGATGAATTTTGACCCTCTCAAGCCAAGCCTCTCTATCGGCTTCGATCTGTCGCTCAATAGGTGTCATCTTGGTTGGGCTTCTCCGGGCAGCTTGTTGATTCTCACGGATGTTTTGCAACTCCATGATCGTCTGTTGATCCTCCAACTGTTTGTTCCACTTCTCTAGATAGTTTATGATCCATTGAGATCTCTCCAACTTGTTGGTCAATGGGTCGATCTTGACCTTCTGCTCTTGAATGATCTCTCTCAATTTTGATCTTGGAGAGCTCAAATCCTCATCAATCAATATGAAATTAGTATCATGGCCTCCTGAAGGGCCCTCATCCTGCATGGGCCTCTTACCTCTGACCTGTACCTGTACCTATGCTATTGATGATGGCAACGAGACCCCTTCCACCCTGGGTGGAGATAGTACTCATCGGGCTGCTAAAAATAATACTCTCGTGCCTCTCTGATAAGTGACATACAGTGGCACACTTATAGGCTCTATCTCGTGACCTTCAAACTGATGTGAAGGTTCACCTGCATCATGAAAAATCTCTGGAGGAGGCTGAGGGGTTGTGAAGAAGTCACGGGAAATGAAATCTTCCCATGCAATTCCCTGCAATCCAAGCTGATGTACAACAACAATCTTGATGAGTGCATAGTGATAAATACTATTGTACTACTACTCGGGAGTTTTCTTCTGCACAAGAGTGGTCATTCGCTCGATGTTGCGGCACATGAAATAAGGTATGTTCATCATCCTCACTCTCGTGAAATGCATCAATAACCTGATGTGGTAGGCATAAAGGCATGAAAATCAGCCCTCACAACTTAAGTATCTGATAATGAGTCTCATCAAAGGCGCATAGGATTCCTTCAGGAACCAGAATGGGAATACCCTGCTGAGCTGTCTCACATAGCTAGGCCTGATGTATGGTTCATAATGCACTCTGTCCACCTGTTGTCTCTTGTTCCACTCTTCACCTACATTCGGTATTCCTGTTGCTTGAGAAATGGTTTCCAGTGTCAAGGTGAAATTTACACCAGCAAGAGTTACCTGACCATCATGCAAATGTAAAACAAACAAACGAGCCAACTCCTAAAGATGCTGAATCCGAGCAATCATCTCACAGTACTGATAGCATGACTGCTCTCGAAAACATGCCATGGCAAGTGGGCAGGCCTGCAACTGAGTCAATGAGGTGGGCTCTTCTCTCACATGTTTTCCACCTTTACGAGGCCTTCTCGGTGCATGTAGCTCAGTGGTAGAATCACTGTCTTGTTCATATGAAGTTTTAGTGTCTGTCTCCATGGTGTTGAAAGTCTATGACAAGTATATGCTGATTTGTATGAGGTGAAAATAGGAATTTGATGTATTTGTCTTGATTGCCAAATATCTGCCAAGTAGGAAGGGACTGTGGGAAATAGTACAGTGGAAAAAATGTGGTTCATTCAAGTGAAATTTGAAGTATGGGGACAGTCACTTGACTGTTTGGGAATTTGGGAATTTGGGAAGTTTTACCAATGAAATGGGAAGCATAAAAATGATGGGAAATTAATTGGGATATAGGGAAACAGGAGAGGGGCTATAATGATGGTATGACAATGATGGGAAAGGGAAACACAAGTGAGAAATGGAGTTGGAGTGTTTTGGCACCAAAATCAAATTTTAAAATTCCAATTCAAAACCCTAAGGAGCAGTTTTATCAAGAAGATAGGGTTTATGTTTTCAACCTTCAAACTCTTATATTCTTCCTTTCGAACCACACCAAGCAGTGTTTAAAAGCAATTGTAAGGGCTCACAAACTTACTTGAATCATAAGAGGTTGAGTGGATTTCAAATTTCATGAAGCAGTGGCAAAAATCTGGCTTGTCAGACCTGTGCGTCGGGCGCACAACCCAGTGCGCTGTGCATGTTCAAATCAACACAGTGATGTGCGGCCCTATGCGTTGCGACAACCATGTGCGTCGCGACCTTCCTCCTGTGCGCCGTGACCCTGAATTTCTTCCACAGTCGGTCCTCCAAAACACGGTTTTCACTCTTCCACACTTGAATCAGCTTCACTGATGTTTCTTGGTGCAAATGAACTGGTTGAATGATGAAAATATCTTGTATAGCCATTAGACCTTGATTTTCAATTTAGAAAACCCACTTTCTAATGTTTGGCTTTGGCACTTTTCACTTTTTAATATAAACTCTGTTTTACTTGTTTCCTTTGATTTTTTGAGTTGAATGACGAAACTTTTGTCTATTTTTTGCAGGGATAGCTGGCATTGGATTTGGAAAAGGCGACCAGGGCTACGCCTGAAGAACTTCACAACTGAAAAACTTTGAAAATTACATGGCATTTATTA
Organism: Pinus albicaulis; assembly: GCA_034641835.2. Classification (NCBI taxonomy): domain Eukaryota; kingdom Viridiplantae; phylum Streptophyta; class Pinopsida; order Pinales; family Pinaceae; genus Pinus; species Pinus albicaulis. The sequence goes on along the minus strand of CM076570.1, from coordinate 1,504,588,378 downwards.
CAAAAGACAAAATTGACGATTTTTCTTCAAAACAGAGTTTTGAAGAAGAATCAAGATCTAATATTATGACAGTGAAATTTTTTAAATGAAAACTTATTTTGAATCTCCCTCATGTGCCTACTGGCATTATTGGACACTTTGAAGACGAGATTAATGAAACCCTAAACCTAATGAGACTGAAAACCCTAAAAAGACTCTTTGCCCACCAAAAGACCAAACATTGACTGGAAATGATTTTGATGAACTTTGATGAACAGAACTGAGCCAGCAGGTACAAGACATGAGGGATATGAGCGAAAAGACCCTTCTGTCAGATGATCCATGCTCCTAATGGAATGCAGCTGACTAGACTGAATGAGACACCTAAAATGAAATGCAACAAAAGAGATTTTTATCTCTGACGGAGGGATGAAGAGACCGACTCTAACATTGGCTCCAATGGGGATGGTAGCTCCTTGGAGGTGCCAAGAACTACAAATTTCTGGGAGAGTAGGCAGTGCCTTCGTCCATTGGGCTATGGAGTCCATAACTTCAAAAAATCAACACAAGACTCTTGACTCATTTATTGACTGAAAATTTGACTCAAATTGACTCAATTTTTGAAACTGAAATGACTTTAAAATGTGACTCGATAAACTCAAACCAAAACTGAAATCAATCTTCAGAATTATAGCCTTCACTTCGGGCACCAAACTGAAGAAAATATCACAGCACACACTTGCAATGAAACTGAAATAAATGGTATGTACAGTGACAATGTAAACAACAGAAAACATCTCAGAAATGATACCGCTTGAGCAGCCGACCATTGACCGGCCCTCCTGGACAATCTTCCTCGTTCATCTCCTTTAGAAGAAAAGAATTCTGACCCTGATATGCAACAATTTTAAAGGGTCCTTTCCAGATATTTTCAAACTTACCGTGCTTACCCTTTTCCTCATTTCTTGCATCCCATTTCAGCACCACTTCTTCCAATTGAAATTTTTCCGCCTTTGCTTTTCTGTCATAGATCTTCTTAATTCTCTCCTGCAGCTTGAATGTGTTTTGAAAAACTTCTTCCCTCGTCTGCTACAAATGGATCATTTGATTTATTCTTCTTTGCATATGATCATCTTCACTGCCAGCTTCCTGTAGAAGTTTGACCACCGGAACTACGAGAGAGGTAGGAAACACTGTATCAACTCCATAAACTAACTCAAAAGGGGAAATACCAGTGGATTTCTTCTGACTCACTCGATCTGCCCAAAGTGCATTGACCAACTTCTTGTGCCAACTTTTCTTGTTTATTTCCAGCAAGTTTTTAATGATGTTGACCAAGGATTTGTTGGAAGACTCCGCCAATTCGTTGCCTTGCGGAAGATAAGCAGTTGAGTGTCCCAAAATGATTTTATACTTGTCACAAAACTCAATCATCTTTTTTGACTTGAGAGCTGCTGCATTATTAGTGATTAACTTATTCGGGAAACCAAAACGAGACAAAATTTTATTCTCAAGGAAAGAAATTATTACCGAATCCATAGCTTGCCTGGTGGGAACTGCTTCAATCCATTTCGTGAAATAATCTGTCACTGTTAGGATCCATCTATGTTGACCTGAAGAAGTAGGATGGATCTCACCAATGAAATCCAAACCCCACTGCTGAAAAGGAGCACTTACCTCAATGGGCTTAAGCGGCAAAGGCTGCAATTTCTTCCTCCCTTCAAAAATCTGACATTCGTGACAGCTCTTGATAGTCTTATACACATCAGCAAAAAGTGTTGGCCAATAATATCCCGCTCTCAAAATCTTATTGGCCGTTGTTTTCCAAAAAAGGTGACCCCCGCAATCTCCCTTATGAAAATCCTCCATGACCTGCTTTGCTTCTTCTTCCACTAAACAGTTCAGAAAAACACCACCGGGATCTTTCCAATATAGTGAGTTATCCAGAACCCAAAACTTAGCAGCTTTCAATTTCAGAGTTCTACTTTTGTTTCTAGCCATGCCGGGAGGTGGTGACAAATTTTGAAGCACATATACAATATCTGAATACCAAGGAGAAAGCAAAAAGATTTCTGATACCTGAACTGATGAACTTTACTCATTCTCCTTGGACATAGCAGCAATGAGATTGATATCCAAGGCGTATAAATTCGACTCAACCATTAGCTTTTCCAGCCCTTGTCCTTTGATAAGTTTTGTAGGCTTTATCTCCACATCATACTCCAACAAGGCTGCAATCCATTTTCCCCGTCTCCCTTCCGGATCTGTTTGCACTAAAACATCCTTAACAGCAGCGTCAGGAATATAAGCAAAATATGAGAATGCAGAATATATACTCAGAAATCTTTCAACGCTTTCACAAGAGCGAGAGCTTGCTTTTCAATTATGTTATATTTCAAGGCTGCACCTTTTATGGTACGGCTGAAAAAAGCAATTGGTTTTTCATGCCCATCTCTTTTCTGCATTAATACTACTGCCATAGTATGCTCTGAAGCAAATGAAAACAAAATAAAATCCTGAGTGTAATCCGGGCTGATCAGAACAGGAGCTGAAGAAAGAACCAACTTTACTAAATTGAAATATTTTACCGCCTCCTTAGACCATTTTACTATGCTATCCTTCTTAAGCATGTCTGTAATCTCTCTTAAATGTTCAACAAGGTTAGGCACAAAGCAGCGTAAAAAATTCATCTTACCATTAAAAGACTGAATCTCCTTCTTATTCCTGGGAAGATCAATTTTCTGAATAGCATCAACTCGTGTTGCGTCAATATGGATGCCATATTTTGAGATAATATGACCAAGAAGTTTGCCCTCATCCATGGCAAACAAACTCTACTTCGGATTGAGTGACACACCATACTTTCTACATCGCTGAAAAACAATTTTCAGATGGTAAAGGTGCTCTTCATCAGAATTGGAAAAGACTGTCAAATCATCAAGATACACAACTAGGAAAACATCTTTCTCATTGGCAAATGCCATGTCCATTGCACGCTCAAATGTCGCACCAACATTCTTCAAACTGAAAGGCATTTTAGCATAATGGAAAGTTCCCCACGGAGTGGTGAACGTTGTTTTGTCTCTATCATCCTCATGGACCAGAATTTGGTTATATCCAAAATAACCATCGAGTAGTGACATACGAGATGCTCCAACTACTCGCTGCAATATGTGATCCATTTTGGGCAATGGATAATTTTCTTTCAACGAAACCTTATTCAGATTCCTAAAATCAATGCACAAACGAATCTCACCTGTCTTCTTACGTACGGGCACCAAATTGGAAATCCAATCGGAAAATATTATAGGAACAATGATACCAGCCTTGTATAATCGATTCACCTCCTTCTCAATTGAGGGCAACAACTTCGGATTTATCCTTCTCAACTTCTGCCTGAAGGGCTTTTGATTTGGCTTGATAGGAATGGTGTGCTGAATTATATTTGTATCATACGTCTTCAAATCTGAATAGTCCCAAGCAAATACATCAGCAAAAGAAGACAACAAACTAACATATTTTTATTTTACCTCCGGTGGCAATGTTTTGGACAACTTCACCATCTTTGGATTCTCAGCTGATCCAATGGTCAAGTCTTCAACTCCCTTTTCGGTTGGCCGCAAGGTTGGTTTTCTACCTACGTCATCTTGATCAAAAATTTCTTCTAAAGGTATCAAACCCTTAGGAATGACATTATCCCTCAGCTGCAATACTTCCATCTGATTTATTTGCACATCAGCCTCACCATCATCATGTTCCATGTCAATTGAAGTCTCTTTGAATTTGCCTTTGTTTTGCAGAAATTCATCAATCTCATCATCATCTTGGAATACTTGCCAATGCCTTTGGTTGTCTGGGACAGTTGGACGATGTTTCACATGGATTTCAAACTCGTTACTTGAGTTCATTGGAATCTTCAAATTACTTGCTTCCTTAGCAAGAGCATCTGCAATACCATTCTGAATATGAGGGATACAAGTCAAAGTATAGTCTGAAAACAACTTCAAGATATCAAGAACAACATTTCAGTAAGCCCGCATTCGAGGATGCTTAGCTTGAAATTCACCCTTCACTTGCTTAATTACCAACTCGAAGTCGCCATACACTACAATCCTCTTAGCATTCAACTTTCTAAGTATTTTCAAACCAGCAATCAAAGCTTCATATTCTGCTTCATTATTCGAACAATCAAAAGCTAATTTATAAGAGCAGACCCTTACATTACTTGGTACCTTGTTTTGGGCAGAGAAAGGGCTGCGTACCCAAATACCAATTCCAGCACCATCACTCCCAACTGCACCATCGAAATCCGTAGTCCATAAACCATCTTCATCTTCTTCCAAGTGCTGAAATTGTGTTTGCTTTGTTATTTTTGCTTGCTGTCCATCAACTTTTTGCTGTTGTCGGAAGGTTGATTGCTCAGCAGAACTCTAAAGTTCTTTCCTTTCTTTCATCAAAACTTCTATGAAATTTTCGATGATCTCCGGAATGTCCTCTGCTTCCACTAAATGACTATCTACATCATTGAAACTATCTGAATACAAAACGAAAGACTCTAAATCTGTATGTACATAATTAATCAGATGATTTACTGGTTTCTCCTTGCTGGTGATCATATACTTCATTTTTTGCTCCTGATATAATATTATCATCTGACCAAACACAAGAATGGTAGCATAGGAGAAATCAGGCTGTAATGTTCCCTTCAACTTCGCTCCCCAAGATCTGGAAAGAAGCATGCCAAATCTAGGAGGAATGTCCACCACAACCACATCCATCAAAACGTTCTTAGTTGGAATCTGATCTAAACTAACCACCAAGTCTTTGATGAGACCGATGCATCTTACTTTGCTAGAATCGAAAGAATAAAGATCATGATATTTCCTTGTGATGTCCAATCCCAATTTCTCCATGATTGCCCTCAGCATGGGATTATGGGAAGCTCCATAATCAAACATGGCATTATGCAACACAAGATCATGCAATCTAAGGCTGATATAAAAAGGAGGCACATCACTGTCGGGAGACTCACCATCCAATGCTGGCCCAAATATCAACTCAGGTTGATCATCTTCCACATTCACCATATCAGACATTGGATCGAAATTCAAAATTTTAGATACTTGACCCTTGTAGCTGCTATTTCTCATCAACTCAGTCAAAGAAATGGAAACTTTTAACTTAGCAATTTCACTCTCTAAGTTAAAGACTGAAGTTTTTTCTACCTCTTTGGTTGGAGCATCCTTCTTTTCAACTTTCTCCTTCGATACAATTGGCTGATTAGATCTTTCATTTTCTGCTGGAGACTTGCTAGTAGTAGGATCAACTACATCTTTTCCCTTCTTCTGTGCAATGGGTGCATCATTCTTTGGTGCTGAAACTTCCTTTCTTTTTTGGATTGGGTTGATAGGCACATCTCTATTTCTAAGTGAATATTTTCATTTCTGGGCAGACAAAGCATTCATATAACCTCTCTGATACTCATCCGACTCTTCTTCAAGAGCCGTGTCATTTGCCAAGATAAAATCCTCATCCTTTTGTTCAGCTGAATTTTCTCCATACTCCTCATCTTCGGTGATAAAGGTTGGCATATCATCAGGGGTAAAAAACTGATTTTATTCTCTGATTACATTGTCTTCATCCTCTAATTCCGGGCCAACAAAATTCTGCTGCAAAGGAGTCTTTACTTGCTGTTGTGCCGGCGGTTCTTGTGCTCGCTGCTCTCATTGTTTGATCCTGAATTGTGGTTGTTGTTGTCCATGGAAGTTAGCATTTCTGATCTGCGATTCAGGCTTATCAAGTGTCAGTCTTTCAATTATCTTTTCCACCTTGCGAAGTACTTGATCTGAAGTAGAAGCTTCTTCCTTTATTGTGACTTTCTTTTCTGCTCTCAATCTAGCTCTCTTGTCATTCAAATTAGCTTCAACACTCACTGAAATTTTCTTCATCTCCTCCAAAGTGGGTGGATCTCTTTATTGTAATGAATAGGCCATTTCTAGATCAAAACCATCCAGAAATTTTAGCAAATCTGACTTCCTAGATGGCCTTAAATAATCAGGAATTGCATTATAAACCGCATTGAATCTGATGCAATAGTCTTGGACTGACTCACCTATGTTGCACTTGATCTTGGTATATTCAGAAGTGATCTGAAGAGGATCTTTCTTTACTTCCCACCGATCTAAAAATTGTCTCTGAAGCTTGGCCAATGTGGCAATCTAGGTTGCAAAGCTCTGAACCATTTTCTCACTTCACCTCCAAAAGTTTGCACAAACAATCTCATGGTCACATTTTCTTCATCAATTTCATGAAGATCAAAGAATTCTGTCATTCAATCAATATGCTACTGAGCAGGAACACTTTGAGGAGTGCCATCAAACAATGGGATCTTAATTTGATAATCAGCGGGCATAGCATCCAAGTTTTGAGGCAAGAAAAGGGGTGCGAATCTAGCAGCCATTGCTCTTGGTGGATTTATAATCTGTCTTGGAGAAACAGGTGGAGTAGGAGTAGTAGATGTATGAATTGTATGTGGTGTGGATGGAGGTGATACTACTGTAGATTTTTTATCATAATTAGATGGTTGCACGCGGATGGTAGGAATGAAAGGAGGCTGGGTATGAACTTGTGAATCGGAAGTAACTGCTGATGGCCCAAGAGTTTCAGATGCAGATTCTATAAACTCAGGAATGTTTGTTGCCACAATAGAGTTTTGAATATTCAAAATGTAACTATCAATGGATCTATTAGCCTGTTCAATTTCAAGATACTTGATAAACTCGGGATTTATGACAGTAGAACCAGTAGCACTTTCAGATTTAGTTTCAAACAACGACAACTCAAATTGCTCGTCAAACTCTAGATCTTCAAGATATTCAAAGACAGCAAGGCATGAATGAGATTTGAAAAGAGGAATCATGGGACTTTCTCTACGAAGGATTCTTGAAATCAGATTGGGATTCTCATACACTGGAGATGGATCGGGATCCAGATTTGCTCTAGTATGTCTTCTGGAAGCCAGTGTGTTGGATTAATTTCAAAATCAAAGGGACAAAACCAAATTGTTCAGCCTATCAAATTCTAGACTCATCACCCAAAATTCCATAACGATCTGATGTACTGGGGCAATTCACAAGTCAAGTGTCACATTCACAAGCTAGACCAGAGATTGACTGAAGCAGCGTTTATCTACTTTTGCTAATGCAAAGCAAAAGAGTTTCGAAGGCTACCTGGCATAACTTCAGGCTCCGTCTGTAGCTTATAAAACAAATAACACCAACAAGAAAACCATTTTCTTCCCCATTATGGTCGCCATTATGTTATTTCCTAAATCTACCTCAGGCTAAAGGAAGGCAGAGTTTAGGGTAACATCAAACCACGCTCAGTCTGGTAGCTAGCCCTACCAGAACAGGAGAGGGCTCTCTCTGGGTCGATCTCAGCAAAAATAATCAATATGGCTTGAGATTACTTGAAATAAAAGCTAATTTTAGGCTAGGTATATAAGTAAAGGAGTTTTATTTTGTTTTTGGGGGTTTTTTTGGGATCAAAGGGAAAGGCAGTTTTGGGTGCGGGGATAAGGCCTAGTTTTTGCAGAGTTCTGATTGGGGCAAGGAAGGAAATTTTTTTGATGCTTTAGATTGAATGAATGGATGGATCAGACCGGTGAGGAGTTGAAGAGGGCAAGAGGGTCTCAAGATTCCTCCTCAAATAGATGAAAACATGGAAAATTAAACAAACTGAAGGCAGAGCAAAGCAAGCTAATGAATTCCACCTTTAACACTGATTTGTTTGATTTAAGAAGAAAAGATAAGGGAAAATGATACACATTGTTATAGCATCATTTCTCACCTTGATATGATTCATGATTGCTTTGATGGTTTTGGGCACCCATTCCTACATACTTGGACACATTCACTTAAAAACAGAGTAAAAATCCCCATACGCGACTATGCCCGTACTTTTCCGTGTGTATACGTGAGTCTAGCTAGAATTTTCCGCGTATGCCATTAAAAATGATTAAAAAATATATAATTATTCCCTATTTTCAGGCTGGGTTGATGGTTACTCAGGTAGTTCAACCACCCCAGCACGTGGCCAACTGTTTCCAACTGTTGAAACTACTTGGAGGGAGTATAAAAACCCCTCATGTGTATGGCCTAAGGGAGAGAGAATTATTGATATTATACTCTGTTGGTATTCCCTATCCAAGTCTGATTCCCCGTGCCTCCTGCACTTTCCCAGTTCATTATAGGAAACCCTTGTTTCCTTGAGATGCTCATCTCCCTATATGTCATCTCGTATGCACCAGTTTGGAAGGAGTCTTAGCGAGGCAAGGGCTAGACGGACCAGACGACGGTCTGCTCAAAGGCCGTGGAAGGATCAGGTGATCTCTCCACTCATTACTTTTGTACATGCTATTTATAATACAGAAGTATCATGTTGTTCCTGAAATAAACGTGTTAGTGTATGCTTATATGTATGAGAATATTTGTTATACAAGCATTCATTATGATTTATTTAATGTTTTATATGAATCTCACTGACATTTAGAGTAGATATATGCTGTACAACCAGTCCTTTGCGCTTGTTTATTCTTGTCTTTCAGGTTAAGAAGGAAGGACGGTTGCTGGGGGTTTGAACCCTGCGGGATCTTCTTCAACCGTAGGACCTACGGGTAACTTTCTCATTCTACTCTATTTATTTTTTCTGAACGTGCATGATTGTGTGAGTCTCTGTTAAGTAGCATGCCCCTGCTCTGTGGAGGTTGTAACCCAACGAACCTCTAGGGCGAAATTCCCCGAAACAGAACTGGCGACTCCGCTGGGGATCACATTCTTGTGATTCTCCTGTTGGGTGGTTTCAGCTATTTGGTAGGATTCCAGCAGTTTTAACTTTCATTTGTAGTCCAGTTTACTTTCTTGCAGTCAGTCTGAAGTCCTGGTGTCTTTTCCAGACTTGTTCTTTTTGTTTTTTCATTATTTACCTTTGCATACGTGCTTTTTTCTGAACACAGTCGCGTATACACGTAGTTTTGTCTAAAGGAACCCGCGTATACGCGAGTTTCCCTTAGCATAGACGCGTATGCACGCTTGTTGCATAGCTGTGAAGTAGCGTATACCTAGGCATATTTTGAATTTTTGAGTTTCTTGAATTTTTGGTCCTTTCTGGCTGTGGAGACCTGTTCCTACAGAGTCTCTGTGCTCTCTGGATTGTGAAGGAAGTGGTTTCATGTCTTTTCTCTCTTTCGTTTGATCGAAAACTAGTCTTTTTGGCAAAGTGTTGTTTCTGGTGCTGGCACTTCTGGATTGAGTTCCAAGATCGCTTTCTGAGCATTCTTGGTTGTTCTGCTTTATCAGAACAGAGAGCTTCTGCTCACTGACTCACTCCTATCTTTGTGTTGTGCTTCGCATTGCGATTTTTGCTTCGTTTTTGATTGGTTTTCTTGAGTTCCATAGGCTAGGTTTTGTTGCAACTTTTGAAGAGCTTTTCTTGCTTCTTTGGAGTCTTTGTTTGCGACGAGTTTGCACTATTTGTCTAGGCTGAGTGGCTGAGTTTTCTGGTCTTCTTTTGCTCTTATTGGTCTTGCTACAAGTTAGCTTTATAAGGTTTGGGAGCATTATTGAAGTTTGTGCTTGAAATTCGGTCCCGTTTGGTTTGGATTTTGATAGTTGTGCTTGGTCTTTTCGAGCTCTTTCTCTATAAAACTAAAAAGCTCAAAAAACATTTGCTTTGATTTTTGTTTTTGCATTTCAAAGGCTTAAAAACATTTTCACTTGTTATTTGCTTTTGTTGTTGCATTTTCATTTTCATTTGCTATAACTTTTGAAGCTTTTGTGAGGTTTCTTGCTTTTAGTTTTTGGCTTGATTTTGAGGAGGAGTTGTCGTTTGATTTCTTCTTCTTGTTTTTAAGTGTTCTTGGTGTCCTCATTTTAAGAGTTCTTGATTTCGAGAGCTAGCTTTTAGGGCAACCAAAGAAGAGTTAAAGCTGAAGGACTTTTTGGGAATTTCACTCTGCTTTAAGAGATTTGCATCTTAGGATTTACATGCTTGTAGTGATTTGCATTAGGTGCATTTAATCATTCAGTCAATTTCTTAGTTTTTGTGAGTGTGAGTTTGCTATTCGAAAAGAAAAAAATACAATTTTTAGTCTCGTAGAACCTGTATAGAAATTGCTCTTCATCGAAAGACAAAGAACTGCATTTGCATGTAGTCAAGTTTTTATTAATTTCTTTTGCGTCAAAAACACCATACGTTTCATCTCCATATCCTTGTGACTTAACATAACATCCCTTAAAATAAGCGATTTAATCTAAAATCAACTAGCAATATTTTCTAAGTGTCAATCACCAACTAGCTAGGTTGTAGGGCCTTGGAATAGGTGAGTGGAGAGTTAACTCTCCAAGGCCGCTCAAACAAACATAGAAGTTGATTAATTGAGCGAAATCCAACTCCGTGAGGTGGATCAGGAAAGCGCTCATCCGAGAGTCAAGCGCGAGGGGAAGTGAAGGTTGAGAAGAGGGATACCCCCCCTCCGATTAGCTGAATCTAACCTCAAGACCGTTCCGCCCGGCTTCTGATACGGATTGGTGCCCATAGTTGCCGCTCCTAGGTTCCACACAGGTGACTGCGGGGGGGAATACCCGTGGTACCTGAGGCAGACGTCGCATCAATTTCAGCAGTACTTTTGGGGGGTGCCATTGCGAAGCTTGGGTGCTTGAGCCGGCAAAGGCTGTCGTTTGGAGGTTGGCGTAACTGTTTCTGATACCTTCGCTAGTTGTTTTGGGCCCTAATCATCCCAGACTGCTTTCGGGAGGTCCTATACTTCGCTTTCCTGTATTTTGGTGTCCAGTCCTCATCACCCGGAGCGGAAATACTTGGAGGCTATTTGCTTGACTGTATCCCAGGGATTTTTATTTTAGAGAGTTCTCTTTGCTCCTAACTTGCCTAGCTTTTTCACTTTTTTGAGTCTAATTTAAAAAATCTATAAAAGTGGCTGATCAAGCGCCTCGACGTTCGAGGAGAATCCGGGGGTTATCTCCCGAGAGTCCAGAGCCTTCTTCGAGAAGGCGTAGGAGCGATTTAGCAGGTGGTTACCACCCTGTGGCGTCTGACGCAGTGGAGAGAGAACCTCCACAAAGGTCTGAAGGTTTCGTAGCTGATTCTGGTGTCGGTCCCGAGAGGAGCGTTCCGCTCAACTCGCGAGTTTTATTTCCTCAGGAAGAAGAATTTCAGATTGAGGACATACCTGAGCCTCCCGCTACAGGTCCATCTCCTCTTCCTCCTGATTATCCATTCGTTGTTCAGTACATCGGACCTGAGTCGGAGAGACCGCCGGATCTTCCGTATCATTCTTATCTTTCGATGGCCACGACTGGGAGCACGGCTTCTACCGTGAGTGCTGCAGGCATTCAGATTCTTGCTTCTGTTGAAGCAGGGGGCACTATTGCTTCATCTTCGATTGCTTCTAGTGCTGCTGTGTTTGGCTCTGGGTTCACCCAAGCACATGCTTCTCATTCTGGTCCCTTCTGTTCAGGGATGCCCTTTAGTGGGAATCCCTCTTTTTCCTTTTCCGCTGCTGCAGCTGGATCTATGCCCATGTCTAACATGGCTAGTGGATCAGCTTCATTTCAGGGTTTCCCCTTTGGAACTGGGCACATTCCTAGTTCCAATCCTTCTTTAGGGTCGTTTCCATTTATGTCCCAGACCCAGAGTTTCAACCCTTGGTCTGGGGGGCAAAGTTCGACTACTTTTACGGGATGGAATCCTGTCTTCTACAGCAGGGGCAGGGAATCAGTTTTACGCAGGTCATCAATGGAATGCTTCTTTCCCTTCATCGAGTGCGTATCATTCCTTTTCTCCTCTGTCTAATGCTTGGAACCCCTATCAGGGGCTTTCCTCTTCAATCAATACTTCAGCGGGGGGAACTGGTCTGGGCTTTGGTAACTCGACGTGGGGAGGAGGTTCTTCTCCGTTTTCTACGAGTCATTTCTGGCAACCTGGTGCCTCATCAAATCCAGGCTATTCTTTTTAGAATGTTGGGAATCCATCCCATCAAGGATGGAATCCTCAGGCTCCACCTCGCTTACCTTTTCTGGCAACGTTAAACTTGCCAGATTTGTCGAAGTTGACTAATGACCCGATTCGTTATAGTCCGGGGTGGCCTCCGGTCCCAACCAAACTTCCTTCAGACATTCCAAAGTTTGAAGGTAAGAATGGAGAGGATCCGGCGGACCACATCACCACTTTCCACTTATGGTGTTCATCGAACTCCCTGATCGATGATTCGATTAGGTTGAGATTATTTCAACGCACCCTAACTGGAAATGCAGCCAAATGGTATATAGAGCTCACTGGGGGCAGTTTCGCCACATTTGGAGAGTTGGCTGTCACATTTCTTAACCATTTTCAGTTGCCTGTCAGATATGAGGCTGGGACTGAACTCCTGGCTAATTTTAAGCAGGACGAGGCAACTCACATTTCTGATCACATTCAGGAATGGAGGAGAAGGAAGAGGCTTATCAAAGCTCATATTCCAGGTGAATTCCTTCTCGAGTGGTTTTTGAAATCTCTGCAATCAGACATTTCAAAGGATGTATCCCTATCTGGGGTATTTTTCGAGGAGCAGGCCATTTTTAGGGCCCAGCAGTTAGAATTGATCTATTCTCAGTCTGGGGTAATTTATAAGTACTTGCCCAATGCTCCTCGCTCCAAATTGGATTTGTCGAAACCTAAACCTGGTCCACATGGTGACGGAATTATCGGATCGGTCAGTAGTAGTGCAGCCAGACTGCTTAATCAACTGCAGCAGTTGTCTTTACAATCTGCTCCTTCTGGTCAGGCTGTGCCTGCTGATTCATCACCTTCCCGGTCTTTGTCCATAAATGTTGTCCAAGCTTGAGGAAATCAACAATCTGATGGGAAGAAGAAAGGACGAAATAATAAGAAGAAGGGCAAGAACGGGAAGGGCAATGCAAATAAAACCAACGAGCGTGTTGGTGAGGGTCAAAAGGAGAAAAAGAAAGTGAAGTTTCCATGCAAGCTTTGTGTTGGAGACCATCTCACGCACCTTTGCCCTAAAATTTAGGATGCTCAGCGCCTGTTATCTCAGCAGGGTTCTTCTAGTTCCCAGGCTGTGCTAACAAACCCTTTTCCCCAAGGGCAGCAATTAGTTGTTGGCGCGAACCAAAATCCTGGGGCTTCCTCTGGAGGTACCCAGGAAGGGGAAATTCCATCGAACATCTTTATGATGAGTGCTCACGTGGATGTCGCTACGAGATCCTGTGATTATGGCGGAGAGGAATCTTCGAAAGCTAAGGAAGTTCCTGATGCTACTGAGCCGCTTCATATCACGAAGCCAACTGTCGAGTCTATGCCTCGGATGCCAAAAGCATCTTCTAAGCGGTCAACGATTAATCCAAACATGAGGGCTGCCCAGAACTACTCGATTGTAGAAGATCTGGCACAGAGTCCTTGTGCTATGTCAGCTTTAGAGGTACTCCAGTCTTGTCCGGCTCAGCACAGTGCTTTTCTCACTGCCATTGGGGCTATTGATCCGAAAAATTCTCTTCTGATTAGTTTTGATATGAATAATTTTAAGAAGAGACTTCCTCATCACATGGATTTCCATATTAAATCATCGTATCGGAAGTGCAATATCTTTCGAACGGTCGTTGATGAGGGTGCTTCCACATGCGTGATGTCTCTCGCATGCTAGAAGACACTTGGATCTCCCAAAGCTGTCCCATCTAGCACTGTTCTTACTGCATTCGATGGTCATTCTCACAGACCCCATGGTATTGTCTCGGCTTTGCCCATCTGTGTTGGGGGCAAAACTGTTAACATAGAGGTTGAGGTAGTGGATGCAGCCTTGGACTACAACCTTCTGTTGGGGAGGAACTGGATATATGAGATGGATGCCATTGCATCCTCATTATTTCGAATTGTATGTTTTCCCCACGAAGGGAGGATCGTTACAGTGGATCAACTGGACTGTCCTCCTGTAGACCTGAATGCGTCTTCTGACTCATCTGTTCCTAAGTTGGATAATACTAAGGCGCCTGTTGAGAATCTAGGAGTTGGAATGTATTCTTCCCTGATGGGTACTTTTGATCTTCCTCCTCCTACGGTGCATATTAATGCTATTTCATCCTCGAAGGCTCCCCTTCGAAGAGAGTTCTTTCGAACTCATTATTTTTCGGACCCTTGGACCTTACCTTCCCCTACTGCCACATTAGCGGAAGGTCAAGTGGGTGGAATGGCATTTCCGATTTCTGCAGCTGAGATTGCATATCAGTCTGTTGTTGACACTGCAGAATCTATCCCAGCTCCTCTTTTGCCGGAAGAGTTGGATGGTGATGTGGCTCCGGCTTGGACGCTTAGTTCTTCTTCGGCCCAGGATTGCCTTGATACCACTCTTCCATCTGAAGAGGCAATCCTGGAAGCCATGACTGGTATAGATAGACTGTGGGATGATTTTCATCATTGGTCTTACTTCCTACCTGACTTAAACGAAGTTGAAATACGTTTTCCAAGTCCTCAGTCTCCTGGACCTGTTCACCCAGTCTTGAACCCTTTGGCACCAACACAGGTTTATGCTGAATGGAACATGGTTGTTATCTCTCCTACTATCCCGTTGAACATTTCCAGGGATCCCAATACTATCGAGAATGTCTTCATTGGAGCTGAATGTTCCCGTGAAGAGGTTCAAATTTATACCGAGCTCTTCAAAGAGTATAGGGATGTATTTGCTTGGTCTTATGAGGAAATGCCTGGCATAGACCCATCTATCGTCCAGCATGAGATCAAGACATATGAAAACGCTAAGCCGGTCAGGAAAAAACTTCGTCTGGTCAATCCTAGGAAGGCAGCAGCTATCAAAGCTGAAGTTGAAAAGTTGCTTAAGGCGGGATTCATTTTCCCAGTTCCTCTGACTGAATGGGTTTCAAACCCTGTTCCGGTAGATAAAAAGCAAGGAACAATTCAAGTGTGCATCGATTTTAGAGACCTAAATAAGGCATGTCCTAAAGACAATTACCCCACACCATTCATCGATCAGATTATTGACGAGTGTGCCGGTAACGAGATTTTCTCCTTCATGGACGGTTTCTCTGGATATAATCAAATTACTATCCGTCCTGAAGATCAACATAAGACTGCATTTATTTGTCCCTGGGGTACGTT
Source organism: Pinus albicaulis (assembly GCA_034641835.2). NCBI lineage: Eukaryota > Viridiplantae > Streptophyta > Pinopsida > Pinales > Pinaceae > Pinus > Pinus albicaulis. The sequence continues at coordinate 1,504,573,219 of CM076570.1, read as the reverse complement.
TGCATACAAGAAGATGCCTTTTGGTCTTAAAAATGTTGGGGCTACCTTTCAGCGGGCCATGTCTTACGCCTTCCACGACATCAAGAAGATTATCGAGGCATACTTAGATGATCTAGCTGCTCATTCTCGAAAGAGGATGGATCATCCTGGTCACCTCTGGAAAATATTTGAAAGATGTCGTTTTTATAAAATTCGATTGAATCCGAACAAGTGCGTTTTCGTGGTTACATCCGGTCGGCTGTTGGGATTTATTGTGTCTAGGGAAGGGATAAGGGTAGATCCCTTCAAGGTTGAGGCAATACTTCGGTTGCCTCCCCCGTCTTCAATCCGTCAGCTTCAAATTCTCCAAGGGAAGTCTAATTTTCTTCGGAGGTTTATCGTCAACTATGCTGAGATTACAAAGGGATATATGAAACTGTTGAAGAAAGGAGTTCCTTTTCTTTGGGACGACTACGCTCAACGCTCATTCGATGCCTTGAAAAAGGCATTGACCTCTGCTCCTTTGCTGAGTCCACCCGATTATAGCAAAGATTTTCTTTTGTATCTGGCTACAGCAGAATCTACCATTGGTATGGTTCTGGTTCAGGAGGATGATGCTCTGGCTGAGCATGTTATTTACTACCTTAGTCGAGGACTGGTAGGACCTGAACTGCGATACACCCCGATAGAAAAATTAGCCTTAGCAGCAGTTCATGCTGTGCAGCGACTCCGGCATTATATTATTCTTCGTAAAACTTATGTCTTGGCAGCTGCCAATCCATTTCAGTTTGTCCTCAGCAGGCGAGTGATTGGGGGCAAATATAATAGATGGATTGTGATTTTACAGGAATTTGATCTTGAGTTCATGTCTGCCAAATCCAAGAAGTCATTAGTTTTTGCGGAATTGATCTCCGAGTTGCCCTGTGGAGAGGAGATGATCTATGATGAGTCTTTTCCGGACGAACACTTGTTTCTGATCTCTCCACGGGATCCTTGGTACGGGGATATCATTGTATATCTCCAGACTGCGAAGTTTCCCTCTACTTTTTCGAAAGATGAGCGTCGTAAGCTGCGTCACTTAGCCAAGAATTATCTGATTATTGGTGATGCTTTATACCGTCGAGGGGTTGATTCAATCCTAAGACGCTGCTTAACTTTCGAAGAAGCTGAGGCTGTGCTCAATGATTCTCATAGTGGAGCTTGTGGGGGTCATTTATCAGGGCTTGCTACAGCCCAAAAGATTTTGCGTGCTGGCTACTTCTGGCCCTCGATTTTCAAAGATTGCATTGAATCGGTCAAGAAGTGTCATCCTTGTCAGGTGTATACTCGAAAAATGCGCGCTCATCCAGCTCCGCTTTTTCCAGTCGTTATTGTCGGACCCTTTACAAAGTGGGGTATGGATTATACTACTTGTAACCCGCCTTCGGCAAAAGGTCACAAGTACATTATCGTAGCAGTAGACTACTTTACGAAGTGGGTCGAGGCTATGCCTACTTTTGGGAACGATGGTGAGGCTGCAGCTTTGTTCCTTTTCAACCAAGTTATCGCTCGTTTTGGTATACCTAGAGAGATTGTCACTGACCATGGCAGTCATTTTCATAATAATATGATGGCTGAGTTGGCTCTTAAATTGGGTTTCTGGCAGGAGCATTCATCTCCATATTATCCTCAGGCCAATGGGCAAGTGGAAGCCGTGAATAAATCCTTGAAGACAATTCTTCAAAGGACAATTGATAAACATAGATCCAACTGGCATATTATGCTATATCCTACACTTTGGGCATACAGGACGTTAGTGAAAACTGCAACTGGCTTTACTCTGTTTCAGTTAGTGCACGGGGTGGAATCCGTATTTCCTATTGAATGCGAGATTCCTTCTCTTAAATTAGCTATTGAGCTTCTTCCTGACACTTCCAGTCTGTCAGAACGGCTTCTTCATCTGGAACATCTCGATGAGTAGCGTCGAGATTCCGCCTCGATGAATGAAGCGCATAAAAACCGAGTAAAAGTTCAGTACGATAAGGCGGTCAAGCCTAGGGTCTTTTCGGAAGGTGACCTTGTTTTGGTCTATGCCCAAGAAAAGGATGCCCTGGGGGCAGGAAAGTTTAAATCAATGTGGTATGGCCCCTATATCGTTAAAAAGGTCCTTAAGAAAGGATCATATACCTTGGTTGACTTCGAAGGGAACGAGTTTCCGGAGCCCCGAAATGGGCTCTATTTGAAGAAGTATTATGCCTAGGCTTTGGCCTGGCATTTTTCTTTGTATATAGTAGTTTTTTGCTTTGTACATATCTGATTGATTTTCTATTTTTGATGAGGTGGTGATGTTTTTTGATCTGCTTTGGCAGGTTGTGTTGGATGTCATGAGTCATTTTGGTTTCGCCGATGGTGCTAGTAGACACACCCGGAACTTAGCTTTCGCGGCTTGGGTGCTTCATTATCCTTCCGGTCAGCTGTTGGTATCAAGAGGGGTCTGCATTGGTCCTGCTTCCAATAATGTAGCAGAATACACTGCAGTCATTCATCTACTCTCGGAGGCAATATCTTTGGGTGTTGATTTGTTGGTATTTTTCTTGGACTCTCAGCTGGTGGTGTCGCAGTTGAACAACACTTATCGGGTACGAGATCCATTTTTATTACGATTGTTCTTGAGGGTACGTTTGTTACAAAGGTCATTTCAATTTTTAACGTTCATTCATATTCCTCGAGCTGACAATTGGTTTCCTGACTCATTAGCTAATCAAGCATTAGATTGGCACATTAATCATTCCATAAAATAAATTTTTAAATCATCAAAAACATCATACATTTGATACATTTATCACATCACATCAAATATCGATGTATATATATCATCGGAGTGTCAAAAAACTTTACAAAATTTGGATCCATAATCTCGTAAAAAACTTGGGCTTATGCCCCATCATGTTCAGTCTCAAAAAAGAATATATAGTCATCTAATACATAAAATCTGTCTACTCCTGAGGTCCCTGCCCAGAAGTCGTGTTCCTATAGAACATCATTGCAGTGGAAACTCGGCGGAATAGTCTAACCCAGTCTCGGGGCACTCCTACCACCCGTCTCTGGATGGCTTCTGGTAGATCCTCCACGGCAGCCATAGGGATTTGGCGGGTTAATCCCTCCAAGTTTCTCTACACGGCCTGGAGGGTTCTATCTGAATCCACAGTATCCGCTTCGCCTCTGCGGCGCTTATGGCGTGGAAGGCCCTCAGGACGAACTGGTCCAACATCTGAAACATGATCATTTTTAATCGTCAGTCATTACGAATCCAATCAAAAAACATGTTTGTTTTTCATTTTTTCATACATATTTGAAAAAATCCAAAAAAAATCATATAAGTCAAAAAAAAATTTGCAACTTACCGATTTCTCCCCATGCCATGCCTGGTGGAAGAACTAGATCCAGATCTGCACGAAAGTCCATCTCGGCATAGGGATAGTCGTCCACTATGATGATCTGTTCTCCCCACCACAGGAAGAACTCATCATCCCATGTGGTCCGGGGTACCTCACTACCCCCCAGTCTCTTCATCATGTCTGCCCAACGGGCAATTCTTGGGTCCCGCGGGCTACTGATAGTAGAGATGACTCTGGGTCTCAAAGCTGGAACCTTCTCAAAGAAGAATGTTGTCAAAATGGTACCATAGCCAAAGTGTTTAGTCTTTGCTTGGCGAATTTAGGTCAGCTGTTGTTTCATGTTCAGTAGAAGGGTTGTGCACCAATCATACACATGAGTCAGACACTCTACAGCTATGCTCATTTGCGTCCTGGACGCCTGATGTAGTGAGGCAGATCCTGCCACTCTGCTGATGGTGAAAAGGAGGATTTTCATGTGAAAATCCCTGATATCTTTAATTGCAATCTGAGTTCCAACCTTTTTGGAACCATCTACGCAATATACGTGGACATAGTCTTCCACGGTTAACCCTCCCAGGGGCTTCCCGTGCAAGTCTACTGGTTCTCCCCTATGGGAGAGTCCAGTAATGAAATATATGTCTTCCACTTCAATGCGTAGTGGCATCTGATCAATAATGAAGCAATCCTGATCTGGTTCCCAGTAATTTACGAGCATTTCTAGTAACCGCACATTGCTTTTCATATTTGGCATTTTAAAGAATTTGAACAATCCACAATTTCAGAGGATATTTTGCGCTGTGCGATCTTGCATGACCTCTTGGTCTATTGCGCTATGCTCACGTTCCCTCCTTGAGATGGTCATCCTGAGAAATTTCATCAAATTATGCATTAGCCACGCTTTTTTGCATTCGGGCCTGCGCATACGCGGCTTTTCCTTTGCACAGTCGCGTGTATACGCGAGTTTCCTTTAACGAACCTGCGTATGCGCAAGTCCATATATTTTAGCAAGGGTTTTACAGCTAAAAATCACTTAATTTTAATTTCCAAATGGACAAAATGAATAAACAGGATGATTAAGGAGCCTACCTGAAGTTTCGCTGAGTTTCGACGGTCGGTTGTTCCTGATTTGACGAAAGAAGTTTTTTGCCTAAGAGCACTTTTTCCAAATCAGTTATGCAATAATGAACCAAATGAGAGGTAATTTGTCTATTTATGGCTAAAAAATTGAAAATTTTCGCAAAATTTCCTTATTCCTATTTTTTCGATCTATCTTAAGCTGCATAACTCGGTTGCTTGGAAGTGCCCAGTTTGGTATGTTTTCAGGTACATTTTGACGACTTTGAGATTTTTCCTGATTTTTTATCCATGATTTCCGACTCTTCATGGCAGGAATATGATCTTCACTGGCATATAGGTTAGGGAAATCACTTTCTATTGCATCTTGCATTCTAGCCTCCATACTGATCACTTGCCTTAGGGTCGATCCCATCAGGTCATGAGTATTACACCCATTTCACTTGCCGATTATTTAATCATGACTTGATGGTAGAGCCTTCCTTTACATGGGCTTCTCAGTTAGTTCCTCGCTATCACTTGTTGCCCATGCTACTTTTTATGTAGGCTCGGGAGTCCTCTTTAGTTCCGCCATGTCTTATGTGCTGAAGCTTCATTCTTCTTCTTCATCACTCATCATTTTTTCTGGCTTTTACCCTAGAGGCTCCTTGGTGTCGTTAAGTTGTATTATTGCATTGCATATTGGCTACTTGTTTATCCTGGCCTTTAGCCGGCTTCATTTGGACTCGATGTTTAAGCCAACTTTTGACCTTGACTTTCTGTACAAGTTAACCATTGCATGCACTTAGCTATCACGACTTGACACCTTTGTACCCATGGATGGAACGTTCCTCTGAGTATCACTTACCAGCTTTCGCCACCTTGCATTGAGCATAGGGTTGTTCCAATCCCAGGAACTAGTGCATCTGATTTCTTGATACTCGTTCTATCCATTGTACCATAGAATTATTTTATTCTTTTTTAGGCTTATTATATGAAAAAGACAAAAAATCAAATATAACAAAAAGAGCGGGAACGGGATGTATCTTCATTATTTTGATGGCAGTATAGAGTCAGTTTGTCGCCCTTGAACAAAGCACATATACTTATATATTTCCTTCATTTGGGATGGTTTTAGTTTTGACCTAGGTTCAGCCTTTACCATGTTTCACTTGTCAGTTCTCCCCCGGTTGGTTATCTCTTCCAATCATATGGAGAGTTTGTTATGCCTCTTGCATAACAGACTTATACAGTATCACTTTTTACTGCCATGGTCATCACGATTCGTGCTTTTGTTCAAGGGAAGTTTAGCCTGAGTCGGCCATTCTACGGTGTCTCTTGACTCATTATTCAGTCGGCCTTCCCGGTCTTGTCAGTATCATGTTCTATCACATCAGATGTTTTGGTCTTCTGCTCGTGCTGGTTTGAGAAGGTCCCCATTGACTTCTTCCTGGCGGGTTTGTCTCTTATCGACTATGACACATTGCTCTGAGAGCAAACCTAGAGCCACACCTTGGGCCTATTTCCATCATTGATAGGTGACCTCGTGCTCAGCATTTGATCATCATCATGGGTCTTTGACTGAGTGGTTTCCCCTGTGTTCGACGTCAGCACACATTATCACACTTGGGATTCGTGCGGTACCTTGATTTCCATTTGACCCTATCGGTGGATTTATCGCCTCTGTGTCAGCTTTCATTATTGGTTGGTTCAGAGGGTTTCTTCCGTGCGCTAGCTACATCTTGTGCATGTCGGAAACGTACTTCGGTTTTGGTTCCATCACTCTGCTTCGTCCGATTCCTTCCAAATCTTGGCCTGCGGGTTACACTCGCGCTGGACTGATGTGGGATGCCTTAATGCCTTCCTTCCAGCAGATCTTTTCCCATCGACTTCGACTCATTGCTCTGGGAATAAGGTCTAGAGTCTTTTTGTCAGTACCTTAGGGTTTGCAGTCATCAGTGGCAGACTCTTCGCTATCGACAGTGGGGATTCATCATTGCCTATTGATTGATAGATTCTTTCAAGTGTTTGACTTCAACTCATTCATTCGCACTTGTCAGATTGTACTGGGGCACCTTGACACTCATTATCATTATCGGTGGGTTGTCTCGCATTGGTTAACGGTATACATCATTGACCGGTAATCCAACGATTTCTCACATGGTCGACTTCAGCTCATTTATTCCCATTGTGTAGAATTGTGCCATAGTGATTGGTGAAGACCTCGGGTTGCATCAGCATTTTTCGGTTCACTTTTGACAGTCCATTCAGTTTCTGCCAGTGATGCCGTCCACCCTTATATGTTGCAGTTCAGCACAGCAGCATCTTATATGTTGGCTCCCGAGTTGCGTGATTGTACCGTTTGATCCACCTCTTATGATTCGGTACTTGGAGATTCAGTTACTTCTTTGATCAGACATCCAGTTGCACCATCTTTGATCAGCTTTTTGTATGTGATACTTGGACATTGATTCAGACTTACACTTCCGGGCCATGCTCAGATGATTCATTGTGTACTTTCAGTTCAGCTATACTTGTATACATGTTGGATCTATTCACTACTTTCTATATGATGTATTTTTTACTGAGCATGGGTATGCCCGCCTCAGCATGAGTTGACTCTCTGTTTCTTTCATTGGTTTTTGGCAGGCTGAAATCTGGTGAAGTCCTCTCTTGTCCTTGCGAAGTTCTTTCTATGTGCATAATACATTTTGGCCATCATGTACCCCTTCTGACCTCATATATTAGGGGGCATCTTTTATAGCATCATTTCTCACCTTGATATGATTCATGATTGCTTTGATGGTTTTGGGCACCCATTCCTACAGACTTGGACAAATTCACTTAAAAATAGTGTAAAAATCCCCATACGCGACTATGCCCATACGTTTCCACGTGTATACGCGAGTCCAGCTAGACTTTTCCGAGTATGCCATTAAAAATGATTAAAAAATATATAATTATTCCCTATTTTCGGGCTGGGTTGATGGTTACTCAGGTAGTTCAACCACCCCAGCACGTGGCCAACTGTTTCCAACTGCTGAAACTACTTGGAGGGAGTATAAAAACCCCTCATGTGTATGGACTAAGGGAGAGAGAGAATTATTGATATTATACTCTGTTGGTATTCCCTATCCAATTCTGATTCCCCGTGCCTCCTGCACTTTCCCAGTTCATTATAGGAAACCCTTGTTTCCTTGAGATGCTCATCTCCCTATATGTCATCTCGTATGCACCAGTTTGGAAGGAGTCTTAGCGAGGCAAGGGCTAGACGGACCAGACGACGGTCTGCTCGAAGGCCGTGGAAGGATCAGGTGATCTCTCCACTCGTTACTTTTGTACATGCTATTTATAATACAGAAGTATCATGTTGTTCCTGAAATAAACATGTTAGTGTATGCTTATATGTATGAGAATATTTGTTATACAAGCATTCATTATGATTTATTTAATGTTTTATATGAATCTCACTGACATTTAGAGTAGATATATGCTATACAACCAGTCCTTTGCGCTTGTTTATTCTTGTCTTTCAGGTTAAGAAGGAAGGACGGTTGCTGGGGGTTTGAACCCTGCGGGATCTTCTTCAACCGTAGGACCTACGGGTAACTTTCTCATTCTACTCTATTTAGTTTTTATGAACGTGCATGATTGTGTGAGTCTCTGTTAAGTAGCATGCCCCTGCTCTGTGGAGGTTGTAACCCAACGAACCTCTAGGGTGAAATTCCCCGAAACACACATAAAAATCAGTGAACTTACAATTACATAGAGAAAAACATCATCAAAACATAGAGCCACATGGATCCCAAAGAGTGCTACAAACCCTGGTCTATTCCTTTGCCAAAAGTGCAGAGATGAAATGTACAATGAAGTGCCAAGCAATCCCAAGTGTCCAACCCTGAAAATGACTGAGAAAATACATGATATAGAAAAGCCTAACTCCTTCCCATGCCTCTAGGGGTCTATCTCATCATTATAGAAGTTGTTTCAACCATATCTAAACTAGGAACTAGAAAATAGGCAATGAAACTACTTGCCTCTATATGCTAGGAAACTGATCCATTCACTTACAATTCACCTTTTGGTGAATGAATCTTCTAGAATGAGTAAAAATGTGCCAAAATTACATCATGGTCATGAAATTACATCAAGGTACATCAAGAGTTACATGAAAAAGTGAAATTGGCCAAAACTAGGTGAAATTCTGAGCTGCTGAGTGAAAAATAGGCCAAATTCCTTTATGCGTCGTGCCTGGAATCTCTATACGTAGCACAAGTTTGGAGCTGATTTTGAGGCCCTTATTGAAGTCCAAATTGAGTACAAGATAGCTCGTTGAAAATCCCTTTCTGTATAATTTCCAAACCAAGTGGAATTTCTAGATTTGGTTGCCATCTTCCCATCCAAAAGTGCAATCTCCCAACACTACTTCCTGTGTGTGCAAAAAGTGGCAGAAAGGCCATTTTTAGGGTTTTTTTTACCCTTTAGGCAACCAAGAACTTGATGAAATCCTTAGGTAATCCATGAGAATGCATAAATTTTAATACAAAATCCAGAAATGAAAAGTTTTTCCCCTGAAGAGCTACCAATTATAAGCGCGCGCCAAGTGGCGCTACGCGTCGGGCAGGAAAATCTGTTTTTAGGCACAAAAATTCAAAATTGACAAATTTTTTCCCAAATTTCTTGAAATTTGGGTTGAAGGTCCCTCATCAAGTGCTATGCTCAGCCAAAGAAGCTTCGGCCAAAATTTGGAGCCTATCATGCCTTTTGCGACGCTTTAGTGCCGTCCTTAGCCTTGCCTTCAGGATTTTAATCCTCACTTTGCAAACATGATTGCGTGCCCAATAGTGGTTCTTCATGTGTCTGAGCATGTTATTCTCCTTGTTTTCCTTCTCCAATAGCTTCTCAAGATGAATTTTGACCCTCTCAAGCCAATTCTCTTTATCAGCCTCGATCTCTCGCTCAATATGTGTCATCTCGGTTGGGCTTCTCCGGGCAGCTTGCCAATTCTCATGGATGTTTTGCAACTCCATGATCATCTGCTGATCCTCCAAATATTTGTTCCACTGCTCCAGATAGTTTATGATCCATTGAGATCTCTGAAACTTGTCAGTCAATGTGTTGATCTCGGCCTTCTGCTCTTGAATGATCTCTCTCAATTTTGAGCTTGGAGAGCTCAAATCCTCATCAATCAATATGAAATCAGTATCCTGGCCTCCTGAAGGGCCATCATCCTGCATGGGCCTCTTACCTCTGTCATGTACATGTACCTGTGCTGTTGACGATGGAAACGAGACCCCTTCCACCCCGGGTGGAGATAGTACTCGTCGGGCTGCTGCAAATAATACTCTCGTGCCTCTCTGATAAGTGAAATACACTAGCACACTGATAGGCTCTGTCTCAGGACCTTTAGGCTGATGTGAAGGTTCACCTGCATCATGGAAAATCTCCGGAGGAGGCTGAGGGGTTGTAAAGAAGTCACGAGAAATGAAATATTCCCATGCAATGCCCTGTAATACAAGCTGATGTACAACAATGATCTTGATGAGTGCATAGTGATAAATACTGTTGTACTGCTGCTCGGGAGTCTTCTTCTGCACAAGAGTGGTCATTCTCTCGATGTTTCAGCACATGAAATACGAAATGTTCATCATCCTCACTCTCGTGAAATGCATCAATAACCTGATGTGGTAGGCATAGAGACGTGAAAACCGGCCCTCACAATTGAAGTATCTGATAATGAGTCTCATCAAAGGCGCATAGGATTCCTTCAGAAACTGGAATGGGAATACCCTGCTGAGTTGTCTCACATAGCTAGGCCTGATGTATGGTTCATAATGCACTCTATCCACCTGTTGTATTTTGTTCAACTCTTCACCTACATTCGGTATTCTTGTTGCTTGATAAATGGCTTCCGGTGTCAAGGTGAAATTTACACCAGCAAGTGTTACCTAACCATCATGTAAATGTAAAACAAACAAACGAGCCAACTCCTGATGATGCTGAATTCGAGCAATCATCTCACAGTACTGATAACATGATTGCTCTCGAAAACATGCCATGGCAAGTGGGCAGGCTTGCAACTGAGTCAATGAGGTGGGCTCTTCTCTCACATGTTTGCCACCTTTACGAGGCCTTCTCGGTGCATGGAGCTCAGTGGTAGAATCATTGTCTTGTTCATATGAAGTTTCAGTGTATGTCTCCATGGTGTTGAAATTCTATGTCAAGTATATGCTGATTTGTATAAGGTAAAAATAGGAATTTGATGTCTTTGTCTTGATTGCCAAATATGTGCCAAGTAGGAAGGGACTGTGGGAAATAGTACAGTGGGAAAAATGTGGTTCAGTCAAGTGAAATTTGAAGTATGAGGAAAGTCACTTGACTGTTTGGGAATTTGGGATTAGGAATTTTTGCAAATGATATGGGGAAAGGGATAGGGATAGGAAATGAAATGATTTAGGATATAAGGGAATAGGAGAGGGGCTATAATGATGGTATGAGAGTGATGGGAAAGGGAAACACAAGTGAGAAATTGAGTTGGAGTGTTTTGGCACCAAAATCAAATTTTAAAATTCCAATTCAAAACCCTAAGGAGCAGTTTTATCAAGAAGATAGGGTTTATGTTTTCAACCTTCAAACTCTTATATTCTTCCCTTCGAACCACACCAAACACTGTTTAAAAGCAATTCCAAGGGCTCACAAACTTATTTGAATCATAAGAGGCGTTATTCGTTTGCCATTGGAGAGAGAGATGGCAACAAAATTTGGTTTCGGGCCAATGCGCTTCGCGCATAACCCAGTGCACCGCGCCTATTATAATTTGCAAAGGAAGGGGTGGCTCTATGCACTGCGACAACCATGTGCACCACGACCTCCAACCAGTGCACCGCGACCCTGAATTTCTCCCACATTTGGTCCTCCAAAACACTGTTTTTGCTCTTCCACACTTGACTCAGCTTCTTTGATGTCTCTTGGTGAAAATGAAATGTTTGAATATGAAAATATCTTATATACAAAATGGACTTTGATTTTTGTTTTGAAATAACCCACTTGCTAATGTTTGAAATTTTTCACTTTGCACATTTTAATATAAACTCTGTTTTGCTTGTTTCCTCTGGTTTTTTTAGCTGAATGACGAAAATTTTGTCTATTTTTTGTAAGGATAGTTGGCATTGGATTTGGAAAAGGCGACCAGGGCTATTCCTAAAGATCTTCAAAACTGAGAAAACTTTTAAAAATTACATGGCATTTATTACAAAACACAAAATTGACGATTTTTCTTCAAAACAGGGTTTTGAAGAAGAATCATGATCTAACATTATGACGATGAAATTTTTGAAATGAAAACTTATTTTGAACCTCCCTCATGTGGCTGTTGGCATTATTGGACACTTTGAAGACTAAATTAAAGAAACCCTAAACCTAATGAGACTGAAAACCCTAAAAAGACTCTTTGCTGACCAAAAGACCAAACATTGAATGTCATTGACTGGAAATGATTTTGATGGACTTTAAAGAACAGACCTGAGCTAGCAGGTACAAGACATGAGGGATATGAGCAAAAAAACCCTACCGTCATATGATCCATGCTCCTAATGGAATGCAGCTGACTAAACTGGATGAGACACCTAAAATGAAATGCAACAAAAGAGATTTTGATCTCTAACGGAGGGATGAAGAGACCGACTCTAACACAGGGACAGATCTTGTTCTTTGGATGGTCCTATCAGTAGTTAAATTTCCAGCTTTAGAAGTTTGCCACAAAATATTTTCTGGATCATAAACTATTGTAGGATAATTAGGGTCTGTATGAGATATGGTGTTGATCCTATGTGAAGCCAGATTTTAAGTTCAAAAATCAGAGAGACTGAAAGTTTTAAGGACTTTTTTTCAAAAAATTTACCTCTCTTAGTGTTTAGGATACTTCTAAAATATAGGACTAGGCTTCTAAACTTATTTAGGAATGATTTGATACAATCTTAAGTGAATCTAAAATAACTAGTGGATTAATAGGCCTACTGGGGCTAGTGGAGTCGGCAGGTGGAAATTTTTAGCTTTTTTAAGGTAAAATGTGTTATGGTCCACCACCAAATGAGTAAATAGAAACCAGTCTAAGAAATTTTTTTGGGTTTTCTAAGTTTTTTTGTGTGGTTCTATGGTTTGTAGGATTTTTCTAGACCTGAATCATCATTTAGCTAAGATGGTGAAAAAAACAAAGCCTACTCTATGGACATCAGCTGAGTTTTCTGTGATTAACAATGGTTTCAGGAGTCCTAAGGTATAATTAGTTTGTCACTGACTCAGAAGGTGCCACTGTGATCGCCAGAATGTTGTTCTGGAGATGAGGTAGAAGATAAATCATCAGATACTATCAATAAAGTGTTTCTGAATCTTTAAAGGTGTTTAAGCATGAATTCACTCAGAAGGTCCCACCGTGATTGCCAGAATGTTATTCAGGGGATGAGGTGGTAGATAAATCAGGAGATACTATCAATCAAGGGTTTTTGAATATTTAAAGGAGTTTAAGCATAAATTCACTCACAAGGTCCCACCGTTATTTCCAGAATGTTTTTCTGGGGATGAGGTGGCAAATAAATCACCAGATACTATCAATCAAGGGTTTCTGAATCTTTAAAGGTGTTTAAGCATGAACTCACTCAGAAGGTCCCACCGTGATCACCAAAATGTTGTGGTCCTGTGACTTGGAAGATTATCATACCAAATGAAAATGCAACATGGAACCAGTCTTTAGAGTTCTAGGACCTAGCCTTCCTAGACGCAGAGAGGGATCTCTCAAGTTGTTTGCAAAGGATATGTGCTTGTTTTCTTTTAAGGGTTTATTTTAGGCTAGTTATTAAGTACAAGGTTTTTTTATTTGTTTTGGTTGGACATAATGATCAAAGAGTATAGATAGAATGAGGAGATCTCTAATTCATTGGGAAATGGAGTCAAATGGAAGTCATGATAAGTTCATTAAAGTATCAGGGAGTATCATAGGGAAAATCTAACTTGGGCAGTGGATCTTCAAATTTTTTAGGATAATGAGATGAACACTAAGGATAAGAATGAAAACTAGGACAAAGGGACATTAAGAATCCTTTATCATGTACTTTAAATAAGAGAAATATTTCAAGGTAACTATTAGGAGCAAGCCAAAGGACATGGCAAACCATAGACTTCTTTGGAAAAAAATTTAGTAAGAAAACCTTTCAGACAAAAATCCAGAAATCAAAAGTCTACTTTTAGACAAAGAAAACATATAACAAAATAGTAAGAGTAGCCTAAGATCAAACAGAAATAATATAATCTGCTTTTGACTAAATCTCTAGGGGTATTCAAAGCAACTTTTAAAGGCAGACCAGAGGATAGGGTGCACCATAGACTTCCCTAGTTTAGAATCTTCTAAGCATACTTTAAAGAATTTTTAGAAACAATTCTCAAGTTGTACTCAAAGGAGCATGGACTCACCACTAATTTTCCTGGTTTCACTCTATTGAAATCATTCCTTAAAAATAACCTCTCAAGCCGTACTCAAAGGAACATGGACTTACCAAAAGAGAGACTCCTTGGTTATACTTTATTGAATTATTTATAAAATAACAATCTAGATGGAACTGGAGGGAAATTAAGAATCCTCCAATCATACCTTGCAGAAGAAAACATTAAGACAGTGAAGAGTAAACATAACTAAGGTTCTTCCCAAAAGACATTTCTTAGCCTAAACCTTTGCTCTACTGTAACAAAGAAAGATGAAAACATAATGAAAACAAGAAATAACAATAATAGATAGAAGCACTTCACCAACAGCCAAGCTCAGGGATCCAATGATCTAGCCTCCTCCATCAACAAACAAATCATGGCATCCACAAGATCCAAGACATCTATTTTTCTTCAACTTCCAAGAGACTATGTATTACTTCAAAGAGACATCAAATGTCAACAATATAATGAGTTCATATGCAGTATTTATGTTGCAAATGAGGAGGTGAAGCTTAAGATAAGGTTTGAGTATCATTTATTACAGAGTAAGTGCATTCCTAACCTTGAAAACCATGCAAGCCTTAAGGAAGGAATATTTGCAGCTACTTCTCTATTTCAATAACTCTATCTTAACTCCTAAGGAAAAATAGGTGAAATATTTGACTTTAAAGGCTTTGTAATAACTTTGCAATAACTATTGAGCCGCTTCAAAATATCTCTGACTGTGTAATAACTGCACACTGCCTTTATGGAAAGAAATAATGTTGTAGGTGGCAGTTTTGGTATTTTTAGAAGTAAATGCTTCTTTGTTAAGTTATCCGAAACTGTCTTTGGGTTAATATGTCTTTGTTTTTAACATTAACTCTGTCTTAGGCCTTTGAACCTTGATTTAGCCTTCATAATCTGTCTTACTGTCCTTTCTTCTATTTTATGACTGTTTAGTTCATTTATCTTTACTTTTTACACCTTTGACCTTTATCCTTTAATCACCATCTTCATGGCTAATTCTTTGTTTTATCCTTTGATCTCGAATTAGCCATTTAATCCATATGTTCTTCATTTTCTTCACTGTTGCTTCTGTGGTAATCATCCTTTGTGTGCAGGGAGGGTTTCTTCATGGTGTGAGGTTTTATAACCCATCGATGATCATGATTCATCGAGGTTTAAGCCTTTATGTAAACCCTCCTAGCCTTCTTTCATGTGAAATTTCCTCTTGGATCGTCATCCAGAGGTTATTTTGACCATTGGAATGCCCCTTTGGGCATCACTGCCATTAAACCTATGAAAACACAAAAAAACATTAGTTAAAAACCTATGAGGATTGTGTTAGCCAGCTATAAGTTTTTTATACTAAATGCTGGCTAAAACATTTTGGAGCCTTCAAGGAACAAATTTTTATGGAAAAAAAGTGTTGGCTCTTGAAGAATCTTGAAGGCCTCATGCCTTTGTCCCAATCTTCACTATTGTGCCCCTTCTACATTCAGAAATCCTGCTGATTCCCAAGGAAGAATACTGCTGCAAGCACCATTTTCCTTTTCCCCTTCTTCCAAAACTAACCTCATCTTTTCCTTTCCTTTTCCCATGAAATTATTCATTTTCATGTTTTTCACCTTTTCCCTTCATCAAAACCCCTTTGATAAGGTTTATGACCCATTTTCTCCTTATCAAAACTCGCAAACTCCTTTGAAAATCATTTAAAATCCATAAAAATCACATTTTTCATATATTATAGACTTAAGCCCCCTTGGGCTAAGTCTTTAACCTTTCCCCTCCATGCATCTTGGTGCTAGAACTAGGCACTAGCCTTCCAAGCGCTTATCGTGTCGTTCGATTGTGATTAGACCTTCCTCCATAAACCCCGATCATATGGTTTTTCATATAGCCCATGGCCCTGTAGACGGGCACCAAGCCACATTGTAAATTAATATTTTAAACCTTCGTTTATATAATTTATCATTTTTATTATGTCCTAAGGTTTTCCGCCAATGCAAAGTTCAAGTCACTCTCCACTGTTGATCTAATCTGCAAATCAACGGCGCGCAGTCTATCAACCTGGTGGTCCCCACCAACCACTCATCGTTGCAAAACCACATGGTATCCATTGCACCTCTTTTAAGAGCAGGGCTGTTTTTTTCATTTTGCAGCGATTCCATACACTGTTTGATGCGTGGCCTAAGCATTGTTCACTAAACTGTTGTTCATCGCGCGTTAAATATCGGACGTGGACTCGACGTGATATTAGCGTTCGCCGTCTGATCTGAGGCCGCTCATCAGACGGTGATCGCTCTCTGAAGAAGCCCGACAGTTAACCAGGGTATGACGCAGTCATAAAAGCATCCCCACCGTTGATCTGATCTGCAGATCGACGGTCCAAAATTCATCACCCTGATTCCTTTCCCAGTCAGCATTTCTGGACCTGGGAACTTTATTCAACATGTTTTTTTATTGAAAATTTAATGTCCGGGCATGTTTCTAAGGTTATTAGCGCCTTTTTCTCGACCGTTGATCGCTTTGACCGCTCTCATCCGACGGTTCACGATCGTCCCGATCCCCGAACATGATTTTCGACCATTTTTCTCCAAAGCAAAGGTTTTAAACCTTTTTCTCCACTTTTTATTATTTTCCGAATAATATAACTCCTATACGTGTTGATTCACCTCTGTTCCTGACCGTCGATCTCTGTGCGATCGATGGCTCCGATTAAAAGTCTTCTACTGCCCTCCCTTTGACCCCTTCTAATCAATCTCGACCGTTGGATGATACCATCCAACGACCATGCTCACTACACATGTCCTTCCGACGCAATTAACCTATACATGCAGGATTTCATAACGTTTTTCGTATTTTGTAGGGTTCAAATGATTTTTTCCACTATGTCCGAAGAAAATTCAAAGGCAGAGGGTGATGATCCTCCCGCCTTCGATTCACCAGAGGAAACCATTCGCAGGAAAAAGCTCCATGTTTCATCAATCATTCATGAAGCATTGATGCCACATAACCCCTGCGCAGCCCTGCATACTAGCAAAAAACCATGAAGCAGGCACAGTTAGAGAGTATCAGTGCCAGAGAAAAAATATATCAGAACAAAAGATTGAAGGCAGATTTTAGGGATTACGTCTGAGATGGTTTATCAAAAGCCTAATCCCCAATTAAAACATAGTTTGAAGAAAATATTAAGTGTTTTATCAACATGAAAGCCCCCACCGCCACAGCTGAGGAAAATTGATCCTTCTAGCTACCACGATGCCACCTGTGCCTCAAAGCATTCATATCCGATGCAGGAGTTATTGATCAGGATCAGATATTTGTCTCAAAGCGTAGCCAGAGAGTGAATTCTGCAAACAAACTTAATGACAAAACATCAGCAGAATTGCTTTGTGTTGGAAATATTGTCATTGATGGCAAAGGCATTGGCAAAGAGGTAATAGAGAAAAGCAAAGTTGCAGAGAACAAAGGTAAAGACAGGAGCAGCACCTAAACTATCAATTGGAAAAATAGACAGAGAACAGATTGTTTATGGGCCGCAACCAAGTATTGTAGAGAAGAATTAACTTTTGTTATGGGCAGAGTCTTTTTGCCGAAGGAATGAAGACATTCGTAGTTCCAGATTACGGAGGAGCAGAGTTTATTTAAAGATAGTCATTTCAGGTTTTAAAGCCCTCACCAACCAATATGAAGAAAATTTAATAAAACAGCCAAAGACTTTAAATTTCTGAAAAGGGAGGACAAGTGGTCCTGACCACTTTAGCGCAAATTGCAAGATCACAAGTTTTGAAGTTTAAATGTCTTGTTGATGTGGATATTTGCGATGTGCGATCATCGCGCCATCGCACGATCGCACCATTGCATATTAAAAAGTGTTCCACCATATGTTTGATCGCCAATTTGCGATGCAATCCCATCGCAGATCGCAAATGTTAACTTTGCACACTTTTGTTTGATCGCGCCATCGCATATCACACATTGCAAATGGCAGACTGTGATGTGGGCCTGGGGTCAAAGAATGAAATCCAGTTTGTTTGAAGATTTAAGTCTGAGTTAAAAGATTCATTGAAATTTGATTAAAAGTAATGTTACAGGGGAAGTGTAAGGTTTTAAAATAATTGGAGGGGGTTCCCCCGTAGTTGACCAGGAAATCAAGTGCTGACCATAGATCAACGGTGGAGAATTACTACGGGGGCACTGCATGCCAAGTCAGCATCAACTGTTTGGTGCCTCCGCAGGGACCCACAGAGGGGTTTCAATTTGGATTGGCTCGATTTTTAATACGCTGGATTATCTATTTTGACCCCGTCCAGGAATACCATTAGCGGTTCGTGGTTTTGACTCATGGTTTTACTAAAGGAAAAAATATATAAGGAGAAGAGAAATAGAGAATGAGGTGTGCATGAGTAAGGGTTGTGAATGAAAAATCTCTCCAAGGAATATCTGTATGGGCGAACTCAGTTCTTAACTGATAAATCTGATACTATGATGCACCCATGGATATAATGATCTGACGATGATGAATCTCTGGTTTGAACGACATACGAAATCATGAAGAACTGGCGTGAGTGTACTGAATAAATAAATCTGGTGGCTTGCAAGGTATGTCATGTGGAAACTGGTGGATCCAGTACGAAAATTGATGAAACGTGGTCTGCAGTGGTGCTGAGGGTTGAAGCCTTTATTGAGGGGGTTGTAGCTCCCTTCCAATGGTAGCTGGTAAACGAGAGCAGGGGGTAGTAGCTCCCTTCCAGGAGAGGCTGGTAAATGAGTACAGGGGGTTGTAGCTCCCTTCCAGGAAAGGCTGGTAAACGAGAGAAGGTTGTAGCCTTCTGCAGGTGGGTGCTTGCGTGTTGGTATAAGTCTATGCCAGCATAAAATTGTAAGAATTTTTCTATATAATAAATATTTAAGACTAAGATAACAGTAGCGGTGGTTTTCTCCCGAATTGGGTTTCCACCTTAAATCCTGGTGTTCATATGTGTTTCTTATGTTTATACTGTTATTTCTATTCATGCTTACTGCTTATCTGATGAATAAATAATGCAATGATCTAAGTAAAGACATAATAAGATCTCTGGACATACAAGTTGGATGCAGTAATGTAACATATGGTTTTAAGAGAAAGGAAAACTAAAAAAATTTCAGTTAGCTCAAAATACTGATTCACCCCTCCCTCTTAGTATTTTTCTCAATAATTGGTATCAGAGCAGGTCCTTCTGAAAAGCTTAGACACTAGAAGGAAGATCAAGCAAGATGAGCAATCAAGATGGAATAGCATCTATGAGGCCTCCGCTCTTTAACGGAAACAATTTAATCTTCTGGAAAACAAGGATGAGATCCTATCTTCAGTCTCTGGGAGCAGAGGTATGGGCAATTGTTGAAGGAGGATATCAATATCCAGCTGCAGTACCAACAGATCCGACGGAAAGAAAGAATTATGAAACAAATGCAAAGGTGGTCAATGATCTATTGGGAAGTCTAACTGAAACATAATTTGTCAAAGTCATGAAGCTAAATACGGCAAAGGCAATATGGGACAAAATAATTCTAAGTTATGAAGGTGATGCAAAGGTAAAAAGTGCTAAACTCCAAACTCTCATAATTCAATATGAGAATCTAAAAATGGATAATGAGGAGAGCATTGCCAATTTCTTTTTACGTCTTGATGATATTGTAAATCGTATGAGAAATCTGGGAGAAACAATAACCGAATCTACTTTGGTTGAAAAGGTCTTAAGATCACTAACAACAAAATTTGAGTCAAAAGTTTCTGCTCTTGAAGAAAAGCAAGATCTTCAAAACCTTACTGTGGTGCAACTTCATGGCATATTAACTGCATATGAAATGAGAAGAGGAGGACCATCTGAAGTCAAAGAAGCAGTTTTTAGAACTTCTACAAAAGGGAAGGAAGTACAGAAAACAAAAGGATCAGGATATATCTCAGAAGAAGATGAGATAAACTTTGTAAAGAAACTTCAACTTGGCACAGGATGATTCAGAGGTAAGCTTCCTTTCAAATGTTTTGATTGTGGAATATTTGGTCATTATGCTACTAAGTGTCCTTATAAAGAAACACATAAAAAGGGGAAGGAAGTAGAAAGAAGGAATAAGAATCGTTTTAGCACTAGAAAGAGTTACTATACTCATGAAGACAGTGATGGGTTATCTGATAGTGAGGAAGAATGTGAACAAGATCTTAGACTTCTCATGGAATTTGAAAACGAATCTAGAGAAGAAAAGGATACTTTTGTGGATGCTCTAGAAGACAGTGATTTTCTTGATGAAAACAATAAACTCAAAATTTTCCTAGAAGAAAGTAAAATAACCATAGAAACTCTGAAAAATCAGCTTGAAGAAAAAGAGATACACAATGAGAAATTAGAATGAGAAGTAGTAAGTCTAATAAAATAACTTGAGAAAGTAAAGAATCTGAATCTTAGATTTGCTAAAGGATCTGAAACC
Organism: Pinus albicaulis; assembly: GCA_034641835.2. NCBI lineage: Eukaryota > Viridiplantae > Streptophyta > Pinopsida > Pinales > Pinaceae > Pinus > Pinus albicaulis. Next base: position 1,504,552,883 of record CM076570.1, on the reverse strand, counting down.
TTAGATGAGATTATCAAGGTACAACGTTCTCCTCTTATAAAGACAGGTCTTGGATATATCGGAGAATCTTCTCAATCTTCAGCACCAAATTATCTAAAAGCAGTTACAGCTGGTTTACAACATGCTGCCACTCAGCAAGGGGATAAAGAATCTTTACAGGTAAAGCATGATCATCTCAATTCAAAGAACACTAATAGGAATGTATTTCAAATAAACACCAATCAACAGGTAAATTCAAGTAGAAGATTTTATGATTGCAGAAATCTCTTCTTCAATGGACAATGTTTCTCATGTCGCAATTTTGGTCATAAAGCTGTTCAATGTGTTGCATATAAAACCATCATGACAAGAGAAGCAAGAAATAAAAGGATTGATATTGAAACAAAGAATAATACTTATAACAACTTTTCTCCTCTTCAAAATGAAGTTGAATGTGCTTATTGCAATAACTTTGGCCATGAAGAATCTAAATGCAGGAGAAAAGTTCAACCAAAAGAATAGGTTCCTTCAAGCTCCAAAGTATGGAAAAAGAAGGAATTACAGGTTGAAAATTGTGGCATAGCATTATTTGCAGAAGATGAAGAAAACCAATGGTACATTGATAGTGGATGCTCAAGACACATGACAGGTGACAAAAACAAACTTCTAGCATATAGTGCTTTAGAAAAGGAAAAGAATGTTACATTTGGAAATGATACTCCTGCGGTCATTAAGGGAAAAGGGTCTGTTTTTCTAAAAGAAAAGGTGAAAGCTAATGAATTCATGTATGTGGATGGATTAAAGCATAACCTGTTAAGTGTAAGTCAAATGTGTGATCAAGGAACTGAAGTTGTATTTAGTTCAAAATAATGTGTGGTACGTGATCTTGATACAGGTAAAACAATTATAAAAGGAAAAAGAACTCCAAGCAACCTGTATGTATTGAAGAACTGCAAAGAACAATGTTACTTGAGTAAATCTTCATAAAACTGGCTATGGCATAGAAGGTTGGGGCATCTGAGCTTCTCTCAGATTAACAAATCAAGCAGACTTAAAGTTGTTCGTGATCTTCCCAATATTACTCTACCCGAAAATATCATATGCAAATCTTGCCAATTTGGTAAGCAAACCAGAGTACAGTTTAATGCCAAGGAAGGATCATCAAGAAAGCCTCTTGAACTCATTCATACTGACATATGTGGACCTGTGAGGAAAAATTCACCACGTGGTGAACAATACTATATCTTATTCATTGATGATTTCTCTAGAATGTGTTGGATTGGGTTGATTAAACACAAAGATGAAGCATTTGAGAAATTTTAGATCTTCAAAGCACTGGTTGAAAATGAATTAGATCTAAAAATCAAATGTCTTAGATCTGATCGAGGAGGAGAATATACATCCAATGAATTCCTTGAATTTTGTGAACAACATGGCATAAAAAGACAGTTTTCTGTAGCTGGCACTCCTCAACAGAATGACATAGCTGAAAGAATGAATAGAACAGTTCAACAAATGGCTAGAGCTATGCTTGATGATTCCGGAACACCTGACACATTTTGGGGAGAAGCAGCACATACAGTAGTAAATATTCTTAACAAAGCACATGTTCGTGTAAATAGTGATAAAACTCCATATGAACTCTGGTATGATAATTATCCCACTATAAAGAATTTTAGAATTTTTGGAAGAAAATGTTTTATAAAAAATAATGATGAAAAACTCGGCAAGTTTGAACCCAGAGCAGATGAAGGAATACTTCTTGGTTACTCCTCTAGGAGTAGGGCATATAAATGTTACAATAAAATACTTCGGAAGATTGTTGAATGTATAGATGTTGTTATTGATGAGTCTACAGCAGCTCCAAAAGAAGAAAAACAAACAACAAATGAAGACGATGATGATGACATATATCCTTCTGCATCAAATAGTAATGATACAAACAGTGAACCCAGTGAAGAACCCGAAGCTGATTTGTCTGAAAAGGCTCCATCCAAATATGTTCAAAAAAATCATCCGGAATCTCAAATTTTGGGAGAAAAGGGATCAGGTGTACAAACAAGAAGGACTCTTGTGGGATCTTCTAGCAATCTGGCATTTCTGTCCACTATTGAACCTCACAATGTTAGTCAAGCTAGCAAAGATGAATGTTGGATTCAAGCCATGAATGAAGAGCTTGATCAAATTGAAAAGAATCACACTTGGGAATTAGTACCAAGACCTCATGAAAAAAATGTCATTGAAACTAAATGGATATTCAAAAACAAGTTAAATGAGAATGGGGATGTTATAAGAAATAAAGCTAGACTTGTTTGCAAGGGGTATGCTCAACAAGAAGGTATAGACTTTGAAGAAACTTTTGCTCCTGTAGCCAGACTTGAAGCCATAACAATGTTTCTTGCTTTTTCAAGCTTCCAACAAATCAAAGTTTATCAAATGGATGTTAAATCTTCTTTTCTGAATGGTGATCTAGAAGAAGAAGTTTATATAGAAAAACCAGAAGGATTCATTTTGGGAAATGATAAAAATCTTGTTTGTAGACTTAAAAAGGCTCTATATGGTCTCAAACAAGCTCCAAGGGCATGGTATTATCGTCTTGACAAATATCTTCACCAACAAGGATTTTCAAAGGGGTCTGTTGATAGCAACTTATACACAAAAAATCGAAAATGATAAAGTTTTGATTATGGTTGTATATGTTGATGATATCATTTTTGGAAGTAATGAAGATTCTATGAGTCAGAAATTTGCTTCTGATATGCAGCAAGAATTTGAAATGTCTTTACTTGGGGAACTAACATTCTTTCTTGGCTTGCAAGTGCAACAAGCAACAGATGGCATATTCTTATCACAAACAAAATATCTTAAGCAAATTCTGAAGAAGTATGGTATGGAAGAGTGCATACCTGTAAGTACACCAATGGTAACCGGAGGTAATCTTAGTTCTCATGATGATTCTCCCAAAGTGAATCAACCAGAATACATATATATGATAGGAAGTCTACTTTATCTCACTAGGACTAGACCAGACATTATGCATGCAGTTCGGATAGTTGGACGATTCCAAGCTAATCCAAAAGAGTCTCACCTTCAGGCTGTCAAAAGAATATTCAAATATCTACAAGGAACTCAATACTTTGGGCTATGGTATCCGAAGAATGCTGATCTCACTCTTCAGGCTTACACTGATACAGATTGGGCTAGAAATGTTGATGATCGGAAAATCACTAGTGGTGGTGCATTTTACATGGGGCCCCGGTTAGTATCTTGGTTCAGCAAGAAGCAAAGCTCCATTGCCTTATCTACAGCAGAAGAAGAATATGTGGTTGATGCATCATGTTGTACTCAACTTCTTTGGATGATGCAAACCTTACAAGACTTTCAAATCAAATGTTCACCTCATATATCCATTATGTGTGATAACAAAAGTTCCATCAGTATCTCAAAGATCCTGTTATGCATTCCAAGACCAAGCACATTCCCATCAAATATCACTTCTTATGTGAAAAAGTGCTTGAACAAAAGGTGAAGTTGGAGCATGTTCCTTCCAAATAACAAGTCGCTGATATATTTACCAAACCTTTACCCAGGGAGGCGTTTGAATATCTCAGAGAAAAGCTGGGAGTAGTCTCTGCCATGCAGAAGATTAGATCTGCTTAAAATTCAGAAGATTAAATTGGGTACGCTCCTAATTGAAGGTGTTCAGGATGCATAGGTTAAGGGGGAGCAGTTGTCATATGGAAAGGATGCAATCTGTCATTTCATTGAATAATATGTTTAACAATGCAGCATGATCTCAAGGGGAGCATGGTATTGTCGGTACAAAGGATCCTGATCAACCCTTTTCCATTCATGTCAAAGGCGGAGGAAAAGAAAATAAAGGGGCTTCTATAAGACAAACAGAGGAAGAGTATTGCCATCAATGCCAAAGGGGGGGATTGTTGGAAATATTGTCATTCATGGCAAAGGCATTGGCAAAGAGGTAATAGAGAAAAGAAAAGTCGCAGAGAACAAAGGTAAAGACAGGAGCAGCACCTAAACTATCAATTGGAAAAATAGACAGAGAATAGATTGTTGATGGGCCACAGCCAAGTATTGCAGAGAAGAATTAATTTTTGTTATGGGCGAAGTCTTTTTGTAGAAGGAATGAAGACATTCGTAGTTCCAGATTACGGAGGAGCAGAGTTTATTTAAAGATAGTCATTTCGGGTTTTAAAGCCCTCAACAACCAATATGAAGAAAATTGAATAAAACAGCCAAAGACTTTAAATTCTGAAAAGGGAGGACAAGTGGTCCCCACCACTTTAGCGCAAATCTCAAGATCGCAAGTTTTGAAGTTTAAATGTCTTATTGATGTGGATATTTGCGATGTGCGATCATCGCGCCATCGCACAATCGCACCATTGCATATTACAAAGTGTTCTGCCATATGTTTGATCGCTAATTTGCGATGCGATCCCATCGCAGATCGAAAATGTTAACTTTGCGCACTTTTGTTTGATCGCGCCATCACATATCACACATCAGAAATGGCCGACTGCTATGTGGGCCCGGGGTCAAAGAATGAAATCCAGTTTGTTTGAAGATTGAAGTCTGGGTTAAAAGATTCATTGAAATTTGATTAAAAGTAATGTTACGGGGGCAGTGTAAAGTTTTAAAATAACCAGAGGGGGTGCCCCCGTAGTTGACCAGGAAATCAAGCACTGACCATAGATCAATGGTGGAGAATTACTACTGGGGCACTGCATGCCAAGTCAGCATCAACCGTTTGGTGCCTCCGCAGGGACCCACAGAGGGGTTTCAATTTGGATTGGCTCGATTTTTAATACGCTCGATTATCTATTTTGACCCCGTCCAGGAATACCATTAGCGGTTCGTGGTTTTGATTCATGGTTTTACTAAAGGAAAAACTATATAAGGAGAAGAGAAATATAGAACGAGGTGTGCATGAGTAAGGTTGTGAATGAAAAATCTCTCCAAGGAATATCTGTATGGGCGAACTCCGTTCTTAACTGATAAATCTGATACTATGATGCACCCATGGATATAATTATCTGACGATGATGAATCTCTGGTTTGAACGACGGACGAAATCATGAAGAACTGGTGTGAGTGTACTGAAGAAATAAATCTGGTGGCCTGCAAGGTATGTCATGTGGAAACTGGTGGATCCAGTATGAAAATTGATGAAACATGGTCTGCAGTGGTGCTGAGGGTTGAAGCCTTCAGTGAGGGGGTTGTAGCTCCCTTCCAGTGGTAGCTGGTAAACGAGAGCAGGGGGTAGTAGCTCCCTTCCAGGAGAGGCTGGTAAACAAGTACAGGGGGTTGTAGCTCCCTTCCAGGAAAGGCTGGTAAACGAGAGAAGGTTGTATCCTTCTGCAAGTGGGTGCCTGCATGCTGGTATAAGTCTGCGATAACATAAAATTGTAAGAAGTTTTCTGTATAATAAATATTGAAGACTGAGATAACAGCAGCGGTGGTTTTCTCCCGAATTGGGTTTCCATATTAAATCCTGGTGCTCATATGTGTTGCTTATGTTTGTACTGTTATTTCTATTCATGCTTACTTCTTATCTAATGAATAAATAATGCAATGATCTAAGTAAAGACATAATAAGATCTCTGGACATACAAGTTGGATGCAGTAATGTAACATATGGTTTTAAGAGAAATGAAAACTAAAAAATTGCCAGTCAGCTTAAAATACTGATTCACCCCCCACTCTCAGTATTTTTCTCAACACTTTGACATTACACAGAGCCTCAAAGGTCAAAAAGAGCTCCCACCGAGCTTAAATATTTATGTAAACTATTTAATATAGAAGACACCTATGTAAGTTTCTTCGTCGAGCCCCCCAAAGGCCGAGGAACCATTAAGTCTATATTAATTATCTTTAGAGATATTTTATCGGATCTCACCTCCTCATTCTTCTATATATACTACTGCAGAAGATGAGTGAGGGGTTGGTTGATGTAGTTGCTGATCATTGTAATGTAATTGAGCTTGAGACTTCTACTTGTAAATAATGTTTACTAGCCCTTGAAGCTCTGCTTGTGAAAGATAAGTTAGGCTGAGATGAGTAGATAATTGCTAAACTAAAGAATTGGACTCAAAGTTGTAACTAGTTTGGAGCATCAATACAAGCTAATTTATGGGATCCTGGTCTATGTTGACAATGATGTTTTTCTCATTGTAACTAGTTATTTTGTTTTTGTTTCCACTGTGTTCATTTTCTCTTATAAAGAACAACATGCATAGAGTTAGGACCTACTGTATATCAGTACCCTTCTCTAACTGAAAATATTTATCTGAATTTTTTCTTCCAATATGTGTTATTTAGAAATGATTTAATTCAGTTTGAGCATAGGAATGTTGGTGTTCCCTCATCTTATTGTCTTAGCTCAATGTTATTCTTGAATGTTACTTTAATTTCATGTTAAGTAGAGATGAAACTAAGGAGGATATGGTGTGCCTTGGTCCTAGTTTTATCCCCAAAGACTGTCTGAATGTTTCCCTTGGAATGTGTTAAAAGCTGGCTAGTTTCAAAGTACTTACCAGAACTTAGGCCATTCTGTGTTGTCTTTGTGTTTGTCTTGAGAGTGACCAAGTAAAGCAGAGCTAGGAGAGGATTTTGGTGAGCCCGGCCCGCTAGTTTCTACTCTAACAGTTGCCTTATATTTTTTCTATTGAAAGTGTATCAAAGGCTGGCTAGTTTAGAAGTACTTACCAGATCCTAGTTTTCTTTCATATTTTTCTTAAGTGTGTATCAAAGGTTGGCTAGTTTCAAAGTACCTACCAGATCCTAGGCTACTCTTTGTTCTTCATCTGTTTATTTCCCTTTCTTTTGTCTCATTCCATTCCATAAATCAAACTTTAAAGAGATCCTTAGACATAGATGACTTGCCCCATGAACCACTCTTGCCTCTTGCTGTTCCAATTAAACCCTATTGTGACTCCATAGCCCAATGGACTAAAACCTGCAGTTATCTACCTTTCTTGGCCAAAGCTTGTTCTATTTGCTTGCAACTTCACACCTTTGAAACTCTTTTCATTTAGAACTTTCCACCTCAAACAGTAATCATGCTCAACCATCCAAAAACAAAAAAAACCCTTTGCCTTCATAACTAGCCTAATATCATTACCCAAAACTTCAAAGAAAAATCCATCTTTGCACTTATTGGAGAGATCCCTCTCCGGATTCAAGAGGGCTAGATCCTAGAATCCCAAAGTGGTTGAAACGATGTTTCTCCCTGCGATCAGACTTTTCCAATCTTGCTAATTACAGGGAACTAACAGATTGGAGAAAATGCATTTTTGGGGTTTTTGAAGCATCGGGGCTTGCTTTCAGAGGAGAAGAAGGTGCAGAGGGAGGGGTTCCAGAGGTGAAACATGGCGGATTTTGAATAGAGGCAAAGAAATTTTAATTTTGGCACGAGGGGAAGAAAATGGTTTTGGAAAAACCACGATGGTTTATTGCATGCGTTGAGGGTGGTAAGTGGTTTTGAGTGGGGGCTATGTGATTCCACTAGGTGATTATCACGTGGTAGGGAAAAATAGCCCATTTTACGTGGGTCGGGGCCGTTAAACCCTATTGCAAAAATATACGCAATATTCTATTTGGACCGTCAGATCTCGGGGAGTGAGATCGATGGTGCGGAGAGAGTCCGGGAGCAGGGCACAGGTTTGGGAAGTGGAGCTCGCGAAAAGGTGGTAGAGTTTTATTGGATGAAGGGTTAAGTGCAAAGTGGGGCCCGGGTATGATTACATGGTGGGATTTGTTGGGTAGCGCGGGGCTGGATTAATGTTGAATGAGGGAAGGGGATGTGAGGACCGTTGGATTGGGGGAATAGATCCCAATCAATGGTGGATATGGTCTGGTGGGAAACATAGAGGCGGGGTGAGGTAAGGGGGGCTCACTTTAATATTTCAAAGGTTTGGGAGGGGCTTAAATAATATGAAAGGGCGAAGTTTATTTGAATGGATAAGGGGCTAGAAAATGGGCTGAGGCCATGGTTCTGTGGGGGTAAGGGAGACCCGACGCTGAAACGAAAAGGGCTTAAGGCCTATTTATGTCCAAAGGGGCAAGTTTTACATAAAAAAACTGGGTTTTTTAATAAAATCAAGAGGGACCGATATGTTTAAAGTTAGATTTAAACAATGTAAAAAAGGTATTTTTGCATTGTTTAAGGGTTTTTAGACAAAAATGATGAATAAGGGAGGGGGGGGGGGGTTATGAAGGCTTTTGAGGGGAAAGAAGAAATGGGTTTGAGATGGGGAAAGGTAGTGAATGAGAGTGTAGATGAGGTGATAAAATGAGGCAAACAGGCTTAGAAAATGGAGTCTTATTTAGAGTAGCAGGATAAAACTTGAGAAGGAAAAAGATGAATTTTTTTAGTGAATTAGTTTAAGTTTAGGATGATGAAGGTAGTGAGATTTATAGAACTCACAATATTCTTAAAATCTTGTTTCTAGAAATCTTAGGATTATAACTTAGTAATATTTTGATATCAGCAAAATTTACTGATGACTAACATCAAGTTCAACTTCACCATTATGTTGTTGTTTAGGGCTGCTAGAGTTTTGGTTGTCATTTTCTTCATTTAGTGTTTGGTTTGACTATTCTGGTAGGCCCAGATCTTTCTCATTTTAATTTTCTTGTTCATTAATATCATCTTTATTATACAAGATAAATGATTCAAGGTCTGAATGGATGGAATAAATAGGTGTGTTGTTTGGCCTATCTTGGCTTCTTATAATGTATTTCAGGTGTGATTCCTGGTACAATCTCCTTGTTTGGTTAAAGACCGGGATGGTAGCATAGGACATGTCCATTTGGAGGTTCCCCTAAAGTTTGGCTCCCCATTATTTGGATAAAATCATGCCATACTTCGGGAGAATGTCAGCCAATACAATGTCCATGACTAGACTCTTAGGAAGATTGACACACAGATCCTTAATTAGACCCAAAAATTTGACTCTACTTGAATCGAAAGAGTACAATTCTTTGTAAGGTTTGGTTATTTCGAGGCCTATTCTCTCCATCACTACCTTGGGCATAAGATTGTGTGAAGCACCGAATTCTAGCATAGCATTGTGCAAAATTTTGTCATGAATTTTTAGGCTAACATAGAAAGGAGGGACAACTCCCTCTTGGTATTTTCCCTCTACCTCAGGTCCAAACAACAGTTCAGGTTTGTCATCAGTCAAGTTTAGAGTGTTGGTGTCATTTCCTATGTTCAAAAATTTCAAAAATTGGGACCTATACACATCTTGAGTTACCAGTTCTGTGAGAGGTATGGTTATTTTGATCTTGGAAATCTCTCCCTAAAAACTAAAAGGTGTTGGTGTTTTTATCATATTTACATCAGTTTTATCAGCCATGATCTTTTCTAGAATTTTAGTTTTCTGATTTTGATTTGGAACCTTAGTCAAAAGAGTTTTTTTAGGGCCACTAGTTGATGTACTAGGTCAGCTTGGGTCACCATTTGATTGGTTGGTTTTGTCTTTGTTTTGATCATATTTTTTAGCCATTGTGGTGGTGTTTTTTGTTGTTTTCTTAAGAGTGTTTTTAGGGTTCTTTCTTACAGTAGTGTCTAGTTTGTTTTTCTTCGAGGCATATTGGTTTTTCTTACTCCTATGGTCATATTACCTATGAACCTCCATAATAGTGTTTTCAAATCCTAATTTTTAGTCTTCAGAATCCTCATAGTTTGTTTTAGTTTGATTTGAGGAAAAGAACCCTTGTCCTTCTTTAGTGAGAAAAACATCACCCTCATTATTAGAGCCTATTAAGCTCACATGGCTTTCTTCCAGCTCTTCAGTCTCTCTGTCCTCTTAATCTACATAGTTGTCTTGGAAAGGATGCCTGATTTGTTGGTCATTGTCTCTTTGTATGTTTTGAGGAGGGTCTCTTCTGAAGTTTTGATTTCTATTTCTATTTTGGGGATTTGGTTGGTTTTCCCTAGGAGGTGCTCTTTCATTCAAGTCAATCCTCTCCATCATTCTTTCCATGACCCTCACTAAATTTTCAATTTTGGCATCATATGTGGAGGATATGGTTTCATCTTTGTATGTAACTTTATTTTCCAACCTCGTCCTAACCCTTTTCTCAATTATATTGGCCTCCACACTCACATCTCCCCTTTTCATGTCTTCTAAGGTTAGGGGATCTCTTTCTCTCAATTGGTAAGCCATGTATGGATCCAAACCCTCTGGAAAATTGACTAAGTATTGGCCCTATGGGGGTTTCATGTGAGGTGGGAGTGCATTGTATATGTTATGTGGAATTATGTATTACGGATAAAACATTCTTTCGTATACAAGTGCTTATCTATAAAAATAGGTTAAAAACTTTCTGACTACCTTTCCTAACTGTAAGCAGACACACATAATGAAATAAGAATCTTACTTGGAGTCCAAGCGCTTCTAAAGTCTCCTTCTGTCGCTTTTGCTGTAGCTTCAAATTCCAACCTACTGTGAAAAATATTTCCTGCAAGAATGAACACTAAACAGTAAGAGATAGAAATAATACAAATGTTTATTCAAGTTATTTAGCTGAATCAATAAAGCATAAACCATATACATCAAATAAGAAATCATGATATGGAGAATCAATGCTTATACATATGCATATAGGGAAAGATAAGAAGTAATCTTTATTAATGATAGAAGGGGTGGTTACAACCCAGTGATTGATTTAGTGTCACCATCTCCAGAAGCATCCCAGCCTCATCACAATGCAGATATCTCCAGCAATATGTCACTCAAATCAACTCCTCAATTGAAATTCCACCAGGTTTCTCTACTCAAATTCTTCCTTATCAAACACTAAGATCTATGCTCAATTTATAGAGGAGTTGAAGGTAGTTTTACAATCAATGACTTTCCAATAATAGGAAAGACATGTTCCCAATCTTGTAGATGTCAGATGGACACACGGATTCGAAGTTTGACACATGTGAACTCTTCTGGAAGGCACTGGTCAAGTGGAGATTCCAGAACAGTGAGAATTTTTCTCCCAATGTGACCAATGCACCTATGACTGTCGGTAAGTGCTTTGCAGAGCAACCTTGAATGGGGCTACCTACATATGCAATGCATTTTCCATTTAGAGGAAATTTTTATGAACTCTCATACGATATATTATAAACTTCAAATATTGGAAACCTTTTCAGATGAAAGTCTTGAATGATTTTTCTTGTTCTTTGTCTTAGGGAATGTAGCAACTGAAATGATAGGGAATGATAGACCATATTCATTGGTCTTGGAGATGATGTCAAATTAACAAGGTCATTGGGAATGATGCCCAAATTGACCTATAACAAATTTCCCACTAAAGCATGAAGTCAGAATAATAATAACAATATTTTGATTGAGATGCTTTACATTGTGATGGGCTGGAGATGAAGTGAAGTGTTGACCTACATTAATCTTACAATACTTAATATCATGGCATATCCTCTTGATCATAATTTTTGAGGGTAGGCATTCCCATGTTCAACACATAAACAATCTAATAACATGTACAGCATTGATAAAGTCGTCTACATTGAAATGTTTCCCAATATAGACATGCCTATAGATATAGGCCCATGTTCGGATGACGATCTATATGTAAGGTCACCGTACAGATGATGTGTACAAAAATCTTGAAATCACAGCCTAGATGGCTAAAACTATATATAGGGTCTTCTTATTTCGTTCACTCGATCATTCGGGTACAAGTCTAGCCATGGGAATATATGATTTGTAGTCGAAAATGCTAAGACATTGTTTGATTACCTGCTAATGATGTGAGTTGTTAACAAACATGAGAGAACCACCATTAATTTCAATGGCCCTCAAGGTGCTGCTGTACATTTTTTAAGGCGTGAATATATGATTTGATGTCGAACACCAAACAAAAATATTTTGGTCAAAAATCCGGAAGTGAGGATCTTGTCGATGCTATAACAAGCCTCATGGTACTAGAACATAATGTTTCTAAGTGAACTTCCTAGATAATTATTTGTTGTCGACAGGAAGCCACCTTATTGTGAAATAGGAGTTACTAATTTCAGAGACAAAGGTATGACTTGATATAGAAATGTTTAGGGATGACGGTCATGAGAATGAAGGTTTATGAGTATTGTAGAAGGATGAGTATTCACTGGATGACTTAACTTAAACATATCGGTGACACTAAGATGAGTTGGTAGCATTGAACCAAAACCAAAATGAAAGTATGATGAACCATAGGTATGAATGAACTGTCAAGAAGATTACCGAACCCAAACAATCACGGTGATGGAATGAAGTGTCATGTTCAAGAGCGACCTGCTACCATAAAATTTCTACTCACTTTCCCAAATATTCCCCGATCATTTGTCGACCAGTACCTATTTTTTTTTTTGCACAAGCTTCAGGAGGATAACATATTCTTGATCTATAATTCAACCCTTCGGGTGAATAAAGTATCACTATTTAATAATTTAACGAGTCTAGCGATGAATGAAACTCGATTCTTGTAATGATCGACAAGCCCATCGCTATTTTATGTTATAACAAGTTTAATGATAGTGATAGCCCAGTCCTTTTTCATATATAGAGAGTTTGAAAAAGAGGGAAAAAAAAAACTCCATAAGTACTTTTTCATAAATTTGTCGCTCAGATCCGAAAAAGTGTAAAATAATATCTGAGAGAACCTCTTTGGTCATGTTTAACCAAGGTATTCCTTTTTTGTAAATTTGTCGCTCAGATCCGAAAAAGTGTAAAATAATATATGAGAGAACGTCTTTGGTCATGTTTAACAAAGGTATTCCTTTTTTGTAAATAATATATCTCATAGGCACCCTAAGAAAGAACTATTTTGACAATATAGGGGCCATGCCATAATGGCTCAAAGTTTCCTATACCTATTACATCAACTTCTTGATCATAAAGAAGGACCAAGTCACCCTCTGAGAAAATATGAGGCTGGAAATTTTTGTCGTATTTCACCTTTATACATCTCTTATGCACTTCGTTGGCCAATTGGGCTTCATGACAGGTTTCATCAGGATGGATGAGGTTAAGGAGACACACTTATTCTTCTGAGGTATTAGGTAACAAGTGGATTGCGAGTTTTAACGATGGTATTTTACATTGGATTGGTAAGATAGATTCCAAACCATACACCAATTGAAAAGGAGTAAATCCAGTTGTGCTTCTCATCGAGTTTCGATATGCCCACAAGGCAGAGTATAGGATCAAATTCCAATTTCTTTTACGAACTCATATCATTCATTGAAGCATATGTTTAAGAATATTATTGATAGCTTCACCTTATCCATTTGATTGTGGATAATAAGGAGTAGAATTATCATGTGACAACCCTAACTTGGCAGTAAATTCAGTCATCATGTGGTTGCCAAAATGCTTCCCATGATCTGTAACTATAGCCTGTGGGACCCCAAATCGTGCAAAAAAATGATTAAAGAAAAATAATGCAGTTGTATGTCTTGTGTTGTTGAATGTAGGCATCGCTTCATCCCATTTGGTAAAATAGTCAATTGCAAAAATAATATAACTATTCCCCTTCGACGAACGAGGGTTATAGGCCATGAAGTCAATACCCCATTTCAAAAATGGTCCCATAGAGATAAAAAATTGCATTGGTGCTGGCAGTTTGCAGATTTTACGATAAAAAATCTGGCACGCATGACAACTTCTGACCGAGAGGATGCAGTCTTGAAAAATTGTAGGCCAAAAGTAACCAGCACGGAGTATCTTCTGCATGGTAGCATATCCATATAAATGTCCACCACAAGCCCCAGAATGGAAATCATTTAAAACTTTTTCGGCCTCCTCATGAGTGAGGCACCTCCTTAAAATGGTATCGACACCATGATGATAAAGTATATCGCCGATGATCAAATAATATTTGGCTTGGTATCGAATACGTCGTTGTTCAGAGTGAGAGGTATCAGGTCAAAAAGTTTAAGTTTGGAGATAAATGATGAAATATCCATACCAAGGATCAGATGATCCAATCAGAAACAGAGACTATTTGGGAATTGATGGTTCTGATGTAGTTGTAATACTATCAGAGGGAAGGTCACAGAGAAGCTTAGCTAAAACTAAAGAATTATTTGACTTGGATTTGATGAATTCCAAATCAAATTCCTGCAAAATGACAATCCAATATGAATATTCCCCCCCCAGAAATTGACATGATAATATATAAGTCACGGGGTTGCAATCCGAAATGACAGTGATCTTTTGGAGTAGGATATAATGACAAAATATTTAGACATCTTGAACAACTGCCAAGGAAAGCTTTTTTATGTACGAATACTTAACTTCTATATCATTGAGATTATGACTCAAATAATATATCGGGTGCTCAATTTCATCTTCTAATTGGACCAAAATCATAGCGATGGTCGTTTCAGCCGCGACGAAATATAGGAAAGAATCATTTTGATAATTATGGGGGTACATTAGTGATGCTCAAACAAGAGTATCCTTGACAACATCAAAAGAAGCTTGAGAAACTTGGTCCCGATGGAAGGGAACACCCTTTTGAAGAGTCAAGTAAATCCTTTAGCCATTTCAGCATAGTTTGGAATGAACCTTCTTAGGAAGTTAGCCTTTCCTTGAAGTTTCTATATCTGAAGTAAATTTGATGGCGTAGGCAAATCACGAATGTCCTGAAACTTCAATGGGTCAATTCGAATTCCTTCTTTTGAGATGATGAATCAAAGAAAATGACCAAAAACAATACAAAACATACATTTATGTGGATTGAGGTGTAATTTGTAGTGTCGGTAGCATAAGAAGATGGATCTCAAATGCATCGGGTGATCAATTCGATTTTGTGAATCATTTAGATACGGTTGAAAAATGTGCTTGATGTCATTGAAAACATAATCCATTTCTCTCTAAAAAGTTTCCCCAGCATTCTTTAAACCAAACGGGAGTTTCCTATAAGTGAATGTGCCCTAGGGACAGATGAATGCTATCTTATGTTGATCCTCTGGGTAGATATTGATTTGATTGTAGCTTGAAAATCCATCCATGAACGAAAATATTTTGCATCCAGCATAGTCGTCAATAATATGATCCATAAAGGGAGTAGGATAGTTGTATTTTGGACAAGCAAGATTAACGTCCCGATAATCTATGCACACTCTAATGGTTCCTTGTTTCTTCATTACAGGAACAAAATTGGAAACCCACTTAGTCAGTGGAACAGGGTAAATGAAACCAACAAACAAAAGTTTTTCAACTTCTTCTTTGATGGCAGCAAATTCTTTCAATGAACAGGATGAAACCGTTGATGCACTGGTTTGACATTATGATACATATTAATAGTGTGTTCAATAATACTAATATCTATGCCTGGCATTTCCTTATAAGACCAAGAAAATAAATCACGGAATTCACGAAATAGAGTGCGATATGATTCAAGTTCTGATGGAGAACAAGATACACCGACATGAATATTTTGTACAATGCCAGGTTTGGTCGAAATATCGATAGAAATGGTTTCTTCAATATTTGACATATTTCGCTAAGAATCGATTGCATTATTAGGTAAAGAATTCGAAAATAAATTTTTGATTGATGGGTGATATAGTTCACTAAGATAGTTTTCTTCATATTCAAGAAGATGGGAATGATGATGATAATCTTCCAATGGTTCTCTTTTCGACATCATGGCTTCCAAAATATTCTCATCTGTCAAGAAAATTGAGGAAAAAGGATCAGAAAGAGTACCAAAATCTAAGGAACGATCGACCCAAACAACTGGCGACGTTGATTTCAGATTTGCCGCTCAAGCTAGATATATTGATTTCTATGCCAGTTCAATAGGGCTAGGTTGTAGAAACTCATCCAACCTAAAAAATTTAGAATCACCCATACTCTCCCTTAAGCCATATAGAGTGGAAGAGATCATCTAGCAGGTCTCTATAATTACAATTTATGTCAACGTCGGGAGTGGCGGTAATGCAATGGCTCCCATGAGTGTGGAATCCTTTAAGAGTCTTACACCAATGTTCTGAAGTTCTAGTTGGGGTATGTGAACGAATGGAACACTTCCAGTTACCTGCGAAGTGGAGGAAAATAAGGATATATGATTAAATACTGTGATATTACCTTTATATGGAAAGGAAATCATTCTAAAATATGTAGAAATAATTGCAGTCATTGCATATACCCATGGCCTTCTAAGTAGAATATTGTAGTCAAGGGGTCTGTCAACAACCTCGACATCAACATTGACTTTTTTCCCCCTAGTTCAACATGCAGGTTATTAATAATACCACAAGGCTTATATGTACGACCATCAAAAGCCTTCAACGTCATTGATGATTGTGATAAGTGCGATGAGCCAAGTGACTTCCAACAATTTAGATACATAATGCACGTAGATGCTCGCTCATCAATAATGGTACGATGAACAAGGTGATTGAGAACATTTACTTGTATGGAGAATGCCAATTATTCTGGTAGTTGTGGCACATAACCCATATGATTAAAGAGGACAAGATTAGAATAAGTTGGATCAATTCCACCAATAGCTGACAATAAACTTGTTTTTGGGAGGGAAAATTTTGTAATACATCAAGAGCAGACATATCTGAAGGGGATTGAGAAAAATATTCATCTATATTATAATTTTGTGCAACTCATATTCGAGGATTATATGTTGATTTGTGAATTACTCCCCTTGGTGGTTTGATTGTCAATTCAGGAATAACAATAGCTGGTACTGATTCCGTAGACAGATTCATAGTCGAGGTCGTAGGTTGATCAGTGGCCTGAATACCATAATATTTATTGCACTTTGACACCAAAATAGATTTTGAAGGTTTTGTGATGGATAACATAAGAACTTGGGAACTAGAAGATGGATCTGTAGCAACTAAATTAGTGTCCGGATTTGGAAATGGGTCTGTCAACACAGCTGACGCATGGGAAGTCTTGATGATTTTTGAGACTTCAGCGCGGTGAGGACAATCCCTAAAAAAGTGTTCCTCATTACAGATTATGCATGGATAATGAGGTTTCCTAGGTCCAGGCTATTGATCAGATGATTTTTCTTGCAGGTTAGAAGTTTTCTTTTTCTTATATTTCCCTTTTTTCTTACTTCCGAGTTGCTTGTCACTTTTGCCTTTGTAAAATCACATGGAATTAATTTCGGAAGAAGGTGCAGGATCAAATGTTGTAATATGATGTGTTCTTGCAGTACCAATAAAGCTGTCTCTGGCTTGAGAGTCCTTTAATTGAGGAGAAACAATAAAATTAGATCGCAGTGCATTAGGATTTTTTTCATAGAGCATGCTAGATTGATTATAAATCAAGTCCAAGTATTGGGCACGAGAAATAACATGCCACATCCTCAGTTATATATGGTAACAGGGACTTAATGAACCATTCAGCAAGGAGCTGATCAGGAACAAATGTCTTAAACATTCTACGATGACAACGCCACTCATGAATATGATCAGGAATGTGAGTAGCATTAGTCTATTTGAAATTGGTCAAGAGTTTCATTCCAGTTTAATATTGTATGGGTAACTAGAAATGATTCAAAAATATAGTAGCTAGGGCAGTGAAATTATCAAAAGAAGCTCTAGGTAACTGAATATACCATTTTGCAGTTGGACCTGTGAGCGTACGCTGGAAAAGACGTAGTCAAACAGAATCATCATTTAGGGAATTTGACGAACACCATAAATGATAAGTCATGACATGAGTCGACGGATATTCTCGAGGGTTTCCATTGAACTTAGGTATATCCAAGGGTAATTTGTGAGGTATCATTGGCCACCAAGGAGCATAGTTGATTGGATCATTGGTGAGCCAATTTAAATCTGGTAACTCTAAAGTTGCAACAAAGGGCAACTGTCTATTAAGGTCAGGTTGAGCATAGCTAGGGTAAGATGGAATTTCTTGAGAAATGGGCCTTTGAACATCAACATAAGGAATCTGCTGCTGGTAACTCAGATAGGGGTTGTTTTCAAAAGTAAACGCTTGAGGATTATGTTGACCAAAACATGGATATGATACTTGTTGAAATGAAGCTTGAGGCATTTGCGCTTGAGATTGCCAAGGGGTCTATCCACCATTGTTATAACCCAAATTAGGATAATATGGATTCGGTTGATAAGTATAACCATATTGTGGTTGTGACATCCCATAAAATGGTAAACCAACTTATGAATAAATGATTCCGAATACAGGTTTTTGTAAATTAACCGAAGTATTTGGAGTCTGTGGACTCAATATTTGAGGGTATTGAGTTGAAGGACTTGCTTGATAAGGTTTTTGTACAAAATTTTTATTCTGTAACAGAAGTAAAGGTGTATTAACAAGTGGAAGTGATGTGGGTGTAACAGGTTGAAATGGTTGATACGAGTGTATAACCATTTGTGATTGGATAGGAAGAGTGGGCTACCATTGACAAACATTCATTTCGACATTAGGTTGACCAAAAAGTGATGAAGTAATGTCATATTGAGTGAAAAAATGTTGCCCCCCAGCATGAGGAGGATAATAAGATGGAAAATATTACTCTCCAAATGATGGGAGTCTAGTTGATATGGTACCTAAAGGAATGAACCCTGAAGGACTGACTTGATATTTCTCTGATGATGTGTATAGAGAATCAAGCCATTCAATACTCACTATATGATTACCAGTTAGAGTACCGGATGATAACATTGGTGAAGTCCATGGTTTTGAAGATGCACCAAAGAAAATTCCAGATAATTATTTGTAACCTGATGGGACCATAGGGCCACCATGAAAATATGACTCTGGTGAAGTTGTAAACATCTATGAGGTAGCGAGGGAAGGTACTAACGTAATTGGAACAGATGGCCCAATCAAAGATGTTGCTTCGGGCATGGTTACTTGACCTAATGTATACCCTTTTAGATCGATGGGAGTTTGAATGGGAACATGATCAACAAAAGCAGATGGTGATGATTGAGGAAAATACTCGCACAGGTAAAGGTCCTCCCTAAAATGGATTGGAGTTAAAGGTGTCTCGTCTGGTGGGATTTCTTCAATCGCAATTAAACTAGGTGGAAGTATTTCACCATCAGGCCCAAAGTATATTTCAGGTTGTTGATTGTGTGATATAGAAGACTCAATGGCTACAAAAAATTTTGGATGACCAAGGCAGGAACAACTTCCAGTTGTTTAACTTAGGGATTTAGATGTTCTGGAAAATAAGAGACAGGATCTGGATCAATTTGTGGTTGAACAACGTCGGGTCCATGAGGTATGGTCTCACTAATTGGATGAATCGTGACCACAGGTAGCTGTGAGGACTCCGTTTCGACAACAGAAAAAGAACCGAGATGTGTAGAAAAAAAATGAGCTAACTCTGGTATATGGGAAGATGATGTTTCACTAGAGGTATGAACTATACTTGATTCGGTAGAGTCTGATTTCCTTCACCTACCAGAAGTAACTTCTAGTGGTAAAGGTGGTTTTAATGTTAATCTAAGAGAACTACGGGGGAAAGGATTTTGTTCTTCCATGATTACTGATTTATTTTAACCAAAAATAAATAAACAAAATAAAAGGGCAATGCGAGGAAAAAGGCTTACCAAGAAAATGTGAACTGCAAAATACCTCCTGGTGAACCAAGAAGTACGAATAGGAAATCTCCCCGAATGTTGTGTTCGGTGTATCACAATTTACAAGGCAGCCAACTCGGTTCACTATGGATGGTTAACACCTACAATTTGTCCTCCTAAATATACCCAAAGGTACGTGGAAGCCCAAGGCCGTATTAGCGTTATTTGATGCGAAACCGCACAGTGAGAGCACCCCTTTATAGTTTTCGTACTATAACACCGCCCGATATACCCGAAAGCACGTGGACGAGCTATGATATACTTACGTACGTGGAGTGAGGTATCACACTTAGAATGTATCATAGACAAGTTAACGACAACTGCTATGTTTTACGATGCCGGAACACGTCTCTAGCTTATACCTTCTAAATGTTATTGTTATGGTTCCAATGCTTTGTTAGGTAAATTAAGATAAATTTAAGTTGATATTGTTTATCAATTTTCCTTTCAAAGGTTCACCGCGGTGATGTATTGGAAATTCCTAAAATTTAAACTAAGAATGATAAGCAATCTTTTCACTTTTAGTTTTTCAATGAAAATCCTAGCTATTATAGGGAAAGAGCAATCAATTTGAGAGCAAACAAATCAAAGAGCACAAACTAAATGCAGCTTTCCTAATTGTTCCTTTTGCAAAACATACAAACCACTACATGAAAATGCAAGTTTTTCTTTTCACTTCCTTTAATGTTATGAATGCAGAAAAGAAATTAAGTGCATCAAATCAATAAAAATAAATTCCTTTTACTTTTGAGAAATGAGGAATATAAACAAAAATCTCTCTTTTTAAGGAAAAATGAGGAATTAAACAACAATTTCTCCTATCAGGAAACGATGAATTTACGACAATTTCCTTTTCAAAATAAAATTGATCTAATGCGAAAATGAAAATACTTTGAAATTAATTTGTCAATGATAAAGAAAAACAATTTAAGAAAAAATTGAACAAACTATTCTTTCAAAGGAGGAAGAGGTAGATAAGTTCACTAGTCAATATGAGGCTCAGGCTTTTCAAAACACAACATAAAACAAACTGAAACAAATTGCAATGACAAATTCAATAGAATTTGGATGGTCTTTGGGGCCAACGCACTCTGTAAAGGGATATAGTGTGTTGCAAAGCACCCCTGAAAGGGAGACAATGCTATGAAAAGCATTCTGTCCTATCCAACAGTGCGTTGGGCACAGTCTATAATCAAAAACACAGCTGTTTAACACACTTCTAATGAAAATTCGGATGTCAAAAAGCCTAATCTTTGTGAGTAAATACTACTGGGTGAATAAACAGAGAAAATTAGAGGCAAATACACCTAGGATGAAGGGTAAACTCCCTAGTGGAGTCACCAATTTTTTATGTGGAATTATGTATTATAGATAAAAAATTCTTCCCTAGACAGGTGCTTATCTAGAACAATAGGTTAAAGACTTTACGACTACCTTTCCTAACTACAAACAGACACACATAATGAAATAAGAAGCTTACTTGGAGTCCAAGCGCTTCCAAAGTCTCCTTTTGTCGCTTTTGTTATAGCTTCAAATTCTAGCCATTTGTGCAAAATATTTCCTACAAGAATGAACACTAAACAACAAGAGATAGCAATAATACATATGTCTATTCAAGTTATTTAGCTAAATCAATAAAGCACTAACCATATACATCAAATAAGAAATCATGATATGGAGAATCAAAGCTTATATAGATGCATATATGGAAATATAAGCAATAATCTTTATTAATGATAGAAGTGGAGGTTACAACCTATTGATTGATTTAGTGTCACCATCTCCAGCAGCATCCTAGCCTCATCACAATGCAAATATCTCCAGAAATATGACACTCAAATCAACTCCTCAATTGAAATTAAACCAACATTTCTCTACTTAAATTCTCCCTTATATAAAACTAAGATCTGTGCTCAATTTATAGAGGAGCTGAAGGTAGTTTTACAATCAATGAATTTCCAATAATATGAAAGGCATGTTCCCAATCTTGTAGATGTCAAATGAACACATGGATTCGAAGTTTGACACATGTGAACTCTTCTAGAAGGCACTGGCCAAGTGGAGATTCTAGAACAATGAGAATTTCGCTCCCAATGTGACCAACGCACCTATGAGTGTCGAGAATTTCTTTGCAAAGTAGCATTGAATGGGGCTACTTGCATATGCAATGCACTTAGTCCCTTTAGAGGCAGCATTGATGAGCTCTCATATGATATATTATAAACTTCAAATCTTGTAAACCTTTGCAGATGAAAGTCTTGAATGATTTGTCTTGTTCTTTGTCTTAGGGCATGTAGCCACTGAAATGATAGGGAATGATAAACCCTATTCATTGGTTCTGGAGATGATATCTAGTTAATCAAATCATTTGGAATGATGCCCAAATTGACCTATAACATTATACACTATTGAACCTAGTGCAATAGTCTAGGATAGTTTCTCCAACATTTATCTTAAGGTTTTTATACTCTGAGAGGATTTGGAGAGGGTTTTTCTTAATCTCCCACTTGTTTATGAATGTTTGATAGAGGGAAGGAAGGTCATGTATGGTGTTAGGAGTCAAGTTATTGAACCATTTCTTTGCTTCTCCTCCTAATATTTGGGAAAAAATCCTTTTTTTATGGTCTCCTTTTCTATCTCTTGATAGTCAAAGGCATCATTCATCCTATCTACATGCTGTTGGGCAGTGGTAGAGTCAGCTCCAGTAAAGTGAGGGATTTTGGATTGGTAGTATTGAGGCATGGGTAGTAAAGGATGGGGTAGAACTAATGCGGCAAACCATGCTGCCATGATTGGAGGTAAAGGAACCCAAGGAGGGTTTGTGAAAGGTGGGTTTGTAAGAGGAGATGGAGGATGAAATGGAGTGGTTTTCACAGTGGATGTGTGAATGGGGGTGGTAGATGTACTTGGACCAGCAAGGTGAGATTGAGCAGATTTGGAATGAAAAGAGCCAAAGTTTTGGAGAAGTTTAAAATCAAGAGGAGTGGAAGGAGAGGCTTCTCTACTAGGACTCTATTGCAAATCTATGGGCTCAAGGTCTGCCTGGTCTATCCCACTTTGAGACATAGTTCTAAAAAGTTTTCCTCTATGGTGTAAGTCAAACTAGGGATCTTGCAAGGCTGTGATGTTTTCAAGGATAGATATTGCTTTATGAATGATCCTAACAATAGTTGAATCTTCAGTCCTAGAAGTTTTCCATAAGATATTTTATGGGTCATCAACTATGGTAGGAGGGTTAGGGTCAGGGTGAGATTTGGTGTTTATCGTTTGCGAAGCAAGATTTCAAACTCAATAATGCAGAGAGGCTGAAAGTTCTTAGGAGTGTCTTGAAAAATAGACCGGTCTGCAATGGTACTAAGCTCACACAATGAGGGACTGGGTTTTTAGACTGTTATGATTGATTAGTGCATTCCCAAGGGAGTCTATGAGAACTAGTGGAGCTAGTAGGCCTACTGGAGGCTAGTGGAGTCACCAGGTGGATGTTTTTTACTACTTCGAGGATATGTTCCTGTGGTCCACCACCAAAAATTTACAAAAGACAATCTAGGGATGTTTTTGGGTTTTCTGAGTTTCTTTTATGTAACACTAAGGTTTTTATTGAGTGTCCTCTAGTTGAGTCATCATTTTGCTAGTATGGTTAATCAATTAGATACTAATCTTGGCTAACACTTGATTTTGTAAGTTTGACAAGGATTTGAGAGTTTTTAAGGTATACTTAGGATGCTACTGACTCAGTGTCCCACTGTGATTGCCATTATGTTAGGTGGCTGAGTCAGTGGATACTATTTGACAAGGGTATTCTGAATTCTTTAAGGATGTCTAAGCTTGTTACTTAGAGTCCCCTCGTGATCACCATTATGTTAGGTCCCCATAATTTGTTAGATTGGCAAGACCAAATGTACAGGGGTAACATAAAACCTGTCTTTGGAGTCCTAGGACCTAGGCTTCGTGGACTCAAAGAGGGCTCTCTCTATGTTTGGGTAAAGGATGTGAACTTAATTGATTTTAGGGTTTTGATTTTAGGCTAATTATTAGGTTTAGGGTTTGTTTGTTTTCTTGGTTGGGTAGGTTGTTAAGCAGAATAGATAGTGAGAGAGTTTTAAGCCATTGGGCTATGGACTCTACAAGAGTGCTATGAAGGTAAATCCTCTCTGCGGACAACGATGATCCCTCTAGCCCGAGAGTGGGTCTAGAAACAATAGGAAAAACTAGAGTGTGGGTTCCTAGTTACTGAATGAAATAGATGTGGTAGATCGACCTACCTGGAGTCCAACGCTGTTGTTGTAGTTGTTGTAGTGGTGGCCTCTCGATTCCTGCCTTAGAAAATCACGATCCATTCGCAGTGATGCTTGGATGCCTGCACAAGATCAACAAACAAGAGTAGCATATGAAACAACAAACTCATTCATAATTATTAACCAGTCAAGGAGGGTTAAGCATATTGCATCAAATAGACCACATCAACACAAAATGGGAACTAGACAATAGTTATAAATATGTATTAAATAGAAGAAAGAGTTACAACCAAGCCTTGACGTCGTAGCCTCCTTCAGCGGGGTTCTGTTGAAGCATGTCTCGATGAATGTCAGGGAATTCAGATGGGATGAAGGCACAAGTCTAACCTCTCTCAATAAGCGACTCTTTTGTTCTATCTCTCTGGCATTTCTGCTATATTATCTTCAGTTCATATAGCTTCAACAATGGAGGATGGCTATATTTATAAAGGTAGTGGAGGAGGTTGGGATCCCCACTATAGTGGAAGGAAGGCCTTATCCCTTGGGAGGTTTCCCCAAAAGGTGGAAATAAGAGGCCAAAGGAGGAAGGCTGTGGTTATTCAGTCAAACCACTTCCCATGACTCATCCACAAAGTTTTTTTGATCAAAAATTTACCTCTATTTTTAACAAAATTTCCATAAATAGATTGGCACAGGTGGCTACTGAGACAAGGCACTAGCTGGCATGGGGGCTAATGTTAATCTACCTCATCGGTGCGAGGGCATAACTGGCTACCAGCGCTAAGGAAAAAACAAGGGTTTTTGGTGGTCTGTTCACGTAATGGT
This sequence comes from Pinus albicaulis, assembly GCA_034641835.2. Lineage (NCBI taxonomy): Eukaryota > Viridiplantae > Streptophyta > Pinopsida > Pinales > Pinaceae > Pinus > Pinus albicaulis. The sequence continues at coordinate 1,504,528,229 of CM076570.1, read as the reverse complement.
CAACAGAAGGAATGTTAGACTCATGATAAGGGATGTAATGATGGTATTTGCAAGGCATGACACTTTATTTTGACCACAGAAATGAGCCTCCAATGTATGGTTATGGGTATTGCAGGGACAATGACAAAATGATGTGTAACAGATGCCCCCCTAAAGCATGAAGTCCGAGAGAGAGGAAGGGTTGAAATGCTTTATGAGAACACGTTTGAACCAACAACCGATGTCAGAAGACTTGCAACGACAAGTACCACTAATATCTCTGAGACATGAACATGCAACATGGGTGCAACCATCCATAATAGAGTACATGTAAATTGAGATCCATGGTATGGACACAGCCATCCAGTAGTGAGGATCAACAAATAGACTCAGGTATGGTCGCAGCCATCCAATCAAAAATTCATGTAATAAAGTCATGATAAATCATAGTATCCCACAACCTGGATCTTATTAGACAAAATCTAGGGTCTTGCGTTGCATTTCGATCTGAAAAAGTACAAATTTCAAGCATGCGAATATGTGAGCTGATGTCGAACATGGAAGAAAAATCACCTGATTACTAGCCAATGATGAAAGTTGTTAACAAGTGTGAGAGAAACCACCAATAGTGACAATGGTTATCAAGGTACCACAGGTACAATCCACGGAATGTGAATAGTGAGCTAGTGTCGAACAATCACAAAATCACTCGATCGAAGGCCAATGACATGGACATATCACCGAATAAGAAGAACCTGCCATTGAGGCATGTAGGCTCCAAGGTACCGATAAGGGGTATTTATACCAACTTCCTGGATAATGAGCTAAATTCGATAGGAATTGACCTGGTCGAAGGAGGACCATAGTGTTTCCCATGTCATCGACACGAGATACAGGAACATAATGATCATGTATCAGGACCAACAAAGAATCAAAGGGAGGTTGCAAATTGCAGAGGCAAACTTCTCTTGAACATATCAGAGACATTACTCTAGATTTGGCAGTATTTGACATCAAAAGATCTAAGGTCATGGTGATGTGGAAAAGAACAAATGAGAGGTCAAAACAGATTACCCAAACCCACGGAGGAAAAAATGACGAAATGAGATGTCCCCAACCCGACATGAAAGCAGATGAGTGACATGTTCAAGAGCGACATACTGCCAATATAACTAAAGACTAGTTCAATTTTCCCCCACCATTTCTGGCAAGTACCCCAATTATTTTTTAAAACAAGCTTGAAGGGGGTAGCATATGCTTGTGTTGTAAGTTTTTCCTTCAGAAAAATCCATCCTAGTACATTTTATGAGCCCTAGGAAGAAGGAACTCAATAAACGTCATGGTGACGATGTCCAATGTCATCAGGGTTTAACGAGTCTGACAAAGGAAGAACTAGGCATATTTTCATGTTTAGAGAGTTTGAAAAGAAGTGGAAAAGAAAAATCCAATATGTCCCTTTTCGTAAGTAGTCTCTCAGATCTAAAAAGGTAGAAAGCAATATCTGAAAGAACCTCTTAGTTGCGATCGGCTAAGGTATTCCTTTTTCGTAAATAATCTATCCCAACCCGAAAAAGGGGTAAACATATACTAGGTAGATATCGTTTCGCAGCCATTTAATGAGTTCAAAATGCCAAGAATCTTGGCAATATTTTCAGTTTTAGAGTGTCAGAAAAGAGCTGAAAGATGACTCTAGTAGTGAATTTTTTGTGTTTTTACCGATTCTGAAAAAATATAAAATACAACTCATGACTTCATCACCATCGCATTAAAAACTTGTCGCTGCACAAGAAGCAAACGTAAAACCAATTTCTCGAAATAACATAACGTAATAATCGAAAAACATGTATTAAAACCTAATTAGGGTTCTAAAAATTTATAAAATTCCAAAAATGGTAAAAAATAATTACTTTTCACTTTTACCTTTTGAGGAGCAATAGTGGCCAATTTTACCTTGCAATTTTGCGGCGACGATAGCGGACAATTCAGTAGACCAATCTTGGAGCTGTTAGTTCCAAGTAATAGCTGACACCCTTCCAATTGCAGTCAAACACTGCCCCAATTGCCAACATTTTTCCCCTAAGGCACGAGCTCCTCCGGCTCCCCTCCATCCTATCATCTCAGTCGGTCCCTTCTGTAAGTGGGCCATAGACTTTATGGAGTGTCAACCATCATCAGTTAGTAATCATAAGTATATCATCGTGGCAGTTTACTATTTCACCAAATGGGCTGAGGTCATGCCAACGTTTAACAACATGGAAGCTATCGCAGCCCTCTTTTTCTTTAACCATGTGATCGCTCGATTCAGAGTTCCGAAACAATTCATCTCCAACCATGGCTGAAATTTTGAAGATGAGATATGGCATGAGTTATCCTCAATGTTGGGCTTTGAGCACCAATATTCCTCCTCTTATTACTCCCAAGGTAATGGCCAAGTTGACGCAGTGAATAAAATCCTTAAAACCATGCTTCAACAGATGGTGGATAAGCACAAAACCAACTGGCACCTTATGCTCTTCCCTGCTTTATGGGCCTATAGAACTTCTATTAAAACTGCCACTGGGTTTACTCCTTTCCACCTTGTTTTTGGAGAGGAGGCAGTATTACCGATTGAGTATGAAATCCCTTTCCTTCATCTAGCCGTCGAACTTTTCCCTGACACCCAACCTTAGAACAATGACTTATCATGCTTGAGCATGCTTCCGAAGACTGTCGTGTGGCATTGCAAACCATTGAGGCAACTAAGAAATGAAATGAAGCTCAATATGACCGAAAAGTCCACCCTCATACTTTTCACAAAGGTGATCTCGTTCTGGTGTATGACCAAGCCCATGATGTCCTTGGTCATGGGAAGTTTGACTCATTATGGCTAGGACCTTACATCATTAGTAAGGATTTAGGTAAAGGGGCATATCTATTAGAGGACTTCGAAGGCCATCCCCTTCCCAATCCTCGCAATGCACTCTATCTGAAGAGATATTACCCTTAGTGTTCCCTTCCGGAAATGCATGTTTTATTTTATTTAGGTAGACAGCTCATGCATTTTATGATACTTCACCAAGACACATTTTTTCCATGAAGCATCACTTCACTACTCCCCAAAATCTAATTTCTTCACTTGCAACACTTGTACATGGGGGGCACCATTTTGCCTCCATACTTGACCATGCTCATGTTGATTTTCGTTGTGAGTAACCACTATGTACTCATGTTTTAATGGTATCCATTGGAGCTTTTTTGTGTGGCAACACCATCGAGTCACCTTTGTTATAGCATCCGAGTTGAGTCATCATTGCATTCATGGAGTCTATCCCGAGTCCCTTTATCTCCTGCTATAACCCTCCATCCTTCATTACTTGGTCCCTCTCTCGTGTTTCACATTATGGCCTCTAGTCCCATTGTCCCCTATCCCTCATGATATTGTGTCAGTCGCTGCCAAGTCATCCATGCCATTTATGCTCTAACAAGGGACGTCGTCCATCCGGTACTCAGTCCCCCCCATTTCATCATCATCATTGGTGTAAGTCTATCAGTCACTCTACTATTTTCTGTCGCGCCTTAGTTTAGGATCCCTTATTGCCTCACCTATGGCAAACCTCCTTGTGTCGATATCATCTCATTCATTCCAGAAGAAAGGTGTAGAGGGCGGTGTACCTTGGTTCTAGCTTCCACTCTTGTTCGGTGCCTCGGATTAGGAAAATGGACTCGTTATTGCCCTTTGACTTGATTGTTTCTCAGCTCCAAGTCCTTTAAGCATGATCGAAATCCATATAATTAATGGTTCGATGATGCAACAACTAATATCAGTGACTTACAGGTGTGTGTGAGATGTCTTAGCCCTCATGAGGGGGTGGCCCTACAGGTAGCCCCCCACATACTCGGATGACCTCTTCATTACAGCCTTTGATGCAGCTCCATACATTTGATGATGTCAGCCTCAGCCACTTGCATCGCCTTTTTGTTTGCATGGATCAGTCATATTTTCAGAGCCCTTTCTTGTTTTTAAGGGCATCTGGGTTATTTTTATATCTCATGTACTCAAATATTATTGTACAAGTCCTGGATGTTCTCCCAGGCACAATATGTATGTGGGATTCATTATCTTGTTGTTTATCTGGCTCATGTTTATGCCAGCATCTACTATATTTTTCAGTCCATTGTTTACTAGACGTCTTATTCTTTGTACTTTTCCTCGGCGGGCATACTTATGCCTCCCCCGCTGCCTATAGCACAGGTAATCACTCATAAAAGAGACTTGTCGCACCTGTAAGTATCGCCTCCTCAGGGTATAGTCCTTTCAACATTGTGGTCTACCTTATACTTCTCTCTCTTTGACTTCCCCTTCGGTGTCTCATGATTGAGTTCTTACAACGTACTTCGGTCATACGATTAGCTCCTAACGCTCACATGCTCAAGGGAAATCTGTTACACCATTTTTTGGTCATTTAAACAGGAAATCCCATGAGGAAATATTAAATAAATCTACATTTGTTTGATTTTCCTCAAGGAATAATTAGTTGAATAGCAGTTTAATTAATATTCCTAGTTATATTTAACCCAAAATAGGGAAATTAACTAGATAAATCATTATTTATCTTATTATTTCCTAATAATAATTATTTGAACCTTATTTAAATAATATTCTTTGTTTAACATGACTAAATCACCATTAAATAATTAAAGAAATCATTATTTATTTGATTATTGCTCAAACACATCCTTAAAATGATAAATAAATCATTTATTTATTTATTATTTACAAATAAAGAGATTTGGCCGAAGTCAAATTCCTTTTCCCTCCAACAAATATAATAAAATATTCTATAAAAGTTGGATCTTGATTTGGTTAATAATATTTTAACTATGCACCAATATCTAGACTAACTCAATATTTTGTTATAAATAGAAGGGTTTTCCCATTCATTTACCACCTTTTGTTGCCTAAAGATCACTCTGGATCTATACTTTTGGTCTGACTATTGATCCACCATCATAGTCATATTTTTCTACCATTTTTGTCTGGGTTTTCTACACCATCAAGAGAGAGGAGTTTTATATCTAAAGTTTTGAGGACTTACAAGAACCCATCACATTGAAGAGAACTGGGAACACCCTCCTGTGTTTTACTCCTAGGTGCCATTAATACAAATTTCATTCAACTTATTCTTGTCTTGTCTATTGGATGCATGGAGTAAATATTATTTTTTCTACTGCTTAATGTCTTCTAATGCATAGATATATATTTTTGCAGCATTTATATTGATCACCTAATTACAGATCTGAGGATATTAGCAGCCATCTTTGTTGTTAGGGTTGTTTGTTATGCACAGCTAAAGTGGTCTTTTTTCGTACACTTGGAATTAAGGTTCATACTAACAACTGGCAACTCCACACGGATTTACAATTACAACCACTGTCATTTTTCTGATCCTTGCATATCCATCTGCTTCAAACCATATGATTTCTCTTCAGCCCCTTGTTTTTGCTTTTCTTGATGTGTTTTTTAACGTATAAAACCCTAAAACAATAAAAATTCTAACTTCCGTGTGTTTTCAGACCTATTGCATAGGTGACAGACATCAGCTGTAGCTGAGATGACAATTTTTTCTGAAATCTTCCACCAAGAGTGTCAGAAGTGTAGGTCGCACTTTTTGGCCCAAAACCTGTGACTTGGAGCTTCAGGAAGTAGGAATCAGCCAAAAAACTGCGACCTAGATTTTTTGCAGGGATTTTTCTGAAAGTTTTCTGGGTTTGCCTGAGCCTCTGTTCAGGGTTTTCTGACCTCCGTCTCCACTCATTTTGGACCTGTAATTGTTCTATTTTTCTCAACTAAGTGGGAACCTAGCACCCTAGGGCTTAAGTACCTCCAGTTTTACTGGAAGAGTTTTTGTTCTTGCAAGTTGTCTGAAATTTTAGAGTCTTCAGCCATTTTTTAGATCTGATACATGACCTTCAAATCTGCTTCATATCGGCTTGTTATCCATCCAAATCACCTCATTTATCTTTGTTTGGGTTTTCCTCTAGGGTTCACTCTGTTTCCCTCTAGGAGATAGCCTTTTGCCACCTCTTTTTACAATATTTTTTCCTCTGACTTGTTGATTTTTTCTGCACCACTTTCCAGTAGATTTTGTCCTTTAGATCCCTATCCCTCCTGACCTTAGATATATTGGCTTTTTTAGTGTGTTTTTATTAGTTTTTTTACTCACCCATAGACTAGTTATTGAGAGGCCCGCCTCCTTGGGTTAGATTATTGCACTATTAGCTATTTATTTTCTGTTTTTTTAGGCTTATATATTGTCATTTGCAGGTTTATTTATAGCTACACAGCACACTTTTTATTTTTCTCTACAAACGTCTGGGTTTAAAAACTAAAATTTACACACTTCACACACACACCCTAAGCGAAAAAGGGCTTGGTTAACACTGCCAAGCAAAGATTCTAAAACATTGAAATCAATTGATCCTGCATCTCTATGCCCTTTTTTCGACATTGTAATCAGTTGATCCTGCACCTCCCTACCCTTGTCAATATATTTTTCCTTTGTGCCATGTTTGTGTCGTCATCATTGTGCCACCAAGGCATTTATCCCGGAGACTTCTTGGCCTTCATCCTCAGTTTCCGGTAGGAAGACTTACTCCTCCACGTAGGATTTGAGTTAGTCCTCCACCGAGTCCACACACCGACTCTACTTCTGGTCCTTTGGGTTCTCCTTCTCGCTCTGCCTTTGGTTCTCCCCTTGACATCTTCACCATGTCTGGTGCAGGACCTAATGCTGGTGCTAACCCCGGCCCTCATGATGGGAATACCACTAGTGGGACTGCAATGGACACTACCCCAGCTGCGCCCTTGCTCCCCTTCATGGCAGGCCTCAGCCTCCCTAATTTTGACCAATTGATAAATGAACCTATACACCGTGACACTAGTTGGCCTACTATGCTGACAAAGCTCCCTTCCGACATCCCAAAGTTTGAAGGCCTTGCTGGAGAAGATCCTTCAAATCATGTTCGATCTTTCCACATGTGGTGTTCGTCTAACTCCATTACCAATGACTCTGTCCATCTTCGGTTGTTCCAATGAACGCTTACAGGTGAAGCTTCTAAGTGGTATGTTGATCAGGCCCCTTCCTCTCATACCACCTTTGCGACTCTTGCCCAAGCTTTTTTGTCTTACTTCCAGCTTCCCTTTCATTATGAAATTGGTAGCAAACTCTTGACTTCTTTCCGTCAATCATCTGCGACCATCTATCCGACCAAGTCTAGGAATGGCGGAGAAGAAAGAGCTTATGTCAAGCCCCTACTTTTGAAGACCATGTCTACATGGATTGGTTCCTTATATCTCTCTTTCCACCTATCGGGAAAGATGTCGCATCGCACTTTCCTCAAACCGAAGAAGTCGCTCTCCAAATTGCGTTAAAATATGACCTAATCTATGCTTAGTAGGGTTATGTTTATACCGTTCTACCTGATCTTCCTAGACCCGGTGGTGCCAATGCACCGGGGGCATCTCACACTGTCGACGGTATCATTGGAGCTCTCTCTAATCCATATGCTCAACCTCCCATGGGCTATGGTTTTCCTCAATGGGGAACAACACCTCCCGCACTTCCCCCCTCCCAGTAGCACATATTCAGGATACGACATGCCTCCCTTTTTTGCTCAACCTCTTATTTTCCACACTATTACCCACCATCCTTATTATCTATATCCACAACCTGGTGCTCCAACTCCTCCAGCATTAGCACCTCCTCCTCCCTTGCCTTCTCAACCCCCGCAACAGCAACCACTGCTCCCTCAGGGGCAGGTGTATGCACAGCAGGGCGCGACTAATCCTCCTCCCTCAAAAAAGAAGAGGAAAGTCACTCAAAATCAAGCTGCCCCTGGTAATCCTGGACCTAATCAAGGCAATGATCCTGTTGGATGGATAAGTCATTCTTGCTGACAAGACAGACCTCCCAAGTGTCCTACGGACAGCTAGCAAAAAACAACCAAACAAAAACTACTTTCTCTAGATAATATTCGATTCAGAATTAGCTACAATAGCGGTTTTAAAGACCTACCTGTAGTCTAGCGCTTTTCGTAATGATATTCTTTCCAGTTGCTTTAAAGAGTCATATTCAAAGATCTGCAATCAAAAACATGGAAAAAATCAATAGTACCTGCATAGTATAAACTAATTCATGAATCATATATCTATCAAGATGATCAAGGAATTCAAGAAACAAGCTAATTAATTAAATAAATCATTCATAAAAAATTATAAACAAGCTACATAATTAAAGAACTCATTGAGAAAATGGTATTCATTCATATTATCTTTAATGAAGAAAGAGCCTTACAATCGTGTCTACCTTGATATCGTATAGGTCTTCCTGGGGTCCGGAATAGGCATTTCCTTTACTTTGACAAGCTTTGCACTCTCTCAGCTAAAATGCACATGGGTGTGTAATAATTCCCACATAATGATCAGTTAAGAGAGTCCGAGTTTCTATAGAATTTCTCCTCAAAAATTCTCAAAGTCTAACTCCCCTTGAGGCTGCACTATGGCTTCAATTTATAGGAAAAGAGAAGAGGTTGCAGCTCCACATAAGAGGGGATAGAATCCTCTTTTGAAGGGATTGAGCTCCATAAACCAAGGGGTAGGGTCCCATAATAGAGGAATGAACATACATGATAGGAGCGAACCTTCGACTGGATAATTGCTTCTAAAAGTTTCCAGATTTGACTGCTTGGCTTCTAAATGTTACTTTCCACCTTCATTTTACCTTTTACAGGGGTTCGCACCTTTAATGAAGAAAAAGTATGTTTAGCTCCACATGCTTTATAACAAATAGGTGTGGCACCGCAGGCAATGTCAAGAGAAAGTGTGATACAAGTGTTTTTAATACTTTTATGAGCTTTTCTCTCAATTTCAAGGCTTGATTTTAGGAAATTTGATGTTTTAGACTTCTAAGGGAGTAATATATGAGTAATTGTGAATGCACATAGACACTAAAATTTCATGGTGACAAATTTCAGTGTAACAAATTGCCCCCTAAAGTGAAAAGTCTGAGAGCATTCGAAGAGTGATGTGCTTTATCATTTCAAGGATTAGCTTGTGGACACCCTAGTCAGAATCTTGTAAAAACATTCAATGCAAAACATATATATATATATATATATCATCACTGAGGTAGGCATTCCCATACTCAGATAAAAAACCAACAGAAATGATTTTAATATTACACCAATATTGTAGACAAAGCATGGACATATCCATCTGTAATGAATAGTCTACTCCATAATGAATAATAAAACTCCTCGCAGCCTGATGGTGGAAACTAGATCTAGGGTCTTGATTTCTGCTTCCCAAACTAGTACAATTCTATCCATGCGATTAAATGCGTTGAAGTCAAACATGGTAGAACCCACTTGATTACCAGTCAATGATGTGAACTGTTAACAAGTGTGAGAGAAATCACCAATAATGACAATGGCTCTCAAAGTACTCAGTACAATCCATGAAATGTGAATAAGTGATCTGAAGTTGAACATTTCACGGAATCGTTCGATCGAAGGTCAATGATGCAACCTATCGTCGAAGGCAAGAAAGCTACCATTAAGGCATGTAGATTCAATGGTACTGATGGATTATAGATCAAATTTCTAGATGATGAGCTGTCATCGATAGAAAGTGATCTGTCGTAAGCAAGCTCACGACACGAAACCATAGATCAAGTTTTGAAGAAATTTTTTTCAAAGACTGACTCAGCGATGGTTAACGCGAATGGAGACAAATGTTTGCAGATGAATGGTTTGTTTGACTTTCCTCTTGAACACATAATGACACTGCAAATGGTTTGGTAACAATTTCCCTAAGATAATACCCAGAAACTGGCTGAAGACCTTCAATGTGGTTTAATTAATTGATAGGCAAAGGATTTTCCCAACCCAGATAGAAGTGACAAAAAAGTGTCGTGTTCAAGAGTGGTGTACTACTTTTAAATCAAAGTCTAGAAAATGGATTTGTTTTCTCTCTTTTTCCCCCACCATTTCTGGCAAGTACCTCTTTATTTTTGATAGGCTTGATGAGGATAACATTTTCTTGTTTATAAGCTCATCCTTTGGATGAGTCAACTTAGTTTAAAATCGAACCCTAAGAAGGAGTGTTTCGTTCCTGTTTGTAATCGACAGGTCCTTTACTGTTAAATTTTAATGAGTCCAGTATAGGAGAAACTCAGTGTTTTTCATTTTTAGGGATTCAGAAGAAAAAACTTAAGAAAACTCCATGTGTTTTCTTTTTCGTAATTTTAGTATCTCAAGCCCGAAAAAGGATAAAATAATGCGAGAGAGAACTCTATTGACCATGATTAGTTAACGTATACCTTTTTCGTAAATAGTCCATTTCAGTCCGGAAAAGGGGTAAAATTATACTGAAGGGACGACTGTTCATTTCCTTTAACGAGTTCGAATAGTCAAGTACTTGGAAATCTTTTCATGTTTAGAGAGTCTAAAAATGGCTTAAAAGAGAACTCCAAGATTTCGCTTTTTCGTAATTTTCAAGAACTCGAAAAAGTGATAAAAATATACTCATCATTTTTTCTTTTTCGTAAGTTTTAACGAGTTCGAAAAAGTGATAAAATTGTACTCATACGGTCGACTTTCATTTTAATTTACGAGCAGGAAAAGACGGAAAGAACTCGCCATTTTCATGTGTTTTACGAGAATGAAAAATAGAAAAACAAGCTCTGGATTTTCATGAGTTTAATGAGTCTTGAAAATAATAACCGAAATGGACTCAAGATAGGTTTCATTTTTACACAAGCTTGAAACAAAGAAAAATTTGCTTGGAAGTGGTTTCATTTTTACACAAGCTTGAAACAAAGGAAAAATCATGCTTGAAAGTGATTTAATTTTTACACAAGCTTGAAACGTAGGAAAATTGTTCTTAAGATAGGTTTGTTTCATTTTTACACAAGCTTGAAACAAAGAGAAAACTATGCTTGAGATAATTTTTGATGCCCCCCAACCGTAACTTGCTAGAGCGCATGCCCCCCAAGCTTAATTTCATTCAACTAAGTAGACTACTAGTTACTAAAAGCTGGATGGAATGAAGGTTCATTTACGAGATCGGATGAAAGACTCGACTTGAATAGGAAAGGATTTGTTTCATTTTTTAACGAGCTTGACACAGGAAAAGAACTATGCTCATAGTGACCTGTTTCATTTTTTAACGAGGTTGACACATTGAAAGGAACTATCCTCATAAACTACTATTTCTAATCTACCTACATAACCTACTGAATCATTTTTTAATGAGGTTGACACAGGAAAAGAACTGTCCTCATGGGTCTGTTTCATTTTTTAACGAGGTTGACACAGTAAAAGAATTGTCCTCATATCTACTCTCTACAATCTACCTATATAACCTAATGATTCATTTTTTAATGAGGTTGACACAGGAAAAGAACTGTCCTCATGGGTCTGTTTCATTTTTTAACGAGGTTGACACAGTAAAATAACTGTCCTCATGGGCCACTGATTCATTTTTTAACAAGGTTGACATAGTAAAAGGAACTCTCCTCTTGACCTATTGATTCATTTTTTAACGAGGTTGACACAATAAAAGGAACTCTCCTCGCTAGACTTGTTTCATTTTTTAACTAGGTTGACACAGTAAAAGGAACTCTCCTCATATCTCTGTTTCATTTTTTAAGGAGGTTGACACAGTAAAAGGAACTCTCCTCATATCTTTGTTTCATGTTCTAGCGAGGTTGACACAGTAAAAGGAACTCTCCTCACCAGACTTGTTAATCATGGCTTCCAAATAGAAGAAACACATGTCAAGGGACACATCTCAATCATGGCTTCCAAGAGGTCTTCATCAGATGGAAGAATAGTTCTATGAAAGGCACACATGTCAAGGGACTCAAAAGGGATAAGAACATCGCATTCAAATAATCCCATTGATTTTTCCATGTAAATTACCAGATCTAAGTCAAAGGAAGTCGAGCAAACAGTGAGAGGCTCGCTTGCATCGGTAACTAAAAACATGGGACTGGTTGCCACATAATTAACCCGTGGCAGGGTAGATACCACTTTAGTATAAGGAACATTTAGGGGTGTTTGATTTTTGGTAGTCGAATCAAGACTAGTGAATGAAAGTTGGTCAACAATCACAATGTTTCCATTGTGAGGGAAATACATCACGCGAAAGAGTTTCGATACGACAGCTTTCATTGCATAGAAATAGTCTTTCCAAAGGAGTAAATTGAAATCCAAGGGGCCTCTAACTACCATATGATCAATACAGATAGTTTTACCTTCCAAGGTAATAGAAAACTTAGGAAGGACCCCTAAAGGTTTAATAATGGTTCTATTAAAAGCTTTCAGATTCTGCGTAACAGGCACAAGCTGAGGGGAACCCAAAGCTTTCCAAGTAGTTGAGGATAAAATGCTAATAGAAGCACCTTCATCTACATGTGTGTGGCATACATTCTTATGACAAGCCTGCACAATTATTTGGAAAGGGATGGAAAAAGACCATCGGTACTTGGAGGGGGATCTATAGGAAGAAGTGTAATGCCCCTTGGCGTAGAAGAATATGATGTAACAAGAAGAACTTGAGTGGTACGAAGTTCACTCTCTACAGGGAGAATGGGATCGAACACATGTGAAATCGAGTCGACTACTTGATCAACAAAAGGATCATCAACCTGAGTGATATGAGTTTCACTCTCCAATGGAAGAGTGGGATTGACTGTACCTAGAATTAGATCAATCACTCCATCAGTTGATGGTAGGATGGGAGAAATTTTATGGTAACGAGTTGGAAGTTCTTGCTGTGGAACAGTAAGGTTTTCCAACAATTTTGAGGCTTCATCCATGTGAGGGAAATTGTGAGTTTGATGACTCCCTTTGCATAACTTACAAGGAAACCTAACTTTACCCTTTTTCCTAGGAACCTGACTATCACTGGTTGATGAATCAACGGTAAGTTGATGAGAATGTTCTGACCATACTTCCAAGACCTTAGGAATACCAGGACAGTTGATAAGAAAGTGGTCACCCTTACAAAGCTTGCAAGGGAATTTGGGTTTACGATGCATGTTGGAGGTTTCCTCAACACTACTAACACTTACAACCATGGTTGGTTGGTTGAATTATTTCTTATCCTTTTTCTTCTTCTTCTTAGCCACCTAGTTACTAGCGTCAAGGATTTTACCAAGCGAAGAGGAAGAAAGTGAGGAAGAAATATTGGGCGAAGAAGGTAAAGGGTAAAAAGAAGGTTGGTGATGTTGAGATGGTGAACTCTGTTGAGGTGAAGCATTTGGTTGAGGTGGAACAATTTGAGTATTTAGGGCCAACAAAGTTGAAAATAACCATATCGGTAAACCTATTGTAAATCCAGGTAATGACAATGTAGCCATATAAGGAGGAACAACATTTCAAAAGCAAGGAAAAGTACTAGGATTCTCGTTAAGAGGGGTTCCTTGGTTGGTAAATTCCAGAACAGTTGCCATTAGATTCAACTTCAGTGAATTTTATTAACAATTTAAAACTAAAATTAACAATTCAAAATTCACACCTAAACAATTAAAATTCACAATTCACACCTATGGTCTCTAAAAGTAAAAACAAAGAAATGAACACGCGCTATCAAATCTAGGAGTCAAACCACACACAAACAATAGATTCCCGCACTAAAAGCATTAGTTGGTGATGAAATCCAACGTCATAGAATTTTAATGCATAAATGGAAGTTGGAACAGTTACCCCGACAACCTACTTAATGAAACAGACTAGTGCAAGTTTCTCCACTATGCCATCTCGAGTGAAGAGAACCCTCCAGAGATTCCAAGTGAGTCTAGTCAACGTCTGCTCTAGGTACAGTGGGATCTTCCCTCCACCGTTAGCTTGGGAAAGAATCCTAAAGTTTATGGCCACTAAGGTCACCAAAATGAAAAAATATACTTGGGGGAATAGTCTACGATCCGATACACACGCAAGGGCAGAGTAATAAAGCTCAATCCCATTGAAGGCTCCTTGACATAATCCAAGGTTTACCGACAAGTGACCCCAGGCTCCTCGACAATGGTTCCCAGAGCATACATATTACTATTGATATTTTCCTACCGCAAGATCGACTACTTGTTTGTTTTAGTTGCTTTGGAAAGTTAACTACAACCTATTCCAAAGCACTAATCCTGAGCTAGATTGGTGGAAAGAGCCCTAAAAATGTAAAAATTACTAGATGAATTTTAATTAAGCACTGTGTTATTTAGGCTATTATTACTCAAAGGGTAAATGGATACGAAACCAATGGTGTTATGACCTGACTCAAAACTGAATGCAATCGAATATGATAATGTAATATTTTCAATTCGATGAATCCTAACTAAAGTAAGGAGAGAGTTTCCATTCACTTCCAACAATAAAAAAAATTGATCAATAAGAGAAAATATAACAAATTCTCTAATGCACTAATTTCATCAAGAAAAAATAATGCTAAGAAATTCCATATTTTTTTCTGTGTTTTTAAAACAAGCATAAAAATATGTAAATTCAAATTAAAGAAACTGATCTAAATCTACAATTAATTTTTCAGAATGTAAACTTTGCAGTTGTAATCTATGCACAATTCACTTGAAAAGTATGCAAATGTAATCTATGCACATTTTTCATTCATATTCTGAAAATGAGAATTCTAATTATGAAAATGTGATCTATGCAAGAGAATTCTCAAACATAAGATGATTCTAATGTAATTGAAGAACCAATCAAGTGTAAGTAAAGAAAATTGGGTGAGAGTTCCAAAGATCAAAATATAAAACCAGTTAAAGGTGATTAACACTCAGACAAAATTGTTAAGAGACTGAGACAAACCTTGAAGTAATGACCAAAGGAAATCAAATTAAGAATTTCTCAAAAAGAATATTAAAAACACCCAATTAACTTAACGGAGACTAATGAGATTGTAAAATTGCTGAATGAAATTCACACAAGGCTTTCTAACAGAAAATACAAGTCTGGGTGTACACCGAGAATCTAACAAACTGATCCAGAAAAGAGAATTTTAAGGTTTTCTAAAAATTTTCACAGGGTCCGTAGGTTTCAGTGTAAATAGGTGCAGTCCCGCACTGTTTATACAAGAAAAGAGTGGAGACGCCCGCACTGTTTCTAAAAGAAAAGTGCGGATACCAGAAAAATAAAAGAAAAATAAAAAACTCTAAAGAACTTTTCAGGGATTCTGCAAGAATAAATTACCTAAGCCAGTATCAATCAATCAAAATCAGAAAAATAGTTTCACAAGTCAAAAATACAATAAATCGAAGTTCAAGATCCATTCCCCACCGGAGTCACCATTTTGTTGGATAGATAAGTCATTCTTGCTGACAAGACAGACCTCCCAAGTGTCCTATGGATAGCTAGCAACAAACAGACAAACAAAAACTATTTTCTCTAGATAATATTTGATTCAGAATTAGCTACAACAGGGGTTTTGAAGACCTACCTATAGTCCAACATTGTTCGTAATGATCTTATTTCCAGTTGCTTGAAAGAGTCGTCTTCAAAGATCTACAATCACAAACATGGAAAAAATCAATAGCACCTGGATAGTATAAACTAATTCATGAATCATATATCTACCAAGATGATCAAGGAATTCAAGAAACAAGCTAATTAATTAAATAACTCATTGATTAAACATGATAAACAAGCTACTTAATTAAATAACTCATTGAGAAAATGAGATTCATTCGTATTATCTTTGATGAAGAAAGAGCCTTACAACTGTGTCCGCCTTGATGTCGTACAGGTCTTCCTGGGGTACAGAATAGGTGTTTCCTTTACTCTGACAAGCTTTTCACTCTCTCAGCTAAAATGCACATGGGTGTGTAATCATTCCCACATAATGATCAGTTAAGAGAGTTTGAGTTTCTACAACATGTCTCCTAAAAAATTCTCAAAGTATAACTCCCCTTGAGGCTGCACTATGGCCTCAGTTTATAGAAAAAGAGAAGAGGTTGTAGCTCCATATAAGAGGGGATAGAATCCTCTTTTGAAGGGATTGAGCTCCATAAATCAAGGGGTAGGCTCCCATAATGGAGGAATGAACATACATGATAGGAGCGAACCTTCGATTGGATAATTGCTTCTAGAAGTTTCCATATTTGATTGCTTGGCTTCTAAATGTTACTTTCCACTTTCATTTTACCTTTTATAGGGGTCCGCACCTTTAATGAATAAAAAGTGCGTTTAGCTCCGCATGCTTTAGAACAAATAGGTGTGGCACTACAAGCAATGTTAAGAGAAAGTGCGGTACATGTGTTTTTAAGACTTTTATGAGCTTTTCTCTCAATTTCAAGGCTTGATTTTAGGAACTTTGATGTTGTAGACTTATAAGGGAGTAATATATGAGTAATGATGATCCCATATAGACACTAAAACGTCATGGTGACAAATTTCAGTGTAACAGATCCTAACACTACAAACTAGCAACAGGGCACTCAGCCCAAGCAGGATAGGCCTGTTCACATGAACAAGCCCTATTCTTGTTGTGGTGTTTACGGTCATTACACACATGATTGTCCTCTTTTTCCATATATGTAGCAGTTGTGGGAAACATTGAGAGGACATCAAGCTGTCCCTTCTGTTCCTCCCAGTCCTGCACCTAGTCAAATGGCCGTGCTTACCGATCCTTTCCCTTAGCAAGGATATTTGGCTACCCAACCACCTGAAGGTCAGGTGGCCACTCAACTTCTTCCATCTGGTACCTCCGAATACCAGATTCTCATGATGAACTCTGATCAACCTTTAACCGTAGACATCAATATTCAGACTCGGTCCCATCAATACAACAAGCCTCCCACTACGTCTGTCCCCGAGCCACCTACTTCGGTCTCTACAAAGCCTATTTCGACACCTAATGGTCCCTTGTAAATCCCTCAGCCTAGGGCAGAGGTTTATACCAATATCCCTAAGGGACCACTACTCTGAAATGCTACTTCTGGAAAATCTTCTCATTCGTATAGCATAGTATATGATTCGGCACAATCCCCTGCTGCCATTTCAATGCTGGAAATCCTCCAGTTGTGCCCTTCATAATGAAAATATCTACTATCTTCCATGGGTGTTGTAGATCCTTCTGATGATCGATTGATTGTCTTTGATGTTGACCGGTCAGAACATCCTCCTCTCCTTGCTTCCGTCGCCTTCCAAATCCCAGTCAAGATCTGGAACACTAACGTTTCGCGGTGCATCATTGATGAGGGGGCATCCACCTGTGTGATGTCTGCTTCGGTTTGGAAGCAACTCGAATCACCTCATTTGGCTCCTTCCACAAGAAGGGAAGAAGTGTGATGTGGTAATCATGGTTTTCTCATGGTTCCTCCTAAAATTTGAAACATATAAAGTGGGGAGAATTATGCTCCCAATGGGCATACTCAATCTCAAGCCCACTCTCCCAAAAAATCTTCCCATGAACATAAGCATATCATAAATATATGGAAGCAAAGTGAAATGAGTGTTAGCCACTGATAATTTCTATTATACCAAGAGGTGGCTAATGTTGTTCTTCAAAACTCCAAGAGATAATTCCCCTTTGAGAACATATCATCCTTAAAGTTTTTATGAAGATAACTAATACTTTAGTTAATCTTCAATACTGTTTCCCTCATAAACTTGAAAAATCTATAGTTTTCCTAAAGAAAAGGACTGTGAAAAACCCATTTTTCCTTTTTCATTTTACCCCTCCTATCACTCATAATTAACCCCCATTTTTATCCCGTTTTTCCTCATGAAATTCCTCCATTTTCCCTCGTTTTCCTTTCTTCCCTTCATAAAATACATTTAATAAGGTTTAAAACTCCTTTTTAACCTTATCGGAAACTCTCAAAATCCTAAAAATTCCTTCCAAAAACATAAAAAACAGCCTTTTTGTGCTAAGGCTTTAAGCTCCTTTGGCCCTAGCACCCAACCCCTTTTTTCCGCATAAGACCAACACCAAGGCCAGGCGCTAAGGCATAATCGTGCAATCACAATTGGGTTCCTCCTCTTGTCTTGTTACCTTTTTCATTTTAAAAACTTCGATTGCGATTAAGCCCTTTTCTTATAAAACCCGACCTTTCCTTTAATTTTTATAAACGCGACAGTTTAATGTTTCAGAAAAAGGTCAATCATTGATCTAAACCGATCAACGATCCATCTTCAATCGCATCGCAAGTTTTTAATTAACCCTTTGTTCATTCCCCCCACTGATGCGATCCAGCGATTGGATCTCGACCGTTGATCTGCTATACCATGCCCAGATCCGACGACCCCCATCGCTCTATCCCGAAGCCCACTTTTCCGCCTTTGACCTTCACAGTTAATTCCTGACTGTTGATCTGGTTTTAATATTGATGGCTCTAATTCAATTGCATTGAAAAAATCCTTTTTTCCATTCCTCTCTCCTCCGTCGATTTCAAATCTTGCAATTCAATCTTGACTGTTGAATCCACAAGAACCGATGGTCCAAATTAATCAAAACTCCGCCCATATTTCTCCTTGTTTGTCCCTCAGATTAATTCTCAACCATTGATCTGATTCCTAGATCTGATGGTCAGTATCTAATCGCATCGCAAGTTTTTTATGTGTGCCTTCATCTCTCCCCTGCCGATTGGAAATCCTGCGATCGCATCTCGGCCATTCATTTCACTGATCCAATGGTCCAGATCAAACCCTAAACCCTTTGTTGTTTCATAAACCCCGTTGTGTAAATTCCTTCGGTGAAGATCAACCGTTGATCTCTATAGATCAACAGCCCATAATTACCCAATATTCGCACGACCCCTACCTCATATTCCGTTTCACTTACCCCAAGATTTTATCTGAGCAGTTAGTCTTGAAGATCTAACGGTCCATATTCAACCTGGTAGGCCCAAATCCTTTGGGACCTACCTCCCCCATCAATAAATCTCGACCGTCCATTCCCAGATCTGACGGTCCACATCTAAAATCTCCTTTACCCTGCCCACAATTTTTCGCCCGTGCATCTTACCTCCATCACGCTCTCCTCACAACCGTCTAATCTGATGCCCCAGATTTGACGGCCAGTACACGGTTTCGCATGATTTCGCATCTGGAGGTTAATGTTTTAAATTTACGCGCTATGGGTGGTTTTAAAAAGCCATGTGTCAAGCGCTAACACATATTGCGTTCAAAAATGCAATACCGCCTTTCCCCTTTTCACCGCGCGAAACCAGCGGTTTCTTCAGCTGAAACAACCATTCCCATTTCCATTACATTTTCTTATAATAAATCTTCGTCGTTGATCTCTGAGATCTAATGGTCCCAGTTTAATCTTTCCATTTACACCATCGCCCTCCACCATTCTTCCAAAGGACTTTATAAATGAATCTTCATCGTTGATCTCTGTTGGCTAATCCAATCCAATGGCCCAGAATCGTTCGGAAACCCAAAATTTCATTAAACACCATTTCCCTTCTGCCTAAGGTTTTTTGCCCATTTCCTTTGTAATTTCCTCCATTTCATTATAAAGTCTCCCCCTCTGTGTTATATAATCCCGATTGATCTCGGTCATTGATCTTTGCAGATCAACAGCCCAGACTTAATCTCCACCACCGTTTATCCAACCGCTTCCCCATCAACCCATCAAGAAATCTTGATCGTCGATTAGTCCAGATCAACGGCCACGATTTATCCTAACCTCCAAAGTAGCCTTAACCCATTCCTTCACCGATTTTCTTAAATTTTCTGTGTTTTGTGAAGGTTTTCAAGTTTCCTCCATAAGTTTTAAAAGAAATCAAAGGCCGAGGATGACGATCCCCCAGGCTACTATCAAATGGAGAACATGAATATACATGGTTAAAACAATCATTTTTTACCATGTTTCATGAACTCTGGTAATATTATGAAAACCTTCCGCGAACCTGGAGCACAGCTAAAAGAACCAGTCAAAGACCATTTATTGAAGAAAATCAGCATTGAAGATAAAAGATTAAATAATATCAGGGTTTAAAGTTCAAAATAGAGTTCTTAAGAGGATTAAGGCATAAAATTAGAAAATCAAATGCCTGATCCACAGTCAGCAGAGTATGAAGACCGGAAGAAAAATATTAAGCTAAATTAGGCCTAAAACATAGATCTAAAGTAAATTAAAGGTGTTTTAGGGAAAACAAATAAATATATCAGTCCAAGAAGCCTCCACTGCCACATCAGGGGCTAATTAAATCTCCCAGCTACCAAAGAGCCACCTGCAGCCTCAAAGAAATCAAAGAGGGCCTACTTATTGTCGACACGGAAGATATTTGTGTAAATACACCTGAACAGTTATTACCAAAGAAATAATAAATCCTAAAACTTTCAGTGAAGTTATAGTAAAGGATGAATAGGCCTCGAAGTCAATATTTTTACCCATTTAAGCCTTATAAGACATAAACAGATTAAATGATACATAGTTGTAATTTAATGCATTCCTGCCTCATGCCTTGCATGGTTTTCAAGGCCAGGAATTGCATTTAGTGTAGAATTTATTACACGTCAATCCTAAAACTTTTCCCCCTCCTCATTTCTTCTATAAATAATCCTGAAGAAGATGAGATACAGGTTGTTTGATTGTTCACTAGTTGTAATACTGAAACTCTCTGAAATAATACATAGTCTGTCTGAAGTTAAGGAAGAAATTGAAGTCTTGGAAGCTTCATGATGATGTTGCATGCTTGTTCTTGAGAAGGCTCTATCATTGGATCTGTTGTCATTCCTAGAGACAACCTTGAGTTGTGAAAGACCAGTGCCTAAGACATCTTATATAGTAAGGAGCATAAGGTATAATTCAAAACTTTTATCAGAAGGAGGCTCTTTACTACTTCCACTTTTACAAGGGGGTGAAATATAGATGGAACAAGAGTACTCGCAGAGTCGGAAAAATAAAAGACACTGTAGAGGAAATGAGTGAATCCTCAATATAGATGCATCAGATAACTCAAAAACAGCTTTCTTTAAGGAGGGTTGGGTTCTAAAACGCTTTACAGAGATTTACAAATCGGATGAAGTTTGCTGCGTAGAAATTACAGAAAGGATACT
Source organism: Pinus albicaulis (assembly GCA_034641835.2). Lineage (NCBI taxonomy): Eukaryota > Viridiplantae > Streptophyta > Pinopsida > Pinales > Pinaceae > Pinus > Pinus albicaulis. Next base: position 1,504,507,190 of record CM076570.1, on the reverse strand, counting down.
AACTACCAATGAGAGGGAATTCCATAAACATATCTAAACATGAGATGGGCTTAAAATAATAAGAATCCATACATGTCAATAGCTTTCAAAGAATAACATCTCAAAATATTTAATATAGAGGAATAATGAGTGAAGTGGAAAGTGAAACAGCATACCATGCCTGAGCCATATTTAAAGCACTTGACCAACTTAGTATAAGTATCAGTGGTGATAAATTTATACCAAAACTAGTGAGCCACTCGCATTCCAGAACATGATGTAAGAGAAGTGTAAACAACGAAATGAACAATAACACAATATCACATTAGACAGAGTTACACACTATAAAACGTTAAGACCAGAATCTTCACTTAAAGTAAAACTCCTTCTTGCTGAGACCCAATGGGCTCTTCACATTTCTATTAATATTTCAACAAGCATAAAACAATTCTTTCACAGCAATTTTTTTTTGAAAATCTGGAACCTGTTTTTCTTTTCGGTTCTAGCTTATATAGAAGCCTCAGAAACAAGAGCGAGAAGATATTTTTGGAACGAAAATATCTTCCTCGCGTGCTGGAAATCGGTTTGAGGTCTCCATCAAAATAACCAAAATTCATGATGAGGAATTAGGGCATCTCATCATTGACAGTTATGCTCTCGACCGTTTTAAATAAAAAATATCAAATAACAGTTTCTGACAGAAGGTAAAATGCAAGAGTGGAATGTGAATTCCACTCGAAATTTAAAAGCAACCAACTAGAATATAAGTAAAAGACCACTAAGGCCGAATCATGAACTGACAATGTTTGCTGATGACGTGGAGTTGAGGAGGTCACTGTCCCAGATGGAAGAATGTTGGCGGAGAGGAATCAATTTTCCCCTAATGTGACAGCAGAGGCTTTTTTGCCTGTAGATCTTCACAATTTTCTCTAGTTCTGATTTAATTTTGAGGATGGGCTATTGATAATCAATATTAGCCGAAATCCCCAAGTTTGTCTTCAATATTTGGTGTCTTCCATGGCAGGTATTCAGCACGGATACTATGACTGCTGCTATAATAACCTCTCTGCGTTCTGAATCATAGTGACCATGATTTTGGAACCTGGAGTGAATTCATCACTCTGAAATAACCTTGCACAATACGATAAAATCATCAAGAAATCCAGGGAGCGGCAGAAGGATGCTATGGAGGCCTGTGGAATGATAGCGCGATTGTGAAAGCGAGATAAAATATCTGTGAGACGGTGGATAACAGAGCAGCTGACGTCTTGGGCGAAAATGGGATAAACTCCAATGTGAAACATTAAAGTTTAAATGTTAGCAGAATGATGCGATGTTAATGCATGATAAAGGTTTGAAATGAGTTTGGATATGGTGGGACCCAGCGATGGAGGAGGGTGATTTAATATGAACCGTTGGATCGCGTGAGGAGATCGATGGTGGTGATTAAGTGATGAAGTTAGAGGAGGTTCTGATGAAGAAAAATGGACGGGGGCGCAATGTAACGTGGGTCGTCGATCTCGAAACAAATGGACGGTTAGGATGGAATCAGGAGCTCATGATCGGGGGAGATGAAGGGTGGCACCATTAATAACTTCCGATTGGTGATGGAGAGATCAAGCGCCGACCGTTGTATCGCATGAGGAGATCAACGGTGGAGAATAAATCGGCGGGGACAAAAGAGTGGAGCGGGATAGATCTGAACCGTTGGATCTAGAGGGATGAACGGCTCAGATTGGATCGAGGATGACAATCGCCAATCGCCAATCAGGAGTGTGAAGGGAGGTGCATTTTAAACTTGCAATTTGCGATGCTCTGATCACGCGATAACCGTCGGATTAGGGTGTTAGATCGACGGTTTAAATATAATGGGAGGGGCAAATAGGGAGGAGCAACGGGCGCTTACAGAACATGCGTTGACCATCGGATCTACTCAAATCAATGGTGGGAGATAATATCGATAGCCAATGGCCCCAATACACTATTGCATCAGGGGTTTCGCCCTTGCAACGGAAAAACTACACTTCACTCTTCCCTTCCGATTGCAATTAGCGCCTCTTGACTCAGCGCTTGGTCTTATCGCCAGGATTTATGGAGGGGAGTGGTTAAGGGGCTGGCCTAGAAAGGGGCTTAACCTGTTATAAGGTGGGAAGTGGGTTTTTAGCCCGTTTTTCATGCATTTTAAGGCCAACAAGGAGTAACGGTAAGGGGGATGAAGGGATTTTCAGCCAAACAAAGGGTGTTTGTGAGGTTAAAAAGGGGAATTAGGATGATTTAAAGGATAAGTGGGGAATTTAGAAGGGGAGGAAAAATGATGAAAACAGAGGTTTAGAGGGAATGAAATAATATGGGAAGGGAGGCCTTTTGGGCATTTTGTTCTCAAACAGAGAGGCCTTAAAACTAGGAAAAACAGTGAATGCTAACCATATGATCAACATTGGCTCCACCTGGGGATGACACGTTCATCCTTGGGCGTGTCGAGAACTTCACAGATCACTTGTTAGTCTTCTATGTGGGCACCACTCTTCAGCTCTTTTCATTTATCTCTTCATGATTCATCACGACACACACGTCATTCAAACACAAATGAAAGCAGAAAACTAATGTACAGTATGATACATCAGGTTTTCTCGTCCTGAATCAGAACTGATACATCAGGATTTCTCATCCTGAATCAGAACTGGAAGTAAGGTTTGAGGAACTGACCGTTTACAGGGGCATCGAGCAAGTCTCCCTATAAATTTTCCAACCTGAAAGTGTTGTTTCCCCCTTGTTCCACAATTTTAAAGGGGCCGAACCAGAGTGGGTCAAACTTACCATGTTGGCCCTTATCAGCTCTTCGAATATCCCATCTGAGCACTAAATCCCCAATCTGCAAATTCCTGTCCTTGGCATGCTGATCAAAAAGGTCCTTCATTTTCTCTTGATATTCAATTAGCTTCTGACTTACCTGGTTCCGTGTTTCTTCTAACTCCACCAGCTGATTGATTCTCCTGGTCACATCATTGAGTTCTTGGATTTCTTGCATGAATCGAGCTACTGGTAAGGCTAATTGTATAGGGAATACTACTGTCCTCCCATATACTAGTTCATACAGGGACTTCCTGGTTGGTCTCTTGCTGGTAATCCTGTTGGCCCATAGAGCGAATTTCAACTGGGAATCCCAATTTTTCTGATTTTTTTTTATTGCCTTCTTCAGTTCTCTCACCAGGGTTTTATTCGAGGACTTTTCCAGGCCATTTCCTTGTGGGTAATAGGCTATAGATTGACCTAATGCAATATTATATTGTTGGCAGAAGCTGATGAAATTTGCAGATTTAAAGGCCTGTGCATTGTCGGTCACTATCTTGGCAGGGCATCCAAATCTAGATATGATGTTTTCTTCCATAAATTTTATTACCACGGCATCTATTGCATTCCTGGCAGGTACAGCTTCCACCCACTTTGTGAAATAATATATGGCCGTTAATATCCACTTATGTTGGCCACTTGAAGGTGGGTGTATTTCACCTATAAAGTCAATTCCCCATTGCTGAAATGGTTCGTCCACGTGACCCGGAATCATGGGCATAGGTGATAGCTTCTGTATTTCAGCAAACCTCTGACATTTCTCACAAGATCTAACCTGGGCAAACACATCTCCAAAGAGTTTGGGCCAAAAGAAACTAGCCTTCAGGATTTTGTGAGCAGTAGCCCTCCAACTGTAATGACCCCCACAGATTCCTTCATGAAACTCAGCCATTATATTCTCTACCTCTTCTTCTGTGAGACACAAGAGCAGGATGCCTGAGGGGTCTCGTCAGTACAGCCGACTGTTTGCAACAACATACTTTTGTGATCTCAACCTCAGTGTTCTGTATTTAGCTTTGTTACAGCTGGGTGGGTAGCTGAGTGTTAGAAGATATTCCATTATCTCTTTGTACCACGGGCTGATGATGTACTTCATATGTGTCTTCTGGGAAGCTATCACTACTCCCTATGGCTCTTCTTTCTTCTCAGACTCCTCATTTGCTGTCATGCACAAATTTATACCTAGAGCCTGGCAGTTTGATTCAGACAGGATTTTGGCTAACCCTTGTCCCTTGATTAGTTTGGTAGGGCGAATATCTAGCTCGTACTCTTGTATTTTGGCAATCCATTTCCCTTTTTTCCTTCGCTATCTCCCTGGATAAGAATATATTTAATAGATGCTATAGGCACAAACGCATTGATATGGGACTACAAGACATACATGCGAAATGCTTTAAGAGACTTCACCAAGGCATATGCCTGCTTTTCTAATATGTTATATTTCAGCTCTGCATCACAGAGCACCTGACTGAAGAAAGCAATGGGTTGCTCATGCCCTTCTTCCTTTTTCTGCAATAAAAATTCTACCACTGTATGAGGTGATGCAAATGAAAATATCATGAAAGGTTTGGCGTAGTCTGGTCCAGCTAGCACAAGGGCTTCAGCAAAGGCATTTTTTATCCTGGAAAAGGCTTCTCGTGATTCCTGAGACCACTTTACCTCATTATTTTTCTTCAGCATGTTAGTTATATGTCTAACTATCTCTGCATAGGTAGGGATAAACCTCCTCAGAAAGTTAATGCGGCCTAGGAACACCTGCACCTCCTTTTTATTTCTGGGAAGAGAAATGCCATTTATAACTTCTACTCTCTTAGGATCTATTTTTACCCCATCTTCAGTTACAATATGTCCCAAAATCTTGCCCTCTTCTAATGAAAATAACTTATTTTGTGGATTTTGAGAGAGACCATACCTTCTACACTTCTCGAAAGTTCTACGCAAATGCTCAATGTGCTCGGCATCATCCTTTGAAAACACAGTGATATCATCGAGATAGACCACCACAAACTTATCTTTCTCCCCAACAAAGGCAATGTCCATGGCCCTTTGAAAAGTGGCCCCTGCATTAATCAACCCAAAAGGCATCCTAGCATACATAAACGTACCCCATGGTGTGGTAAAGTCAGTCTTCTTCTGATCTTCTGGTAGTACAGCCACTTGATTGTACCCAGAGAATCCATCCATCATCGACATCTGAGAAGCTCCTACCACTTTCTGCAGGATGTGATCCATCTTGGGTAGTGGATAATTATCCTTTAAAGACGCTCTGTTTAAATTTATGAAGTCAACACATATCCTTATTTCTCCATTCTTCTTCCTTACAGGGACTAATTTTTCCACCCACTCAGAATATCTAAATGGTACAATGATTTTGGCCTTCAACAGTTTCTTAATTTCTTTCTCAATAGAGGGAAGCAGTAGGGGATTTATCTGTATAAGCTTATGTTTATGTGGTTTAGAATCTCCCTTCAGAGGAATATTATGCTGCATGATGCTGATATCGAAAGTTTTTAGGTCCTGATAGGACCATGCAAACACATCTTTATATGACTGGAATAATTTCTGGTAGAGCTCTTTATATTCTTCTGGGACCTTCTTGGACAACTTCACGATTTTGGGATCAGCCTCAGTGCCAAGATTAAGATCTTCTACCTGATTCTCTTCCGCAAATTTGTTTGGCTGGAGGGGGACATCATCCTTATTAAACAACCTTTCTAAGGGCACTAGTCCTCGGGGAATCCCTTTCAGCTGCAGAACTTTGTGGCCAACCACCTTTTCTTCCCATTTATCTCCTGAAGTGTTTTCAGCCTCCCCTTCTTCACAAGTATCAATCTTCATGTTGGAAAATTCCCCAACTATTTCCAGGAATCTTTTCACCTATTCTTCATCCTCAAACACGTGTCAATATTTGATGTTGTCTGGGATTGACGGCTGATACCATACCTCAATTTCATATCTCAAGAGAGGGTTTTGAGGTGGACGGAAAGTACTGGCAGCCACTACAAGGGAATCTGCTATCCTATTCTGCTCCCAGGGCATGAACTAGATATTGAATGCCAAGAAGAAATTCTCCACCAGATCCCAAACTTCGTTCCTATAGGCCCTTAGCCTAGGATGTTTGGCTTGGCACTAATTCTTTACTTGTCTGACTACCAGTTATGAATCTCCCAGAACCTTTAGAATTTGTATGTTCATGCTCCTGGCTGTCTGTAGCCCTAATAGAAGTGCTTCATACTCAACCACGTTAATGGTGGCTTCATACTATAGCTTGAAAGACAAAGGGACCCATTGGCCTGGAGGAGAAATCAATAATACCCCAGCCCCATTTCCTTCTCTGGAGTTTGCTCCATCAAAATGAAGTGTCCAGATTTCTAATTCAGGACTTTCTATGGACTAATCGGTCTTGATCTAGTAAAATGATGGTTCGTGAGCGTACTCTTGATCTTCCCCCAGCATAAAACATGAGAAATTTCCCTACCTGCTATAAACTGGAGAATTAACTGAGTCATCCACCTTGGTAACTATCTTGGCAAATATAGTTTCCCGGTACAGTCTCCTCTCCTGGCCACCAAAGACAGGGATAGTGGCATAGGTCAGGTCCATCTTGATTGATCCACCAATTTTAGTCCCCCAAGATCTTGATAGTAGCATGTTGAAGCGAGCTGGAATGTCAGCCACCACGATGTCCATCACTACACTTTTTGCTAGGATCTGAGCCAGATTGACCACTAAGTCCTTTATCATGCCCAGGAATTTAACTCTTTTGGAGTCAAATGAATAAAGGTCTTTGTATGGACGGGTGATATGTAGTCCTAGTTGTTCCATGACCGAGAGGGGCAAAAGGTTATGAGAGGCTCCCGAATCTAACATACAGTTATGTAGCAACAGGTCATGTATTACTAAAGACAGATAAAATGGGGGAGTAGCAGCATCTAGTTCTTCGACATGTGGGCTAAATACAACCATAGGCCTTTCTTCTTGAAGGTTCAGACTGTCTGGAATGTGTATTACTTTTGGAGGGAGCATAAAGGATGTGACCTGGGATTGATATGTAGGTTGTTTTAACAATTCGGTCTAGGGAACTGGGATTTTTACCTTCTCAAGCTCCTTTTGTAAACTGAAGGCAGAGGATGACCTATCTACTGACACTTCTTTGATTCTTTATCTTTGGAGTCTTTGTTCTAGAGGAGAGGTTTGACTTCTTTTAAGATTGGCTTGACACTAGGGAGTGTAGCCCCTTGTGAAGATGAAGGGATTTGATTAGTAGGCTATAAAGATTGGTTAAGAGGCCTCTTACCTTTGTCTGGGGTCCTTTGAGCCGTCATCTCCTTCTGAGCAGGTGCTTCCTCTTGAGGTGTGTCCTCCTCCTGATCCTGAGTGCAAGTTCTCTTCCTAGAAGATCTGAGGTCATATCTTCTATTGAACTGAGCTTGCATGAAATCGACAAACTGCTTGCAGTAGTCATCAATCTCAGGATCTTCGGTGTTTTCATTAGCTTTTCCTTCTGTGTGTGCCTGCACCTCCACTTTGTCACTTTCATGTAGGGGGCATTCAACTTCATCATTGTTTGAGAAAGCAAGGTATGCCTCCTCTTACTCATAAGTGGTGTCTTCGGTAGGACCATCTACTTGACCTTCCAAGTATAGAGGGTGTGGTACCTGGTCTTCCTCCTCCTTCCATTCCCTTTGCAATATCTGCAAGGGTGGCTTCCTGTATTTAGGATTATATCCTCTGTTTGGAGCATTTTGGAAATTCTTTGAGGATGAATTCTTGGCCTCCATTTCAAGTTTAACCAGCTTACTCGAACGGTTTTTAATCATCTTGTTCATCTCCTCAATCCTGTCATTAGCTGAATCTCTATCTTGGCTCGAGGTGGGTACCTCTTCTTTTCCCCTTCTTCTAGTATCCTGTTCGGATTTTCCCTTGGATTTACCAGTAGAGGCAAATTTTTCCTCCAACTCCAGTGCATCTGTCTGGGCATCATCCAGGGTGGTCGACTTTCTTTCTCTCAGAGAGAAACCAAAATCAGAGTCAAAATCTGCCACGAAAACTACCTTGGCGGTGGTCTGGTGAGGTTTCATATCAGCGGGGAGGCTTAGATACAACTTGTTAAATCTCTTAATAAATTCAGCCACCCCTTCATTATGTATTTTCTTGAGTGTGTTAAACTCAGTAAGACAATGTCCATGATATTTCTTCTCTCCCCATTTTCTGAGAAAAGTGTACTCCATTCCTTCCCAAGTGGTGATGGAACAGTCTCCTAGTGTCTTGAACCATTTTCTGGCTTCACCATCAAGAGATTGCACAATCAGTCTTAGGACTACGTCAAGATGTTCCACATTAAAATTTTCTATGAAAGAGAAAAAGACCTCAAGATGTTTTTGAGCTTCGATCTCATTTTCCCCATTGAATCGAGGCAAGATCTTTAGATAGTCCTGTGGCATATCATTTATCACTTGAGGTAATGCCAGAGGGGCATATTTATTCAACAAGAAGCCAGGGACATTGGCCATTGGAGGAGGTGGGGGTAGTGCAAGGATATAATGTGTAAACAGAGGAGGAGGAGGTGGAAGTGAAGTATGGATAATGATGGGAATGTACTGGACAGCAGCTTGAGGCATTGATGGGAACAGCGGGTTGTGAATCGCAGATACTTCAGTGACCTCCTTGACCTCTTCAACTTCAGGGGTACGGTGGAAGGATTAATATGTGGTATCCCTTGACTCAGCTTCGTCTTTGATTCAGACACCTCCCCAAGGTGGACTATCTAAGTAGTAATCAGTCTCTCCCACAGTGGAGTCGTGACCTTGCACTTGGGAAACTTGAGAGGAGGAGGACGGAAAGCCTTCTAGGGAGAATTCAGGGATCTCAGTGTGGACTGATTTTCTTACCCTCCAACTCCTTCTATGTAGGATCTTTTCTGGGTTAGACACAGAAGGTGTCTTTGGCTGAGATGTATCTGACCTAAGGTGTGGCTTACGAGGAGCTAGGAATGCAAGTAAATTTAACTGATAAATGAATGTGGAGTCGCCAAGGTGAGGGATATACAACTCTCAACTCTCCATGCTCACATAATTGAAGAGTGAATAAGGTTTTGTCGAGGCCTAGGGATTTTAATTTCTCTCAACTTCAGTTCCCCGGTAATGGCGCCAAAAAGATGTTGTCATTCCCAGAGACAGCCTTGAGTTGTGAAAGACCAGTGCCTAGGACATATTATATAGTAAGGAGCATAAGGTATAATTCAAAACTTTTATCAAAAGGAGGCTCTTTACTAATTCCACTTTTACAGGGGGGTGCAATATAGATGGAACAAGAATACTCGCAGAGTCAGCAAAATAAAAGACGCTGCAGAGGCAATGAGTGAATCCTCAATATAGATGCATCAGACAACTCAAATACAACTTTCTTTAAGGACGGTTGGGTTCTAAAATGCTTTACAGAGATTTAAAAATCGGATGAAGTTTGCTGCGTAGAAATTGCAGAAAGGATACTAACTACTAATGAGAGGGAATTCTATAAACATATCTAAACATGAGATGGGCTTAAAATAATAAGAATCCATACATGTCAATAGCTTTCAAAGAATAACATCTCACAGTATTTAATATAGAGGAATAATGAGTGAAGTGGAAAGTGAAACAGCATACCATGCCTGAGCCATATTTAAAGCACTTGACCAACTTAGTATAAGTATCAGTGGTGATAAATTTATACCAAAACTAGTGAGCCACTCGCATTCTAGAACATGATGTAAGAGAAGTGGAAACAACGAAATGAACAATAACACAATATCACATTAGACAGAGTTACACACTATAAAACGTTAAGACCAGAATCCTCACTTAAAGTAAAACTCCTTCTTGCTGAGACCCAACGGGCTGTTCACATTTCTATTAATATTTCAACAAGCATACAACAATTTTTTCACAGCAAAATTCTTTTGAAAATCTGGCACCCGTTTTTCTCTTCGGTTCTAGCTTATATAGAAGCCTCAGAAACAAGAGCGAGAAGATATTTTTGGAACAAAAATATCTTCCTCGCGTGCTAGAAATCGGTTTGAGGTCTCCATCAAAAATAACCAAAATTCATGATGAGGAATTGGGGCATCTCATCATTGACAGTTAGGCTCTCGGTCATTTTAAATAAAAAAATCAAATAACAGTTTCTGACAAAAGGTGAAATGCAGGAGTGGAATGTGAATTCCACTCGAAATATAAAAGCAACCAACTAGAATAGAAGTAAAAGACCACTAAGGCCGAATCATGAACTGAAAATGTTTGCTGATGAGGTGGAGTTGAGGAGGTCGTTGTCCAAGATGGCGAAATGTTGGTGGAGTGGAATCAATTTTCCCCTAATGTGACAGTAGAGGCTTTTCTACCTATAGATCTTTATGATTTTTTGTAGTTCTGATTTAATTTTGAGGATGGGCTATTGATAATCAATATTAGCCGAAATCCCCAAGTTTTTCTTCAATCTTCAGTGTCTGCCATGGCAGGTCTTCAACGCGGATACTCTGACTGCTGCTATAATAACATCTTTGCATTCTGAATCATAGTGACCATGATTTTGGAACCTGGAGTGAATTCATCACTTTGAAATAACCCTGCACAATACGATAAACTCATCAAGAAATCCAGGGAGCGGCGGAAGGATGCTATGGAGGTCTATGGAATGATAGCACGATTGTGAAAACGGGAGAAAATCTCTCTGAGACGGTGGAGAACAGAGCAGCTGACGGCTTGGGTGAAAATGGGATAAAATCCAATGTGAAACATTAAATTTTAAATGTTAGCGGAATGATGCAATGTTAATGCATGACAAAGGTTTGAAATGAGTTTGGATATGGTGGGACCCGGTGATGGCAGAGGGTGATTTAATATGAACCGTTGGATCGCGTGAGGAGATCAATGGTGGTGATTAAGCGATGAAGTTAGAGGAGGTTCTGATGAAGAAAAATGGACGGGGGCACGATGCAACGTGGGCCGTCGATCTCGGAACAAATGGACGGCCAGGATGGAATCGGGAGATCGCGATCGGGGGAGATAGAGGGTGGCACCATTAAGAACTTCCAATTGGTGATGGAGCGATCAAGCACCGACCATTGGATCGTGTGAGGAGATCAACGGTGGAGAATAAATCGACGGGGACAAAAGAGTGGAGTGGGATAGATCTGAACCGTTGGATCTAGAGGGATGAATGGCTCAGATCGGATTGGGGATGACAATTGGTGATCGCCAATCGGGAGTGCGAAGGGAGGCACATTTTAAACTTGCGATTTGCAATGCTCCGATCACGTGATAACCATCGGATCAGGGTGTTAGATCGAAGGTTTAAATATAATCGGAGTGGAAAATAGGGAGGAGCGACGGGCGCATGCGGAACATGCGCTGACTGTCGGATCTACTCAGATCAACGGCGGGAGATAATATTGATAGCTGATGGCCCCAATACACTATCGCATCAAGGGTTTTGCCCTTGCAATGGAAAAACTGCGCTTCACTCCACCCTTCCAATTTCGATTTGCGCTTCTTGACTTAGCGCTTGGTCTTAGCGCCGGGATTTATGGAGGGGAAGTGGTTAAGGGGCTGACCTAGAAAGGGGCTTAGCCTGTTATAAGGTGGGAAGTGGGTTTTTAGCCCATTTTTTATGCATTTTAAGGCCAACAAGGAGTAACAGTAAGGGCAATGAAGGGATTTTCAGCCAAACAAAGGGTGTTTGTGAGATTAAAAAAGGGAATTGGGATGATTTAAAGGATAAGTGGGGAATTTAGAAGGGGAGGAAAAATGATGAAAACATAGGTTTAGAGGGAATGAAATAAGATGGGAAGGGAGGCCTTTTGGGCATTTTCTTCTCAGATAGAGAGGCCTTAAAACTAGGAAAAACAGTGAATGCTAACCATATGATCAACAGGATCCATGAGCTTGGCTGTTGGTGAAGCATTCTGAACTTTTTTATGTTTTATCCTATTTTCATTTTGCTCCATAAATGCTTACTACAGTAGGATGGAATTTTTAGGTTAAGAAATGACTCCTAAAAGCACCTTAGACCTGTTCATCCTTCACTGTTTTATGTTTTCTTCTGCTGAGGTATTTTAGAGTCTTCAATCTCTCTCTTTGGTCCTCATGCTTTTTTATTTCTATAATAGTTCAAATAGTTGGTTTTAGCATGATTTATGGTTTTCCCTGCTTGTCTGCTATCACTTGAACGTTGTTATTGAAGTCTCCCTTTGAAGTACCATTGTTTTAAGTTAGTCAAGGAGGTCTATTTTGATCATGCCCTTTTTCCTTGCTTGAACAATTGTTTTGAAGGTCTTTATAGTTGTGATCATAGATGTACTTAGGTGTTCCCTCTTCTATGAACGTAATTATCAGTGAATCTTTTATGTTTTCTAATTCATTTGAAATAAAAATTTTGAGGAAATAGGGTGTTCCCTGAATCTTAGATTTCATTTTAAAAGTTGTTTTGAAGTCATTATTTGCTTAAAGTGTGGTTTGTAGAATTCATAGTTATCCCTGTCTATCAAATACCTCTTTATTGTTCAAGTTATGCTTTCAAATTCCCTTTGTTGAGAATTCAAACTCTCTTTCCAAATCATTGATGTCCATCTCATTCACAAAACCAAAGGATCCTGTGGCCAAGTTAGATTTTCCCTTTGATATCCCATATCCATTGATTAGTTTGTAATAACCTCTTCTTGACTCCATTACCCAATGAATGTAGAATTTCCCCCTTCTATCTATCTTTCCTAGACCTTTCATGTTTTCTTATGTCCTTCAACCAATCAAACAAACAAACACTTGCACTTAATAACTAGTCTAAAACCAATACCCAAAGAAAACAAGACATATCTTTGCTAAAACATTTGAGAGGTCTCTCTCTAAGAACAGGAGGACTAGATCCTGGAACTCTAAAGATTGGTTCTGATGTCTTCTTGTCTTTTGATTTTCCAAACTCTCAAAACATAGGACCCCAACATAATGGCAATCATGGTGGGACGCTGAGTAAAAACCTTAAAACGAAACACTCATTATCCATCACAATATAATTAACTTTCTTCAAGCACTACCAAGCTCAATGGTAATCATGATAGGACTTATTTGAATTAGTGACAAACTAATTAACCCTTAGGATTCTCATAGAACCTTATCAAACCTTGAAGGAATCAGTTACCAATCCATAAGAGTGAACTCTGTATGTTTTAAACACCTCAGCTAAGTGTTAAATCAGATTTAGGACACCCTCATAACCTATAAGACTGAAAAAACTCAGAAAAACCCAAAAAAAATTCAGTTTGCCTTCATAATAAACATGGTGGTGGAACCATCCAATATTTTACATTCATATAAGCTAAAAATGTTCCACCTGGCGACTCCACTAGCCCCAGTAGGCCTATTACTCATATAGGTCTTCAGATCTCTTTAGGGCTTTTTTAAACAACCTTGAAGAAATTTAGAAACCTAGCCCCATACTATATAAGACATTGTGAGAGGTAAAATTTCCAAAAAATAGTCCCTAAAAACTTTAACCTCTCTCATTTTTGAAAAACAATCTAGCTTCAGATAGGATCAACACTATATCACATCCAGACCCTAATCCTTCTTTAATAGTTGACAATCTAGAGAGAATTATGTGGCAGACTTCTAAGTCAAAAAATCAGCTGCTAATAAGAGCCTCATTAGAACAAAATCTGTCCCTGAAAACCTTGCTCTCTTAGAGGATTCACACTTTGATTTACATCGCACAAAGAACATCTTTAGAACTAGATCTCAAGGTGATTTAAACCAAACTAATCTTGACATTGCAGGTTTGCAACAAATCTTTAGTAGAGAAGCCTCACCTTCCACTCCTCTTGATTCACAAATTCTTCACCACTTAAGCCTTTTCCATAACAAATCTGCTCAAAACCAGTTTGCTGGCCCAAGTGTTTCTTCCACTCCAATCCATACTACCACTATTCAAAACACTCCATTTCAGCCCACTTTCACTCTTGTAAATCCACCTTTATTCCCATCCATGGCAACATGGTATGCCCCATTAGTGTTACCACAACCTCTTCTTCCCTTACCAAATGAGTACCAATCCAAAATTCCTCATTTCATTGGAAAAGAGTCTACAATAGCTCAACATCATGTAGATAGGATGGAATATGCTTTTGATTACATGGATATAGAAGAGGAAACCATTAAGATGAGGATCTTGGCCCAAATTTTAGGAGGAGATGTAAAGAAGTGGTTTAAAAACTTACCTCCTAATAGCATCAATGATCTCCCTGCTTTACATCAAACATTCATCAACAAATGGGAAATGAAAAAGAACTCTCTCCAAATACTAGCAGAGTATAGTAGTCTCAAAAGAAATCAAGGGGAGAGTGTTCATGACTACTCCACTAGGTTTAACAGTGTTTATAATTCTCTTCCACCTCACATGAAACCTCCCCAAGGCATGGCCTTAGTAAGATACCCTGAAGGTTTTGATGCTGAAATAGCCTCTCAGCTAAGGGAGAGAGATTACTTAACATTAGAAGACATGTAGAAGAGAGTTATGAGCGTAGAAGCAAACATAATTGAGAAAAGAAATAGGTTGAGATCAGAGAAGAGGGTAACTTATAAAAATGACATTGCACCCTCAACCTCAACTTCTGACACTAAAATTGATAACCTAGTGAAGGTAATGGAGAGGATGCTTGAAAAGATCAACTTGAATGATAGAGTGCCACCAAGAGAACCTCAAAAAAAACAAAATAGAAATAGAAATCAAAATTATAGAAGAGAAAACAGTCAAGATAAGAAAAAAGAAAATGACCAACAGATTAGACCTTCCTTCCAACAAAACTATGTAGATCAATATGAGGAAGATGGGGAGATTGAAAGGTTGGGAGAAGGTCATGTGAACTTGATTGGTTTAGACAGTGGGGATGATGTTTTCCTCACTGAAGAAGAATAAGGTTTCTTCTCCTCTGATCAAAATACAAACACCTATGAAGATTCTGATGATTATAGATTGGGGTTTCACTAGCACTGATGTCAAGAAAAACGTAGAAATTCAGCCTAAGAAGACAGCAGAGAAGCCCAACATTTTGGCTAAGAAAACAGATTCAAACAAAGAGAAAGGTAGCCAGCCTAGTGTTGAGCAAAGCATCCCTAGCACTTCAGCTAGTGGACCTAATAAAACTGTTCCAATTACCAGTCCAAACAAAATTCAGAAAATCAAAATTGCTGAAAGGAATTCAATTGAAAAAACATATGTAAATATGACCAAATCAATTGTTCCTTTCAACCTTAAGGGAGAGATTGCAAAGATAAAAATTACCATCCCTATAGCTGAAGTAGTAACCCAAGAAGTGTACAAAAACCAAGTTTTGAAAGATTTTAACTTAGGAAGTGATACTGACACCTTAAACTTGATAGATGACAAGCCTGAGTTTTTGTTTGGTCCAGAAGTCGAAGGAAAATAAAGAAGTGGTTTTCCCTCCCTTCTATGTTAGTTTGAACATACATGAGAAAATTTTACACAATGCCATGTTAGATTCTGGAGCTTCACACAATCTAATGCCCAAGGTAGTAATGGAAAGCTTAGGCTTAGAAATTACTAAACCATACAAAGATTTGTATTCCTTTGACTCAAGCAGAGTCAAATGTTTGGGTTTAATCAAAGATTTATGTGTTAACTTATCTCAAATCCCTACTAAGATTATAGTAATGGACATAGTTGTAGCTAACATTCCCCCTAAGTATGGCATGCTTTTATCAAGATCGTGGGGAGCCAAACATCAGGGAAGCCTTCAAATGGACATGTCTTATGCCACCATCCTTGTTTTTAACCAAAACAGAAGATTATACAGGGAATCCCACATGAAATACATGGTGAGTAACATAAATAAACCTAACAACTCTCCATTATATTCTATTCAATCAAGTTTAGATTCTTTTATCTTGTACAATGAAGATGAAATCACTCAACAAGAAAAGGAAAACATAGACCCAACCAGTTTACCAGAACAATCAGAACTTCCCTCAAATCAAATACAAAACATTGGAAATCACCAACAACAAGAAAATTAAAATGAGGCAAATATACTTTGGACAATAAACTTTGATGGATCTTGTAATAAAATAAATGCAGGGGCAGGTGTATGGATTCAAAATACAAATCAGATTTATTCATATAAGCTAGATTTTGCATGTACCAATAATATTGCTGAGTATGAAGCACTTCTCCTTGGCTTACAATTGCTTAAACAATTAGACGCCCAAAGAATATCAATCTTAGGAGATTCTGAACTTGTTATAAGCCAAATCAAAGGAGAATACTCAGCTAGAAACCCAAGAATTAGAGAGTATCGAAAATTTGCCCTTGATTTATTAGAGACCTTTAAAAAATATGAACTCATTTTCATTCCTAGAGCACAAAATCATCTAGCAAATGAACTCGCTTTCAATGCTAGCAACTGCCAAATACCTAACATAAATGAACAGCTTAGTGTAAAGGTAAAACACAGGCCTGCAGTGCCTGATAACGAAGATCACTGGCAGGTGTTTGATTCTGAAAAACAAATAGATGATTTTTTAAAATCAGAAAATGATTTTGCCATACCAATATCAGAAACCAGCCATAAAGAAAACTGTTTGTATATTGAACAAATCTCACAAGTTGAAATAACACATTCTATTGATATAAATCACTGTGAGAATCCTTTTGAAGTAGAATTAATTGACAATGCAGACCAAGAAGACTTGGAAGTTTTACAATGCAAGAGTGATACAATTCCAAGAGGTCTCACACCTTTTCGACTTTAATGATGTAACCAAAGAACCGAGAATGGAGCCCGTGGAAACAGATGTAGAAGAACATAACATAGGTAGCCTAGCAGAACCCAAGATGATTAAACTATCCAGCACTCTCCCAGCTCACATAAAATTTCAATATATAGAGTCTTTTAAAGAGTTTAAAGATGTTTTTGCTTGGGGATACAAAGATCTGAAATCTTATGATACTAGCATCATTCAGCACAAGATTCCTTTGAAGGAAAATCAAAAGCCTTTTAAACAAAAAATAAGGAGAATAAACCCTGTTTTATTACATTTACTTAAGGCATAATTTGAAAATATGCATGATGCTGGGATTATAGTACCAATTAGATATTCCTAATGGGTATCAAACTTAGTTTATGTTAGGAAAAAGATAGGGGAAATCAGGCTCTGTATTGAATTCAGAAATTTAAATAGAGCCTCTCTAAAAAAAAACTACCCCTTGCCCAAGATGGATCATATACTTCAAAGGGTAGTTGGGTCAAAAAGGATATCACTGTTGGATGGGTTCTTGGGTTACAACCAGGTGTTAGTGCTCCCAAGTGATAAAATCAAAACTGCTTTTACTGCACCTTGGGGCACCTTTATGTATGTTAAAATGCCTTTTGGATTGATGAATGCAGGGGCCACCTTCCAAAAGGCCATGGACATAGTCTTCTCTGAAGATATTGGATATTTCATAATCATTTACCTTGATGACATAATTGTTTTCTCAAAAACTGATGAAGAACATTTGATTCACTTCAGAAATTTTTTTGAGAAGTGTAGGAAATTTGGCTTATCTTTGAATCCCAAGAAGATGCTCTTTGGTCTCCAAGAAGGTAAAATTCTTGGTCACATAATTTTAGAAGAGGGAATCAAAATAGACCCTAAAACAATAGATGGCATATTGAAAATCAACCATCCAAGAAGCCTTAAAGAATCACAATCTTTCATTGGAAAGATAAATTTTTTGAGGAGGTTTATCCCCAACCTTGCTGAGATATTAAAAAATATTACAAACATGCTTAAGAAAGATGTAGGTGTAAAATGGACTTTACCAACTAGACAATCATTTGAACTGGTCAAACAAGCTCTTACTCAAACACTGGTCTTGATTAGTCCAGATTTCACCAAGGACTTTTATATCTTTTCTTTTGCATCTGAGCATACAATAGCTGTGGTTTTACTTCAAAAGAATGACTTGGGGCAAGAACAACCAATATCCTTCTTTAGTATGGCCTTAAGAGATGCTCCTCTCAAATATAACATCATGGAGAAGCAAGCCTTAGCATTAGTGAAAGCATTAAAAGACTTTAGGGTCTATATTTTACACTCTCACATAATTGATTTTGTTCCACATACTGTTGCCAAGGATATTTTAAGTCAAGACCCTGATGGTAAAAGGGGAAAATGGATTGCAAATATTCTTGAATATGACTTAGAAATTAGGCCCACCAAACTGATTAAAGGGCAGGGATTAGCCAAAATAATCATTGATTCAAACTTCCAGGCACTAGATATGAACATGATAGATGTGTTGGAAGAAATAGAATAATCTACTGCTCCTCAGTGAAGAAAAATTTCTAAATTCTCCATGGTATGCTGACATCATTTATGTGATTTTTTATTTGAATGCCCCTCCTTATTTGTCTAAAAATAAAGCTATATTTTTGAAACAGAAAGCTTTAAGTTATTGCATCTTATATGGGGTATTATATTGGAAAAATGTTGTTGGATTTTTTCTTAAATGTTTACTTGAAGATGATGCAGGAAAAATAATGCATGAGCTGCATGAAGGAGAGTGTGGAGGACACCTCTACTGGAAGACCACAGCAAAAAAAATTCTTAGATCTTGTCACTATTGGCCCACCCTTTTCCCAGATACTCAGAAGTTATTCATGTCTTGCCACAAGTGTCAAATTTTTGATGGCAAAAGAAAACTCCTTCCCTTACCGTTACATCATATTAGTGTAGAGGCACCCTATCAACAATGGGGCTTGGAATTCATTGGGGAAATTCATCCATATTCCTCAGCCCAACATAAGTGGATCCTCACTGCCCCTGACTTCTTTACCAACTGGATAGAAGCTATACACCCTAGGAATTCTAATGACTCTGTCATTATCAATTTCCTTGAAACAAATATCCTATCCAGCTTTGGTTGTCCTAGAAAAATCATAACAGATAATGCCGATGCCTTTAAATCTAAGAAAATGGTTTATTTTTTTCACAAATACCACATTACCTTGGGTCATTCTACGGCCTACTATCCCCAAGGAAATGGATTAGCTATTCTAATAAGAGCCTCATCAATATCATAAAAAAGTTGTTGGAGCAGAATCAGAAGTCATGGCACAGTAAACTGGTTCATGCCTTATGGGCTGATAGATTAACTACAAATAAATAAATAAATATGTCCCCTTATCAGCTGGTATATGGCATGGATTCTATCTTTCCCACTTCATTAGGAGTTCCAGTCATGAAACTCCTTCAAGAAGTACAGATTGAAGAGAATGATATGCAAAGAAGAATCAACCAAACAATTCATTTACAGGAGATCAGAGAAGAAATCTATGAAAGAACACAGTTAGTCCAAGAAAATATCAAGAAACTCTTTGATAAAAGGACTAAGGCAAAAAATTTCCAAGTTGGAAATGTTGTCCTTAAGTGAGATTCAAGAAGGGAAGAGAAGGGAAAACATGGCAAGTTTGAGAAGTTGTGGAAAGTGCCCTATATTATTCATGTTGAGATGGATCACAATGCAGTTTTCCTGAAAGAATTGAATGGAGAATACCTATATGGAGGTCCTATCAATGATATGATGCTCAAGCATTACTTCTTCCAAGAGTCATGAGTTCCAAAGAATTTTATTTTCCATTGTAAATATCATTGTTAAACATTGAATTCAAAGTTAGGAAAATCAAAATCCAAAAAAAATAGAATAGAGAAAAGAGGGCAGATTGTAAAAACAAGAAAGGTACAACCCCATACCAAAAAGAGAAATAAAGTTTGAAAGTGTGCAAGCTCAAATGCCACTCCTTAAAAACACACTCCTAGTTAGTCATACAGCTTAATCATGATTGACTATTTTTTCAATTTACTGCTGATAGGTTAGTGAATTATATTTTCCAAACAACTCAATCTTGGCTTATCAGTAAGGTAGATTAGGATAGAAAAAAAAAGGTTCAAACAAGCTCAAAATCTAAACCTATGAGAAGGATGAAAAACTGGTTCTAAAAAACTCAAAACTTGAACCAGGGAAGAGAGAAGACAACTCAAAATAAATTCAAAATCAAAGCCGAATAAAAATGAAGGATGTTCTGAATGATGCATGTCACAATAAACGAAACCCTAAATAACGTTAAAAGATCCCGATTTCTTTGCACGCACCGACAGTCACTGAATATCTCTGGCACTGGTTCCGGGTCCTTGGGATGGAGGTCGAAACGGGGGGGGGAGGAAAACCCCCCTCTGCAAATGAAGCCGACTCAGAGATTCGAATGGAGGACAAATCTGACAAGGGACCAGAGGCGGAAAAAGCCCAGAAATCGTCTACGGAAGCAAGAACGGAGACACAACAAGCCACATCATCCACATGCAAGCCCATAGCTTCAGAACGGCCTAAAATTGATCTGCCAAGCCATCGAATAAATGCCAGAATACAGTACATGAGGGATCATGCCCTCATAGGTAAATTTGTTGGGTTTTGGCCCACGGAGAAGGCCCTCCAGGGCTGGATTGCCTCTAAATGGAGGCCCAAAGGAGAAGTCTCTTTGCAGCTTGGAGCAAAGGGGTTCTTCACCGCCACTTTCAACTGCTTGGAAGACAGAAACAGAGTCTTGGATGGGGGTCCATATTTTTTCAATTCGGCAGGGCTGTATTTGAGAAACTGGGTAGAACGATTCAACCCAGATCGAGAAAACTTCAACTGGGCTCCTGTCTGGATCAGACTCTACTCACTGCCACTTGAATACTGGGACGAGGAAACCCTAAGGGCTATAGGATCTGGATTAGGCGAGTTCATAAAAATTGCCGAAGAAACCAAGCTCAGAAGATATACCTCCTACGCTCGCATCTGTGTTCAAATGCACTTGGACAGCGCTCTCCCTGACGCGGTAAGTATCTTTCACGACGACTTCGAGTGGATCCAGCCTTTAGATTATGAATATGTGCCGTTCAGATGCAGACGATGTCATGCCCATGGGCATCTCTATAGAGACTGTCCTCTCATGGTCCAGGCTCGCAAAGCTGAATCAGAGGGGAAAGCAGAAGCAGATGGATTCACTAAAGTCGCTTCCAGGAAAAGACACAGCAAGAAATCCGCTCCAGGTAAGAAACCCACCATCTCTGCCTCCACCCCTTCTACCAGCAATAGTTTTGAGGCGCTTGCACAATCTGAACCCTCGAATGTTCAAACCCCTGTCATCCCCAATCCGGTCGGCCCCTCCATGCCCCTTTCATCTCCACCCAACCCTGCACCACCCCCACCCATTCCACCCTCTACGACCCCTGTCGAAAAACCTAACCTCACTCTTACCCTCAATCAGAAACAGGTCTCTTGGGACCCTAACCTCTCCTTTTCAGAGGTTTCTGCTTCCCTTGTCAACCCAGAGGCCACAGATCTACGCCAACCTGATCAAGCTATTCAAATGGACGAAGACAGTGAAGGTTTTGCCATAAGCGAGCTAGAACTCACAGGTATGGAAGAAGCTTGTGAACGAAAAGAATATGATAAGATCGACCAAAGGCAGATTGATACTATAGAGGCGCTTCTGGACAAAGTCCATCAGAACAAGAAACTGGGAGTCCAGGCTGGCAGTCGTTGGGATAGCTTGAAGGTGATGAAAGAATCCAAGAAAAGAGGGAGAACTCCTGACTTGCAGCGTACCATGGCTCTGGGGAAAATATTAGTGGAATCGGGACAATATCCCAAGCTCACTAAGTTCTTCAAATCGCTCCCAACTAGTTCTCAATGAATTTGATCTCCTGGAATGTACGAGGACTTAACGGTCCCGGCAAATACAGAATGATAAAGAACTTGATACAGAAGGAAAAACCCCATATGCTCTTCCTTCAAGAAACTAAATGCAACAGTCAATTGCTGAGCTCCATTTTGGCTAAAGCTTGGCCGGGATGTCGATCTGCAGCAGTGGACGCCTCAGGATACTCGGGAGGATTGGCAATTGCTTGGAACCCTCAAGCCTTGCAGATTAGTGACCTTCATGCCACTCACAATCTTATCCAGGCCACTTTCCATCCCATAGGCACCAACATTCATGGTCATCTGTCCAATGTTTACTTTCCCCAAGACCTGGCAAGCAAGGTAACGCTCTTAAATACACTTGAGTATCTCAACTCCAACAGGATTCATCCTCTTTGGATTCTGGGCGGAGATTTTAACATGATCACAAAGATGGCTGAAAAGTCTGGAGGAAGAGCTAGACTTGATCCAGACAGTGCCCACTTCAAGGACTTCATCAACAGCAATTGGCTCATAGATATTCCTTTTTGCAACGGGCTGTACACCTGGAACAACCGCAGGATAGGCAGGCAACAGATAGCATCCAAGTTGGACAGATTCCTTCTCTCGGATAACGCTATCCACGTGGGGGGAGATTTCACCGGATCCATCCTCCCCATCACGGGCTCTGACCACTGGCCCATCATGCTTCATTGGCAAAATATGGGTCTCCATACCAAACGGCCTTTCAGGTTCGAAGCTTTTTGGCTCACGCATCCTTCCTTTACTGACATGGTACACTTAGCTTGGAAAAGATTCACCCCCCCCACTGGGTCAAAAATGTACCAATTCCAACAAAAGCTCAAGTGGGTCAAGGAGCAAATCAAAGAATGGAACCACAACACTTTTGGTAACATCTTCAGGGAAAAGCGAATCCTAGAACAACAAATGAAGGATGTTCAGCAGGAGATTATAAGCTCTGGAAGGTCTGAACCTCTAGTCACCAAAGAGATGGAACTTCAACGAAAATTGGAAGACAGATATAAACAGGAGGAAATCCTCTGGAGACAAAAGTCCAGAGTCCGTTGGTTAAAAGAAGGAGAACGCAACACCAAGTTCTTCCACAACACGACCATCCAACGGAGAATGCAGAACAGAATAGGCCACATCATGAATCAACAAGGGGAAAGGATGGAGAGGCATGAAGATATGGAAAAAGAGCTTGTTAACTACTTCAAGGACCTCCAGAAGGAGCCACAAGCCAATAGACAGCCGGCTATAAATCAGATCACACGGCTTATTCCAAAACTCATCACGGATGACCACAATCAAATGCTGCTACGACCAATATCCCCGCAAGAAGTAGACACGGCTATGGCTCAATTCAAGGATGGCAAAGCCCCGGGACCGGACGGATTCACAGCCAACTTTTTTCACCACTTTTGGGCTCTCATCCGAGAAGAAGTCTGGCAATTGGTAGAAGAATCTCGAGCTATGCACTGGATTCTGCCTTCTCTCAACACCACCTTTGTAGCGCTGGTACCAAAAGAGGAACAGCCCAGCAGACCTGATAAATTTAGACCCATTGCCCTTTGCAATGTTATTTACAAAGTCATCACCAAGGTCATCGCCAACAGGCTCAAACCTCTTCTCCCTCTCCTCATTTCTCCGGAGCAAACAGGTTATGTTGAAGGGCGTCAAATTCTGGACGGCATCATTCTCACACACGAGATCATACACTCTCTCAAAGTCTGCAAAAAGCCAGGTATGTTGCTCAAAATAGATCTTTCAAAGGCCTTTGACAAGCTGAACTGGAATTATATTCAGCAAACTCTAAGTGCTTATGGATTTGACAATATGTGGATTCGTTGGATCATGAGCCTCATTTCCTCTTCCTCTCTATCCATTCTTCTCAACGGCACACCTTCTCACCCCTTTCGCCCCTCTCGAGGCATCCGACAAGGGGACCCTCTCTCACCCTTCCTCTTCGTCCTAATGGCCGAAGGGCTAGGCCGACTCATCCATGAGGCAGTCAATCTTGGTCATTTGCGTGGTCTTTCACTTCATGATACCCCCACCACCACTCATCAACAATTTGTTGATGACAATATGCTCTTTGGCCACCCTTCCGTACAAGAAGCCCGATCCTACAAAGATATCCTTAATCTGTTCTCTAAAGCCTCTGGATTAACCATCAATGATTCCAAGTCTCAGGTTTTCTTCTTCCATACTCCCATTCTTGCTCAGGTCAACATTGCTCGCATTCTTGGGTTTTCATTGGCCACCCTCCCTGACAAGTACCTTGGAGCTCCCCTTACGGACTCTGCCATCAAGCATTCCTCCTGGAACCAGCTTCTTGAGAAATTGGAAGCTCGACTCTCTTCTTGGACCTATCGAGCCCTCAACATGGCCAGCCGTCTAACTCTCATTAAAGCAACTCTGCAATCTATGCCTCTCTACCTTTTTTCTGTTCTTGCAGCCCCGAAGTGGGTTCTCAAGCAGATCAAAACTCTGCAGAGATGCTTCCTCTGGGGCTCCTCGGGACAAAATCGGAAATGGGCCCTAGTGAATTGGAGCACTGTCTGCACCCCTAAAGCCGATGGAGGTCTTGGTTTGAGAGACCCAACGCACAGTAATGAAGTCATGGCGGCCAGAGTATGGTGGAGATGGATGTCCAGTCCCCAAACCCCTTGGGCCAAACTCTGGACAGCGAAGTATGCACACAACAGAGCAACTGCTGATTTGGTTCGTTTTACCCCTATCAACTCTGGTTCTTTAATCTGGAATGCGGCAAAGCAACACCATGCGCTCATTCAGCAGCACAGCTTTTGGGAGGTGCGCAATGGTCAATCGGCGAGATTCTGGACAGATGCATGGCAACAGGAATCTGCTCTCCTGGAAAAATTCCCGCTCACCAACCTTGGGGAACCCAGAATTATTTTAGACAGGAAAATTAATGAACATTGGGAGGATAATGATAGCAATGGATACAGGATCTGGAAACCTTCTCATCTCATTATTGCTCAAGCCCAGAATACAGTAATAGAAGACCTCGATCAAGAGCTACAGAAAAGACAAATCAGAAGCTCCCCTGAGCCTGACATCCTCAGATGGGGACACACCACCAAAGGCATGTTCACCACTAAAGAGGCCTATACCCTGATGCATCCCCCCCCTCTTCCCCGGGATCCTCTTTGGCAGATGATTTGGAATCCTCAAACCTGGCCCAAAATCTCCACTTTCCTCTGGCTTCTCAGTCACAAACGCATTCTAACCTGGGATAATCTCACCAAAAGAGGCTTCATAGGGCCTTCCCGATGCCCTAACTGTGCTCTCAATGCTGAAACCATCCCTCATCTCATGATGTTTTGCCCGCTCGCCAACTCCCTTTGGAACAAATGTAGAATCCGTTGTCAAAAACGCATTCCCTCCTGTGAAATCACCTCCCTTCTTCGAAATTGGCCCAAACGTCCCTATGCCTCCGCCCTCCTCAATGCGCTTTGGCATCTACTCCCGGGTCTAATCCTTTGGACCTTATGGAAAGAACGTAATAAGCGTATCTTCAAAAACCAAACTAGCTCCATAGATTCCATATGGCACACTTTCATGAGCAATCTCCAGGAATCCTTGGAACTCCACTCCTGGCAAGAAGAGGATCTCCCTAAGCAGCAGCAGGAAGTCCTCATCTGGAACAACTGGAATATCAATCTTGGAGTCACCCAGAACACTCGAAATACAGTGGCCTCAAAGGCGTCCCTACACTGGAATCCTCCCCCCCCAGGGCTTTTCAAATTAAATTTTGATGGTGCTTCCAAAGGGAATCCCGGGCAAGCAGGTTTTGGAGGCGTTATTAGAAACTCCAATGGCGAAACTCAGCTTCTCTACTTTGGTTCGATTGGCTGGGACACCAACAACTCAGCGGAGCTTGAAGGACTCTGGCAAGGCCTCATATTGATTCTACAACACAATTTTTTCCCTACCATAATTGAAGGGGATTCTCAAATCCTTATTCATATTGCCAATCAGCTTCTTTGGGGAGCCGATCCCAATAAGGTTACTCAGAGTTGGCGTTTGGCAGCCCGTATTTGCAAGATAAGTGACTGGATTCATGACAACAGAGCCATCTCCTTCGCCCACGTCAAAAGGGAAGGAAATAAGGTAGCTGATCTTCTGGCTAATTATGGCACTGAGAATAATAGTTTGCTCACTCACGGGGACCTCAATATCATCCATGATGATGAAACACAACAAAACTGCTCCTCCTTGGTGCACAAGGATTGCGCCACGCCGGATGCGGCTGCAGATGGAAATTAATGAGCTAAGGGCTGGCGCGCAGCCTCCAACGCTGCCCACACGCCGTGCCCACATGGCTCATGGCACTATGCCCGCTGGAGCTATTAATTCACCTCGATCGAACCAGAGAGGCAGTTATTGCATCTTCGCTCTTGGGTATATGGGGCTGGTTTTGTGGAATGTCTGCAGTATGGATGGAATGTCGCATTGTGAGAGCCATGGCGGACCTCTGAACCCGCTTGATGCTGTCTGTTCGTTCGATTGTGCCAACTCCAGCTGCAAAACGCAGACTGGACGTCGCTGCAGCATCTTCGCCTGTCTGGAGATCGTCCCGGGTGTTCATTTCTCCAACAGTCCCTTCTGCGGAGCTTCGGCCTCAACTGACGCTACAGAAGATTTCGCTGCAGGTAATCTGGCTCTCTCTGGCCTCAATTTGCATCCCTTGGACAATTACTCCACAAGCAATTGCTTTGCTGGTTATATCGCTTCTCCGTCTGGTTATATTGCTTCTCCGTCGGGTTTTATTGCTTCTCCGTCTGGTTTTTCTGCTTCCGCAACTGGTTACACTGCTTCTCAGTCGGGTTGGCCTAACCCTGGTACCCTCCTCACTTCACCCCATTCTATACCCTCCCTTCTTGGCGGTCCTCGTGAGCGCCTCCCTCTGTTAGCCATGCCACGCCTCAGGCAGCGCATGCGCTGCAGGAGAGGCACTAATCGAGGTCTGGCCATGGAAAATCCTTCCTCCCTGCTTTCTGAGCTCAGCTCGTCCTCTGAGGATGATGCTCACACGCCCCCGCCTGCCTCTCGAGGTGGTGGAGCCAGAGGAAGAAGCCGGGGTCGACGTGCGGTGAATTATGCTCCTACAGGCAGAGGGAGGGGTCGTATTCGCGCCAGGAGTTCTGTTGACTTCCCAGGTCTGCCACATCGAGCCTCTGCGCCTTCTGGCCCTCCTGGCACTCTGGCCTCCTCCAGTCAGCCTCCTTCTGACCTTCCTACCCCTCCCAGTCAGCCCACTCCCCGGGAAAGTCACATTCGAGGGGCCACCATTCGTCAAACGACTCAAAATGCCGAACTCCATTTCCACTGCACCTCCTTCGACTCCATTATCACCGCCCTCATCTTTGTCTCGCTCCGTGAGGAAATCCCGCCTTGTGCCACCCCCTTCCCTCCCCTTCGACCACCGCCCCTCTCCCCCTCCACCCATGGAGTTGCATTCTGGAGCTGACAACAAAGATTTGCAGACTGATAGCCAAGCAGGAAAGGAGGACAGTAGCGAGGAGAATGAATATGCTTGCAGGATTGAAGAGGAACCAATGTCTTCTGAGCACGAGGGCTAATTCCCCTGGCTCATTCACTTCTGGTCTTTTTGAGTTTTGCTGTTTCAATTGCTCCACCGATGAGCAGTATGTTGTTTCTAGTTTTTCCAGTACTGTTTACATTTTATGTATAATCCTCTGGCCGGTTTCCCTTCTAAGGGCGGCACAGCATATTTTGCTTAAAGGGTTGGTTTCCCACTCTGGGCAACCCAAAACAATCAAGAACAATGATGTTAATCAGTCCCAGCTCGCTGGCTCACACAGCAGCAGCATGGGTAGTTTTGTAACAGTACTTTTATAAATTAATAGATTAGTCTGATTTAGAAAAAAAAAAAAAAATGAAGGATGTTCTTTAATTTTCAGATCCTAAGCCTTCACATTTTGATTTAATTTCCTGCAAATAATTATCTATGTGCAGCTTGTTTTTATGCCATAGATCAGCAACAAGTTATATTGTTCAATCCTGACTTGTCTACTTTTAAATTTCTTGTTTTAGAACTTATAGAATAAAAATATGTTAGACAGTCTGTTAGTTCCCAAATCCACCTCAGGTTGAAGGAAGGCGAGATCCAGGGTAACATCATACCACACTCAGTCTGGTAGCTAGCCCTACCAGAACAAGAGAGGGCTCTCTCCGAGTCAATCTCAGTGAAAAGTAATCAATAGGGCTTGATATGACTAAAATGAATGCTAATTTTAGGCTAGGTATATGAATCAAGGAGTTTGGAATGATTTTTAGGGGTTTTTGTTGGGAAAAAGGGAAAGGCAATTTTGGGCTTGGGGATGAGGCCAAATTCTTGCAAAGTTCAAGTTGGGGCAAGGAAGGAAATGGCTTTGATGTCTTAGATTCAATTAATGGATAGAAAATACTGCTGAGGAGTTGAAGAGGGAAGGAATATGCAAGGATCCTCTTCAAACGGAGGAAAACATATAAAACTAAACAAAAGTTTAAGGCAGAGCATCCGCAAACTAATGAATTCTACCTTAGTTACTCATTTGTTTAATTCAGAAGAAAAGAGAAGGGAAATGGAATACATAAAAATTAATGAAACTTACAGATACATGTAGAAAAAAATCACCAAAACTCAGAGCCACAAGGATCCCAACAAGTGCTGCAAAACCCTGGTCTTTCCTTTGCCAAAAATGCAGAAGTGTATGTACAATGAAGTGCCAAACTATTCCCAAGAGTCCAATCCTGAAAATGTCTCAGAAAATACAATATATAGACCATCCTAACCCCATCCCATGCCTCTAGGGGTCGAGCTCATCCTTTTAGGAGCTGTTTCAACCAATTCTAAACTTGGAACTAAAATCTAGGCAGCCAAACAACTTGCCTCTATATGCTAGGAAACTGATCCATTCACTTAATTTTCAATTTTTAGTGAATGAATCCTCTAGAACAAGTAAAAACATGCCAAATTTACATCATATTCATCAAATTACATCATGGTAGGTCAATC
Source organism: Pinus albicaulis (assembly GCA_034641835.2). Lineage (NCBI taxonomy): Eukaryota > Viridiplantae > Streptophyta > Pinopsida > Pinales > Pinaceae > Pinus > Pinus albicaulis. The sequence goes on along the minus strand of CM076570.1, from coordinate 1,504,478,542 downwards.
ATCACATGAAAAAGTAAAACTAGTCAAAAATGGGCGAATTTCTGAGCTGAAGAGTGAAAATGAGGCAAAATTTCTCTATGCGTCGCGCTCAAAAATGCAATGCGCCGCGCCACTTTGAGCTTGTTTTTGGGGCACTTAATGAAGTCCAAATTGAGCTCATTATAGCTCTTTGGAAATCCCTGTATGTCTTCTATCCAACCAAAGTGGAATTTTTCAATTTGGATGTCATTTTCCCCTCCAAAACTGCAATCTCCCAAGACTAGTTCCTACTGGTGCAAAAAGTGGCAGAAAGGCCATTTTTTGAGTGTTTTTGACCTTTAATACCATCCATAACTTCATGAAATATCTCAAGAATTCCTAAGCATGCATAATTTACCATAGCAAACCCAAAAATATCAATTTTTCCTCCAGAATATGCCCCAATCATAAGCGCGCGTCAGGCGAAAAAACCTGTTTTGCGACCAAATTTTTCAAAATGACAAAATCTTCTCCAAATTTGCTGAAATTTGGAGTGAAGGTCTCCCATCATGTCTCATGCTCAGCCAAGGAAGCTTCAGCCAAGATTTGGAGTGAATATGGTCTTTTCCGACGTTTCAGTGCTTTTCTCAACCTTGCCTTCAGGATCTTCATTTTTGCTCTGCAAACGTGTGTGCGGGCCCAATAATGATTCTTCATGTGTCTGAGAATGTCTTTGTCCCTATTATCCTTCTCCAACAGCTTCTCCAGATGAATATTTACTCTCGTAAGGCAAGTCTCTCGCTCAAATGGTGTCATGTCACCTAGTCTCTTTCGGGCCAATTCCCGGTCTTCACGGATTTGTCGCAACTCTATGAGTGTTTGTTGATCCTCTAGTTGTTTATTCCACTGCTCCAAGTAATTTATAACCCACTGAGCTCTCTGCAACTTCACGGTCAAAGTGTCAATCTCATCTTTTTGTTCTTGGATGGTCTCTCTCATCCTTGAGCTAGGAGAGATCAAATCAACATCGATGAGTGTAAAATCAGTGTCTTGGCCTCCTGAAGGGCCCTCATCATGCATAGGCCTCTTGCCTCAGTCCTGTACCTGTGCTGATGTTGAAGGCGAGACCCCTTCCACACCAAGTGGAGATAGTACTCGCGCTGCTGATGAAGATAACGAGACCCCTTCCACCCCTGGTGGAGATAGTACTCGTCGTGCTGCTTCAAATAAGGCTCTGTGGCCTCTTCGATATGTCACACACACTGGAGCACTGATAGGCTCAGTCTCAGGAACCTCAAACTAATGTGAAGGCTCTACCTCATCATGAACAATTTCGGGAGGAGGCTGGGGGGCTGCAAAGAAGTCACGGGAAATGAACTCATCCCATGTGATGCCCTGCAATCCAAGCTGATGTAATACAATGATTTTTATGAGTGCATAATGATAGATGCTGTTATGCTGCTGCTCCGGAGTCTTCCTCTGCACAAGGGTAGTCATCCGCTCTATGTTTCGGCACATGAAGTATGGAATATTCATCAATCGCAACCTCATGAAATGCATCAAGAGTCTGATATGGTACGCATAAAGACGTGAGAATCTACCCTCGTAGCTGAAGTATCTAATGATGAGTTTCATTAATGGCGTATAGGACTCCTTCAGAAACCAGAACGGAAACACCCTGCTGAGATGCCTCAAATATCCAGGTCTGATTTAAGGCTCATAATATGCTCTATCCAACTGTTGTCTCTTATTCCACTCCTCACCTATGTTTGGTATCCCGGTCGCCTCAGAAATGGTCTCGGGTGTCAAAGTGAAGTTCACTCCAGCAAGGTTTACATGACCATCACGCAAATGTAGGACAAATAAGCGAACCAATTCCAGATGGTGCTGAATCTGAGATATCATTTCACAATACCGAAAACATGAATGTTGCTAAAAGCATGTCATTGCAAGTGGGTAGGCCTGCAATTGAGCCAAAGAAGTGGGCTCCTCCCTGACGTGCCTGCCACTTTTATGAGACCTCCTCAGTACATTTAGCTCTGCGGTTGAATCATTGTCCTGCTCATATCCCTGTTCATATGATGAATTTGTCTTTGACATGGTGCTGAAAACAAGGTGTTTAACAAGTATGTGCCGATATATATATAGTGAAAACAAGAGTTTGTTTCTTCTTTAATGCCAAATATGCCACATATGTAATAGGGTGCTGTGGAGAAATGTCACAAGGAATACAATAGACTGTCAAGGGACTTTAAGTGTGAGGACAGTCACTGTTTGGGGGACTTAGGGATTTGGGAATTTATAAGTGATGTGGAGAAAGGGATAAGTATAGGGAATAAGGGGATTTGGGATAGTGAAATGGGAATGAGTGATAGTGATGGGGGGTATTTTTAGGAACAAGAGTCAATGAAATGGCAACATATAAGTGAAATCAAGGATATAGAGGCAGTCCTTGAATGTGGAAATTAGGATTTTGTCAATGGAGGGAAGTGATGGTAAGTGATAGGGTTAGAGGGTTAACACATGGGCATAAAAGGGTATAAGGGATATGGGACAACGGGTATAGGAGAAGGGATCGTGATATAATAGTGTGATAGTACTAGCAGTGATAATAATGATAACAATGACAAGAGCACAAATGAAAATGGAATGAGAGTTTAAGCACCAAATTTCAAGTTCTAATCACCTCTTTTCAAACCCTTGGGAATAGATTTCAATATAGGTATAGGGTTTATTATTTCACCAATTAAAATCTTGAATTTCACCTTTCAAATAGCACCCAACAAGAGTTAACATCAAATGGTAAGGGTGCACACTTACTTGGAGACTAAAGAACTGAACCAAATTGAGTTTTGATGAATCGATGATGAGTTTCGGCCTTTGGGGCTCTGTGCACCGCGCACAAACCCAATGCACCGCATTCAGTGGGTGCGTAGCGCCCTTATAAATTTTCACGGTGTGTTTTGGCTCTACGCGCCACACTCTGTGGATGCGCCGCGTCCTATCCCAATGCGCCGCGTCCTATCCCAATGCGCCGCGCTCAAATTAACACACAGTCGGCCCTTTCATAAAATCACAGTTTTGCTCTTCAACTTCAAACTCGACTTCTCTCTGAGATTTTCTCAATAACTCTTGTTGAAAATGAATTAATAATCTTGGGAAATATCTCATATAGACATGGTTTTAATTTTTTCTTCTTCAAAACCCATTTTGTAATGTTTTTGACTTTGGCACTTTTTCATTTAATATAACTTTTGTCTTTGTGTTTCCTTACTGATTTTCTGAGCTTTGAATGATGAAATTGGTTTATTTTTGCAGGGATGTTGGCATTGATCCTTGGCAAAGGATGACCAAAGTCTTCATGTGAAGTACTTCATGGCGGAAAGATACATATTTATTACAAAAAACAAATTGACAATTTTTTCTTCAAAACAAAGTTTTGAAGAAGAAACATCCTCAAGCATATTTGACGATGAAAATCTTGAAATGAAAACTAATTGAAAACATCCTCATGGCATGCGGGCATTATTTAACATTACTGAAGACCCAACCCTAGACCTAGAAAGGTGAAATGACTCTTTTGACCAAAATAACCATCTATGACTATAAATGACATGAATTGAACTTTGATGAATTTTGAGAAATTTTGACCAACCCAGTAGGTACAAGCATGAGGGAAAATGAGAGAAAAAAGCTCTTCCGTCAGATAATGGCATGCCCCTAACAGAATGCAGATGAATGAGCAGAATGAGACACCTAAACAATGAAATGCAATAAGAGAAATGATCTCTGACAGAGGGATGTAAAGACCGACTCTAACACAGTCTAATCCTAACAGATAGTAGATAGGTAGAGAAGCTTATGAACTCAACTGCTTAATATAAGTTCATGGAGGAATAAGAGTAGACTTACATTAGTTTTCTTCTTTTCAAAAGAATAAATTTTTGTTGAAGAGAGTTTTCCAGTCTAAATGCAGTCTGAAAAGAAGAAAAAATGTTAGGATCATTAGGAATGGGTAGGTAGAAATGTTGTTTTGATAGAATTCCATTGTTTCAAATTGCTGCAGAGATCATTAGAAGGAAATGTTGCTGCCCAATGGATTAAGGCACTGGTTAAATGAAAGCTAGAGATTTGCAGCTAAGGTTCTAGACACCTAAAGAACCAGATGTCTTCCCCAAGTGGAGCCACTGTTAGCCATTGATAGTTTCTGTTATACCAAGAGGTGGCTAATGTTGTTCTTCAAAACTCCAAGAGATAATTCCCCTTTGAGAACCTATCATCCTTGAAGTTTTTATGAATATAACTAATACTTTAGTTAATCCTCACTGTTGTTTCCCTCATAAACCTAAAAAATCTGATGTTTTCCTGAAGAAAAAGACTACGAAAAACCCATTTTTCCTTTTTCATTTTACCCCTCCTTTCACTCACAGTTAACCCCCATTTTTATCCCCTTTTTCCTCATGAAATTCCTCCATTTTCCCTTGTTTTCCTTTCTTCCCTTCATAAACTCCCTTTAATAAGGTTTAAAACTCCTTTTTAACCTTATCGGAAACTCTCAAAATCCTAAAAATTCCTTCCAAAAACATAAAAAACAGCTTTTGGGTCTAAGGCCTTAAGCCCCTTTGGACCTAGCCCCCAACCCCTTTTTTCCGCATAAGAGCGACAACAAGGCCAGGTGCTAAGGCCTAATCATGCAATCGCAATCAGGTTCCTCCTCTTGTCTTGTTACCTTTTTCATTTTAAAAACTCTGATTGCAATTAAGCCCTTTTCTTATAAAACCCGACCTTTCCTTTAGTTTTTATAAATGCGACAGTTTAATGTTTCGAAAAAATGTCTGTTGTTGATCTAAACCGATCAATGATCCATCCGCAATCACATTGAATGTTTTTAATTAACCCTTTGTTCGCTCCCCCCGTTGATGCGATCTAGCGATTGGATCCCAACCGTTGATCTGCTATACCATGCCCAGATCCGACGGCCCCCATCGCTCTATCCCGAAGCCCACTTTTCTGCCTTTGGCCTTCACAGTTAATTCCTGATCGTTGATCTAGTTCTAAGATAAATGGCTCTGATTCAATCGCATCGCAAAAATCCTTTGTGCCATTCCTCTCTCCTCCACCAATTGCAAATCTTGTGATTCAATCTGGACCGTCGAATCCACAAGAACCAACGACCCAGATTAATCAAAACTCTTCCCATATTTCTCCGCGTTTGTCCCTTAGATTAATTCTCAACCGTCGATTTGATTCCCAGATCCGACGGTCAGTATGTAATCGCATCGCAAGTTTTTTATGTGTGCCTTCCTCTCTCCCCTTCCGATTGGCGATCCTGCGATCACATCTGGGCCGTTCATTTCACCAATCCAACAGTCCAGATCAAACCCTAAACCCTTTGTTGTTTCATAAACCCTATTGTGTAAAGTCCTTCGGTGAAGATCCACCATTGATCTCTGCAGATCAATGGCCCACAATTACCCAATCTCCGCTTGACCCCTACCTCATATTCCCTTTCACTTACCCCAAGATTTGATTTGAGTCATTAATCTTGAAGATCTAACGGTCCATATTCAACCCAGTAGGCCCAACTCCTTTGGGACCTACCACCCCCACTGATAAATCTCAACCGTCCATTCCCAGATCCGATGGTCCACATATAAAACCACCTTTACCCTACCCACCATTTTTACCCGTGCATCTTACCTCCATCGTGCTCTCCTCACAACCATCCGATCTAATGCCCCAGATCTGACGACCAGCGCGCGGTTTCATGTGATTTCGCGTCCGGAGGTTAATGTTTTAAATTTACGTGATATGGGTGGTTTTAAAAAGCCACGTGTCAAGCGCTAATGCATATCGCGTTCAAAAAGGCAATACCACCTTTCCCCCTTTTCACTACGCGAAACCAGCAGTTTCTTCAACCGAAACCACCATTCCCATTTCCATTACATTTTCTTATAATAAATCACCGTCGTTGATCTCTGAGATCTAACGGTCCCAATTTAATCTCGCCATTTAGACCATCACCCTCCACCATTCTTTCAAAGGACTTTATAAATGATTCTTCATCGTTGATCTCTATTGGCTAATCCAATCCAACGGCCGAGAATCGTTCGGAAACCCCAAATTTCATTTAACCCCATTTCCCTTCCGCCTAAGTTTTTTCACCCATTTCCTTTATAATTTCCTCCATTTCATTATAAAGTCACCCCCTCTGTGTTATATAATCCCGATTGATCTCGGTTGTTGATCTTTGCAGATCAACGGCCCAGACTTAATCTCCACCGCCGTTTATCCAACCGCTTCCCCATCAACCCATCGAACAATCTCGATCATCAATTAGTCTGGATCGATGGCCATGATTTATCCTAACCTCCAAAGCAGCCTTAACCCATTCCTTCACAGATTTTCTTAACTTTTCTGTGTTTTGTGTAGGTTTTCAAGGTTCCTCCACAAGTTTTAAAAGAAATCAAAGGCTGGGGATGACGATCCCCAGGCCACTATCAAATGGATAACATGAATATACAGGGTTCAAACAGTCATTTTTTACCATGTTTCATGAACTTTGGTAATATTATGAAAACCTTTCGCGCACCTGTAGCACAACTGAAAGACACAATCAAAGACCATTTATTGAAGAAAATCAGCATTGAAGATAAAAGATTAAAGAATATCAGGGTTTAAAGTTCAAAACAGAGTTTTTAAGAGGATTAAGGCATAAACTCAGAAAATCATATGCCTGATCCACAGTCAGCAGAGTATGAAGACCAAAAGACAAAGATTAAGCTAAATTAGTTCTAAAACATAGATCTAAAGTAAATTAAAGGTGTTTTAGGGAAAACAAAGAAATCTATCAATCGAGGAAGCCTCCATTACCACATTAGGGGCTAATTAAATCCCCCAGCTACCAAAGAGCCACCTGCAGCCTCAAAGCAATCAAAGAGGGCCTACTTATTGCTGAAACAGAAGATATTTGCATAAAGACACCTGAATAGTTATTACCAAAGAAAGAATAAATCCTAAAACTGTCAGTGAAGTTATTGTAAAGGATGAATAGGCCTCGAAGTCAATCTTTTTACCCATCTAAGCCTTATAAGACATAAATAGAGTAAATGATACATAGTTGTAATTCGATGCATTCCTGCCTCATGCCTTGCATGGTTTTCGAGGCCAGGAATTGCATTTAGTGTAGAATTTATTACACTTCAATCCTAAAACTTTTCCACCTCCTCATTTCTTCTATAAATAATCCTGAAGAATATGAGATACAAGTTGGTTGGTTGTTCACTAGTTGTAATACTAAAACTCACTAAAATAATACATATTCTGTCTGAAGTTAAGGAAGAAATTGAAGTCTTGGAAGCTTGATGATGATGTTGCATGCTTGTTCTTGAGAAGGCTCTATCATTGGATCCATAAGCTTGGCTGTTGGTGAATTATTCTGAACTGTTTTATGTTTTCTCCTATTTTCATTTTGTTCCATAAATGATTACTACAGTAGGATGAAATTTTTAGGCTAAGAAATGGCTCCTAGAAGCACCTTAGACCTGTTCATCCTTCACTGTTTTATGTTTTCTTCTGCTGAGGTATTTTAGAGTCTTCAATCTCTTTCCTTAGTCCTCATGGTTTTTTATTTCTATAATAGTTCAAATAGTTGGTTTCAGCATGACTTAGGGTTTTCCCTGCTTGTCTGCTATCACTTGAAAGCTGTTATTGAAGTCTCCCTTTGAAGTACCATTGTTTTAAGTTAGTCAAGGAGGTCTATTTTTATCATGCCCTTTGTCCTTGCTTGAAAATTTATTTTGAAGGTCTTTATAGTTGTGATCATAGATGTATTTAGGTGTTCCCTCTTCTATGACCGTAATTATCAGTGAATCTTTTATGTTTTATAATTCATTTGAAATAAAATATTTAAGGAAATAGGGTGTTCCCCAAATCTTAGATTTCATTTTAAAAAAAAAATTGAAGTCATTATTTGCTTAAAGTGCGGTTTTTAGAATTCATGGTTAGCCCTATCTATCACATACCTCTTTATTTTTCAATTTATGCTTTCAAATTCCCTTTGTTGAGAATTCAAACTCTCTTTCCAAATCATTGATGTCCATCTCATTCACTAAACCAAAGGATCCTGTGGCCAAGTTAGATTTTCCCTTTGATATCCCATATCCATTGATTAGTTTGTAATAACCTTTTCTTAACTCCATTACCCAATGAATGTAGCATTTCCCCTTTCTATCTATCTTTCCTAGACCTTTCATGTTTTCTTATGTCCTTCAACCAATCAAACAAGAAAACAATTGCACTTAATAACTAGTCTAAAACCAATACCCAAAGCAAACAAGACATATCTTTGCTAAAAAATTTGAGAGATCCCTCTCTAAGAATAGGAGGACTAGATCCTGGAACTCTAAAGATTGGTTCTGATGTTGCCTTGTCTTTTGATTTTCCAAACTATCAAAACACAGGACCCCAACAATGAGAACAATTTTCCAAGTGACAACTGAAGAGTGAATCATAGTTCCACTCATGGAACCAGCGCAGTGCATCCTTTTCCTGCATCAAAATAAGAAATAAAAAGTGCTTCACCAGCCACTTGTTTGCTATCACAGTCATCTCATAAGATGAAAACATGAAGTTACAAGATGGCGTTAATGGTGTACGCAAACCACCAAAAAGATAGCCAAAATCAATTCTACAAGTAGCTACACGTACATCATCATACAATAGGCAATAAGATATAATCCTCCTTGATACATCATGCTACTCAAACAAGGAAAATAAGTACAATACGAATGTGAAATTATACCTCCTCCATTATGTACTTGAGGTCTTGAGCTGAAATGGCTCAACTGGAATCTTTCCCTCACCACTAATGAGTAGGGAAGTGGCTGTGACCTCCTGTATGTCATCATCTGGGCTATGCATCTCTCCATATGCTGAAATATGTCATGCTGGATTCCCTCCCAATTGAACTCCTCCATCAAATGGAAATATGCATCAAGGTGCATGGAAGAGAAGTCCTCATGTGCTGCATCTAGTAGGTTCTCCTTGAGACTGGAAGATCTAGTCAAGAAGATCCTGCCATAGGAAAAGATAACTACATCATCCACTATGTATCTATCATCTCCATCCGGGGCATCAAGAGTCATGCATGCACCAAGATCCTTGGAGTACTCTACTAAGAGCTGTGATCTCCAATAAGGATCAATCCTCCTAAGAGACGACGCTAGTGATCTGGCAGGTGAAGCTCTCCTCATGCTACTGCCTGCTACTTTTACATCCCCCATGCTAAAGTTCTTCTCCAAATTCTTCACCTCTCCAATGCCCGAGAGTGGTGAATCCAAAGACAAGATGTCTTCCATCAACTCTAGATCAGGTGGCCTCCCAGGTGGAATGTCTCCATGTAGTGAGATATCAATATCAAAGGTAGACTGTACATATGATTGGGAAACCTTGAACCTGCCCTTACAGTGAAAATCAGTCTGCCTCTTCCTTGCATTAGCTTTCTGAAATAGAGAAGGTTGTGTGTCTCTCATCAAGTGATGTTGCTCTTCCTCCCTACGTCCTCCTTCTAGTTGCAATGTTGCACAATCATGTTGCTCACTAATTGTGCTTGGACCTCCATGTATGAGATCCTGGGGAACTTCTTGCAAGGGTAAAAGAATCCATCCCGTTGGAGCATGTGCTCCTCCTCCCTCTACATGAGGCACTGGATGTGATCTAGATTTGACATCTCAGTTTCCCTCAACTCCATCAATGTCTGTGGGCAACATCTCAACAATCGGATCCTCCTGTGAAAAAGAGATCCCCATGCCCTCTTGTTTAGGAATATGGACTAAATTTCTTGCCTCCAGTAATGTGTAATGCAAGATGTCAGCTTCTCCCATGGTTTTCTGAAGTGGAGTTTCCTCCATCACATGCAAGGGTTTTTTTCTCTAGAGTTTTTCTTGCTCATGTGTCGTAGGAAGTTTCCCACCAAACCCTCCCACCAATGTTCCAATGAATCTTGCATAAGCAGAAGTGTTTTCATTTTTTAAAGAACAAGATTCAAAAATCCACCATGCATGGGCCTTACCTCTGAAATGCAGCGCTGCAACTCTGATGGCCTCATCTTCTGAAATATGGTGTTGCTGAAAATAGGAGTCTAGCTCCTTCACCCAAGCTCCAGCTGAACATGTCGGTGAGCCTTCAAAAGTAGATAGAATAAATCTATCTACATCCTTCTACTTTCTCTCCTCCACCTAGATCTTGGAAAAATTTTGGAAATCGGTATGATCTCTAAACCTCTTAGTTTGAGATTCATACTCCTGCAACAAATCACTAAGATTTATCCTCTTAGGCATTCTTCCTCCTCTCATCCATCTCAAGATAGATCTGGGAACTTGACTGTGCTATGCATCATGGTGTGTAGCTGCATGCTCACACTCATCATGTGCAAATCTAGATTATTCTCTAGATCCAACTTCCTTTGGAGATCCCATCTCTATTCTCATCCTCTTTGTTTAGGGAAATAACTCCCTAAAGGTTTTTGGTTCAACAACCTTCACAGATAAGGGGCATACCATTCGAGAATGACTCACTTAACCTATCTTTTATGTTGAAAAGTAGATATAACAAGTTGCAAAACTTACCCAAAATTCCAACGTTTGATGTAGATCCCGCGGGGTGTAAACTACCCAGCAACCCTTCATGCTTCGTAACCTGGAAATCAAGAAAGAACGAACATGAAACACTAGTTGTACAACATATATTGTTCCTATATGTCAGTGTAACTCATGTATAATATCATGTAAACAATACTATATGTTCAATTAACAATATTTACACATATATAAAGAGATATAAACATGTGAATATTCGTGAACAAGATGGTTCTTCTCATTATAAATGGCATGTACAATAATAGAAAGTGGAGAGATCACCTGAATCCTTCCACGGCCTTCGAGTAGATTTTCCTCTGGATCCATCCAACCCTCACCTCACTAGGATTCTTCCAAGATGTGTGCACACAAGATGTCATATAGGATGATGATCATCTTAAGGAAACAAGGGTTTCCTGAATATACCTGGGAAGTGCAGAAGGCACGGGAATATCAGACTTGAAATAGGGCTCCAATAGAGTATAATATTTATAATTTTCTCTCTCCCTTAGGCCATACACATGAGGGGCTTTTATACTCCCTCAAAGTAGTTTCGGTAGTTGGAAACAGTTGGGCCACGAGCTGGGGTGGTTGAATTATGGGAATAACCATCACCCTGCTCTAAAATAAGGAATTATATATATATTTTTAATGATTCAAATGGCATACACAGAAAAGTGTGAATGGACTCGCATATATACACGGAAAATTCTAGGCATAATCGTATATGGGATTTTAGACACTGTTTTTTATGAATTTTTTCAAGTCTGGGGTGAAAGGGTGCCCAAGGCCAAAGAGACAATCATTAATCACATCTGGGTGAAAAATTATGTTATAACATATGCCCCCTAATATATGAGGTCATAAGGGGTACATGATGACCGAAATATATTATTTGTATATAAAGAACCTTGCGAAAATAAGAGAGGACTTCACCAGATTTTAGCCTATCAAAAAACTAATGAAAGAAGTCAGAGAGTCAGCTCATGTGTGAGGCGGGCATACACATGCTCAGTGAAAGAAAAGCATGTCTATAGATCCAAAATATATACAAGTATAGCTGAACTGGAAAGTACATAGTGAATCATCTGATCACTGCCCAGAAATACAAGTCGAAATCAAGTCCAAGTATCACATATAGAAGAATGATCAATGATGTTGTAATAAATATCTGATCTCACAGTTAAATGAATCTCCAAGTACCAAATCAAAAGGGGAGGAACACATGGTACAATCATGCAACTCGGAAGCCAACATATAAGATGCCACTATACTGAAACTGTAACATATAAGGGTGGATGGCATCACTGGCAGAAACTGAATGAACTGCCAAAAGTGAACCGAAGCATGATGATGGAAACCCGAGGTCTTCACCGATCACTATGGAAAAATTCTACATAATGGGAATAAATGAGCTGAGGTCGACCATGTGAGAAATCATTAGATTACCGGTCAATAATGTATACCGTTAAAAAACGCAAGACAACCACTGATAATGATAATGAATGTCAAGGTGCCCCAGTACAATCTGACAAGTGTGAATGAATGAGTTGAAGTCGAACACTTGTAGGAATCTATCAATTAGGAGGCAATAATGAATCCCCACTATTGACAGCAAAGAGTCTGCCACTAATGTCTGCAAACCCTAAGGTACTGAAAAAAATACTCTAGACCTTATTCCCAGAGCAATGAGTCAGAGTCGATGGGAAAATATCTACTGGAAGGAAGGCATTGAGGCATCCCACATCAGTCCAGCGCGAGTGTAACTCGCAGGCCAAGATTTGGAAGGAATCAGACGAAGTAGAGTGAAGGAACCAACCCGAAGTACGTTTTTGACATGCACAAGATGAAGCTAGCACATGGAAGAAACCCTCTGAACCAACTAATAATGAAAGATGACAAAGAGGCGAGATATCCACCAATAGGGTCAAATGGAAATCAAGGTATTACATGAATCTCAAGTGTGATAATGTATTCTGACGTCAAACACAAGGAAAACCACTCATTCAAAGACCCATAATGATGATCAAATGCTGAGCACAAGGTCACCTATCAATGATGGAAATAAGGCTAGGGTGTGGTTCTGAGTTTACTCTCAGAGCAATATGGCGTAGTCGATAAGGGACAAACCCGTCGGCAAGAAGTCTATGGGGACGTTCTCAAACCAACACGAGCATAGGACCAAACATCTAATGTGATAGTACAAGATACTGACAAAACTAGGAAGGCATGAAAAAATAAGTCAAGGGACACCTCAGAATGGACGACTCAAGTTTAACTTCCCTTGAACAAAAGCACGACTCATGATGACCATGGCAGTAAATAATGACACTGTATAAGTTTGTTATGCAGGAGGTAGAAAAAAACTCTACATATGATTGGAAGAGATAACCAACTGGGGGAGAACTGACTCATGAAACAAGGTTATGGCATCCCCTAGGTCAAAACTAAAACCATCCCAAATGAGGAAAATACATAGTGGTATGTGGTTTGTTCAAGGGCAACAAACTGATACTGTAACTGCCATCAAAATATGAAGTAACATCCCATTCCCGCTCTTTTTTAACATATTTGATTTTTTTTGTCTTTTTCATATAATAAGCCTGAAAAATAATAAAAGAATGCTCTGGTACAATGGATAGAATGAGTATCAGGAAACAGATCCACTAGTTCCTGGGATAGGAACAATCCTATGCTCAATGCAAGGTGGCAGAAACTGGTAGGCAATACTCGAAGGAGTGTTCCATCCATGGGTAACAAGGGTGTCAAGTCGCGATAGCTAAGTGCTTTGCAATGGTTAACTTGTATAGAGAGTCAAGGTCAAAATATGTCTTAAACATCGAGTCCAAATGAAGCGAGCTGAAGGCCAAGATAAACAAGTAGCCAGTATGCAATGCAGTGATATAACTCAGCAACACTAGGGAGCCTCTAGGGTAATAGCCAAAAAAATGATAATGAAGAAGAAGAAGGAGGAGGCTTCAACATATAATTCATGGTGGAACTAAAGAGGACTCACGAGCCTACATAAATTCTAGCATGGGCAACAAGGGTTGACGAGGAACTAACTAGGAAGCACATGGAAAGGAAGGCTCTACCACCAAGTCATGATTTAATAATCGGTGAGTGAAATGGGTTAAGTATTGATGAAATAATGGGATCGACCCTATGGCAAGTGATCAGAATGGAGGCTAGAATGCAGAATGCAACAGAAAGTGGATTTCGTAACCTATATGCCAGTTAAGATCAAATACCTGTCATGACAGGTCAGCGATCATGGAGTTGAAAATCGAGAAAAAAATCTCAAAGTCAAGAAAATGTACCTGAAAATATACCTATCCCAACACTTACAAGCAACAGGGTTATGCAGCTTAATACATATTTGAAAAATAAGCATGATGAAATTTTGTAAAAAAATTCAATTTCTGGGCATAAATACACATTTTACCTCATATTTGGTTCATTGTTTCTTTGCTGAATTGGAGAAAGGAGCTCTGGAGAAAAAACCTCTTTCCTCAAATAAGGAGAAATCAGCCATGAAAATTCGTCGGATCAGTTAGGTAAGCCTTAAATTTATCATTGTCATTAATTTCATCCATTAATAGGTTAAAAATTTTAATTTTTCACCGTAAAAAGATTTGTTTTGATTTATCATTCTGCGCATATGTGGGTTCATGTGGACAAACCCGCATATGATATGCGACTGTCCACAAGGGAAGTCACATATGCACAGACCATGTTTGTAAAAAATGGACCTAATGAGAAAATAAATGATTTTTTGCAGAATGACTATCTATTGGAGAAAACGTGAGCACAGTGCAATTGACCAAGAAGTCATGGGGGATCAAAATTCACTCAATATCCTCCAAAATTGTGGATTACTCAAATTCTTCAAAATGCCAAATATGAAAAGTAACGTCCGGTTACTTGAAATGTTGGTGAATCATTGGGAACCAGAGGAATATTGCTTCATGATTGATCAAGTACCCACACACATAGAGGTGGAAGACATTTACTTTATTACTGGACTCTCCCAGAGAGGAGATCTGGTAGATTTACATGGCAAGCCTTTGGGAGGGCTTATAGTGGATGATTATGTCCACATCTACTGTGTAGAGCAGTCTCAAAAATTAGGGACTAAAATTGCCATCAAAGATTTATCAGAGTTGCATATGAGAATTCTCCTTTCCACCATTGGTAGGGTGGCAGGATCTGCTTCCTCACACCAGGAGTCGAGAACATAGATGAGTATAGCTGTGGAATTCTTAGTGCACCTCTTTGATTGGTGTACAACTCTACTAACAAACATGAAAGAACAATTGACCTCCATCTGAAAAGTTAAAAAAAAAATCATTTCGGGTATGGAACCATTTTTATGACATTCTTCTTTGATAAGATTCCTGGGCTTCGACCCAAAGTGATCTCATCCATCAGCAGCCATAGAGATCCAAGAATAGCCCGATGGGCTGATCTGATGAAGGTACTGGGGGGAAGTGAAGTTCCCTGAACTACATGGGATGACAAGTTCTTCCAATGGTGGGAAGAATAGATTATTGTAGTGGATGACTATCCCTACGCTGGGATAGATTTTCACGGTGATCCAGACATAGTCCTTCCACTCAGCAGAGCATGGGGTGTAATCGTAAGACTGCAATATTTTTGATTGATTTTTTGATTTTTTCAATATATGTGAAAAATAAAAATAAAACATGTCTTTTATTGGATTCTAAATGACTTACAAAATTATATTACCATGATATATATATATTGGACCAGTTCATCCTGAAGGATACCCACATCACAAACATCGCAGAGGTGAAGCGGATGCTGAAGACCCTGGTAGGACCCTACATGTCGTTCAGATAAACTTGGAGAGTTTAACTCGCCAAGTGCCGATGTCTGCAGTAGAAGACTTACCAAAGGCTATCCAGAAACGGGCAGTCGGGGTGCCATGAGACTGGGTATGATTATTCCGCCATGTAGCTACTGTGATCGTGTTCTATAGGAACACGAACGTTGGGCAGGGACCATAGATTTTATTGGATGACTGTATTATATTTTTGAGACTGAACATGATCGGGCATAAGCGCTAATTTTGTAGGACATATGGGTCCAAATTTTTGTATAGCTTTTTGTACATTCTGATGATATATACATATATACAGTAGTTTGTGATGTGATGAAACAAATGTGTGAAAATGTATGATGACTTTGATGATTTGATTAAAGTATTGAATGATTAATATGCTAATCAATTGCTTGATTAGCTAATGAGTCTGCCATTTGATTTTTAGCTCAAGGAATATGAATAAATGTTATAAATTGAAATGATCTCTGTAATAAATGTACCCTAAAAAAGAATCAAAACAGGAAAGGATTCCAGACCCAATATATATTGTTCAATTGTGACACCACCAGTTGTGAGTCCAAGAATACTACCAACGAATCAACACCCGAAGATATTTCTTCTGAGAGTAGATAAATGACAGCAGTGTATTCTGTTATGTTATTGGAAGTAGGACCAATTCAGACCCCTCTTAAAAATAACAGCTAACCAGATGGATAATAAAGTACCCAAGCCGTGGAAGCTAAGTTCCAGGTGTGTCTACTAGCACCATTTGTGAAACCATAATGACTCATGATATCCAACACAACCTGTCAAAGCAGATCAAAAAACATAACCATCACTTCATAGGCCAAAAAATCCAACATGTACAAAAACAAAAACAAAAATATATACAAAAAGAAAGATGCCAGGCTAAAGCCTAAGCATAATAACTTTTTAGATAGAGCCCATTTCTGGGCTCCGCCAACGCATTTCCCTCAAAATCAACCAAGGTATAAGCTCCTTTTTTAAGGAAATTTTTCATGATGAAGGGGCCATACTACATAGACTTGAATTTACCTACCCCCAGGGCATCCTTTTCCTAGGCATAAACCAGAACAAGAACGCCTTCGAAGAAAACCCTAGGTTTGACCGCTTTATCGTACTGAACTTGTACCTGTTTCTTATGTGCCTCGTTCATTGTGGAAGCATCTCAATGGTGCTCATCAAGATGTTCCAGATGAAGGAGACATTATTCAAGACTAGAAGTGTCAAGAAGAAGTTCTACAGCTAAATTAAGAGAAGGAATCTCACACTCGATGGGAAATATTGATTCCAACTTGTAAACTAGTTGAAACGGAGTAAAACCAATTGTAGTTTTTATTGACATCCGGTATGCCCAAAGAGCAAGTTACAACATGATATGCAAATTAGATCTAGCTTTATCAATTATTCGTTGAAGAATGGTCTTCAAGTATTTTTTCATGGCTTCCACTTGCCCATTGGCTTGAGGATAATAAGGAGATGAATGCTCTTGCTAGAAACCCAATTTTAGAGCTAACTCAGCCATCATGTTGTTCTGAAAATGACTACCATGATTAGTGACAATCTCTTTAGAAATAACAAAATGAGCAATAACTTTATTGAAGAGAAAAAAATTTGTTGTCTCACAGTCATTCCCAAAAGTAGGCATAGCCTCGACCCACTTCGTGAAGTAGTCTACTGCTATAATAATGTACTTGTGACCTTTAGCCTAAGGCAGGTTACAGGTAGTATAATAAATACCCCACTTTGTAAAATGACCAATAGTGACAACTGGGAAGAGCGAAGCTGGATGAGTGCGCATATTTCGAGTATACACTTGACACGGATGACACTATTTGACCGACTCCATACAATCTTTGAAAATTGAAGGCCAAAAGTATCCAGCGCATAGGATTTTTTAGGCTGTAGCAAGCCCAGATAAATGATCACCACAAGCTCCACTGTGGCAATCATTCAGCACAACTTCAGCTTCTTCAAGATTTAAGCATCGTCTGAAGATCGAATTGACCCCTTGACGGTGTAAAGTATCACCAACAATCAAGTAATTTTTAGCCAGGTGACGCAACTTACCACACTCATCTTTCGAACAAGTTGAAGGAAAATTTGCATTCTAAAGATATACAATGAGATCCCCATACCAAGGATCCTGTGAAGAGATGAGAAAACTATTCTCATTCGGGAAGGATTCATCATATTTTATATCCTCTCCACAGGGAAAATTAGAAATTAATTCTGCGAAAACTAATGATTTCTTGGACTTGGTAGACATAAACTCAAGATCAAATTCCTGCAAAATCACAATCCATCAATAGTATTTTCCCCCAATCACTCGCCTGCTGAGAACAAAATGAAATGGATTGACTGCTGCCAAAACATAATTTTTTCGAAGAAAAATATAATGTTTGAGCCACTGTACAACATGGACAGCTGCTTAAGCAATATTCTCTATTGGAGAATACCGGAGTTCAGGTCCTACCAAGCCTCGACTAAGGTAGTATATAACATGCTCTATAAGAGCATCATTTTCCTGAACTAGAACCATACCGATAGTAGATTCTGATGCTACGAGATACAAGAGGAAATCCCTGTTATAATCAGGTGGACTCAGTATAGGAGTAGAGGTCAATGCTTTTTTCAAAGCATCGAATGAGCATTGAGCAAAGTCATCCCACAAAAATGGGACTCCCTTCTTTAATAATCTCACGAATCCTTTTGTAATCTCGGCATAATTTATGATAGATCTCCACAGAAAATTAGATTTTCCTTGTAGACTTTGAAGTTGACGAATAGACAACGGGGGAGGCAATAGAAGTATTGCCTCAACCTTGAATGGATCTACCCGAATCCCTTCCGTAGACACAATAAACCCCAACAACCGACCGGATGGGACCATAAAAACACACTTGTTTGGATTCAACCTGATTTTGTATAAACGACATCGTTCAAATACTTGACGGAGGTGAGAAGGATGATCAATTCTCTTGCGAGAATGAGCAGCTAAATCATCCAAGTACGCCTCGATAATATGTTTGATGTCGTGGAAGGCATATGACATGGCCCGCTAAAAAGTGGCTCCAGCATTTTTAAGGCCAAAAGGCATTTTCTTGTAAGAAAAGGTACCCCAGGGACAAATAAATGCAGTCTTATGCTAATCTTCAGGATGGATAGTAATTTGATTATATCCAAAAAAACCGTCCATGAAGGAGAAAATCGCATTTCCTGCTCACTCATCGATAATCTGATCGATGAATGGTGTGGGGTAATTATCTTTTGGACATGATTTATTAAGATCTCTGAAATCAATGAAAACATAATTTTTTCCTTGTTCTTTTTCCACCGGGACTGGATTTGAAACCCATTATGTCAAAGGAACAGGGAAAAGGAATCCTGCCTTAAGAAACTTCTCTACCTCGGCTTTGATAGCTGCAACCTTCCTAGGGTTGACCAGACGAAGCTTTTGCCTTACAGGTTTAGCATTTTCGTAGATCTTGATCTCATGCTGAAAAATAGATGGATCTATACCAGGCATTTCCTCATAATACTAAGAGAACACATCCCTAAATTCTTTAAAGAGATCGGTGTAAATTTTAATCTCTTTAGGGGATGTTACACAGTAATTTTTCATCGTCCCTACAATCCCCATCTCGCCCATTGGAGGGTCATTTCTGTGACCAATAATCAGTGTCATGCCTTGCAAATACCATCATTGCATCCCTTGCCATGAGGACAACATTCCTTTTCTTGATCATTTCTTGATCAGACCCCTAAAAACACCTCTTTTTGCCTTGGCGCTGGTATCACATTATGTCCTCATGCCAATGGGAGAAAATTAACACTGAGCCCGCATCAATTGACGCTCTATCCTAGTTAAGCACCCGCGCCAATCTGCTTAAGGAAGGTTTTAAAAAAAAAGAGGTGATCAATTACAACAACTTCGTGGATGAGTCATGAGGAGTGGTTTCGACTGAATAACCATGGCCTTCCTCCTTTGGCCTCTTGTTTCCACCTTATGGGGAACCTCCCAAGGGATAAGGCCTCCCTTCCACTATTGTACGGATCCCAACCTCCTCCTCTCCTCTATAAATATAGCCATCTTCCATTGATGAAGGGGCTGAATGGTTGAATCTCCAAGAATCTCCAAGAGCCTTCATAGCCTAAAGAATGCTGCAAGAGCTTTGATAGTCCTCATAGTGCCAAATCTATAGAAAGGAGATTGACGATCAAAGAGAGAGGCTTGTCCCCATTGCCGAAAAGATTTACTGACACGTATTCCGCTGACGACCCACCGAAGGAAGGTTCAGCGTCAGAGCTAGGTTGTATTTTCCTTTGTATGAATTAATGATAAGCGACTATTGGTTATGGTTCCACTCATATTCTTCATTATGATCATGAGTTGTGTCTTCTCTGACTGATACATAATTTCATATATCGGGTTTTACACTTGTGTTTGTCATGTTTCTTGTGTGTGCAGGTGTTCGATCACCGCAAGAGAGAGGATTGTGATCTGCTGGAGCAAGGAAACAGGAGCACCATCTTCTCTAAAAACAACAGCGTTGGACTTGAGGTAGGCCTCCATCGCAAGTTGTTCTATTGCAATTAGGAACTTGCACCTTAGCGTGATACGATTGTTGCTAGACCCAATCTGGGCTAGTAGGGATCGCCTCTGTTTGCAGAGGGGATTTACCTCTACAACAAATTGGCGACTCCACTGGGGACTTAGCTTGTTGTTTGCTTTATAAACTACAGACAGAGCCTGAAGCTAGCCAGATAGCCTTCGAAATGCTCCTGCTTTGCATTAGCGAAAGTAGATGAATGCTACTCCAGTTAATCTCTGGTCTAGTTTATGAACTGAACACTTGGATTATTGTCTTGTCTTTCAGTCGATTCTTGACTTTGCTTGCTTGATCAGCTATTTTGGCTGGCTCTTTTCATGTGTTAAACCTCTGTTCAGCCCCCAGAGGATCAGATCTGACCTCTGTTATTCCAAATTTTCATCTTTTCATGGTTGGATTCATTGGCGCAGTTTCCACCCTGATAGTCGCGTCCATTGGCGCAGGTTTCCAGTTCATCACTCGCGCCATCCTCTGTCTGGTGTGGATTACAGCCAAACAGTCACGCCATTTCTTATAGGTGCTAGGGTTTTACCTTGTTCAGAAGTTTATTTTGGTCAGTACTTTGCTTCTGGGTTTGTTTTATATTCTGCTTGAAGTGGTGAGTCTGGTCTTGGTTGGGAGAAATTCTTTGTTTTTTCATTTTCAGGCGTTGGCACTTGTTGTCAATTAGAAACCCACGCCAATTGGGCATTGGCGCTAGTTGTCAGTGAGTAAGTCGCGCCTGTTGACGCTAGTTGTCAATGATAAAGTCGTGCCAATTTCAGGGTGTGTGAAAATTGAGATTTTTTCCCTAAATCCTTCACCAGTATGTCTTTCCCTTCCAGTATTTTCACTGTATGAGCATAGATTACATTTCTCATTGTTTGGAATGTCTTCTCTCCATGATTGTTTGATGTAAAAGGGAATGAATGCGTTGTTTTGATCTCATTCTTTGGAAGTCCTCTTTGTGTTTTGTCACCTTTCGAGGAATTTCGTTACAAAGTTCTTGAAACAACGATTGCATTCTTAGTGTTTGTTTTCATCCCTTTTGCATTCATCCTTCATTAAGAAGATTTGTGTTCTTTTAGTTTTCGTCTCATCGTTTGATTTTCGTTAAAATGCATTAGATCACATTGCATTGAAAAGTTTTTTTTTGAGATCCATCATTGAACTTAGATTACATTGTTTAATGATTGAAAACTAGAAATCGCTTTGATTGCATTCTCTTTTATTAAAAGCATGCATTAAGTAGATACTCATTTCATCGAAAAATGCATTGAGTGCATTCTTATCATTTGAAAAAAAAAAGAGGATTTTGCATAGATTACATTGCATTATTCGCATCGTTGAATGTTTGAAATTAATTTTGGATAGTGAAAGTCATCTAGTTTGGAAAAATTTTGTTTACAGCATTGTTGTTTGTTGCATTTTTGTTTGAAGCTCTTCCCTTAACTAGATAGAATTCATCGAATTGAAATATTTATTTTATCATATAGCTGCATATAGGATATTTGAGACATAACACTCACTAGGGCCTGAAAACTAAAACATAATTGAAGATAAACATTAAAATTTATTCAATTTACACTAAGGCAGCATTAAAACATTAACGAAATATTTAGAGGTCTCGGCTAGAGACGTGTTCCAGCGTCTTTAAACCTAGTAGTTGTTGTTCGCCTCTTGGCTTTAGACAGCACTAGTACGGGCTTGTGCTCCCTGTACCGTCGCGTATATAAAGGGAGACCCCACTAGGTTTCTATCCTTTATCCATAGCAAGCCGAGTCTGTCACCCTATACCCATGATACACTGGACACAGCATTCGGGGAGATTTCCTGCACGTATGTCAAGTCCTTGGTTGATTTCTCTTTCATTTTGAAACCAAGGTGTATATTGCAGTTCACGGTTATTTGGTACACCCTTTGCCTAGCATTCCTAAGCAGTCATTTTGATCTTATCTGACTCGTTAAATTCGAAAATATCACCAAGCACTTGTCCTTTCACGCTTGCTTCAAAACTGAAAGAGATAGAGTCACCTTTCATCCGTTTCTCAACTCTTAAAACATGAAACGATTAAGTTTCTAAGTTTCAATGTGGTAAAATAAATCACCCGCGATCACATGCCCTTTTAGAGTTTTCTTGTTGGCTGTTTGATTGTGTGCCTTGGTTTTTAGCCCTTGTGCGGTTTTGAGTTGTTGATGGCAACTTTTCCAGAGTTCACCAACCAGGGAATCCCCTCCGATGGGAATCCTGGTCATCTTCCTCCTTTTGGAAATGTTGGTGCTCCTTATATGGAAACGTTGTCCCTTCTTGGGTTAACTGTTGGGTTTCCTGTTTGGTTTTTTTCAACCCCTGTGGTCCCAAATGTCTCAGCTACTGTTCAATCAGTTCCTCCGCCTGAAAAACATCATGTTGATTCTAAGGAGGACCTCTCCCCTTCTTCACCTGTTTCTGCGTCCTCCTCTTCTACTTCGCCTAGTGAAAGTCTGGATTAAAGTAACCAGGTGGCTAAGAAGAAGAAGAAGAAAACAAAGAAGAAGAAGTCTGATAAGGGAGAGTCTAAGGTTGCAGCTACTGCTTTTGAAGCACCTCCTCTTGATAAACCTTCCAACCCTTCGCGGAAAGTCAATTTCCCTTACATGTTGTGCACAAGAGATCATCTTCTTCGAGATTTCCCTGGCATTCCCAAGGTACTCGAAGTATGGTCCAACGGTCGTCCACCATTTCCTTTGGCTTCTGGGAGTCAGGTTTGGGGCACGTCTTCAACTGGTGCTGGCAAGGCTCCTAAGAAGTAGGGTAAGCTCACCAATCCCTGTAAATTGTGTGAAGGGCACCGCGCCATTCACCTTTGTCCGTATATGGATGAAGCCAAATGCGTTTTGGACAACTTAACTGGTTCTACACCATGCCTTCCAGCTGGTTATAATCGGCTTTCTTTGAGTCCTCCACCAGTTGATCCTACGATTGGTAAAGAATCATCCTTGGTCAATCTCGCTCACTCGGAAATTAAAATTTAGGAATCCATCCCTGACCAACCTTTGTTCGTGGGATTGGTTGACCTGGCCCCTTCTACGGTGCACCAGGTCTTTTCCATTAAGAGTGGACCTCACACCCCTCAGGTTCTTCTTGTTTCTTCAGATTCTTCAGACTTGGAGAAATATTATCTTATCGCTATACCTCAAGAAGCTACTCCTCTGCCTCCCGTGATGGAGGTCTTGGAGGATACTCTTCCCGAATCCATGATGGAATTCATGGAGGATGCTCCTTCTTCTATCGTAACACCAGGGGAAGACCATCTCGGTTCAATGGTAGCCCCTCTGAGTAGTTTGGTCACTTCCTTTGATTGGAATCGATTTCTAGGATACCGCCTTCCGTCTTATGTGCCTTTCGAGATAACAGTATAGGCCTTTGGTCTGGTCGTACCCAGCACCATTATAGATGAAGGCACGTCTATTAGTATTTTGTCCTCGACTACCTGGAAAGCTTTCAGTTCGTCATCGCTTGCGCCTATTACGCATAATCTGTTGGCATTTAAAAGAAGAACGAGTCAACCGTTAGGGATCCTTCCAAGGTTACCTGTTACTTTGGGAGGTAGAACCGTCCATATGGACGTGATGGTTATTCCAGGCCCCTTGGATTTCAATATTCTCTTGGGGCGCGATTACACCTATGCCATTAGAGCGCTTGTCTCCTCTCTTTTTCGTGTGGTCTATTTTCGACATGAAGGACGGATCGTGACCATTGATCAGCTTTCGTTCTTTGGTCCTGATGTGGAAACTCGCCCACCATCATCCCTTCCTAGTTTTTATCCACCCATTGTATCTGCCCCACCATAGGTCAACTATGTGGCTACCTACCCCGTGCTTGTACTCAGTGATAGCGTCATTGTACATTGTGTGCTGGGGGCATTGGGTCCTGACTTTCAGGATGTTTTCCTTCCATCGGGAGTGGAACTCTTGGAAGCGATGACTTCTTGTTCATTATGATGAGTTCGGTCGAAGCAGAGTTCATTTTCTTGTGTCAAGCTGCTTAAAAAATGAAACAAGGTTGTCGGAGCATGGTTCCTTTTCTTGTGTCAAGCTCCTTAAAAAATGAAACAAGGGCATCGGAGCATGGTTCTTTTCCTGTGTCAAGCTCCTTAAAAAATGAAACAAGGTTGTTGGAGCAGAGTTCCTTGTCTTGTGTCAAGCTCCTTAAAAAATGAAACAAGGTTGTCGGAGCAGATTTCCTTGTCTTGTGCCAAGCTCCTTAAACCATGAAACAAGGTGTCCTAAGGATAATTCTTTTAATGTGTCAACCTCGTTAAAACAATGAAATACTTTCCTATTCAATTCAAGTCTTTGATAAGTTCTCGTAAAATCCCAGTCGAGTCTCTCTCTTGGTCTCGTAATTTGAACCTTCACTCCATCTACCTTTCATATGGATTGAAGCTTGGGGGGCATGCACCTCAAATTGAGTCACCATGTTTGGGGCATGCTTATTTTTTCAAGCATATTTTGTTTCCGTTTCAAGCTTGTGTAAAAATGAAACCGGTTTCAAGCATAGTTTATCTTTGTTTCAAGCTTGTGTAAAAATGAAACCAACTTGAAGTAGAGTTTTCTGATTTCAAGTTTGTGTAAAAATGAAACCTTTCCCATCTTACCTCTTGTGATCTCCATTTTATCAGCCTGTTTTGCCAGATGAACCTTGGTTTTCTCACTCCATCTTCATTATCTGCTTGGCCGATTATATGCCTTCACTTGGTTTTTTAACCCGTTCCTAAGGAACCGCTATGATGAGAGGTCTTATTAGCCAGCCTCTTGACCTTTACTTGTTCGGAGCAGTTCCACCATTACCGGAACCAGTTGCTTCCCTTAATACCACTCGTTCCTCCAGGAGGAGTCATCTTTTAGCTCTTTTCTGACTCTCTAAACATGAAAATATTGATGAGTCCCTTGTCGTTTTGATCTCGTTAAAGTGGCTGCGAAATGACATCTACCCAATATACGTTTACCCCTTTTTCGGGCTGGGATAGATTACTTATGAAAAAATAATACCCTAGCCTATCGTGACTAGGAGGCTTTCTCAGACATAGTTTTCTACCTTTTCAGGTCTGAGGAACTATTTACGAAAAGGGACCATTGGAGTTTACTTTTCCACTGTCTTTTCAAACTCTCTAAATATGAAAAGACACCGAGTTCTTCCTTTGTCAGACGTTAAACCCTGATGACATCGGATTTAGTCGTAATGATGATATTCGAGTTCCAACTTCCTAGGGCTCATTAAATGTACTAGGATGGACATATATGAAAAGCATATGGCACCCTCTTCAAGCTTGTGTAAAAATAAAGAGGTACTCGCCAGAAATCGTGAGGAAAATGGAACTAGCATCATTGTCGTGTCGGCAGTATGTCGCTCTTGAACATGGCATTTGTCTGCATTCGTGTCGGGTTGGGAACATCTCATCTCATTTTTCACTTGCCTCTGTGGGTTTGGGTGATCCCTTTTGACCTCTCATCTTCTCTTTGCCTCGTCATCATGGCCTCTAACCTTTTAATGTCAAATACTGCCAAATCCACTGTCGTGTCGCCATATGTTCAAGAGAAGTTGACCTCTGCAAATTTCAACCTTCCTCTGATTCTCATCTAATCCTGATTCACGAAGAGATTGTGTTCCTCTGTCTTGTGTCGATCATGTGGGAAACACTATGGCCCACCTTCGATCAAGATCACTTCCTATCGACTTCAGGTCATTATCCAGGAAGATGATCTAGAGACTCCCTTCTCGTACCTTGGAGCCTGCATGCCTCAATGGCAGGTTCTTCGCGCTCGACGTGAGGTTTTCGTCATTGGCCTTCGATCGAGTGATTCTACAGGTGTTCGACGCCAGCTCACTGATTCACATGCTATAGATTGTACCTATAGTACCTTGCGGGCCATTATCATTATTGGTGGTACCTCTCGCGTCTGTTAACATCTTTCATCATTGGCTGGTAATCAGGCGATGTTCTTGCATGTTCGACTCCAGCTCACTTATTCGCATGCTTTAACTTGTACTTTTTTTGGGTCGAGATGGAGCGCAAGACCCTGGATTTTTTCTATTGGAATCCAGGCTACGATTTTGTGGATTATTATGATTAGTTACATGACTCATTCATTGGATGGCTGCGACCATACCTGAGTCTATTTATCGATCCTCACTGGATGGCTGCGTCCATACCTTGGATCTGGGTTATTGTATACTCTGTTATGGATGGATATGCCCATACCACACATATATCATGTATTTGAGATATCACTTGTACTTCTCTATGCAGGTTTTCCGACGGCAGTTTTTTCAGTTGGACACGTTCTTGTAAAGTATTTCACCCCTCTCTCTCTCTCGGGCCTCATTCTTTAGGGGGCATCTATTACACAGTAATTTTTCACCGTCCCTACAATCCCCATCTCGCCCATTGGAGAGTCGTTTATGTGATCAATAAGCAGTGTCACACCTTGCAAATACCATCATTGCATCCCTTGCCATGAGGACAACATTCCTTCTATTGATCATTTCCTAAGCAGGCCCCTAAAAACACCTGTTTTTTCCTTGGCGCTGGTAGCCCATTATGTCCTCGCGCCAATGAGGAAAATTAACACTGAGCCCGCGCCAGTTGGCACTCTGTCCCAGTTATGCACCCGCGCCAATTTGCTTATGGAAAGTTTTTTAAAAAAAGAGGCGAACTTTCGATTACAACAACTTTGTGGATGAGTCATGAGGAGTGGTTTCGACTGAATAACCACGGCCTTCCTACTTTGGCCTCTTGTTTCCACCTTATGGGGAACCTCCCAAGGGATAAGGCCTCCCTTCCACTATTGTAGGGATCCCAACCTCCTCCTCTCCTCTATAAATATAGCCATCTTCCATTGATGAAGGGGCTGAATGGTTGAATCTCCAAGAATCTCCAAGAGCCTTCATAGCCTAAAGAATGCTACAAGAGCTTTCATAGTCCTCATAGTGCCAAATCTATAGCAAGGATATTGACGATCGAAGAGAGAGGCTTGTCCCCATTCCCGACAATCTTTACCGAGATGTGTTCCACTGACGACCCGTCGAAGGAAGGTTCAGCGTCAGAGCCAGGTTGTATTTTCCTTTGTATGAATTAATGATAAGCGACTATTGGTTATGGTTCCACTCGTATTGTTCATTATGATCATGATTTGTGTCTTCTCTGACTGATACATAATTGCATATATCGGGTTTTACGCTTGTGTTTGTTGTGTTTCTTGTGTGTGCAAGTGTTCGATCGCCACAAACGAGAGGATTGTGATCTGCTGGAGCAAGGAAATGGGAGTGCCATCTTCTCTACAAAGAACAACGTTGGACTTGAGGTAGGACTTCATCGCAAGTTGGTCTATTGCAATTAGGAACTTGCACCTTAGCATGATACGATTGTTGCTAGACCCGATCTGGGCTAGTAGGGATCGCCTCTGTCTGCAGTGGGGATTTACCTCTACAACAGGGGAACATTCAGCTTTGATGAAAAAATTCTCAATAACGTTGGGATTCTTGGAGATGTTCACTAGGATAGTCGGAGAAATCACAGCCATGTTCCCTTCAAAAAACACCTGTGCTAGTGCTAAAGGGTTCAGGACTGGGTGAACAAGGCCAGAATACTGAGGACTTGCAAAACTTGACTCAACTTTTTTCAAGTCTAGTAGACAGTAAGACCGATGATGAAAACCATCCCATGGTCTATCTATACCATTCATAGCTTCCATGATAGCCTCTTCAGATGGAAGAGTGGTATCTAGGAAATCTTGGGTGGAAGAAGAACTAAGTGTCCTAGTTGGGGCCACATCGCCGTCCAATTTCTCTGGTGAAAGAGAAATTGGAATGGATTCTACAGAGTCAACAATAGATCGATAAGCAATCTCTGCTGCAAACATCGGAAATTGCATTCCACCCACTTGACCTTCTGCTAATTTGGAAGTAGGGGAAGGTAAGGTCCAAGGGTCTAAAAAATAATGAGTTCTGAAGAACTCTCATCGAATAGGAGCCCTGGAGGATGAAATTTCATTTATATGAACGGAAGGAGGTGGAATATCAAAAGTACCCATCAAAGAAGAATACATTACAACCCCAAGATTCTCAATAGGTGGTTTGGCATTATCCACCAAAGGGATAGTTGAGTCAGTAGATGCATTCGGGTCTACATGAGAACAATCTAGTTGGTCATTTGTGACAATCCTCCCTTCATGAGGGAAGAAAACAATATGAAACAAGGAGGATGCAATAGCATCCATCTCATAAATCCAGTTTCGCCCCAACAGAAGGTTGTAGTCCAAGCTTGCATCAACTATATCAACCTCTATATTTATATTTTTTCCCCCAACACAGATAGGAAAAGCCGGGACATTACCATGCGACCTATGAGAATGATCATCAAATGCAGTCAGAAGAGTGTTGATGGAACAACTGCGGGAGATCCGATCGCCTTCAAGCATGTGAGAGACATCACACACGTGGAAGAACCCTCATCGACAACCATTCGAAATATAGTGCATTTTCGAAAAAATGATATAATATGGAAAGCCATATGATGTGGGAGTCTCTTTTTAAAATTAGACATATCAGATGTAATCATAAGAGATTTCTTTGGATCAACTACCGCAATAACAGTGAGAAGATCACTTCGCTGAGCTGGACAAGACTGGAGCACCTTGAGAGAAGACATAGCACAGGGAATCTATGCCAGATCTTCTACAACAGAGTAGTTTTGGGTAGCCTTGGCATTTGGATTAATCGTTGTACGCTTTGTAGATACTTTTTGCATCTGAGGTATGGGCTCAATAGTGGGCCTCGGAATGTGAACCAGTTTAGCACTATCAGGAGCACCCTTGGCTTTTGGAGACTCAACTCTACCATAATCGCGAGATCTCGTAGTGATATCTGCGTGAGCACTCATCATATATATGTTTGATGGGATTTCCCCTTCCTGGGTGCCTCCAGAGGAAGCCCCATTATTTTGATTCATGCCAACAACTAACTGTTGTCCTTAGGGAAAAGAGTTTGTTAACACAGCCTGGGAACTTGAAGATCCCTGTTGAGCTAACAAGCGCTGCGCATCCTGAATTTTAGGGAAAAGGTGGGTAAGATGATCTCCAATACACAATTTGCATGGAAACTTCACTTTCTTTTTATCCTTGTGTCCCACACCAACATGCTCGTTGGATTTATTTGCATTGTCCTTCCCATATTTTCCCTTCTTCTTATTATATTTTGCCCTTTCTTCTTCCCTTCGGATTGTTGATTTCCTTTCGGGTGTTAATTCTGGACTATATTTATTGAAAAAGCTTGGGAGAGGTTGGCACTGAAGGTACAGCCTGACCTGAAGAAGAGATTGTATGGACAACTGCTGCAATTGGCTAAGCAGATTAGCTGCATCGCTATCAATTGACCCAATAAGCCCATCACCATGAGGACCAGGTTTAGCTTTGGACAAGTCCAATTTGGAGTGAGGAGCATCAGGAAATTTTTTATTGAGGACTCCAGACTGAGAATAAATCAGGTCTAATTGATGGGCCCTAAAAATAGCCTGCTCCTCAGAAAATACCCCTGACTGGGATACGTCCTTCGAAATATATGGCTAAAAAGACTTCAAAAACCATTCCAGAAGGAATTCATTTGGAATATAGGCTTTAATGAGCCTTTTCCTTCTCCGCCATTCATGGATATGATCAGAAATGTGGGTTTCCTTGTCCTGTTTAAAATTAGCCAAGAGTTCAGTCCTGATGTCATAACGAACAGGCAATTGAAAATGATTAAAAACATAGTAGCCAGATCTCCAAAAGTGGAAAAATTTCCCCTAGTTAACTCAATATACCACTTAGCTGCATTTCCAGTCAAGGTGCGTTGAAATAACCTCAACCTAATCTACATCAATCAGGGAGTTTGATGAACACCATAGATGGAAAGTGGTGATGTGATCTGCTAGATCCTCTCCATTATTTCCTTCAAATTTTGGAATGTCTAAAGGTAGTTTGGTGGGGACCGGAGGCCACCTCGGACTATATCGGATTGGATCATTAGTCAATTTTGGAAAATCTGGCAAGTTTAACATTGCTAGAAATGGTAAACGTGGAGGAGCCTAGGAATTCCATCCCTGATAGAATGGGTTCCCCACATTCTGAAAAGAATACCCTGGATTTGATGAGACACCAGGTTGCCAAAAAGAGTTCGTAGAAGAGGTTGGGCCATAGGAAAATTGTTGTGACCCAGCATTTGGAGAAGGACCTCCTCCCAACATGGAGTTACTATAAACCAGACCAGTTCCCCCCACTGAAGTAGTGAATGAAGAAGAAACTCCATGATAGGGGTTCCAAGTGTTGGGGTTCCTGCGTTTTGGCTAGATTGGCAAAACCAAAAGACAAGACAACATCAAACCACTTTGGGATCCTCGGATCTAGCCCTCCTGGATCCAGAGAGGGATCTCTCTATAAATGTAAAGAATGATATATCTTTAAGGTCAATTCAATATGTTAGGCTAGCTATAGAGCACAAGGATTTGGTTTTGCTTGTTTGGTTGAAGATTATTAACTGAGAAGGTTATGTGAAGTGAAGAAGGAACAAAGTAGCAGGATGTTTCAGCATGAGAAAATAGGTCAAGAGTAGTACCAATCCATTGGGCTATGGAGTCATAAAAGGGTTTACTCGCATAACAACTATCCAAGGGTTTCCATAGGGCAAGTCATCTATACCAAAGGATCTTCTTAGATAGATGGTGAGATGGAACATTAAGAAGTGAGGTGAAAGAAAGAAACCAAAGTGCAGTGTAAGATCAGGTAAGGACTTTTAACCTATCCTGCTTTTGACATACTTCAAAGGAAACTCTCAATAAATACACAAAGGGTAGCTTAAGATTAGGTAAATACTTTTAACTTAGCCTGCTTTCAGCATACTATTAAGGAAAACAATTCAACATTCCTCATAACCGCTTTCAGACAATAGAAAACATTTAAGATTAAACACAGAGCAAGGCCTAAGATCAGAGGAAAACTTTTAAATTTCTCTTCTTTTGACACCAACTCACATGGAAACTTTCAAGACAAACTGTTGGAGAAGAAACTAGAGGACAGGGCTAACCATAGGCTTCCCTAGTTCAATATTTTACTTAGCATGAAATGAAAATATCTTTCAAGAACAATGTTTCAAGTTGTACTCAGCAAGACATGGGCTCACCAACATTTCTTGACTGGTTATACTCTATAGAATTATCCTTAAAGTACACAATCAGAGGAAAACATAAAGATAAAGATTAACAGTGAGATTTAGGGTACTTCCAGCAGTATGTCCTAATATATGCTTGCTGTTTTTGATCAGAGAATAATGGACATTATGAAAAACATGAAAGGAGACAATCACAATAAGGAAAACATCACCAATAATACAGACCAGGATCCTATGAATCTTCTTGTTCAATTGATGTGCAAAACCAGTCACATGCTTTGAGTCCAGTGGCTTTTTACAGTCCAAAATTTTCTTCCTAGCCTACTGTGTTACAAACTACTCAACTACTTCCCTCAATAATAGTTCGAACAATCAATAAAATCCCAACAACCAACCAACATTTTCAATGTAATTTATAGGGGTTCTTATAGGAGAATGAGTGATAGTAGTGGTAGATGGGATTTAAATGATTCACTAAAACAGATGGAAAAATGCCTTTGGAGCCCATTCTGTTCAATATATTTACATTAAATTTTAGTACCCTTTAGTCGATTCAGAATTTTTTGTCAGATTGACAATAACTTCAGGTATGTTCCTTTGAAGTACTCTCTGGCTGTTGGTACTCTATTTATACTCTGAGACAAGTAAGGTGAAGATTGTCTTGCAGGTCTTCCATGCCTTCATAATTGTTGTCCTAATAGTTTTAGGAATTTATGTCAGTGTATTAACTACCAGGATGCTTGGAGGAGAATGGAGTAGGTTGTGTGGCTAGTCCTTTCTTGGAGAAAGAACTTTCTGCTGATATTAAATCACTTGATATAACTTCTTTGAAACACTGATATGACTTGTTTATTTTATGGTTTGAGCTTTATTAAGCTTTATTCATTGTCCTTAGCTACAGATTAGATACTTAAGTCTTCACTATCGTGCACTAATCCTTTTGATCTTCTTCTGATACTCTTTTGACTTCTACTAGCCTGCTTGTGTGAATATACAAGCTACGGAGGTGCTGGAGGGTTTATGTCAGGGTTAATAACCCGATCTTCAATAAAACATGTTTTAAACCTTCTCAGGGATTTCTTCCTCTCTGATCTTTGGCTCTGTGATGGTCCTTCTGCGTTATGTCTCACCTGTCTGTGACTGTGAAGAATGTATGGATTCATCACCACTTTGACACCTGCAAAAAATGAAAAACACATTATAAATACCAGCGGGAGTGGGGATGACTGCTTCAGAGGCTCGTGAGGGTGGAGGAGCAGTGAGGGGAAACGTGAGCGCAGCGGAAAAATGGGGGGAAATCCTAGTAGAGTAGCTAACCAGGTGCAAATGGAGGTCTAGGCATAATGGCGAACAGGGGCCGTTGGATTAGTACGATCAATGGTGGAGTTTTGTGGATGAAGTCATTTGGGCGATCAAATGAATGGTGGATGAATGAAATTGTGATTTAACATGGGCCGTTCAATCTCAGAGATCGACGGCTGGGAAAAAACGTGAAAGGCAACAATGCGGAGGGTAGTGGTATTGTGAAAAATTGGGAATGGTTTTTGCGTGGTGAAATGGGGGGGAGGCGATATTTCATTTTGGAGCACGATTCCATACACTAACTGACACGTGGAAAATGAAAACCGCCCATATCGCGCAATTTTGAAACGTTAAACTTTGGGCACAAAAATTACACGATATTGGATAGCGACCGTCGGATCTGGAGTGTTAGATCGGACGGCACAGGTTGCACGCGATAGGCAGCAATGTGTGCGGGCGGAACATATGGTGGGGCCCGGTAGTGATGTAAGGTGGCTTGTCATAGGGTGAATGGCAGTTTAAGTGTGAACCGTCGCATCTTGCATGAATGGATGGCTGGAGATTAAAAAATAAACCAGAGTTTTTGAACAAGAGGAAAGCAGGGTAAGTGAATGAGCGACGAAATGGTGGTCCGATGACCGTTGATCTCTACAGATCGACGATCCAGATTCATTCAGGACCAACGTCAGAAATCAAAAAATACAGAGAGGAAAAGGGTTTAAATGGGGGTTTCTTGGCCCTTTAGTGCCCGATTGCGGGGCTAAGGTTATATGAGGAAAGGGGCTAAAGCTATAAGCCCTTAGGGGCTTAACTCCTTCATAGTGAAAAATGCTAATTTTAAGGCCAAAAATAGGGGTTTTAAGGCCAAAGGAACGGTTTTGATAGGTAAAAGGGAGGATTTTTAAAACCAAATAAGGGGGGAATATTAGGTTTTAAGATGGTTATGAGGATTTAGAGGTTAAAAGAGGATGTTTTCTGAGGGATTTTTTGAAGGAAACAAGGATGAAAATGGGGATTTTGTGGGAGTGAAAAGGAGAAAATGGAGGCCTTTTGAAAACAATTTCTTTCACAAAACAGTTGGGTTCATTAATGAAAATAGCAGTGAAGATTTCTTCAAAGGATAGAAGACACATGAAGGCTTCAAGAATGATAGATTTACAAAGGAAATGTTTCTCTTTAAGGCTCAGAAACATATTTAGCCACCTGTTTTCTTTGACAAATTATTATAGGTGGCTAACACCAAGCATTTGAAAAAGGAGAAAAATCCTGATAAGCACTAGATGAAGAGAAAGGAACATTCCCTTAATGACCAGCGAGAAACTGATTCCTTGCCCCTACTGTTAGCCACCTATATTTTTCCATTATATCAGCTGGTGGCTAAAATATTCTTTGCAGCCTTCAAGAAACAAATTCAATCTTGAACTTGTTGGTGCTTAAAGCCTGTTGGTAAGATCATGAACTGCTGGTTGGTTCTTTATACTTTTCCTTCTCCCAGCCTCTGATATTCCACGAAAATCCTAGTCAAGTACTGCTGCATCCCTTTTTCTTTTCCCTCACTTGCTTCCGTTTTACCTTCATTCTTCCATTTCCATTTATTCATGAAAACCCCACCAAACCATGTGTTATTCCTTATCCCTCCATTAATTCCTTTTTCCCAAGGTTAAAAACCCATGTTTTAACCTTATCGGAATTATTTTTTCCTTTTGCAATTCTTTGGAAAAACCATAGAAAACACATGTTTCTATGTGTTAGGCTTAAGCCCCTCAGGCTAAGCCCCTTGCCGTTTCTTCCTCCACATGCCTGAGCACCACAACCGACCGCTCAAGTCCTGAGGCGCTAAACTGAAACGTGGATCCCACTCCACCCTTTTCCTTTGAAACATTCAAAAAACCCATCTTTTATAAGGTTTTGGCGTGAAATATTAAACCACGTGTTTTATTGCCCCAAGTCTTCCCAGCCGTCGATATGCTCCCCAGATCCGACGGAGTGGAGTGAGCCCCCACCTGGTGGACCCCTCTCCCCCCGCACCCTTTTTCAAAAACCGTGGTTTCATCCCACACCGCTCTCCGGGCAAAACTGGTTTTCTCTCATCGGCCAGCGATTCCACACGCTAGCCGACACGTGTCCTCCACCCCGTTTCCAAAACTGCCGCGCTATCACATCGCCCACGCATTATCCTTCGGACTATGGCCCCGCAGCGGGATTCATCTCCGCCGTCGGATTTGGGCCCCCCCATCCGACAGTTGCTGATCGACTCTTTTGCCCGGCTTTTAATGGACTTTCCCACCTATTAATCTCCCCCGGCGCGTTCGAAAGCCGATCTCCACCGTCGATCTTCGCATATCGACGGTTCTTATGCAACCACCCGATTCCATTGTACAATCCCATTTTTCTCTGCTGACTTTTCAGAACGTTCGACCGTTGATCGCAATTCGATCAACGGCTCCGATTGCTCCATTTTCCCGCACGCCCTCTAATGCAGATCGCCCATATAATGCAGGATTTTCTCACTTTGATTGTATTTTGCAGGTTTTAAGGTTATTTCGTCGTGT
Source organism: Pinus albicaulis (assembly GCA_034641835.2). Lineage (NCBI taxonomy): Eukaryota > Viridiplantae > Streptophyta > Pinopsida > Pinales > Pinaceae > Pinus > Pinus albicaulis. Next base: position 1,504,443,449 of record CM076570.1, on the reverse strand, counting down.
TTTAAAGAAAATTTGAAAGACGAGGGTGACGACTCCCGTTCTTTCGAATTATCCATGAGATCGACCGCAGGGTGAAGAACAGTGTTATCAACAAGGTTTCATGAGCCTTGGTGCCGCGCGTCCCTGTAAAGCTTGAAGAATACCATCAAAATTAACGCAGAGAAAGAGTATCGGATATTGAAGACCACAGTGAACCAGAGCAACAGATTAGTGGACGGATTGGCGGGGATTACGGCTAAGACGGTTATCAAAAGCCTAATCCCCGACTCAGAACACAGATTAAAGGAAAACCTAAAATTGTTCATCAGACACATCGCCTCCACCGCCATACTGAGGCGAATTGATTCCTCAACCGCCGCAGTTCCACCTATTGCCTCAAAATGATCAGTCAGAGGCCGAATTCATTGAACAGGATCAGATATTATGCCTCGGAACAGCCAAAGAAGTTATTTCTGCCCCAAATTTAATGACAGAATGTTTGCAGAATAACCCTAATAGTACGCAGAGCCTCAAAGGTCAACAAAATCTCCTTCCGAGCTTACTTCATAAGTATAAGCACATTAATGCAGTGGAACACCTGTATGATTTCTTCATCGAGCCTCCCATGGTCAGGAAGACATTAATTCTGCATTAATTGTATTTGAGATCTTCCCATCAGATCTCACCTCCTCATCCTTCTATAAATACTCCAGAAGAGGATGAGTGAGGGGTTGGATTGTTTGGTTGTCAATGTAAATTGCTAAAGCATTGTAATGTAATTGGGCCGGAAAACTCTTGACTGTAAATAGTGGTTTCATAGGCTCTTGGAGCTCTGCTTGTAACAGATAGGTTAGGCTGTGAAGAGAGATGGATTAAAACATTAGATCTGAAGATTGTAACTGGTTTGAAGAAATCAATACAAGATGATTTATGGGATCCTGGTCTATGCTGATGGTGATGTTATTCTCACTGTGAACTTGTCATTTTATTTCAGTTTTTAATTTGTTTCATTTTCCACTGTAAAGAATAGTTTAAACAGTGTTAGGACCTATTGTATATCAGTGACCTTCCCTAGCTGAGAAATCTTTATCCCAATGTTTTCTTCCAATTGTGTTATTTAGAAATGATTTAATTTAGTCTAAGTACAGAGATGTTGGCGTTCCCTCATCTTTTTGTCACAGCTAAATGTTATTTTTAAATGTTACTTTAAATATACGTTGTGTAGGGAATGAATTGAGGAAATCAAAGGTTAGCCCTGAGTCCCTTTCTTGTTTGCTCAACTATTTGATTGTTTCCCTTAGGATGTGTTAAAAGCTAACTAGTTTCGAAGTACTTATCAGATCTTAGGCCATTCTGTGTTATCTTTGTGATTGTCTTGGAAGTAACTAAGTAAAGAAGAACTAGGAGAGGATCATGATGAGCCCAGCCCACTAGTTTCTACTCCAAAGGTTGCCTTCAAGTTTCCCTTCATTTTTATTTGTATTCTATTAGAAGTGTATCAAAGGCTGGATAGTTTCAAAGTACTTACCAGATCCTATTTTGCTTCTATGTTTTTCTTAAGTGCCTGGTCAAAGGCTGGCTAGTTTCAAAGTACTTACCAGATCCTGGGCTACTCTTTGTTCTGCATCTTTCATTTCCTTTTCTTGTTGTACCACTCCATTCCATAAATCAAGCCTTAAAGAGATCCTTAGGCATAGATGACTTGCCCCATAGATCACTCTTGAACCTGAATGTTTCAATTAAACCCTCTTATGACTCCATAGCCCAATGGATTGAAAACTTGCCATCATCTTTCTTTATAATCAAAGCTTACTCTTTTTGCTTGCAACTTCTCACCTTTGAACCTATTTGCATATAGATCTTTCTGCCTCAGACAACAATTATGTTCAACCATCCGAGAAAACAAAACAAAACTCTTGGCCTTCATAACTAGCCTAATATCATCACCCCAAACTTCAAAGACAATATCCATCTTTGTACATATTGGAGAGATCCCTCTCCGGATTCAGGAGGGCTAGATCCTAGAATCCCAAATTTGGTTGAAATGATGTTAACTCTGTAATCAGACTTTGCCAATCTTGCTTGTTACAGAGACCTAACATTTCTGGCGACTCCGCTGGGGACTCGAACCCAGAATCTTCATAACATCTTGAGAGTAAAAAGCGGCCTTTTCAAGCACTACCAAATAATGGTAATCATGATGAAACTTGTTTGGATCAGTGACAAACTAGGTCAAACCTAGGATTCTTTTAAGTTTTTATCTAACCTTGGAAAATCAGCTGGCTTAGCCATAAGGATAGACTGTCTTTGTTTCATAACCGTAGCTAAGTTTTGAGGCAAATTTAGGACATTCTTTTAAAACCACAAATAAAAACAGTTCAGAAAATACCAAAAACATTTCAGATTGGTAGTAAAACACTAGTTTTTGATATCTTGTCTACGTCTTTGATGTGTTTTACCCTATACTCTTAGACAGAGTCTGGAAAGGGCTAGGTAGCCTCCGGATCTCATCCTCTTTTAGAGGTGACATATCTGGTGAATGCCCTCCCAGTCAATCTCTGGTTAGAGTTTGTTGTGTTTTGAGATATCCTTGAAAGGAAGGTTTCACAAACACTGTGATGGACAGTGTACCACGTTGAAAACATTCTAGAATTTCCACCTGGCGACTCCACAATTCTGAGCAGACCTTAAGACCCCACTAGGAAGAACCCTCACCCTTACAATATCCTTCAAACCTGGTTACAAGGCTGCAGGATTCGAATTGTCAAGACAGATTAGTTAACCTCCCAAAGATTGTCATATTTGGTTGAACTTTTCCTGTTTAGTTGGGTCTAAACACACAAACATTGTGGCTCCTAAAAAGATTTACACTAGAGCCCATCCTGACCCCGATCCACCTGAGATAGTTGATAACCCAGAAAGAATCCTTAGGAAGTCTCCTAAGATACAATTTTCAACTATTTTCAGACCACCCCTAAGAGCTGATTCAATCCCTGAAAATCTCTCAGCTCTGCAAGAATCACAAATTGACTTATTGAACCCATTCAGAACTAGGTCATTTTGCGATTTAGAACATCTAGGTTCTGAGCCTTCACTTTCATCTCCCGAAACAAGTGGGTCCCTTGGGGATAGAGAATCAACACCTCCTGATTTACCTTTTCTACACAATCTAGGTGCCTCTTATCCAAGATCAACTCAGAAATCTATTGTTGTTCCATTCACTTCTATTCATCCTTCATCCACTGTTCAAACCACTCCACTTCAACCCACACCTCCTCTTGTAAATACGCCCCCACCATATATCATGGCAGCATGGTATGCTCCCTTAGTCCTTCCTGTACCACTAGTCAATCTTCCATAGGACTATCAGTCCAAAATTCCATTATATGATGCTAGCAATACTATAACAGCATCTCAACATGTGGACAAGATGAATGACTACTTTGACAGAAATGAAATTGATGATGATTTTGTCAAACTTAGACTATTTGCTCAAAGTTTGGGGGGAGAAGCAAGAAAATGGTTCAAAGGTTTAGCCCCCCACAGTATTAATGATCTCCAAGGCTTCCATCAAACATTCTTAAACAAATGGGAAGTAAGGAAGAATCCTCTCCAAGTCCTTGCCGACTATAACAATCTCCATAGGAACCCTAGGGAAAGTGTACAAGCTTATTGTACCAGATTTAACAGTGTGTATAATGCACTTTCCCCTGAACTGAAACCTCCTCAGGGATCAGCCTTAAACAAATTTCCTGAAGGGTTTGATCCTGACATGACATATTCACTCAGAGAAAGAGTCTTTGCAACCCTTGAAGATATGCAAAGAGGTGATCTTTCTGTGGAGGTGAACCTCATGGAGAAAAGAGCAAGGATGAAAACTGAAAAGAGAGTATCTTTTAGAGAGGAATCCACCCCTTCTACTTCGAGCTCAAAGATGGAAAGAATGATGGAAGAAATGATGAAGAAAATGAGCATTCTAGAGAGAGCACAAGCAAGTTTAAATCAAAACGCTCCTCAAAACAGAAACCAAAACCAGAATTAGAATATTAGAAGAAATCAGCCTCCAAACAGACTTAGGGAAGATGATCAGTAGATCATTCCTCCCTTTCATCAAAACTTTTTAAGTGAGGTTGAACAAACAGATCATATAACAGAGGAAGATGATATAAACTTATTTTGGGTTGATGATGATGACTTTGAGGTTCATTTTGATAAAAAAACAAGGTATTTATACACCTTACGATGACAGAAGAAAGGATAATGAGAATTACTACCAAAACATGGAAAATGCTGTCATAGAGCCTTCAAGGGAATATGAACTCAGAAGCAGGTCTAATCAACCAACCTCCAACAATAAAACCTCTGACAAGCCTTCTCAAAACAGCACTGCGACCAAGTCTAAAACAATCAAACAAAAGGACACAACAGTGGCTATTAATTCTGGTAATGGTAAAGAGAAAGACGCTCAAAATATTGGAAAACAGAGTGCAAACATTAGCAGTACTAGCACCTCGGTTAGTACTCCTGAAAAAACAATTGTTTCAACTATAGATAAACCAAATCAACAAGTTGTTATTGCTAATAAAGTGGCAGTAAACAAAGCTAAAGTCAATACTTTAAGGAATCAAAACCTTTTCAGCCTGGAACAGGAAATCTCGAAGATCAAAATCTCTGTTCCTTTGACTGAATTAGCTGCCCAACATGTATATAGGTCCAAAATTTTGAAGGCTTTGAACTTAGAAGATAATCAAGATACACTCAATCTTAATGATGACCAACCAGAGCTCATTTTTGGTCCAAAGATTGAAGGAAAGCTCCAAGAGGGTCCTGTTCCTCCTTTTTACACAAGCTTAAACATTCATGACAAAATTCTGCACAATGCTATGCATGACTCAAGCGCTTCCCATAATTTAATGCCAAAAGCTGTAATGGAAAGCCTGGGTCTTGAAATTACCAGACCCTACAAAGATTTGTACTCCTTTGACTCAAGCAGAGTTAAGTGTCTAGGATTGATTAAAGATCTCTGTGTTAACTTAGCTCAGATTCCAGCCAAATGCTTAGTCATGGATGTTGTTGTGGCTGATGTACCCCCAAAGTATGGAATGCTTTTATCAAGGTCTTGGGGTGCTAAGTTACAAGGAACCATGCAAATGGACATGGCCTACGTGACTATCCCTGTTTTTAATCAAACTAGAAGACTTTACAGGGAATCCCACATGCAGTACACTGTGACAAGTCAAGATCGGCCTCAAAACTCCCCTCTCTATGCTATAAACACGAGCCTTGATTCTTTTATCATGTTTAATGATGAAACACTTATAGGACAAATCATTTCAACAGAATCAATGGCTAAAACAGAGCGAGAGGAACACAACGCTGAATTTCCAAAACAGTCTATTGTGTCTGAAGATCCTAGAAAACTAAACACAGATCTTGAACTGCAAGTTATCAATCCTTTGAACTTAAAACTTGACAGTCAGAAAGACAATCCTCAACCCGATGAAAAACTTGAGGAATCAAATTATACACGGCCCATCCACCAAACTGAAAATGTTCCTCTCTGGACTATGTATTTTGATGGGTCATGCACCAAAACAAATGCTGGTGCAGGTGTCTGGATTACTAACACTGAAAACAATCATACAGAATGTATTTCATGTAAATTAAATTTTCAGTGTTCCAACAACATAGCAGAATATGAATCCCTTCTCTTAGGCTTGCATCTCTTGAAAAAGTTAGGTGCCAAGAGAATCAATGTATATGGGGATTCTGAACTAATCATTAGGCAAGTTAATGGGGAGTATAATGCAAATCACCCCAGACTTAGAGCCTATAGGAATGATGTCATGGATCTTTTGAAAACATTTGAGGAGTCCACATTGACTTTTGTCCCAAGAAAAAGAAACATTGCAGCCCACAATTTAGCCTTTGCTGCTAGAACCTGCCCAATACTGTATGATGACACCTCTCAGATAAAATTCAGACCAGCGATCCCTGATAACAAGAAATATTGGCAGGTGTTCGATGGAGATAAAAAAATAGAAGACTTCATGCAATTCAGAAATGAGTTTGAACTCCATAGTTCAGATTCAGATTATGACACAGACTGCAGTGAAGAAAATTTTCTTGGTGAAGAAGAGCCATCTCCGCAGCTGGTAGATATAAACCTTCAGACTATCAAATCTAGAAACCAAACAGAATTAAGTGCAAAATCTGAAACAGAGGAATTGGAAACTCTACATTCTAAAGATGATAGTTTGCCCAAGGGTTTTGCCCCTCTAGAAGAACTGTTTGATTTTGATGATGTGGCCAAAAAACCCAAACTGGAACCTGTGGAAACTGAAGTGGAGGAATGCAATATAGGCAGTGAGGAAAAATCGAAAATGATCAAACTGTCCAAAACTTTACCAGCTCACATTAAACTCAAATACTTAGAGCTGTTCAAAGAATTTTCTGATGTTTTTGTGTGGAGTTATGAAGATCTCAAATCCTATGACACTGAAATAATACAGCACAAAATCCCTCTTAAAGAAAACCAAAAACCATTCAAATAGAAACTGCGCAGAATAAACCCTGTACAGCTGCCATTGGTCAAGAAGGAAATCATGAAGATGCACGATGCTGGTATTATTGTCCCTATTAGATATTCTGAGTGGGTATCTAATCTGGTGTCTATTAGGAAGAAGACTGGAGAAATCAGGCTTTGTATAGACTTCAGAAATTTAAACAAAGCTTCATTAAAGGACAACTACCCTTTGCCCAAGATGGATCATATTTTACGAAGGGTGGTGGGGTCTAAAAGAATTTCTTTGCTGGATGGCTATTCAGGGTATAATCAAGTCTTAGTCCACCCTGATGATCAATTAAAGACAGCTTTTACTACACCATGGGGCACTTTCATGTATGTGAAAATTCCTTTTGGTCTAATGAATGCTGGAGCAACCTTTCAGAGAGCCATGGACATAGCATTCTCGGAAGAATTGGGTTTCTTCATCATTATCTATCTTGATGATGTAACTGTGTTTTCAAAAATAGATGAAGAACATTTAGAACATTTGAGGAAATTTTTCGAGAAGTGCAGAAAGTTTGGGATATCATTGAACCCCAAGAAGACTTTATTTGGTCTCCAAGAAGGTAAAATTCTTGGGCACATCATTTCAGAAGAGGGCATAAATATTGATCCCATGAGGATTGAGGCCATATTGCAAATCTCTCATCCTCGAAACATCAAAGAGTTGCAGTCTTTCATTGGAAAGATAAAATTTTTGAGAAGGTTCATACCCAAATTGGCTGAGCTCCTTAGGAATATCACAAACATGTTGAAAAAGGAGCAAGGGGTGAAATGGACCTCCGAAGCAAAGACATCCTTTGAACTGCTGAAACAGGCATTAACCAAGACACCGGTTCTCATAAGTCCTGATTTTTCAAAGGATTTTTATATCTTCTCATTTGCATCAGAACATACCATAGCTGTTGTCCTTTTACAGAAAAATCCACAAGGACAAGAGCAGCCCATTGCATTCTTTAGCAAGGCATTGAGGGATGCCCCTTTGAGGTATAACATCATGGAGAAGCAAGCTTTTGCTTTGGTAAAAGCTTTGAAAGACTTCAGAGTCTACATCCTTCACTCACATATCATTGCCTTTGTCCCAAATTCAGTTGTTAAAGACATTCTAACACAGGATCCAGATGGTAAGAGAGGTAAGTGGATTGATGTTATTCTTGAATATGATTTAGAGATTAAACCCACTAAGCTCATCAAAGGCCAGGGTCTAGCTAGGTTAATGGCTGAATCAAATTGTGAAGTTCTTGATATTAATATGATTAATGCTTTGGATAACCAAGAAGAGTTCTCAACTCCCGTTGTTGAAAATCATTTTGTGAATTCTCCTTGGTATATTGATATTGTTTATGTTTTGCTTAATATGAATACACCTCCTGGTTTATCCAAAACAAAGGCAAGGTTTCTAAAGTTGAAAGCTGTAAACTATTGCATTATTGATAAAATTCTGTATTGGAGAAATTCAAGTGGTATATTGCTTAAATGTTTGCCTGAGTTTGATGCAGAAAAGATTAAGCAGGAATTCCATGAAGGAGAGTTTGGAGGCCATTTGTACTGGAAGTCAACAGCCAACAAAATTTTGAGGGCTGGTTTCTATTGGCCCACTCTTTTTCCTGATGTACACAAAATGACTACTACTTGCCATAAATGCCAATTGTTTGAGGGAAAGAGAAAATTATTACCCCTTCCTCTGCATCCAATTACTGTTGAAGCCCCTTTTCAACAGTGGGGACTTGAATTCATAGGAGAAATCCATCCACCATCCTCTGCCCAGCACAGGTGGATTCTTACCGCCACAGACTATTTCACTAAGTGGATAGAAGCCATTCCTTGTAGGCAGGCCAATGATTCGGTTATCATTAAATTCATAGAAACCAATATCCTTTCCAGATTTGGTTGTCCTATCAAGATCATCACAGATAATGCAGCAGCATTTGGATCAAAGAGAATGGTGGAATTCTGTCACAAATATCAAATAACATTGGGACACTCCACGGCCTATTACCCTCAAGGTAATGGACTTGCAGAATCTTCCAACAAAAGCTTAGTGAACATAATAAAGAAACTGTTGGAGGACAACAAGAAGTCTTGGCACACAAAGCTGATCCATGCACTTTGGGCTGATAGATTAACTTTGAAGAAATCCATTGGTATGTCACCCTTCCAGCTTGTGTATGGTACAGATGCAATTTTTCCTAACAGCCTTGGTGTACCAGTTATGAAGTTAATTCAAGTGTTACAGACTGAAGAAAATGACATAATCAGAAGAATAAATCAGACCATACATCTTCAGCAAACCAGAGAGGAAGTGTATAACCAAGCATTGCAGAAGCAAGACAATATCAAGAAGATATTTGACAAAAGAACAAAGGCCAGCAATTTCAAGATTGGGGACAAAGTTTTAAAGTGGGACTCAAAGAGGGAAGATAAGGGAAAGCATGGAAAATTTGACAATCTATGGCTTGGCCCTTACTCTATTCATTCAGTTGCTGGAAACAATGCATTCTTCTTACAAGAGCTAAATGGGACAGAATTGTTTGGGGGTCCTGTCAATGGCAGGATGCTGAAGCATTACCTTTCTTAAATTATTTCATGTTTTTAAGCCTTTTTTACCTTTTGTCCACTGTAAATATTTCATCCATCATTGCATTCAAAGTTATGAAAAATCAAAAAATACAAAAAACAAAGAAAGAAAGAAAAGAGGGCAGAAATGAAAACAAGAAAGGCAAAGCCCCATGCCAAAAAGAGAAATAAATCTGAAAGTGTGCAAGCTTAAATGCCACTCCTTAAAACACACTTCTAATTAGTCAAATTGTTTAATCTTGACTAATTAGCTTTCAATTTTCTGCTGATAGGGTAGCGAATTTGATTTTCCAAACTGTTTAATATTGGCTTATCAGTAGATAGATTAGAATAGAAATTAAGGTTCAAACAAACTCAAAATCTGAACCAAAGTTCCCAAGAGAAAGATGACTCAAAACTGTTTATTTTCTGAGTCATAAAAGAGAAGACCTGGTTCTAATCCGCTCAAAACTTGAACCAGAAGAAAGGCAAAGATAGCTCACCGAAAAGGAAAAAACAGAGCTGTGAAAATAGGAGAAGGCCATAATAAGAAATTTTCAGATCTTAAGCCTTCTGTTTTAATTTAAAAAAATTCTGCAAATAATAATCTATGTGCAGCTTGTCTTTATGCCATAGATCATAGCAAGTCAAACAGCGCAATCTTGACTTGGCTATTTTTAAATTTCTGTTGTAGAATTTAGAGAATGAAAGTTTGTTGGACTGTTTAATCCCAACAGACAGTAGACTAGGTAGAGAAACATCTGAGCTCAACTGTTTAATCTGAGTTCAGGGAGAAATAAGGAGTAGAAATAGATTAGATTTCCTGCTTTCAAAAGAATAAAATGTTGTGAATAGAGTTTGCCAATCCAAGTGCACTCTGATGAAGAAAAAATGTTAGATCAGTAAGATTGGGGTAGGTAGAAGTTGTATTGATGAAATTCATCTTTCTTTCATGACTGATATTATTTTGTCAAAGCAAGAGCAAGCAATGGGTCAGGCACCAGTCAGCATCCCAGAGAAATCAAGTCTGAATTCTTGATGCCTTCAAGAAGGCACCATCCCCAAGTGGAGCCACTGTTAGCCACCTATATTTTTCAATTATATCAGCTGGTGGATAAATATTCTTTGCAGCCTTCAAGAAACAAATTCAGTCCTGAAGTTGTTGGTGCTTAAAGTCTGTTGGTAAGATCATGAACTGTTGGTTGGTTCTTCATACTTTTCCTTCTCTCAGCCTCTGATATTCCAGGAAAATCCTAGTCAAGTACTGCTGCATCCCTTTTTCTTTTCCCTCCCTTGCTTCTGTTTTACCTTCATTCTTCCATTTCCCTTTATTCATGAAAACCCCACCAAACCATGTGTTATTCCTCGTCCCCCCATTAATCTCTTTCCCCAAGGTTAAAAACCCATGTTTTAACTTTGTCGGAATTATATTTCCTTTTGGAATTCTTTGGAAAAACCATAGAAAACACATGTTTCTATGCGTTAGGCTTAGGCACCTCAGGCTAGGCTCCCTGCCTTTTCTTTCTCCATATACCCCGACGCCAGAACCACGCGCTAAGTCAAACAGGCGCTTAACTCTTGAAATTTATTTTCTGCCCGAAAAACATTGAAAAACCTTTGTAAAACGCAAAAATCGGGTTTGTTTTATTTTTCATAAAGTTTTCCGCCAAAGAAATTACGTTAAAACTCGACCGTCGATCTACCCCACAGATCAACGGTGCGGAGCACGTCTCACCTGGTGGACCCCCTTTCCGCGCTGTTTTCCGTTCCCGCCGGTTTCATCCCGCACCGCTTTCCGCGTCAAAGTGGTTTTCTCCCGTCGGCCAGCGATTCCACGCGCTGGCCGACACGTGTCCTCCGCCTCGTTTCAAAACCGTCGTGCAATCACACCGCCCGCGCGCTAAACCTCGTACCAAAGCCACTCAGTGGAATTGGTAGCCACCATCCGATTGAAACCCCCGCATCTAACGACTGTCCTCCATCCAACCTGCGCGCCCGTTAATCTATCCACCGCGCGGCCAATATTCGATCTCCGCCGTCGATCTCTGGAGATCGACGGCTTATATTCGTTCCCCCGATTCCATTGTACAAGTTCCCTTTTTCTCCGCTGACTTTTCAGAACGCTCCCGACCGTTGATCGCAATACGATCAACGGCTCCGATTGCTCCATTTTCCCGCACGCCCTCGAATGCAGATCGCCCATATAACGCAGGATTTTCTCATTTTGATTGTATTTTGCAGGTTTTAAGGTTCTTTCGTTGAGTTTTAAAGAAAATCTGAAAGACGAGGGTGACGACTCCCGTTCTTTCGGATTATCCATGAGATCGACCGCAGGGTGAAGAACAATGTTATCAGCGAGGTTTCATGAGCCTTGGTTGCCGCGCACCCCTGTAAAGCTTGAAGAATACCGGCAAAATCGACGCAGAGAAAGAGTATCGGATATTGAAGACCCGAGTGAACCAGAGCAGCAGATTAGTGGACAGATTGGCGGGGATTACGGCTAAGACGGTTATCAAAAGCCTAATCCCCGGCTCTAAACACAGATTAAAGGAAAACCTAAAAGTGTTCATCAAACATATTGCCTCCACCGCCATACTTTGAGGCAAATTGATTCCTCAACCACCACAGTGCCACCTATTGCCTCAAAATGCTCAGTCAGAGGCCGAATTCATTAAACAGGATCAGATATTATGCCTCGAAACAGCCAAAGAAGTTATTTCTGCCCCAAATTTGATGACAGAATGTTTGCAGAGTAACCCTAATAGTACGCAGAGCCTCAAAGGTCAACAAAAACTCTCTCCGAGCTTACTTCATAAGTATAAACACATTAATGCAGTGGAACACCTGTATAATTTCTTCATCGAGCCTCCCAGGGCCAGGAAGACATTAATTCTGCATTAATTGTATTTGAGATCTTTTCTTCAGATCTCACCTCCTCATCCTTCTATAAATACTCCAGAAGAAGATGAGTGAGGGGTTGGATTAGTTGGTTGTCAATGTAATTGCTGAAGCATTGTAATGTAATTGAGCCGGAAAACTCTTGACTGTAAATAGTGGTTTCATAGGCTCTTGGAGCTCTGCTTGTAACAAATAGGTTAGGTTGTGAAGAGAGATGGATTAAAACACTGGATCTGAAGATTGTAACTGGTTTGAAGCATCAATACAAGCTGATTTATGGGATCCTGGTCTATGCTGATGGTGATGTTGCTCTCACTGTGAACTTGTCATTTTATTTATGTTTTTCAATTTGTTTCATTTTCCACTGTAAAGAACAGTTTAAACAGTGTTAGGACCTACTGTATATCAGTAACCTTCTCTGGCTGAGAAATCTTTATCCCAATGTTTTCTTCTAATTGTGTTATTTAGAAATGATTTAATTCAGTCTAAGTACAGAGATGCTGGCGTTCCCTCATCTTTTCGTCACAGCTGAATGTTATTTTTAGATGTTACTTTCAATATATGTTGTGTAAGGAATGAATTGAGGAAATCAAAGGTTAGCCCTGAGTCCCTTTCTTGTTTGCTCAACTATTTGATTTTTTCCCTTAGGATGTGTTAAAAGCTGACTAGTTTCGAAGTACTTATCAGATCTTAGGCCATTCTGTGTTATCTTTGTGATTGTCTTGGAAGTAACTAAGTAAAGAAGAACTAAGAGAGGATCATGGTGGGCCCAGCCCACTAGTTTCTACTCCAAAGGTTGCCTTCAAGTTTCCCTTCGTTTTTATTTGTATTCTATTAGAAGTGTATCAAAGGCTGGATAGTTTCAAAGTACTTACCAGATCCTAGTTTGCTTCTATGTTTTTCTTAAGTGCCTGGTCAAAGGCTGGATAGTTTCAAAGTACTTACCAGATCCTGGGCTGCTCTTTGTTTCTGCATCTGTTATTTACCTTTCTTTTTGTACCACTCCATTCCATAAATCAAGCCTTAAAGAGATCCTTAGGCATAGATGACTTGCCCCATAGATCACTCTTGAACCTGAATGTTTCAATTAAATCCTCTTATGACTCCATAGCCCAATGGATTGAAAACTTGCCATGATCTTTCTTCGTGATCAAAGCTTACTCTTTTGCTTGCAACTTCTCACCTTTGAACCTATTTGCATATAGATCTTTCCGCCTCAGACAGCAATTATGTTCAACCATCTGAGAAAACCAAAAAAAACCCCTTGGCCTTCATAACTAGCCTAATATCATCACCCTAAACTTCAAAGACAATATCCATCTTTGTACATATTGGAGAGATCCCTCTCCGGATTCAGGAGGGCTAGATCCTAGAATCCCAAAGTTGGTTGAAATGATGTTAACTCTGTAATCGGACTTTGCCAATCTTGCTTGTTACAGAGACCTAACACCTACTACTATAAAGATAGGGTTCCAACCCGTGAAGGTAGTAGAACTTTGACCTCCAGACCATGGATTAAAACTCGAGTCTGGGAAGTAAAAGGAAAAGACCTTAAGGAAGGATTTGAGTGAGGAATATTCCCACTTCCAAAGGGGAACCCTTGAAAAGAAGCTGATCCACTAGCCATAGAGGAGATGGGTGCAAACGCAGCAGTAGAAAAGGAAAATGGAGGAATTCCACTACCGGACATTCCAAAACAAAAGGGACCAGATTGAGAAGCCTGTGCCTAGGTATAACCAGAGCCAAACACAATAGCACTAGAAGCAATCAAAGATATAGCAATAGTGCCTCCTCCTTCAAATTTAAAAGGAGTTTGAATACTTGTAGCACTCACAGCCAAAGCTGTGTTCCCAGTTGTGGTCATCGAAAGGTGAGAATGTGATGGATAAGGACTCTCGAGTCTCTCAGACTCAGGTCCGATGTACTTGATTATAAACGGAGAGCTAGAAGGAAGAGGAGATAGAAGTGATTCAGTAGATTGAGGTACTTCTTCAACTTATACTTCTTCCTCTGGAAATAAAACTCTCAAGGTGGGTGGAGTACTCCTCTCAGTACTGACACCAACACCAAAACCAGCTATAGAAACTTCAAGTCCTAACGGAGTATCTCTCTCCACTGCGTCTGATAACATCGGGTGATAACCACCTTTTGAACTACTCCTACGCCTTCTTGAAGAAGGCTCAACACTCGTGGGAGACAACCCACGAAGCCGTCTCGATCGACGAATTGATCGGTCAGCCACTTTAAAATATTTATTAGACTCAAAAAATTATAAAGCTAAGCAAGCTAGGATCAAAGAGCACTCACTACAAAGTCCCTAAGATACAACCAAGCAAGCATCTTTCAATTATTTCCACTCCGAGTGATTAGGACCAGACACCAAAATACAAGAAAGCAAAAAATAGGACCTCCTGAAAGTAGTTTGGGGTAATTACAACCTAGATCCACTAGCAAAGGTAACAGAAGTAATTACGCTGACCTCCTAACAATAGCCTTTGCCAGTGCAAGTACCCAAGCTTCGCAAGGGCATCCTCCAAAAGTACTGCTGGAAGTGATACAACGTATGCCTCGGGTATTTCACTGTGTGATACCTAGGATGGGAAACTAAGGACACCAATCTGTATCAGTAGCTGGGTGGAACGGTCTTAGGTCAAGATTGAGAAAATTAGAGAGGGGGTATATCTCTTTTCTGCCTGCACTTTCCCTTGCGCTTGACTCTCTAGAGGAAAGCTTTCTCGGTCCACCTAATGGTGTTGGATTTCGCTCATTAATAAACTTCTGTGTTTCAAAATCTAAGCGGCCTTGGAGAGTTAACTCTCCACTCACCTAATCCAAGGCCCTACAACCTAGCTAGTTGATGTATGACACTTAATAAAAAAATTCTTTTTTTTTTGAAATTATATCGCTCATTTTAATTGGCTGTTATTTTATGTCAAGGGCATACAGAAGTGAAACCGATGATTTTTGTATGACGCAAAAAGAAACCAATGAAAATCAAACTATATGCAAATGCACTGATTGCCTTTCGATGAAGAGTGATTTCTACACAGGTTCTATGAGACTATATATATATATATATATATATATATTACTTTTCTTTTCAGATAACCAGACTTCACACACCTCAAAAAGTTGCAAAAAAAACTAAAAATGCTTATGTGCACCTAATGAAAATTACTAATGGCATGCAAATCCTAAGATGCTAGATCTAGGAAAGAAAAGAGAAATCTCTAATGATACCAAGGTTCAACCACTTTTTAGCAATCAACCAATCCAGTTTCAAATCAGAAACTCAATGTATAAAGACACCAAAAACATACTTGACATAATAGAATGAAATCAAAAGAAAACTCCTTGTTAATCAAGTCAAGAACTGAAGAATAAAGACTTCAACAAAGCTTCAAAAGATGAAAAGAAACCATTAACCAAAACAAAATCAATGGGAAACAAAAATATTTTTTTGTTTTTTTGAGTTTTATAAAGAAAAGAGATTTCAAAAAGACCAAGAAACTATCCAGTTACTAAGTCAAGCAAACTTCGAATTTCAAGAAAATCTTCAACAAAATTCCCTAAGCCAACTGTGCTACTTTCGTAGCAAGACTTGTATGAGCATGAGGAAGACAAGAAAGCCAAAAAATCAACTCAGTACAATAGCATAAACTTGCAGCAAACTCCAACTCCAAAGAATAAAAAAAACTCTTTGAAAATTGCAACATGACCTAGTTAATGAAATCGAGAAAACTAAACACAAAAATAGGCAAAAATCAAGATGCAAAGCAACTCATAAAGTTAGGAAAGAGAAAATGAGGAAAATCTCTCTATCCTGAATACTCAGAACAGCCAAGAACCTTTCAGAAAAATATCTTGGTGCTCAAGCTAGAATTGCAAGCACAATAAACAAAGACTTCACCAAATGAGCTGGTCTTCACACAACCAAAAGAGAAACAAGTATAAAACCACCTTAAGCACGGTCTAGAGACTTCAAAGATATCACAGGGACAAGTCACTATAGCTAGACAAGACCAAAAAAGTTAAAAACCAAAAATTTCAAACTTCACTCAAGCATACACACTTTAACAACTTTGCAACCTATGTGCATACACGACTGTTGTAAAGGCAACTTGTGTATACGCGGGTTACTTTACACAAACTAGCGTATATATGTGATTCTGAAAAATAAAAACCGCGTATGGAAAAGTAAATAAGAAGAAAAAAATAAAAAAGGTCAAGCCTGATCAAGGGACCAGGTCTTAGTCTGACTAGAAAAATATTTACTAAATTGGAAAAAGTGATTGAAACTATTGGGAACCTTCAATACAGATGAAACAACCAAAAAGGGAAATCACAAGAATTTTATCCCCAGTGGAATCGCAATTTATGTTTTGGAAAATAACTCCCTAAAGGTTTTTGGGTCAGCAACCTTCACATATCTGGGGCATGCCATTCAAGAAGGACTCACTTAACCTATCTTTTATGCTGAAAAATAGATATAACAAGTTGCAGAACTTACCCGAAAGTCCAATGTTTGATGTAGAACCCATGGGGTGCAAACCCCCAGCAACCCTTCCTGCTTCGTAGCCTGGAAATCAAGAAAGAACGAACATGAAACACTAGTTGTACAACATATATTGTTCCTAGATGTCAGTGTAACTCATGTATAATATCATGTAAACAATATTAGATGTTCAATTAACAATATTTACACATATATAAAGAGATATAAACACGTGAATATTCGGGAATAGGATGGTTCTTCTCATTATAAATGGCATGTAAAATAATATAAAGTGGAGAGATCACCTGAATCCTTCCACGGCCTTTGAGTAGACCGTCCTCTGGATCTGTCCAGTCCTCACCTCACTAGGATTCTTCCAAAATGTGTGCACACAAGATGTCATATAGGATGATGATCATCTCAAGGAAACAAGGGTTTCCCGAATATACCTGGGAAGTGTAGGAGGCACGGGAATATTAGACTTGAAATAGGGCTCCAACAGAGTATAATATTTATAATTTTCTCTCTCCCTTAGACCATATGCATGAGGGGCTTTGATACTCCCTCAAAGTAGTTTCAGCAGTTGGAAACAGTTGGGCCACGCACTGAGGTGGTTGAATTACGGGAATAACCATCACCATGCTCGAAAATAAGGAATTTTATATATATTTTTAATGATTTAAATGGCATACATGGAAAAGTGTGAACGAACTCGTGTAGATACGTGGAAAAGTCTAGGCATAATCATGTATGAGATTTTAAACACTGTTTTTTATGAATTTGTTCACGTCTGGGGGGAAAGGGAGCCCAAGGCCAAAGAGACAATCATTAATCACATGTGGGTGCAAAATTATGCTATAACACTCTTCAACTCTCCTTGAAATCTTTGCATAGATTTTGGAAGAAGCTTTGTAAGCCTGTCTTCCCTTCTCCCTTCACATGCTAGAGCCTTCTAATTTCTGTCCATATTCCCTTCCCCTGAAGTATAATGGCCTGGGATACATAGGCTAAGCCAATATTGCAGCTTTGATACCACTGTAATATCCCAAAATAGGGAAAATAAGCAATATTTGGAATGTCTTAAGATATTCCAATTTTGGACTGCTCAGCAATGCATTTACAGGAAAACACATTTTCAGAAATGTAAGCCATAGAAATGAAAATAAACACTTGGATCCATTAGATACATCCATCTATCATCTAATTCCAAGAGGAGATCAGAAATAAATGAACCTAGGTGAGGTAAACAGACCTCCCACACTAGTGTAGCTGAAAAATGACTAAAAACCCCAGACACTACTACTCTAGAATATTGCATAAATGGAACTACGCAGTAATAAGAGGGTTTCAACTTAGAAATTAATAATACAAATATATCTACTCATATATTAGACAATCATGCTCATAAACTAAGATCTAGTCTCCTTATTACAATTACAAGAAAATCCGGGAAGGGTTTCTTGTCAAACACTCTGCATACAATGTGATATTCAGAAATTTACTGAATCACCACTGCAAAAATTAAGAATAAGATTGTGGAAGGCTGAAAATATGTCTGATCTTATGTATACCCTCAAGGGCTTCCTCCCACGAAATGATGAACCTTTCAATCACAAGAAAACACTACAACGGAGCCACTAGACCATCCTCTGAAGCTGCCTCCAAAAATAATGCATTCCTTAGCTGGAAAAGCGCTGGAAATGTTAAGGAAATGTGTGCTCTACTACCAAACATCTGAAATGGGATCTATACCTCTCCAAACATATCTCTCAAGGGAAGGAAACTTTCCTCCAAAGAGAAACTAGCTCAGAAAGAGGGATTCCAATCCCTTCCACTGCTGCACCTTGCAACACTGCACAATCACCTGCAGAAACTGTGCTGATGAAGTAGGCTAAAGCTTGGCCTAAAAAAATGATGTGGAATAATGAATTAAAACTCTCCCAAGAGGCTCCTCATGTAAATTGGTGGGATTCCCGCTCGGGAACACCCGGTGCTAAACAACACTGCTACTCTGCTAAACAGCAAGAGGAAGCAAATGTCTGAGCAAACGAGAATAATAATCTAAAACATGAAGAATAATGCTTTCATCCTCTTCCTTAAATAAAACATGAGTTTTGTTTCCCTTGGGCCCCACTCAATTAGGTCATCTCTATCCAAAGATTCATCTCCCTCCAAAACTGCATTATTCTTTCTTTGATTCCTCCTCCTCCACAACTGCGCTGTTGACTTAGTCAAAGTGGACTGAATCAACTTGATATTATCCCTGTTCACACATGGAGGTGTTTTATTAAGCCAGAAAGAGTTTCCCCTTTCACACTTCGAGTGTTTTTATTCCTCCTTAGGAGACTTATGGGTTTTCTACCCATTTATTCACTGGCTAGAGCTGCTGCTAACTCTAATGTTCCATTTAGCTTTGAGGCTAAAATTTGGGAACATTATATTCCTCCCCTCCAAAATATTTGTTTTTTCTCAAGAAAATGTATAGGGAGAGAAAAATTCCTCCCCTCCTCCTCATGTGGCCTCCCATCAATAGCCTCCATCACTGCATCAAGGAAATCTACAAATAAACTGTCATCCAATGTTTCCTCCCAAGTATGCAAAACCAAATGGTCTACATCAATCAAAGGTGGAAATTGTGAATGGAAACCTGTTTGCTGTCTCATGGCCTCCATAAAGTAGGAGTGATGACAAACATGGTGAACGAGTGCCTCCCTCACCCATGCTATCATCCAAATTAAATGATCCATCCTAGGTAGCTCATCAAAATAATCATCAACCCCGGTTTTGTACAATGTGTTGGGGCTACATGGAGAGATTAGATTCTGCCATCCAAATGTTTTCTCTCTCCATTTATGGTAAAAATGGGGATGCCTCTATCCTTGGACTGAAATAACATGGCCTCCAAGAATTTCCCAAGATCCCCCATCAAACAATTCATCCATGATGTGCCTCCTCAAGTTCTTCAAGTGGTTCCTCCCACAAGAAGGTAAAAAGTGTGATGTGGAAATCATGGTTTGCCCATGGTTCCTCCTGAAATGTACAACATATAAAGTGGGGATAATCATGCTCCCAATGGGAATCTTCAATCTCAAGCCCACTCTCCAAACAAAGCTTCCCATGAACATAAGCATATCATAAATATATGGAAGAAAAGTACAATGAGAACAAGTTTCCAAGTGACAACCGAAGAGTGAATCATAATTCCACTCATGGAATCAGCATAGTGCATCCTTTGCCTGCATCAAAATAGGAAATAACAAGTGCTTCACCAGCCACTTGTTTGTTGCCACAGTCATGTCATAAGATGAAAACATGAAGTTACAAGATGGTGTGAATGGTGTACACCAAGAATCATGTGGCTCCCCCCACAAACCACCAAAAAGATAGCCAAAATCAATGCTACAAGTAGCTACAAGTACATCATCATACAATAGGAAATAAGAGATAATCCTCCTTGATACATCATGCTACTCAAATAAGGAAAATAATTACAATACAAAATGTGAAATTATACCTCCTCCAATATGTACTTGAGATCTTGAGTTGAAATGGCTCAACTGGAATCTTTCCCTCACCTCTAATGAGTAGGGAATTGGCTGTGACATCCTGTCTGTCATCATCGGGCTATGCATCTCTCCATATGCTGAAATATGTCATGCTAGATGCCCTCCCAAGTGAACTCCTCGATCAAATGGAAATATGCATCAAGGTGCATGGAAGAGAAGTCCTCATGTGCTGCATGTAGCAGCTTCTCCTTAGGACTAGAAGATCTAGTCAAGAAGATCTTGCCATAGGAATAGATGACCACATCATCCACTATGTATCTATCATCTCCATCAGGGTCGTCAAGATTCATGCATGCACCAAGATCCTTGGAGTACTCTACTAAGAGCTGAGATCTCCAATAAGGATCAATACTCCTAAGAGACACCGTTGATGATCTGGCATATGAAGCTCTCCTCATGCTGCTGCCTACTACTTTGACATCCCCCATGCTAAAGTTATCCTCCAAACTCGTCACCTATCCAATGCCTGAGAGTGGTGAATCCAAAGACAAGATTTCTTCCATCAACTCTAGATCAGGTGGCCTCCTAGGTGGAATTCCTCCATGTAGTGAGACATCAATATCAAGGGTAGACTGTACATATGATAAGGCAACCTTGCCCCTACCCTTACAACGCAAATTAGTCTGCCTCTTCCTTGCATTAGCTTTCTGAAATAGAGAAGGGTGTGTGCTTCTCATCAGGTGATTTTGTTCTTCCTCCCTACCTCCTCCTTCCAGCTGCAATGTTGCCCAATCATGCTGCTCACTGATTGTGCTTGGACCTCCATGTATGAGATCCTGGGGAACTTCTTGCAAGGGTACAAGAATCCCTCCTATTGGAGCATGTGCTCCTCCTCCCTCTACATGAGGCACTGGATGTGCTCTAGATGTGACAACATTTTTTCCCTGAAATCCATCAATGTGTGTGGGCAACAACTCAACAATAGGATCCTCCTATGAAAAAGAGATCCCCATGCCCTCTTATTTAGGAATATGGACTAGAGTTCTTGCCTTTGGCAATGTGTAAAGCAAGATTTCAGCTTCTCCCATGGTTTTCTGAAGTGGAGTTTCCTCCATCACATGCAAGGGTTTTTTTCTCTCGAGTTTTCCTTTCTCATGTGTCATAGGAAGTTTCTCACCAAACCTTCCCACCAATTTTCCAATGAATCTTGCATAAGAGGAAGTGTCTGCATTTTTTAAAAAACAAGATTCAAAAATCCACCATGCATGAGCCTTACCTCTCAAATGCAGTGATGCAACTCTGATGGCCTCATCTTCCGAAATATGGTGCTGATGAAAATAGGAGTCTAGCTCCTTCACCAAAGCTCCAGCTGAACATGTGGGTGAGCCTTCAAAAGTAGATAGAATAAATCTATCTACATCCTGTTGCTTTCTCTCCTCCACCTCGATCTTGCAAAACTTTTGGAAATCAGTATGATCTCTAAACCTCTCAGTTTGAGATTCATACTCCTACAACAAATCACTAAGATTTCTCCTCTTAGGCATTCTTCCTTCTCTCATCCATCTCAAGATAGATCTGGGCACTTGACTGTGCTATGCATCATGGTGTGTAGCTGCATGTTTACACTCATCATGTCAAAATATAGATTCTGCTCTGGATCCAACTTCCTTTGGAGATCCCATCTCCATTCTCATCCTCTTCAGCTCTCCTTGAAATCTTTGCATAGATTTTGGAAGAAGCTTTGTAAGCTTGTCTTCCCTTCTCCCTTCACATACTGAAGCCTTATGATTTTTGTCCATATCTCCTTCCCCTAAAGTATAATGGCCTGAGATCCACAGGCTGAGACAATATTGCAGTGTTTATACCACTGTAATATCCCAAAATAGGGAAAATCAGCAGTATTGGGAATATCTTAAGATATTTCAATTTTGGACTGCTCAGCAGTGCATTTACAGAAAAACGCATTTTTAGAAATTTAAGCCATATAAATGAAAATAAAAACTTGGATCCATTAGATACATCCATATATCATCTAATTCCAAGAGGATATTAGAAACAAATGAAACTAGGTGAGGTAAATAGACCTCCCACACTAGTGTAGCTGAAAAATGACTAAAAACCCCAAACACTACTACTATGGAATATTGCATAAATGAAAATTTGTAGTCATAAGAGGATTTCAACTCAAAAATTAAGAACACAAATATATATACTCATATATTAGACAATCATGCTCATAAACTGAGATCTAGTCTTCTTATTACAATTAAAAGAAAACCAGGGAAGGGTTTCTTGTCAAACACTCTACATACAATGTGATATTCAGAAATTTACTGAATCACCACTGCAACACTGAAGCATAAGAGTGTTGAAGGCTGAAAATATGTCTGATCTGATGTATTTCCCTCAAGGACTTCCTCCCATGAAAGGATGAACCTTTCAATCACAAGAAAACACTGCAACGAAGCCACTAGACCATCCTCTGAAGCTGCCTCCAAAAATAATGCATTCCCTAGCTGGAACAGTGTTGGGAATGTTAGGAAAATGTGTTATATGCTACCAAAAATCTTAAATGGGCTCTATACCTCTCCAAACAGATCTCTAAAGTTAAGGAAACTAGCTCAGAAAGAGGGATTCCAATCCCTTCCACTGCTGCACCCTGCAACACTGCATAATCACATGAAGAAACTGCACTGATGAAGTAGGCTAAAGCTTGGCCTAAAAACCTGATGTGGAAGAATGAATGCAAACTCTTGCAAGAGGCTCCTCAAGGAAAGAGGTGGGATTCTCGCTTAGGAACACTTAGTGCTAAACAACACTGCTACTCTGCTAAACAGCAAGAGGAAGCAAAAGTCTGAGAAGACAAGAATAATAATCTAAAACATGAAGAATAATGCTGCCATCCTCTTCCTTAAATAAAACATGAGTTTACCCAAAAATTCATCTCCCTCCAAAACTGCGTTATTCTTTCTTTTATTCCTCCTCCTCCATAACTGCGTTGTTGACTTAGTCAAAGTGGACTGAATCAACTTGATATTATCCCTGTTCACACATGGAGGTGTTTAGACTTATGGGATTTTCTACCCATTTATTCACCGGCTAGAGTTGCTGCTAACTCTAATGTTCCATTTAGCTTTGAGGCTAAAATTTGGGAACATTACATTCAATCCCGAAACTCAAATCAATGTGCACAAATCACCCTTGTGATCTATGTTATTTCCATGTCCACTACACTCACCTCTGTCCTCACCTCGAAGAGTATCATTCCTCTTTGGAATCTTTCCACCATTTCGATGCCGAGCATAACAAGTGCACCCTTTCCTTATTCATGAGTTCTGCTTCGGCAGAACCGGAGGATCTGCCTATTCCCATTGACATCCCTCCTTCTGATGTCAACATGACGGAGCCTTCGGCCACCATTTTCTACCTATCATCGTCCATTAGACCCTCGGTGGAAGCCCCCATAGAAACTTCCCCTGATGATCCGATTGACCTCCCTTCAGCGATAACCCTGGGCTCAACATCGGTAGATCCTTTATCTACTTACTCTTCAGTCATCCCCCATGATGTTGCACATGTGAGCCTTTCTTCACATGATGATGAGTCAGGTAGCTCTACCGCTTCACGTGGCATCCCTTCCTCCAGTCACCCCATCTTTCACTTTGATGAGGACATTATGGAAGTGCTGTCTGATCCTGACTTTCCGTTGGATGATATGCACCACCATGCGTACTTCCTCCCGCATCAGTCCCATGACCAATATGTTGTGGAAACTAAAGACTTCATTCCTAATGAAGTCAATTGGTTTAGAAATCCCATTCCTGCACCTGATGCTTTCGAAGAAGGAAATATGTCCAATATTTCTCCTACCATTAAAATTGACATTTCTGACAAACTAGGGATAGAAGAAAATATCACCTTGGGCACACATTTCACCCTGGAAGAGGTTGAGGCTTACACCAAGCTATTCAAATAATTCCGTGATATTTTTGCCTGGTCTTATTCAGAAATGTCCAGACTTGATCCTACCATTGTCAAACACCATATCGATACATGGCCTGATGCCAATCCTGTCTGTCAAAATTTGAGACCCATTAATTCTTCCAGACAAGAAGTTATCAAAGCCGAAATCAATAAGCTCAAGCAGGTTGGTTTTATCTATCCCATTGAATACACCACTTGGGTGTCCAATCCGGTTCCCATTCTCAAGAAACAAGGCACCATCCGGGTCTGCACTGACTTTTGCGATCTGAACAAAGCTTGTCCCAAAGACAACTTCCCCACACCATTCATTGACCAAATCATTGATGAGTGTGTGGGGCACAAGGTTCTATCCTTTATGGATGGTTTCTTCAAGTACAACCAAATTGTTATTTTTCATGCTGATCAGCTTAAAACCACATCCATTAGTTCGTGCGGAACCTTTGCCTATCGATTCATGTCGTTTTGCCTTAAAAATGCAAGAGCCACTTTTCAGTGAGCTATGTCTTATTGTTTCCATGACCTGGCTCATATTATCCTTGCTTATTTAGACAACCTCACTGCACGTTCCAAACATCAGGCGCAACACCTCCACGACCAACGTACCGTCTTTCTCCGATGTCGCAAGTATAATATCTGCCTCAACCCGCTGAAGTGTGTCTTTTGTGTACCTTCCAGCCGTCTTCTAGGCTTCATTGTGTCTAGAGATGGTATCCAGGAAAAATAATTCCATCTCAGGAGGAAATGCTTGAATTTACAGTTAGAGGAACAGCTGCTTCTAAAATGTAACTTGAGCCTGAGATATGCCTGTAAAACAGAAAGCTACTCATCCAGACTTTACAGTTCTTTCCAGCATGAAAATCACAAAAAGACACCACTGTCACAGCAAACTGGCAAATGGTCATGGCCCAGAACCTCCTTCATTTACAAGCAGAGGGTTAGGGCACCTCCTTCATCCACAAGCAGAGGGCGCTGGCAACTATTGACTTTGAAGATTGCAAGAGTCCAGGTTTGCCTTGAACTGAACAAATGAAACAGAGACTCCAGGTTTTATGAATTTGACTGATGATCATAACAGAAATAGAGTTGAAATATGCTAGCTCAAAGGAGAAAAGAGTCTGGTCTGATAAAAGAGGTCATCTGAAGCTTTCAAGTCATGTGAATTGTTGAACTTTAGAAAGGCCTGTCATTAGTAAAACTTCCAATCATAAGAAGCCTGCTTTCCACAAGATCAAATAGAATAAATGCTGACAAAAATGCCATTACACAGACAGAAAGAAAGTTCTTGGTTTTTCAAAAGGCACTGACCTCCATAGTCACAGAAACTATTTGTCAAGTAATCTGTCATGAGATGACCAAACCAAATGATAATATTTCAGTCACCCTTAGAGCAGTGCAGAGAGTTAATGTCACTTTGGCTAGGGTTTTTGCTGAAACACAGTGATGCTGGCGAGAAGAGATGCTAATATTGATGTTTCTCAAGAGGTTCACTTACCATCACATCCAGAGAAAAGCTGTGTCGAACAAGTTTGTCAAGCAACCTTCACATACCTTACTTGATGAAGAGCCTCCTCCATGTATGAGCAGATGGCCAAAGCCATTGCAGGTTGTTGAGAAACTGATTAATCTAAAAGTGCAATGTAAGGATACAAAGAAATTGAATAGAAGTCATTGCACAGGTAAATGATAGTGCTTATGATACAAAAGTATTGGTTTTCCTATTCAAAATGAGAATGTCTGTCAAACTGTACCTATAGTAGAAAGGAGACAATATTGAATATATGCATGCATTGATACCACAAGGAGCAATTTCTTTAAAGGCAATGGTTAAACAGTACTCCACTATCCCTTGCCCAGAAGTCTAAAGGAGATCCTTTTGAGTAAACAGTGAAGTATAGTGTGAAAGCATGCAACCTAAAGAAGGCGCTACAGTCCAGGGAGAAGCTTGTAAATCACCTGGAAGCAGGGATTGACACCATGAACAAAAAGAGCTTTTGCCAAAGCCTGCTCATCATATAGCCATCAACAGATTAAGACAGGGTTTCTGGAAATGATTTTTATTAGGTCTGGGCAGCACTCAAAACCCATGAAGCACTTCACTATTGCAAATTCAATCAAAAGACATCTACAGGACTCTGTCAAACCAAGCTTAAAGGAGGAGACATTTCTGCAAAGCAAGGAGCAGTCAGGTCATTTTATCCCAAGTCATCATCTAGTTTTGAAGAGCTTGGAAAGCATAAAAAGAAATCAACTACAATGTGGCAAGCATAAGAGAAAAGGCATACTCCACAAGTAGCAGGAGGCATTTATGCAAAGGGAACAGTCAACACATTTTAGCACCGGTCATTATCCAGTTTTGAAAGCTTTGAAATACATGGAAAGAGAATCAGCAGACATGGCTTTTTGAATTCCATCACCAAGAAGATATCCCCTTTGGCAGAAATAGTATAAAGGTTGTGGAGACATGTTTCAGAGTTTAAAGGTTTGGTGTTGAAATGTTCCCCAAAGAACAAAGCTGGAAAAAGATCACCCCTTGAAACAACTGTGTGCAAAACAGAATGATGACTTTAAGTTTCTTTTGTTTTCATAGAAGAGTTGGTCCATTGATCAGACAATCCAAAAACATCAAAAAATTTCAAAAGCATGCACAAGATTATGGGTTCAGTTTCGCAATTGCACCAAGGGTTAAAGGATTAAAGGGCTGCGAAAAATTTACAAAGGAGCCAAACCAAAGGTCTGCTTTGCATTTAAAAACAAGGGACCGTTGGAAAATTTGAAATGACATAAAGGTGAAAGGTCGAGGGTAATGTTATCCTTCCCAAACTGCAAACCAAGTTTGCTGATTCCTCAGCATCTAAGCAAGAACCGCCGGGTCGTTTGGGTATCTACACTCTTTTTCTGCCGAGTCAATCATGAAATAACCAAGGACACGCCGCCCGGCCGAGGTTTTAGGGTTGCACACAAAGGTTACGCGACGCGCCTGTATAAAGCAGCGACGCGCCTATACGCCGCCCGACAGGCCGACCCGACAGGCCACCCGGATATATGTCTGTGCGACGTTCTACCTTCAAAGAGTACCGCGCACAACTTGGAGGACCTCCAGTGCTACTCCAAGCCTCTCCAAAGATTCTCCAACGACTTCAAAGAGGTATTTCAAAATGTGCCTTTGAAACCTTCGAAATTTGCCAAGGTGATAAACCTGTGAATGTTTTCTGTCCTTCAAAGGATCTTTTTCAAACGATTTTCCAGAAGGCATAAGGATATTCCTCCAAGAACCGTTATTTGCATAAGTGAAGGAAGCCTTGAGTACCTCCTTACAGCAAACTCCTATATCCTTTGTTCGAACTTCTGGATCTTTGAAAATCCTATTGTTTCTACTCAAACTGTAAAGTTGACTGAATGAACACACCAAGGTGAAATCCATGAGCATGTTTTTGTTTAAATAAAGTGACATACATAAAGAAACAGTGAAGTTTAGTAGGAGAGAAATTTCTTAATCAGGCAGAAGTTTACAGTTGGAAGCTGCAGAGGAAAACTTTGTTATGAAAAGACAGGGTTTTAGTCTTAGAAGAGAAACTTTTTCACACAGTCCTCCAGACATTGCCACATTATCAAAACAGTGAAGTGCACTCAGTAAAAGGGGTTTTGACATTTTTTGTTTTGAAAAATAAAACTCACACATTTTTCTGCCTAAAAGCTTGATAGTCTTCTAAAGCTCTGTCATTTTTACTCCAGCCCTGTATGTTTACTGTCTAGACATATTTATGATGGTTTGTAATAGATGCAAGATCGGTGGAAAATTGGCATACTTATGCAAGGCAGAGTTGTAAACAACTGGAATTATCCTTGAGCAGGAAGTAAAGTGTATTGGTGGACATCTAAAGGTTTCAAGAGCAGGGTAATCAAAGCACTTATCACAACAAGCCCCTTCTAGCAAACTGCCCCTGTTTTTTCACTACTGTAAATTTGTTGACAGGGATTTTCCAAAGGTGAACAGAACACTGAAGGGCATAGGTTGTTGATGGTTGAATTTTAACATTGGAGACAGAGGTATAGATGTGTTGGTGGATCTCTTAAACTCACAAGCAAAGAGTGTGTTTCCTAAAACACTGTGCACTGATATTTCACCTAACCTAGGTCTGCCCTTCTTTTCACCATATTGTGTCATTTTGAAGAGCTGTTGACTGTGATATTTTTCAAGAGGGAGACCATTTCTGAAGAGCAGGGTTTTTAATATTTGAAGATTGGTCTTAGAGACACAAATACAAGTGTTGGTTAGCCTCTAACAAATTCACAAGAGGAGTAATTACTTAAAACTGTGCAAAGAGAATCTACACAACAGTTTGTCCCATCTTTACACAGGGTACCATATTAAAAAGTTTGCCTGGCTGAAGTGCATCCAGAAGTGAAGGGTTGTTTTTAAGGAGTGCAGAGGTGGTTTATTCAACAAAAAAACATTGTTGCAATCTATCCTAACCACATTTTCTATCTGTCCAAATAGTATAGTAACCAGTTTCAATCCAGCAGAGTATTCTTACATACAGTGAAGGCAGTTTGCCTCTTCCAAAGCTTGTTCAAAGTCAGAATGCCTCCAAAGCAAGATCACAAGAGCGGTCCACATAAGAGATATGAGCCTATCTCCATTGAAGAAATCAATGCTCACCCATCTGTGCTTTTCAATTTCCATGAAGTAGGTTGTCTTGATTTCTGCCAGAGGATAGAAGAAGTCAAGAGTTTTTCGCCACTAACACATTTGTGCGCTTTGAGATTCAAGGACAAACACTTCCAATTGGCGGGTCTTGATTTCAAAATTTCTCCAAGGTATGTATCCAAGGCTACCAAGATCCCGTATCATGGTGAAAAGTGGTTTAAACAAGCTCATCTTGATCCAGAGGATTATAAACCTTACATCAAGCCTGAACATAGGGAAACCATCACTGCTATTTTCCCTTTTTCCTATCTTCTTGACAGTTATGCTCCACTGATGAAAGCCATAATGAGATATTTCACTTGTGAAGGAAGGTTTAATCGAATTTATGCCTATCATGTCCGCTTGTTGATGCATTTTACCCGAAGCAGGCAACTAAACCTTCCGTACTTTTTGTCCAAGAGCATAGAGAAAATGGCATCTACTGTCCAAAAGAAGGCTCCACCTCAGCAAATCCCTTCTCTCTTTCATCATTCCTTGATCAAGATTATCTTCTTACACCAGCTAGAAAAGAAAGGGGTTTCATGGGATTCATTCATCAGCCATTCAGATTTTGCCACTGTCCCTCCTGTTCATGTGTTTCCTACTCAGCCTGTCCATCGCCCAGTGCCTTTTTCTAGTAGGCCTACACCTAGAAAACTCAGAATGACTACTGGGCAGCCAAGTCAGCAGGGAGAAGGAGAAGGCAGTGAACAGCAACAAGAAGGAGAAGGCAGTGAACAGCAGAAGTTGGAGTTTGAGGGACAGCCGCAGTTGGAGGTTGAGGAACAGCAGCAGTTGGAGATTGAGGGACAGCAGTAGTTGGAGGTTGAGGAACAGCAGCAGACAGCAGTTGAGGAGCAGCAAGTTGGGCAGGCAATTGAAACACCTTTTGAGCCACAAACTGGACAGGATATTGAGGAAGGATAGCAAGCTAAAGCTGCCACCTTAACAGTAGTAAATATTGTTCCTAGTAAGAGGAAATTGCCCGAAAAGACACTTTCTAGTTTGCCAAGGAGGAAAAGCGCTAGATTGGCTTTCAAAGGCAAAAGTAAAATTGGAGAAAGTACAAAGCATGGAGGTGAATTAGCTATTATCCCTATCCAAAGCGATGATAGTGACAATGAGGCCCGCCTCCTTGAAAACCTCCTCATTCACAAAGAGGGGAAAATTGAGGTATTACAGGAAGATCTTCAAAGGGCGAGGAATTTCAACCACTTCTTGGAGGTTGAAAACAAACAAATGAAGTTTCACGCAGCTATTCATGAGGCAAGGGCAATTAAGTATAAAAAAGAGGTAGAAAAGGCACAAGCAAGAATTGAAGAACTCATTGGTGAGTTTGATGATGAGGAGGAGGAAGACCAGCCTAGGCGGAAGAGGCCTAGGACCATCGGGCTTAGAAGAGCCTTGGAAAAGCAGAGAGCAGAAGAACAAGCTCATTTCGAAGCCTTTCCTCTCACTGCCCTCCTTGAGCGGGAAATTGAGGAAAACAAAGAAGCATGGCTTGAGAGAGCTAACCAGCATTTGGAAACAAAGCTCGAGAGAGCGAACAGGGATCTTGAGCTACAAAGAAAGAGGACTCTTCACTTTCAGAAGCTAAATCAGTTTGCCAGGCGAAAATTAAAGGTAGCACAAGAGAAATTGAAGAAATTGAAGGGGAAGCGCCTAGCACGGGAGGAAGGGAAAAGCATATCAGCCCTTGATATTTTGGCCTCAGCTTCGGAGCATGTTTCTATGGACCCTTGAGGGTCATGCATGCCAATTTTGGGCCTGTTTCGACAACTTTTTGTTTTTTGGCATTTTTTGGGTTTTTGGTCGAAAACTCATAAATTCGCCATTGCAGTGTGATGAGTTGTCAAGGGAGGAGAATGATACCGATGGATGCCATAATTCCATGAGCAGGTCTCCAGCGATTTTCAGGGCATTTGAAGATCATTCGACCCCTCAAATTGGCGAAAAAACACCCTCATTTTCGCATGTTCGCCCGCCATATCGCTAGCCTCGCTATTTTCCGGGGTTTTTTCTACACAGGTCAGCTTTGATGACTGATTCTGATTGAGTTGGTTCCAAGTGAGCCGAAAGTAGACACAGAGATCTTTCCAACGAGCCATCATGAGCCTCATTTCGACACCGGGAAGGCTGCCATTTGCCTTCAGCAAGTCAGGGGACCTTTTTTAGGCATAAATATGAAGTGTTTTTGTAATTTTTGAACTCCAAAAATCTGCTTTTCCCAAATGTGCGTTAAGCTATTTTTATCATTGGGAAATCATGTAAAGTCAATATAATTTCCATTTTTAGCAGTTTTTTAGATATTTTATGGGATATTTTGTGCCTTGGGCTTTGCAAAGCCTCAAGGACAATTTTAGATATTTTGACTTGGCCAATGGGATAGCTAGTTGCTCCATGAGGTTTTCCTCCCTCAAGCCTATTTATTCCATGGGTTTCATTGTAAATCAGAGGCTGAACTTGAGAGAAGAATTAATACATTGATCATATGAGCTTTGAAGAATACATTTGTGTTATGATTTTTGGACTGCCTCTTCGATGCTTTTGAGGAATGATGAAGGATTGGTGATGGATTCCATGACATAGTAGAATGGTATAGTGTTTCTTGCTATGTTTTTGTCTTCTAGTTTTCATTCATAATCCATGCTTCTTGCTGCTATAGATCAGTAGAGATTAGTTTTGAGATATGCCCATGGAGGCACCTCAAAATTCCTGAATCTTCATAGCTTGATGTTTTCTTCTTCCTTTGTTATGCTAAAGAATTCTTAACTGCTCTTTAGTAACCTAAGGATACTGTTTGCTAGTTTTATTTACAAGTTCTATGCATGTTGAGTAGGATGTATGGTGTGCCCTGCCTACCTATAAGCTGTCCATAGTTCTGTCCATAAAACTTTCTCTTTGATTGATTTGTTGATAATCTTGTTGAACCAAGGAGGCCTAGTCCCGATCTAGCCCTTTGCCTAAAACTATGAAATCTTGTTTGTCAAAGTGCCCAATGACTTAGAGACTATGTTTAGGCGTTCCGGCGTAGTTTATGAGTTGTTAGTTTGTCTCATGTGTTTTCCCCAAAGTCTGATAGCCATTTCCTGAAGTTAGAGGGTCTTATACCTCTATGTATGGTTGGAATGTTTGATTTCTATGTATTAATTAGCTCATAGTTACATTTAACATGATTAATGGCTTGCTATAAAATGTTTATGTCTGCTATCAACTAGTTACACTTGAAATCCCTTTGTCTTTCACCAACTTGTTGTCCATTTAACCCATTTTGCCCAAAGATCCCTTCTACCGTGAATCAAATCGGCCCTACAGCAGCCTCACATCATCACCTCATAGCTTCCTTGACCTGTTTGACCCCATAGCCCAATTTATCTACATCTTGTTACCCAGTTTACATCTTTGATCAGTTTTATCCCTCACAAACTTAAAAACCAAAAATCAAAAAACTCACTTCATAACTAGCCTAATATCAGAACACCATAAGCGAACACACCGATATCCTTTACACATATAGAGAGAGCCCTCTCTGAGTCCAGGAAGGCTAGGTCCTTGGGCTCCAAAGCTTGGTTTGATGTTACATCGTCATTTGGCTAGCGAATCGGCCAAATCACGGGACCCTAACATAATGGCGATCACGGTGGGACCCTGAGTGATTAAAAAGCTTAGTTTCCCTCATCTTTAGAGACCTTTAAGAATACTATCTGATTGACTTATCCCACTACTCACTAACATAGTGACACTTACAGTAGGACCTTCTGAGTTAGTGACAATCTAAGTATACCTTAGTAACTCCTGAAGTCTCAATCAAGATTAGTAAACTTAGAGATTGTCTGAAGAGTAGAAAATAACTCTTTCACCATCTTAGCAAAATGATGAGTCGGTTATAGAAAACTCTTCCAAACCTTGTAGGCACATAAAACTCAAAAAACCCCAAAACACTCCCTTAGATTGGTTTTTGACATTATTGGTGGTGGACCATACAAGTATACCTCAAAACAGCTGACAATCCACCTGGCGACTCCACTAACTTCTAGTAAGCCTTACTATTTTTCAAAACTCTAGGCTACTATCCGATAGACCCATCCCATCGCTCACTAACATAACGGGAGGTGGTGGGACACTGAGTACATGATAGTATAGCAAACTCTCATAAACTCTTTGGTCTTTAGATACCTTAAACAAGCAAGCAGCCCATAGACTCATTTTTTAGTAAACTCTTTTTGTTCTCATCACCCTAGCAAAGTGTTGAAACAAGTCTAGGATACTTTGAACCATAGGCTGCACATAAAACTCAGAAAATCCAAAAACATTCTCAGATTAGTTACTGGTGGTGGACCATAGCTATCTTCACAAAAACAACCCAGTTCCACCTGGCGACTCCACTAATCCATCCCTTTTATTTTGACCATCCTTCACCTTAGTAAGCTTTAGAAAAACCATTCACCCAGAACATTCACCAATACCATCCTTTCTAAGCTCTGGATCTAAAATCTGGCTTCACGAAGAATCAATACTAGAGCCCATCCAGACCCAAATCCCCCTATCATAGTAGATGACCCAGAAAATATTCTGTGGCAAGCTTCTGAAACTGACCATCTAGCTACTGGTAGATCCATCCGTAGAGCAAGATCTGCACCTAAACATCGCACTATCCTACTAGATTCACCTTTTGAATTAGAGTCATCACAAACTCTTCCCAGAAGTAAATCATATAGTAAGATAAACTTTGACGATCTTGAGCCCCTAAACCCACCACAGGGTCCTAGTAGAGAAGCTTCACCTACCACTCCTCCTGATTTCCAGCTTCTTTATCAGTTTGGCTCCTATCATCCCAGATCTGCTCAAAACCAGATCACTAGTCCAAATTCATCCGCCACACCCGTTCAAACCACTTCATTTCAGCCTACTAGTCCTCATCTTGTACATCATCCATTAGCTCCAGTCATGGCAGCCTGGTACGCACCGTTGGTGTTGCCACCACCCTTGGCTCCTCTCCCAAACAAATATCAAGACAAAATCCCACACTTTACTGGAGAAGACACCACCACACCTCAACAGCATATAAGTAGAATGACTGATGCTTATGAATACCTAGAGGTACAAGACGAGACTTTCAGAATGAGAATATTTGCTCAAAGTCTTGGTGGTGAACCTAAAGCATGGTTCAAAAGCTTAGCTCCAAACAGCATCCATGATATCCCCGCACTACATCAAGTCTTCAGAAATAGGTGGGAAATCCGAAGAAACCCCATTCAAATCCTGTCAGAATATAACAGCCTAAAACGGGAAAATGGGGAAAGTGTCCAAGCTTACTGCACTAGATTCAACAGTGTATATAACTCCCTCCCACCTCATTTCAAACCCCCACTTTGTCTAGCCTTGGCAAAGTTCCCCGAGGGGTTTGATCCTGACATGAAATATCATCTAAGAGATAAGGATCCCCCTACCTTGGAGGAAATGCAACAAATAGCCATAAAAGCAGATGCCAACTTAGCTGAAAAAAGAGCTAGAACTAGATCAGAAAGAAAAGTCACATATAGAGATGAGGTCTCCACTTCATCACCTTCCCTAGATCCCAGAATAGATGACTTAGTCAAATCCATGGCCAAAATGTGGGAAAAGATCAATGAAAAAGCTCCTGTTAGGGACAACCAGCCAAACCCTCCAATCAGAAACCGAAACCAAAACTTTAGGAGGGAGCAGCCCCAAAACAGACCAAGGGATAATGACCAACAGATTAGGCCACCATTCAATGAAAACTATGTGGAAGAGGATGATAGGGATACAGAACCTCTTGATGAAAGTCATCTAAACCTCATAGGATCTGATAGTGAGAGTGAGGTGTATCTCACAGAAGAAGAACAAGCCTTCTTTTCGCCTGATCAAGATGAGACCAACTATGAAGATCTTGAAGACCCTGCCATAGATTTTCAAAATGCCATCATAGAAGCTCACAGGCAATATGACCTTAGAAGTAAAAGAAACCAAGATAATGTCAAGAAAGGTAACTCAGATACTGCTAAAGTCCCTAATACCATCCTCAAGAAAGCAGTAAGCAGTGACAAAATCAAGGTTGAGAAGACTGACCAAATCCAAGCTAAAGTTACCCAAACTAATCCTCTCTCAGATACTCCTGGTACTTCTACAAAAGTCACAGAAACAACTATGGCAAACAAAATCCCTAAACAAGGTCAACAAACTCAGAACATAGACAAGGTCTTAACTGAAAAAGCTGAAACAAACATATCTAAACTTCAAGTGCCTTTTAGCTTTGAAGGCAAAATCGCTAAGATCAAAATCACCATGCCTCTTACTGAACTCATTGCCCAAAACTCTTATAAATCCCAAGTAATAAAAGTCTTAAATCTAGGGAATGATGCAAACACTGTTAATCTCACTGATGA
Source organism: Pinus albicaulis (assembly GCA_034641835.2). Taxonomy (NCBI): domain Eukaryota; kingdom Viridiplantae; phylum Streptophyta; class Pinopsida; order Pinales; family Pinaceae; genus Pinus; species Pinus albicaulis. The sequence goes on along the minus strand of CM076570.1, from coordinate 1,504,408,369 downwards.
CATTCCTGAAGTATTGTTTGGTCCAAAGGTAGAGGGAAAATTCCAAGAGGGAGCTACTCTTCCATTTTACATCAGCCTAAACATCCACGACCAAATCCTCCACAATGCCATGCTAGACTCCGGCGCCTCGCATAATCTTATGCGGAAGGTAGTAATGGAAATATTAGGATTGGAAATCACAAGACCATACAAAGACTTGTATTCATTTGATTCAAGCAGAGTCCAATGCCTGGGTTTGATCAAAGACCTTTGTTTTAGTCTGGCCCAAATACCCGCGAAACATCTAATCATGGATATAGTAGTGGCAGACATTCCTCCCAAGTACGAGATGCTTCTATCCAGATCTTGGGGAGCCAAACTCCAAGGGAATATCCAACTGGACATGTCATATGCCACCATTCCTGTGTTTGGGCAGACCAGGATACTCTACCGCGAATCACACATGAAATACATGATTAGCAGTCAAGATAGGCTAGATAACATTCCAATGTGTTCTTTGCGGTCCGACTTAAACTCTTTCATTATGCATATTGATGTAAACATGGAGGAAGAGTCAGAAGAAACTGATATAGACTTAGATCCACCACATCAGTTGTCCCTGGTGCCTTATGATGAACTGGACACTCAAAACTACCATGATCATGAACAGTTGTGTCTTGAGGATAGTAAGTTTCCCCTCTCCAAAGTAGGATTAGAGCAAGAAGCACAAACCCTCATGTACTATCAAGCAAATTTCTCTAGCTTTAGTCAAACACCAGCAGTAACTTGTGGAAATTTCTTCCGGGTAAAAGCTTTAGAAGACCTACACATCATAAACCTGTTTGGAACCCGAGAGCAAGGGAGTTTAATGTTTCTACCATATCTCGAAGATTTACCATCATGTGATCCTCCTACTGCAAATAAAGCTTTAACTATAACCTCAGCAGCTCAAAATCTAGAAAGAACGCCTGATAAACTTCTCATGAGTAAGAATGATAGTTGCAGTCCAACCATACCTAAGCTACTGAAATTGGCTCACATTCTGTCTTTTCATGAAGAACTTAGAAAGGCTAAAATCAGAAAACTCATGCAGAATACCAATTTCTACAGGAAAAACAAGGGAGCATACTGTGTCAATACATTTCCCCCAAAGAATGACTTTGACAAGAGAAAACACAACAACCTGAAACAAAATGAAATAATCAGGGATAAAACAGCTGGTCATAGAGTCTGCTTTGATTTTAGGAATAAAACTGCATATCCCTATAACAAAGATTATGTTTTTTCTACTCAAGACCATGATTTACCAATTAAAGGTGCTTTTAATCGTGTATGTTTGCAAGATGATGTTTCAGGTCATGGTCATAAGATTCCTTTGCTAAGTAGACAGCTTAAAGATTTTTTCAAGTTTGCGGGAAGTAGATCTGATGTCAAGTTCAAAATTGCAAAACCACTCAATGTCAGAAATCTGTTCATGAAAGCCATGTTCCCAGTTTTAAATTTCTGCATCTGTGCATACCTTGATGATGTCATTATCTATTTTAAGAATGACCAAGAATACATGCATTACTTGAGGAAAGCATACAGTAAGGAAAGGAGTGGGAATCAGATATTCAGAGAGGTACAAAGGGAAGATACTGGGTTGTTTAGAGATTCTTGCATGAATCCCTATGTCATGTTAGAGAGAGAAAATTTCCCAAATTTTTCTTTTCAGGAGTTGAGGGGGCCAAGGGTGAGAGGAGATCCTTACGAGGATAAGATGCTGAAATTCCGTCATTTCCAAGATTTTTGAGTTTGAAACACTTTCAGTCATTGTACATACCATGGTTTGAAATATTGAAAAGATAGAAAAATCAAAAACAGTAAAAAATGGAAAAGTCAAAAACATTAAAAAGCAGAAAAGAGGGCAAGTGAAGATAGAACAAAGGCCCCATGTTCCAAAAAACAGTCTTTCAGAAAGTGAGCAAGTCTAAATGCCGCTACTAGTGCTCTAATGTCTTGTTCAGCTATCTAGCCTAATCATAGCTGAGCATGTTTAAATTTATTTGCTGATAAGTTAGTGAGTGCCAAGATAGTCAACATTGTGTAAGATTGACTTATCACAGAGCTTAGATTAGGGAGAGATTCTAGTTCCACATGCCTAAAACAGAACCAAAGAGAGAAGCGAGGGATGAAAAACACATTGTACATCTTAGCCCCGCTTGTCTAGTTTTCCTTTTGTTGCAAAATAACATTTGCGTGCAGCTTGTCTTTTATGCCGCAAATGCATGACAAATCAGACTGCCTAATCCTGATTTGATCATTTTTAAATTTCATGTTGTAGATTAGAGAATGAAATCCTGTCAAACTGCTTAATCTTGACAGTTGATCTAGCATAGGTAGAGTAATGGAGGAGTTCATCAGCTTAATCTGAACTCCCGGCAGATATAAGAGTAGAAATAGATAGTTTCATTTTGCAAAAAGAAAAATATGCATTGTCAAAAGGCTGCTAGTTCAAATGCGCCAAAGAGAAGAAAAAATGTTAGGAAAGATAGTGGGGTAGGTAGAAGTATCATTGATGTTAACCATGCTGTCACTTTTCAGAAATAACATCAAGAGAAGGGTAACTTTTGCGCCAATGGATAAGGCACTGGTCTTCATAAGCCAAAAATCTGAATTCTGGACACCTCCTGACGAGGAGCTGCCCTCCCCAAATGGAGCCACTGTTAGCCATCAGTATTTTTTTTACATGTTAGTGATGACTATATCTATAGCTGAGTTTTCTAGAAACTGATTTCCTTATGTCAATATGTCATCCAGAAAACCCTCCTAAAACTTTTTTCGCCCTTCTACCTGTTCAGTCCACCCCTGGCGAAATCAAAACCTCATTGTCACTATCCTATCTAGCTTCAGCCTTCTTGATCTGCCCATCAGCTTTAAAAGGAAAATCCACATCTGTTTCAAAAGTCTCCCCTATGTTAGGAAGTGGCGCTTTAAGACATTCCACCCTTGGCAATCATCAAAAAGCCAAAAAGCCTTCATCTGCAACAGACCTACCATGACTGACCTCTTATTCTGCAAATGAAATTGACAAACAGCTTTAAGTCGCGCCACTTATATCCCTAAGTCTCAGCACTGCAAAAACCTCAATCTCAAGCTGACTATTAGGTTTTTCACAGTGTTCTATGGTTTCTACAAAGGCAGGAAAAATAATTCCATCTCAGGAGGAAATGCTTGAATTTACAGTTATAGGAACAGCTGCTTCTAAAATGTAACTTGAGCCTGAGATATGCCTGTAAAACAGAAAGCTACTCATCCAGACTTTACAGTTCTTTCCAGCATGAAAATCACAAAAATACACCACTGTCACAGCAAACTGGCAAATGGTCATGGCCCAGAACCTCCTTCATTTACAAGCAGAGGGTTAGGGTGCCTCCTTCATCCACAAGCAGAGGGCACTGGCCACTATTGACTTTGAAGATTGCAAGAGTCCAGGTTTGCCTTGAACTGAACAAATGAAACAGAGACTCCAGGTTTTATGAATGTGACTGATGATCATAACAGAAATAGAGTTGAAATATGCTAGCTCAAAAGAAAAGGGAGTCTGGTCTGATAAAGGAGGTCATATGAAGCTTTCAAGTCATGTGAATTGTTGAAATTTAGAAAAGCATATCATTAGCAAACATTCCAATCTTAAGCAGCCTGTTTTCCATAAGATCAAATTGAGTAGATGCTGACAAAAATGCCATTACACAGGCAGAAAGAAAGTTCTTGGTTTTTCAAAAGGCACTAACCTCCATAGTCACAGAAACTATTTATCAAGTAATCTGTCATGAGATGACCAAACCAAATGATGATATTTCAGTCACCCCTAGAACAGTGCAGAGAGACAATGTCACTTTGGCTAGGGTTTTTGCTGAAATACAGTGATGCTTGCAAGAAGAGATGCTAATATTGATGTTTTTCAAGAGGTTCACTTACCATCACATCCAGAGAAAAGCTGTGTCAAACAGATTTGTCAAAACACCTTCAGATACCTTACCTGATGAAGAGCCTCCTCCATGTATGAGCAGATGGCCAAAGCCATTGCAGGTTGTTGAGAAACTGATTAATCTAAAAGTGCAGTGTAAGGATACAAAGAAATTAAATAGAAGTCATTGCACAGGTAAATGATAGTGCTTATGATACAAAAGTATTGGTTTTCCTATTCAAAATGAGAATGTCTGTCAAACTGTACCTATAGTAGAAAGGAGACAATATTGAATATATGCATGCATTGATACCACAAGTAGCAGTTTCTTTAAAGGCAATGGTTAAACAGTACTCCACTATCCCTTGCCCAGAAGTCTAAAGGAGCTCCTTTTGAGTAAACAGTGAAGTATAGTGTGAAAGCATGCAACCTAAAGAAGGCGCTACAGTCCAGGGAGAAGCTTGTAAATCACCTGGAAGCAGGGATTGACACCATGAACAAAAAGAGCTTTTGCCAAAGTCTGCTCATCATATAGCCATCAGCAGATTAAGACAGGGTTTCTGGAAATGAGTTTTATTAGGTCTGGGCAGCACTCAAAACCCATGAAGCACTTCACTATTGCAAATTCAATCAAAAGACATCTACAGGACTCTGTCAAACCAAGCTTAAAGGAGGAGACATTTCTGCAAAGAAAGGAGCAGTCAGGTCATTTATCCCAAGTCATCATCTAGTTTTGAAGAGCTTGGAAAGCATAAAAAGAAATCAGCTACAATGTGGCAAGCATAAGAGAAAAGGCATACTCCACAAGTAGCAGGAGGCATTTCTGCAAAGGGAACAGTCAACACATTTTAGCACCGGTCATTATCCTGTTTTGAAAGCTTTGAAATACATGGAAAGAGAACCAGCAGACAGGTATTTTTGAATTCCATCACCAAGAAGATACCCCCTTCGGCAGAAATAGTATAAAGGTTGTGGAGACATGTTTCAGAGTTTAAAGGTCTGGTGTTGAAATGTTCCCCAAAGAACAAAGCTGGAAAAAGATCACCCTTTGAAACAACTGTGTGCAAAACAGAATGATGACTTTAAGTTTCTTTTGTTTTCATAGAAGAGTTGGTCCATTGATCAGACAATCCAAAAACATCAAAAACTTTCAAAAGCATGCACAAGATTATGGGTTCAGTTTCGCAAATGCACCAAGGGTTAAAGGATTAAAGGACTGCGAAAAATTTACAAAGGAGCCAAACCAAAGGTCCGCTCTTAAAAAAAAAAACAAGTGACCGTTCGACAATTTGAAATAACATAAAGGTGAGAGGTCGAGGGTAATTTCATCATTCCCAAACTGCAAATCAAGTTTTACTTCGCCCTAGCATCGAAGCAAGAAACTGCTGGTCGTTTGGCAGAGTTTGGCACTCTTTTCTGGCCGAGCGACGCGCATGGAAACCCGCGCGACGCGCCTGGCCGAGGTTTTGAACGAGCACACAGTGTTGGCGCGACGCGCCTATATAAAGCAGCGACGCGCCTGTATAAAGCAACGACGCGCCTGTACGCCGCCCGACAGGCCGACCCGACAGGCCACCCGGATATATGTTTGCGCGACGTTCTACCTTCAAAGAGTACCGCGCACAACTTGGAGGACCTCCAGTGCTACTCCAAGCCTCTCCAAAGATTCTCCAACGACTTCAAAGAGGTATTTCAAAATGTGCCTTTGAAACCTTCGAAATTTGCCAAGGTGATAAACCTGTGAATGTTTTCTGTCCTTCAAAGCATCTTTTTCAAACGATTTTCCAGAAGGCATAAGGATATTCCTCCAAGAACCGTTATTTTCATAAGTGAAAGAAGCCTTGAGTACCTCCTTACAGCAAACTCCTATATCCTTTGTTCGAACTTCTGGATCTTTGAAAATCCTATTGTTTCTACTCAAACTGTAAAGTTGACTGAATGAACACACCAAGGTGAAATCCATGAGCATGTTTTTGTTTAAATAAAGTGACATACATAAAGAAACAGTGAAGTTTAGTAGGAGAGAAATTTCTTAATCAGGCAGAAGTTTACAGTTGGAAGCTGCAGAGGAAAACTTTGTTATGAAAAGACAGGGTTTTAGTCTTAGAAGAGAAACTTTTTCACACAGTCCTCCAGACATTGCCACATTATCAAAACAGTGAAGTGCACTCAGTAAAAGGGGTTTTGACATTTTTTGTTTTGAAAAATAAAACTCACACATTTTTCTGCCTAAAAGCTTGATAGTCTTCTAAAGCTCTGTCATTTTTACTCCAGCCCTGTATGTTTACTGTCTAGACATATTTATGATGGTTTGTAATAGATGCAAGATCGGTGGAAAATTGGCATACTTATGCAAGGCAGAGTTGTAAACAACTGGAATTATCCTTGAGCAGGAAGTAAAGTGTATTGGTGGACATCTAAAGGTTTCAAGAGCAGGGTAATCAAAGCACTTATCACAACAAGCCCCTTCTAGCAATCTGCCCCTCTTTTTTCACTACTGTAAATTTGTTGACAGGGATTTTCCAAAGGTGAACAGAACACTGAAGGGCAGAGGTTGTTGATGGTTGAATTTTAACATTGGAGACAGAGGTATAGATGTGTTGGTGGATCTCTTAAACTCACAAGCAAAGAGTGTGTTTCCTAAAACACTGTGCACTGATATTTCACCTAACCTAGGTCTGCCCTTCTTTTCACCATATTGTGTCATTTTGAAGAGATGTTGACTGTGATATTTTTCAAGAGGGACACCATTTCTGAAGAGCAGGGTTTTTAATATTTGAAGATTGGTCTTAGAGACACAAATACAAGTGTTGGTTAGCCTCTAACAAACTCACAAGAGGAGTGATTGCTTAAAACTGTGCACAGAGAATCTACACAACAGTTTGTCCCATCTTTACACATGGTACCATATTAAAAAGTTTGCCTGGCTGAAGTGCATCCAGAAGTGAAGGGTTGTTTTTAAGGAGTGCAGAGGTGGTTTATTCAACAAAAAAACATTGTTGCAATCTATCCTAACCACATTTTCTATCTGTCCAAACAGTATAGTAACCAGTTTCAATCCAGCAGAGTATTCTTACATACAGTGAAGGCAGTTTGCCTCTTCCAAAGCTTGTTCAAAGTCAGAATGCCTCCAAAGCAAGATCACAGGAGCGGTCCACATAAGAGATATGAGCCTATCTCCATTGAAGAAATCAATGCTCACCCATCTGTGCTTTTCAATTTCCATGAAGTAGGCTGTCTTGATTTCTGCCAGAGGATAGAAGAAGTCAAGAGTTTTTCGCCACTAACACATTTGTGCGCTTTGAGATTCAAGGAAAAACACTTCCAATTGGCGGGTCTTGATTTCAAAATTTCTCCAAGGTATGTATCCAAGGCTACCAAGATCCCGTATCATGGTGAAAAGTGGTTTAAACAAGCTCATCTTGATCTAGAGGATTATAATCCTTTCATCAAACCTGAACATAGGGAAACCATCACTGCTATTTTCCCTTTCTCCTATCTTCTTGACAGTTATGCTCCGCTGATGAAAGCCATAATGAGATATTTCACTTGTGAAGGGAGGTTTAGTCAAATTTTTGCCTATCATGTCCGCTTGTTGATGCATTTTACCAGAAGCAGGCAGTTAAACCTTCCATACTTTTTGTCCAAAAGCATAGAGAAAATGGCAGCTACTGTCAAAAAGAAGGCTCCACCTCAGCAAATCCCTTCTCTCTTTCATCATTCCTTGATCAAGATCATCTTCTTACACCAGCTAGAGAAGAAAGGGGTTTCATGGGATTCATTCATCAGCCATTCAGATTTTGCCACTGTCCCTCCTGTTCATGTGTCTCCTACTCACCCTGTCCATCGCCCAGTGCCTTTGTCTAGTAGGCCTACACCTAGAAAACTCGAAATGACTACTGGGCATCCAAGTCAGCAGCAAGAAGGAGAAGGCAGTGAACAGCAGCAGTTGGAGGTTGAGGAACAGCAGCAGTTGGAGGTTGAGGAACATCAGCAATTGGATATTGAGGAACAGCAGCAGTTGGAGGTTGAGGAACATCAGCAATTGGATATTGAGGGACAACAGCAAATACAGGAAGAGGAACAACAGCAGATAGCAGTTGAGGAGCAGCAAGTTGGGCAGGCAATTGAAACACCTTTTGAGCCACAAACTGGACAAGATATTGAGGAAGGACAGCAAGCTAAAGCTGCCACCTTAACAGTAGCAAAGATTGTTCCTAGTAAGAGGAAATTGCCCAAAAAGACACTTTCTAGTTTGCCAAGGAGGAAAAGCGCCAGATTGGCTTTCAAAGGCAAAAGTAAAATTGGAGAAAATACAAAGCATGGAGGTGAATTAGCTATTATCCCTATCCAAAGCGATGATAGTGAAAATGAGGCCCGCCTCCTTGAAAACCTCCTCATTCACAAAGAGGGGCAAATTGAGGTGTTACAAGAAGACCTTCAAAGGGCGAGGAATTTCAACCACTTCTTGGAGGTTGAAAACAAACAAATGAAGTTTCATGCAGCTATTCATGAGGCAAGGGCAATTAAGTATAAGAAAGAGGCAGAAAAGGCGCAAGCAAGAATTGAAGAGCTCATTGGTGAGTTTGATGATGAGGAGGAGGAAGACCAGCCTAGGCGGAAGAGGCCTAGGACCATCGGGCTTAGAAGAGCCTTGGAAAAGCAGAGAGCCGAAGAACAAGCTCATTTCGAAGCCTTTCCTCTCACTGCCCTCCTTGAGCAGAAAATTGAGGAAAACAAAGAAGCATGGCTTGAGAGAGCTAACCAGCATTTGGAAACAAAGCTTGAGAAGGCGAATAGGGATCTTGAGCTACAAAGAAAGAGGACTCTTCACTTTCAGAAGCTAAATCAGTTTGCCAGGCGAAAATTAAAGGTAGCACAAGAGAAATTGAAGAAGTTGAAGGAGAAGCGCCTAGCACGGAAGGAAGGGAAAAGCATATCAGCCCTTGATATTTTGGCCTCAGCTTCGAAGCATGTTGCTATGGACCCTTGAGGGTCATGCATGCCAATTTTGGGCCTTGTTCGACAACTTTTTGTTTTTTGGCATTTTTTGGGTTTTTGGTCGAAAACTCATAATTTCGCCATTTCAGTTTGAGGAATTGTCAAGGGAGGAGAATGATGACTCCACTATGCCATAATTCCAGTAGTAGGTCTCCACGATTTTCGTACATTTGGAGATCATTCGCCCTCAAATTGGCGAAAAACACCCCCATTTTGGTACGGCTCGCCCGCCATATCGGCGTTGTGGCCTATTTTCTCGGTTTTTTCACACAAAGCCAGCTTTTGGATGACTGGGACTCCTGATTGAGTTGGTTCCAGCTATGCCCAGTGCATACGGGGGAGCTTTCCAAGAAGCCCCGCGAGCCTCATTTCTACACGTAAAGGCTGCTCATTGCATCCGGTGCCAGGCCGTGGACCTTTTCGGCATACAAATATGAAGCATGCAATTCAACCTGAAAATCGCTTTTCCCAAATGTGCGTTAAGCTATTTTTATCATCGGGAAATCATGTAAAGTCAATATAATTTCCGTTTTTAGAATTTTTTTAGATATTTTATGGGATATTTTGTGCCTTGGGCTTTGCAAAGCCTCAAGGACAAGTTTAGATATTTTGACTTGGCCAATGGGATAGCTAGTTGCTCCATGAGGTTTTCCTCCCTCAAGCCTATTTATTCCATGGTTTTCATTGTAAATAAGAGGCTGAACTTGAGAGAAGAATTAATACATTGGTCATATGAGCTTTGAAGAATACACTTGTGTTATGATTTTTGGACTGCCTCTTGGATGATTTTGAGGAGTGATGAAGGTTTGTTGATGGATTCCATGACATGGTAGAATGGTATAGTTTTTCTTACTATGTTTTTTGTCTTCTAGTTTTCATTCATAATCCATGCTTCTTGCTGCTATAGATCAGTAGAGATTAGTTTTGATATATGCCCATGGAGGCACCTAAAAATTCCTGAATCTTCATAGCTTGATGTTTTCTTCTTCCTTTGTTATGCTAAAGAATTCTTAACTGCTCTTTAGTAACCTAAGGATAATGTTTGCTAGTTTTATTTACAAGTTCTATGCATATTGAGTAGGATGCATGGTGTGCCCTACCTACCTATAAGTTGTCCATAGTTCTGTCCATAAAACTTTCTCTTTGACTGATTTGTTGATCATCTTGTTGAACCAAGGAGGCCTAGTCCCGATCTAGCCCTTTGCCTAAAACTATGAAAGCTTGTTTGTCAAAGTGCCCAATGGCTTAGAGACTATGTTTAGGCGTTCTGGCATAGTTTATGAGTTGTTATTTTGTCTTATGTGTTTTCCCCAAAGTCTGATAGCCATTTCCCGAAGTTAGAGGGTCTTATACCTCTATGTATGGCTGGAATGTTTGATTTCTATGTTTTAATTAGCTCATAGTTGCATTTAGCATGATTAATGGCTTGCTATAACATGTTTATGTCTGCTATAAACTAGTTACACTTGAAATCCCTTGTATTTCACCAAATTGTTGTCCATTTAACCCATTTTGCCCCAAGATCCCTTCTACCGTGAATCAAATCGGCCCTACAGCAGCCTCACATCATCACCTCATAGCTTCCTTGACCTGTTTGACCCCATAGCCCAATTTATCTACATCTTGTTATCCAGTTTATGTATTTGATCAGTTTCATCCCTCACAAACTTAAAAAACCAAAAAAACTAAAAACATACTTCATAACTAGCCTAATATCAGAACATCGCAAGTAAAACACACCGACATCTTTTACACATATAGAGAGAGCCCTCTCTGAGTCCAGGAAGGCTAGGTCCTTGGGCTCCAAAGCTTGGTTTGATGTTACATCGTCATTTGGCTAGCCAATCGGCCAAATCACGGGACCCTAACACCTGCTTTAAGGGCCTATAGAACTTTTGTTAAAAGTTCCACCGGGTTTACTCCTTTCCACCTTGTCTTTGGAGAGGAGGCAGTATTATTGATCGAGTGTGAAATCCCTTCCCTTCATCTAGTCGTCGAACTTGTCCCTGACACCCAACCTTTAGAAAAGTGACTTATCATGCTTGAGCATGCTTCCTAAGACCATCGTGTTGCATTGAAAACCATTGAGGCGGCTAAGAAATGCGCCAAAGCTCAATATGACTGAAAAGTCCACCCTCGTAATTTTCACGAAGGTGATCTTGTTCTGGTGTATGACCAGGCCCATGATATCCTTGGTCATGTGAAGTTTGACTCATTATGGCTAGGACCTTACATCATTAGTAAGGATTTAGGTAAAGGGGCATATCTATTAGAGGACATCGAAGGCCATCCCCTTCCCAATCCTCAAAATGCACTGTATCTGAAGAGATATTACCCTTAGTATTCCCTTTCGAAAATGCATGTTTTATTTTCTTTAGGTAGCCAGCTCATGCTTTTTATGATTTGATACTTCACCAAGACACATTTTGATCATGAAGCGTCACTTCACTACTCCCCAAAATCAAATTTATTCACTTGAAACACTTGTACTTGGGGGCACCATTTTTCCTCCATACTTGTCCATGCTCGTGTTGATTTTCATCTTGAGTAACCACTATGTACTCATGTTTTTATGGTCTCCATTGGACCTTTTCTGTGTGGTAGCACCATCGAGTCACCTCTGTTATAGCATCTATGTTGAGTCATCATTGCATTCATGGATTCTATCCCGAGTCCCTTTGTCTCCTGCTATATCCCTCCATGCTTCATTTCTTAGTCCCTCTCTCGTGTCGCACATTATGGCCTCCAGTCCCACTATCCCCTATCCCTCATGATATTGTGTCAGTTGCTGCCAGGTTGTCCATGCCCTTTATGCTCTAACAAGGGAAGTCGTCTGTCTGGTACTTAGTCCCCCCCCATTTCATCATCATCATTGGTGTCAGTCTCTCAATCACTCTATTATTTTCTCTAGTGCCTTAGTTGAGGATCCCTTATTGCCTCACCTATGGCAGACCTCCTTCTATCAACATCAACTCATTCATTCTAGAAGAAAGGTCTAGAGGGCCGTATACCTTGGTTCCAGCTTCCACTCTTGTTTAGTGTCTTGGATCAGGCAAAGGGACTTGTTATTTCCCTTTGACTTGATTTTTTCTCAGCTCTAGCTCCTTCCAGCATGATCGAGATTCATATACTTGAAGCTTCAGTGATGCAGCAACTGATATCGATGATTCCCTGATGTGTGTGAGATGTCTCAACCCTCATGACGGGGTGGCCCTATAGGTAGCCCCCCACATACTCGGATGACCTCTTCATTACAGCGTTTGATGCAGCTCCATACATTTGATGATGTCAGCCTCAGCCGCTTGCAACGCCTTTTTGTTTGCATGTATCAATCATATTTTAAGAGCCCTTTCCTGTTTTCAGGGGCATCTGGGTTGTATTTATATCTCATGTAATCAGATATTATTGTAAAATTCTTGGCTATTATCCCAGGCATAATATGTATGTGAGATTCTTTATCTTGTTGTTTATCTGGCACATGTTTATGCCAGCATATACTATATTGTTCAGTCCATTGTTTACTGGACGTTTTATTCTTTGTACTTTGCCTCGGTTGATTGAAATTTATGTAGTAACGCAACAAAATATATAAATAACCATAAACATAGAGGTGCAATGGAAATAAGGCTTCATTTCATTAATATCAAATAATAGAAATATGCTTACAAACATAATGGAAATAAAATAGCTAGGGTGCTGGTAGCGAATCTTTGAGAAGATATGTGGTGGCTACAGACCTCTCAACTGTGTTACACTGAGGCTCGAGGGCCTATTTATTATGGAGAAACAATGGAGAACTCTAAACATCCAAAAATCTAACCCTAGGAGATGAAGTGCCAAAACTATGGGCCCCGTTTGGGTAAATTGGTGTTTCAACTTCCCAGGGACGTAACTTTGGCATACTATCTCCGTTTGACGCACATGATACATCATTAGAAATATATAACTATGACTAAAATACGAATATCGATCTTTGGACTCATATTCACGGACAAACGATTCCCAAAATGTCGTTTAGGCCTCAAAACGGTTTCCAGTTCAGACCAAAACTACTAAAAATAGTAAGTTGTGCCGAAACTGAAAAACTGAAAGAGACAATGGTGGGGCCCCAAGTGGAATAGGCGAGTGACCACCAATATCCACCTGGATCATTGGTGGGCATAGGTATGCATCCCCCGCCACCTATAGCACAAGTACTCACTAATAAAAGAGATTTGTTTCACCTGTAAGTCTCACCTCCTCAAGTTCTAGTCCTTTCAGCACTATGGTCTACCTTATACTTCTCTCTCTTTGACTTCACCTTTTGTGTCTGGTGATTGAGTTCTTACAACATACTTCAGTCATACGATTAGCTCCTAATGCTCGCACGCTGGGGGGAAATCTGTTACACCATTTTTTAGTCATCTAAACTATTGTTATTAGTTGGACCCAAGTACACCACGTAAGACCAATTTTACCCTAAGTAAAATTGCATTCACTATGAAAAATAACTTAGTAAACCACCTTTATTAAGTTGTTTATGTTCTAAATAGGAAAGCCCATGAGGAAATATTAAATAAATCTACATTTGTTTGATTTTCCTCAAGGAATAATTAGTTAAAAAATAGTTTAATTAATATTCCCGGTTATATTTAACCCAAAACAGGGAAATTAACTAGATAAATAATTATTTATCTTATATTTCCTAAGAATAATTATTTAAACCTTATTTAAATAATATTATTTGTTGAGTATGACTAAATCACCTTTAAATAATTAAATAAATCATTATTTATTTGATTATTACTCAACCACATCCTTAAAATGATAAATAAATCATTTATTTATTTATTTATGATTTACAAATAAAGGGATTTGATCGAAGTCAAATTCCTTTTCCCTCCAACAAATATAATAAAATATTGCATAAAAGTTGGATGTTGATTTGGTTAATAATATTTTAATTATGCACCAATATCTAGACCAACTCAATATTTTGTTATAAATAGAAGGGTTTTCCCATTCATTTACCACCTTTTGTTGCCTAAAGATCACTCTGGATCTATAATTTTGGTCTGACTATTGATCCACCATCATAGTCATATTTTTGCTACCATTTTTGTCTGGGTTTTCTACACCATTGAGAGAGAGGAGTTTTAGATCTGAAGTGTTGAGGACTTACAAGAACCCATCCCATTGAGGAGAACTGGGAACACCCTCCTGTGTTTTCCTCCCAAGTGCCATTAATAAAAAATTCATTCAACTTATTCTTGTCTTGGCTATTAGATGCATGGAGTAAATCTTGTTTTTTCTACTTCTTAATTTCTTCTAATGCATAGATCTAGATTTTTGTAGCATTTATCTTGATCACCTAACTATAGATCTGAGGATATTTGAAGCCATCTTTGCTGTGAGGGCTGTTTTTTGTGCACAGCTAAAGTGGTCCTTTTTCGTACACTTGGAATTAAGATTCATACTAACAGAAGCTCTCAGGGACTGTGGGCTAAAAAAATTCTTCTTGACATCGTGTGTCAGAGCTCAACTAGAGTTTCTACAATACTTGATCAAAATTTGGGATGAGGATCAGGAAAAATTCATTCTTCGAGATCAGGAGCTCGATATTGATGTCTCATATATCTACTTCATTATAGGATTGTCGCAGAGGGGGGTAGCAACAATCATGAACGATACCCAACCCACCATGGAAAGCATGGGCATGGTAATTGACAGGGTATTTCAAGGGGCACAGAAAGGGTCAAAAAGCAGGAAGGTGGACATTCAGAATATCCAAAATCTAATACTGAGGGTAGTGCTACACACGATCGCATGAGCTGCAGGATCACAAGCACCACATGAAGCAACAAAAACACAGTTACTTCTTGTCATAGACTGCTTGTCATCTACCATCTACAAGTGGGCAGAAGATGTGACAATAAATATGAAACATCAGTTAACAAAGTGCAAGAAGACCAAATTGAAACAATTTGGTTATGGATCTATCTTGGTATCATTCATTCTGGAAACACTACCAATATTTCAGCATCAAGAGGTGATAGTCTCGACACCACCAACACTGGAACCATAGATGGCCCGATGGGTAGCTTTGATGCCAAGGTTAGGAGGCAGTCAACAGATGTCCTGGAGACTGGAGTTCTTTGATTGGATCCACTGACAGTTGATTTTCATGGAGGACTGGCCCTACTCTAGCATATATTTTACTGGTGATCCTGACCTCCCTCTCCTAGAGGGAGAGGATTGGGATGAAGCACTTGGTAAGACTCATTTTTAATTTTCATGAGTATTATGGTTTTTTTAATTCTTTGGGTATGTATGTTTTGACACTTTACCCATGCATTTGCAGATGTAGGCCTAGAGAGACCTGCAGGAATGTCTCTGATAGCAAGGCAAATACCTCATGATTTTGATGTTGCTCCTCAAGGTGAGGGGGAGGAGATCGTACACAAATTTGAGGGAATCACCTGTGGGGTCCCAGACTATGCGCGGTTTGACGATGTTACTCATGCATATCAAAGAATTACTGTAGGGGTGTAAAATTGATTTCACCACTTGCTGAGGCGGCTTGTTTGGGTAGTGACATGTTATCATGATCATCATGTTGATTAGACACCTAGGCTATTATTTCTGCACTGTGAGAGACATGGTGTCTCGAGATGTAACATAAACACACATATTTTTTGAAACTTATGGTGCACACTAATGCAAACCTGAGATATATATATATATATATATATATCCTATTTTATATGATTCTCTCATGTGATGATGATTTTACAAATTAGGAAAATGTCTATCTAATACAATGTTAGCCACTGTATCAGTAAATGTATTCATTTGTCTAGGAATATGTTGATATGTGATATAATCAAAATGTCTTTCCAGCAAAAGAACACATAAATACAATCTTAAAATGTGTGGGTTTCTAACTGACTAATGCCCATTAAGCTGAAGAACAACAAGCTATGAGTCTATATTTACAACCAATGCACTAATGCCGAGGGAAATTGCCTTAGTTAATAGTTCAATAACAGCACTATATTCAGCAACATTGTTTGTAGTCTGTCCTAGACAAATACCTTGCAGGTCTATCAACTCACCAACAGGAGCATAAATCACCTAGGTTGTTGAAGACAAGTTCTGGGTACTACGGGAAGCACCATCTGCGAAATTGTCATAAGGGGTAACAGACATCTGCACAATAAGTAATGACCCAATAAGCAAGAAAACACTTATAAAACACACCAAGCCAAAAAATGTACAAAAATGAAAAAAACACCTATGTACAAAAAACATGCACGAATGACTCATGCATAATACTTCTTGAGATACAACCCATTCCTGGGCTGATCTAAAGGATGAACTTCGTAATCAATAAGCTCATAGGCCCCATTATTCAAAACACATTTAATGATGTAAGGCCCATGCCACATGGGTTGAAATTTTCCTGCCCCCAGCTTATCGTGAGCTTAATTGTACAAGAGGACGAGGTCTCCTTCTACAAAGGAGCGAGGGGAAACTGACTAGTCAAAATAGGCTTTGACCCACTTTTTCTGTGCTTCAATGACCAAAGCAGCAAAGTGACGAGCTTCATCCAACCTTTCTAAATAGAGAAGATGCTCTTCCTCAGGTGAAGTGTTGGGCAGTAATTCAACAGCTAATTTGAGCAAAGGAATTTCACATTCAATCGAAAGGGTAGCTTCCAAACCGTAAACAAGCTGGAATGGAGTGAATCTAGTCGCATCCTTGATTCAGGTTCGATATGCCCAGAGAGCCAAAAATAACATGAGATACCAATTGGATTTGTGGATCCCAATCATATGTTGAAGCATAGTGACTAGAACTTTGTTCACGTCTTTAACCTGGCCATTGGCCTGAGGATAGTATGGCGTTGAGCTTTCGTGACACAAGCCCAACCTGGAAGTCAACTCCGCCACCATATAATGCTGAAAATGGGAACCATGATTGATAAAAATGGCTTGAGGGACACCAAACCTAGAAATGATGTGATTTAATATGAACTAAGTTGTTGTCTTACCATCGGCGGCAAGTATAGGCATTGCTTCGGCCCATTTGGTGAAGTAGTCAACAGCTACGATAATATATGCATGTCTCCCCCCACCCAGTCAGGGTTACACGTCATAAATTCGATGCCCCACTTCACAAAGAGACCAATGGTAATAAAAGGGTGAAGATGTGCATGCGGCGCGTGCATCTTGCACTGATAGATCTGGAAATCATGACATTTATGGACAACAATAATGCAATCCTCGAAGATAGAGGGCCAGAAATACATAGCACGGAGAATCTTCTGGGCAGTGGCATAACCAGACATGCGACTGCCACAAGCACCATTATGGAAATCATTCAGAACTCTCTCAGCCTGTTCGAAGGTCAAGCACGACGGAGAATGGAATCTACTCTAACACGGTAGAGTGTATCTTTGACTATACGATAAGGTTGCGATTGATGGCAGATGCGTCGGTAAGCATCCTTCATCAACTCAGATCTAAAAGTAGAAGTCTAAAGATATACAATGATATCCCCAGTGGAGTCACTAAATTTTTATGAAGGTAAATCCTCTTTGCGGACAGAGACGATCCCTATAGCCTAAGAGTGGGTCTAGAAACAATAGGATAAGCTAGAGTGTAGGTTCCTAGTTACTAAATGAAATTGATGTGGTATATCGACCTACCTGGAGTCCAACGCTGTTGTCATAGGTTTTGTAGTGGTGGCCTCTCGATTCCTGTCTTGGAAAATCATGATCCATTCGCAGTGATGCTTGGATGCCTGCCCAAGATCAACAAACAAGAGCAGCATATGAAACAACAAATTGATTCATAATTACTAACCAATCAAGGAGGGTTAATCATATTGCATCAAATAGAACACATCAATGCAAAATGGGAAACAGAAAATAGTTATACATCTATATTAAATAGAAGAAAGAGTTACAACCAAGCCTTGATGTCGCAACATCCTGCAGCGGGGTTTGGTTGAAGCATGTCTCATGAATGTCAGGGAATTTAGACGGGATGAAGGCACAAGTTTAACCTCTCTCAATAAAGGACTCTTCTGTTCTATCTCTCCAACGTTTCTACTATATTATCTTCATTTTAGCTAGCTTCAACAATGGAGGATGGCTATATTTATAGAGGGAGAGGAGGAGGTTGGGATACCCACTATAGTCGAAGGAAGGTCTTATCCCTTGGGAGGTTTCCCCAAAAGGTGGAAACAATAGGCCAAATGAGGAAGGTCGTGGTTATTTAGTTGAACCACTCCCCATGACTCATCCACGAAGTTGTTGTGATCGAAAATTTTTCCTATTTTAAAAAAAAATTCCATAAATAGATTGGTGTAGGTGGTTAACTGAGACAGAGTGCCATCTGGCACGGGGGCCAGTGTTAATATGCCTGATTGGCGCGAGGGCATAACTGGCTACCAACGCCAAGGAAAAAAAAAGGGTTTTTAGTGGTCTGTTCAGAAAATGTTAGACTCATGATAAGGGATGCAATGATGGTATTTGCAAGGCATGACACTTTATTTTGACCACAGAAATGAGCCCCCAATATATGGTTACGGGGATTGCAGGGACGGTGACAAAATGTTGTGTAATAAAGAGGTCTTGAAAAGTTTAACAATAGGTCAAATACCTTAACAAGAATGGCCTTTAATATTACTAAGCATCAAGAAATAATCAAATACAAGGCATACTAATAACTTGTTTGACTAAACCCTAGCAAGCAAGCATTAAGACCACAATCCAATGAACTATAGAAGGCAAGAAACTTGTAAATATTCTAATGATTTCACCTTCAAGATAAGAAAACATTTAAGATAAAAATATAGCATATATCAAAGGAGAGGGAACTCCTAACTTCATTAATCAAGCTATAAAGACCTCCAAAGCAACCATTTAGGGTAAACAAAAGGGCATGGAAAAAAACAAACCTCTTTAGCTAAACCTAATCAGCAATACTTCGAAGTAAAAGACCTTAAAAACAATGTTTAAGTAATGGCAAAGAGTAGGGATAACCATAAAAATACTTTTACATTTGCTTCATTGAATTATTCTTAAGATAACAAGCATAAGTGGGTTTAGAGAGCAACTAAGAATTCTCTAAACTGACCTAGCAGAGGAAAACATAGAAGCAGTAGAGAGAAAACAGAGCTAAGGTGCCTCTGAACAACATTTGTTAGTCTAAATTTTTTTTCCTACTGCAATATAAATATGGAGCAAAATGATAACTTTAAGAAAATAAGAACTAAATAAGGAACACTCACCATTAACTATTCTCATGAATCTTGCAAGTAAGCCTTCTCCATTTTCAAGCAAGCCAAGCCATCCACAAAAACCAGAGCCAATTTCTCTTCAATATCAAAGTCTATGTATTACTCTCAATAATCATCCAACATATACAATGAGGCCTCAATACTGTATTTAACAAGCAAGGAGGACCAAAACCCTAACTAGGGTTTGAAAACATCATTAACTATATTTTATGCAAGGCTCAAGGCATAAAATATCTAATGCAATAAATGAAAAATAACTTCTAACACCTAACTTTGGAGTGATTTTCCCAAAAACCCTCAAAATATCTATTTTCCATAAATTTGAGTCTTTTGTTGACTTTTTGGCAAGGGTGCAACATAGAGGTCCAAGGACGCAGTGCCTGCACCAGAAAAATGGGTCACCTTGTAGTTGAGTTTTGAAGGCCTTCCCAATTTCAGAATGAGCTCCGTGATAGCTCATTGGAAAGCTTGTCAAGTCTACTTTTCAAAATGGCTGCCTGTTTTATTCATTTACCTATTAAAAAACCAAAACTCCCAAGGCTGCTAAGGGCGCAGCACCAACCCTGAAAATAGGGCAGAAAGGTGGTTTTTTGGGTGTTTTTTACTCTTTTGGGGGACCAAAACTGCTCCAAATGATCTAAAATTTTGTGTGAATGATGCCCTTGGCTTTATGAATCTGAAAATTCAAACCATTCCTCAAAAGAGTGCCCCAAAAAAATAGTGAAAAACCAAAATTTTCAAAAACTTGCCAAAATTTGAAATTGTCTTCCTCATGGTGTTTGGGATGCCTGTAGGGAAGCATCAGTTAGGATCTCAAGGTTTTCTTGGATTTTTTCCTCCTTGAGGGCTTGAATTTTGGCAACAGTTCTTTTGAGCTTGGCCCTTGCAATTTTATTTCTCAAGGCATAATGCTTGGCCATCTTCTTCTGAAGGTCAAGGTCTCTTCGTGTCTTCTCTAGATGATCCTCCAACCGTATATTAGCCCTCTCTAACCAAGGTTCCCGATCATATTAAATCTCCATGGCAAGTAGCTCACTTGGAGTGAGCTACTCTGCCAATTTTGTTTCTTGCTCCTTCTCCTTGGCCAAGGCCTTCCTCAAGCCCATTGTTCTTTGCCTTCTTCTAGACAATTGTCCTTCTTCATCCTCACTCTCATAAAAAACACCCAAGACTTCATCAAGTCTAACCTTGGTATTTTTAGCCTCTTTTCAGGCTCTGATTACCCTGACCTCATAAATGGTCTTTTGTACCTCTATTTTCTTGTTTTCAATCTCATAATAATGAATGACATTCCTAGCCCTAACTAGATTGGCTTGCAAATATTTGATTTTGGCATCTTTACCTTTGAGCAACATGCTTGAGATCCTTGCCTTATTTTCATCATCACTATCAATATGAATGAGTTCAAATTCTTGCTCAGTCTCATGTTTATCTTCTTCCTCTTCATCCTTGACCTTTTCTTTGCCTTTTTCAAGGTGCTTAGCTGATGTAGAAGGCATGGCCCCTTGCCTTTTAGAGGCAACAAACACATGCCTATTTCCTTTTTGGTAGGTAAAAGAAAAAGGTACAACTTTGATCATTTCAGTGCCTTCAGTCTTACTTCCACCATGAATGCCATCATCATGGGTATTCTCACTTTCTTCATGGCTCTCATAAGCATTGATCTTATGGCTGCCTTCATCATTGGTATCACCATTGCTGTCATGGCCCTTTAACCCACTGTTATCTTTGTTGCTCTCTGTTTTATCACTTCCAAGATTATCACTGTCATTAGCCTCACTACCCTCACTGACATCATGGTAATAATTATTGGGCTCACTGATATCTTGGTTCACTTCCTTGCTACCTTCTTCATCATTGGTTTCTACTTTTGATCCATTGACTTGTGCCTCATCAACATTTGTTTCATTGTCTTCATTTTCCATGATTTATGCACTGCCTTCAACACCACTATGAGCCTCACTATTTTTAGACTCAATGGCCTCTTCTTCACTAAAATTTTCTACCTTAACTCTTCCAAGACTATCACTGTCATTAGCTTCACTGCCATCTTGGTTCCATCATCCATTTTCAACATCATCATCATCATCACCTTTGTTGCTTTCTTCATAATTTTCCTCATCTTTACTAATATCTACCTCCATGCATTCTTTGCCACTTTATTCATTTGTATCTTCACTTCCTTTTGCACTACCCTCATCTTCTTCACTGGGTGATTTTTCTTTGTTTGACTCCTTATTGTTTTCCTCTTTATTGCCAACATCATCACTGCCTTCAGTTTCCATTCTTTCTGCCTCACCACTGACAGTATCACCATCATCATAATTATCATTGCCCTCTTCATTTACATTTTCACTAGCATCTTGGCTTTCTTATTTATCTTCCTCATTTGATCCACTGACTTGTGCTTCATCACCGTTTATCTCACTATCTTCATCTTCTTCACTAACTTATTTTTCACTGTTTGACTCTTCAATGTTTTCCTCTTCATTTTGGTTCTCATTGACATTTGCCTCCTTACTTTCTTCTTCTTCATTTCCTAACTCATTATTGTCCTCTCCCTCATTTTCATTTGATTTTTCATTGTCACTTCCATCATTTTTTGATGAATTGGGAAAGGGTGAGGAAGGAGGGTTGTCCTGAGGTGAAGGAATATGAGTAGATGGTGAAACATGCTCAACAAGAGATGATGGAGGAGTAAGGATAGGAGGATGAGATGATGAAGGCATGTTTTGCTGAGGATGGGATTTTGGATTGGTGAACACTTCATGGGCAATGAAAAACTCCCATGGGATGCCCTTTTGCTGCAATTGGTGCATCATAACTGTTAGCCCCTCATAAATTCCTTGACAAGCAAGCAAGGGGCTAGATTGTTTTGTGAGCCTTCAAGGAATGCATTTCCCCTGAAAACACATCATCCTTGAAGCCTTTTTATGTTCCCTGCCTTTGAATATTGCCCTTTGTTGTTATGAAGTCCATGAGCCTCATTTATTTCTAAGAATTGTGCCCCAAAAGACCTTCATTTGCCCCTTGTACCTCTGCAAAATGTCCCATTTTACCCCTTTTCCCCCTTTGAAAAGTCCCCCTTTACCCTCAAAATCTTACCCAAAATCCCCTTTGAATCCTGCCCTTGCCCTTTGTTTGGCTAAATTTCCCCTTTTCTCCCTTATCGTTACCCTTTATGGGCCTTGAAATTCATTAAAAATGGGCCAAAACCCACATTTTAACTTTATATTAAGGGCCTAGCCCCTTTGCCACAAGCCCCTTAACCACTTCCACCATACACCCTAGCACTAAGACCAAGCACTTCAGTCTTAAAGCGCCAATCACAATCGGAGTGTCGGGCGGGCGCATTT
Organism: Pinus albicaulis; assembly: GCA_034641835.2. Taxonomy (NCBI): domain Eukaryota; kingdom Viridiplantae; phylum Streptophyta; class Pinopsida; order Pinales; family Pinaceae; genus Pinus; species Pinus albicaulis. Next base: position 1,504,385,797 of record CM076570.1, on the reverse strand, counting down.
CCTTTGTTACAACCGAAAAACTCCAATGCGATTGTATTTTTTTGATTAAGTCCTCCGTTGTATTCTGCACCGTTGATCTACATGTAGATCGGACGGCCCGCACTAAATGCAAGTCTTCTCAATTGCAAAGTTTATGTTAAGGCCCCCGATCGGCTCGTCGAGAATGTTTGCGATGCGATTTATCGCACTCCCTTCAGATTATCGCAATCGCACTCCCCTCCAATTTCTTTTCCCCTCCGATTGATCGCATCGCACATTCTCCCAATTGTGATTGCGATTACCCCCCCCCCCCCCCCCTTCTGCTCCTTCTGATTACGTCTTCTGACTTCATCCTAGCTGTCCATCTCCCCGCTGATCCAACGGCCATCACATGTCTCCGCCCAATCGCAATCGGAAGATTAATGGTGCCGCCCCTTTGTGTCCCCTCCGATTGCGATCCCCCGATCCACATCTCCACCGTTGATCTTCCCGCCAAATTGAACAACCTGGCGCTAATCGCTTTCCCTTTCCCAATCGCAATTGGAACTTATATAAATGTGTCACCCCTGCCCCTTCTCGATTGCGATTCCTGACTCAATCTCGGTCGTCCGTTGGATCTAAAGATCTAACAGCTCGGATCTAATCGCCATCCACCACGCCGTGTCCTACCTTGTATGATCATTTCCCTCACATTTCATTACATTTCATTCTTTTCCTGTGTATTTCGTCTGTTAACCAAAGTTCTTCTCTTTACATTAAAGTTAATATTTCATATGCATTTCGTCCATTTTCATAAAACCATCCCGCTATGTCGATCTTTTTCGTTGATCTTCATCTTCGGACCACGATCGAATGGTTCACACGCATTTCTCCACCAAACCCTATTATTCGTTGTTTCCACCATTTCAATGCATTTTCACCATTATTTCATGTAAAACCACCATTTCACCACCACCGCGCTACCACTATGCTCGCCCTCCGTAACCATCCACCTCCTCCGTGCATGGATTTCTTCACACAGTTGTGGGTTTTTGCAGGGTAGAAGAGGTGAAATGCCACCATGATTACAAAGTTTTGATACAGTGGTAGTTTTTCACCGACAGAGATATAAATGAAGCAGCAGAGAGTCTGAGGCACGAAATAGGAGATTTTGAGCCTAAACCAAGTTTTTCAAGGCAAGTTACTAGGTCAAAGACATCATAAGACCACACAGAGGATACAGATATGCAAAAATTAATATATAGCAGGTTTACCCTTGTTAATTGTTTCTGCAGCACTGCTGCCTGCCACCGTTTTATTCTATGTCGTGTTCCAAAAGGTCACTTAACTATAGTCCAAAGCACGTAACATTTATATGCTAGTAGGCCTAATTTCCCTATCACCACCCTCGTCATTCAGCACGCGAGTAATTGCAAACCAGAAAGTACGCAACATAATCCATACTTAGAGTAAATGAAGCCTGGACAACAGATCACTGCTCACCCAAATAGAAATGCTGTAGATCAATGCATGAGTTAAAACAAAAAACAATGTTCTCTTTCCCGAGTTTGTGACTTCTTCATTGAATTTTCACCATCTTCCCTCTTCTCTCTCTTCAGCTATAAAACTCATGAGAAAATATTGTGTTGCTGTTGATCATTGTTTTCTAATCGCAAGATTATTGTTCTACATGTCATCATATGTTGTAACATAAACATGGAATATGATTTTGATCTATATCTTGGTTATTGGGCATTGTTTTTATCAATTGCATTATCATGTTTAACATGGTCACACATTTCTCATTGATCCCGATCTATGCCAGTTTTTGATGTGGTCACCCTATCTCTATGTTTAATTCATTTCATTTCGTTTCTACTGGCTTGCATCAGAATATTGGCATAGGATTTACCCTTGTTAGGTACCCTATGTTTCTGCTCTCCTTTCCATTAATGTTTTTCTTCTGAATGTGTTATCTAAGAATTGATTTCAGTTGATTTAACCAATGTAGTGGATTTTATTGCCTGCTCTCTGATGTATGAATTAAATGAATTTGCTCTTAGATGTTGCTTGTTAAGGATTTAGCTGGAAGATTTGGGAACACTGGGGATTAGAGTTGGCCCTGTCCACTAGGATCCTTGTGCAAACGGATGGTCTTTAACTTTGTGCCCTGAATCTGTGGTCTCCCCCCTCCTACCATTCCATATTACACTATCATCTTT